>CM033449.1:119677204-120877204 GCA_019425775.1 Rafetus swinhoei
CAATCAGGACAAAAGGAACTAGATCACATTATGTTTATCTCAAGTTATATTGTATGTAATTAAGTTATTCATATCAGGAGCTCTGTGTCAGTTTAGGAGATTAATTATAAATTTGGATTTGGCTTCATGAGTTCTAACCCAGTAAAATCAAAATAAATTTTTGTTAAATTAAATAACTTATTCAAGGCTTATTTTTTCGAATAAATAGATTTCAAGTAATTACATTTGTAACAGTGGCACATAGGATATGTTTTGATGCATGGATGGAACTAGAGCTCAATTTTGATGGACATACTCACTAGAGTAACAAAAATACAGATTCAGAAATCTGGCAGATTATTGTTTCTAGTGTGTTCTTAATTAAATAATACATATGTTCAGAGAGCTAGTTTCAAACTTATCTATATTTTTTACAATATGCATACAAATAAAAATAATTATTTATACCTATATTCTCTAAAATAAATTATGTTTACCTTGCTGTTCAAACTGTGTGTCCCTACTTCAATCAGTGCGCACCATCAAACCTATGCAATGAGGGTTCACATCCAAAGCTTAATTAAATCAATGGATTGAATGGGCTTTGGCTTTACCCCTCGTTCTTTTTGTTCTCCAAATGGCTGAACCATTTTTCCTTTGAGGTGTGGACGTGCTTTTGCGCAAGAAGTTTTTGTGCAAGAACTCTTCTGCAAAAGACTTCTTGCACAAAAACCCTGCAGTGTAGACGTAGCCTGAGGATATGTTGACACCACCAAGCTCTGTTGACAAAAATTATGTCGACACCCAAAAGTCCAAACAAAAACAAAAATCACCAGAGGGTGTTCACAATGCTCTCTCAGTCAACAGATCACGTCCACTTTTTACCTTTTCTTTGTTATGGAATGCTAGCAACACTGCAAATCTTGACAAACAAACCATGTTTTTCTTGGCCTATTAGCTGCCTCATCAAGATGATAATAAACAGACTTAATAGTTCTCACTGACCTCCTAATTCAAAAGGTCACAGAAATACCAGAACAGAGTGCTAGTTGAGCTAGGAGATAGCCAGTACCTCTAAAGCATCATTAATTTTGTGGTTTTCATTTCGTGTGCCATTGCTTAAATCACAGTCTGATACTTAACTAGAATATTAAGCTTACTGCCACAGTCCAACAATTGTCACTGTGAATATGGTAAAATTCAATTCTCCTAATAGAAAAAGTATATCTGCAATTTACTTTTTCCTTGATCTAGATGCTATTAAAAACAGAGATATGATTTTTTTAAACTAGACCTATTATTTATATGTATAAATATGTAAAAGACCTGGGGATTTTTGCGGAAAAGGACCTGGGGATTCTAGTGGATGGGAAGCTAGATATGTGTCATAGAATCATAGAACACTAGAACTGGAAGGGACCTCGAGAGGTAATCAAGTCCAGTCCCCCGCCCTCACGGCAGGACCCAGTACTGCCTTGACCAACTCTGATAGTTGTCTGTCTAACCTGCTCTTAAATATCTCCAGAGGTGGAGATTCCACAACCTCCCAGGCAACTTATTCCAGTGTTTAACCACCCTGCCAGTTAGGAAGTTTTTCCTAATATCCAACCTAAACCTCCTATTGGCACCCTATATAATCTATAGTAATCCATTGTTTGGCAGTCTCACTAAGCCTAATAAGCAAAGTGACACTTCGCCAGCGCTGTGTGTAATAAACCCTTGTGCTTGACTGTACACGCTGTCGAACTTCTGTTCCTTCAATTACTTTGTGAATTTAGTGATAGAAATGTAGCCGTGTTAGTCTGGTGTAGCTGAAACAAAAAACAGGACTATGTAGCACTTAAAAGACTAACAAGATGGTTTATTAGGTGATGAGCTTTCGTGGGCCAGACCCACTATTTGATCTGAGGAAGTGGGTCTGGCCCACGAAAGCTTGTCACCTAATAAACCATCTTGTTAGTCTTTAAAGTGCTACATAGTCCTGTTTTTTGTGAATTTATTAATCAATCAGTGATTTTGCTTTTTCAGATCAACTAATATACCTTTCTGTGCTCAAATTTAATATTTGCAGTGAAAATAATTTTGAAGGCTTTAGAAGTGGCAACCATCATTCAGATGATCTATAGTCATTATTAAAGTTTTTTGAGCTTTGTTTTTCATGTTTCCATCAGGCCGTAGAGCATGTCAGTACTACAGCTCTGTTAAGTGCAATTTCTCTTAAGGTATGTCTACACAGCAAAGTTATTTCGAAATAACAGCCATTATTTCGAAATAAATTTACTAGTGTCTACACATCCAAACCGCTCTTTCGAAATTAATTCGAAATAGCGGAGCACTTATTTCAAATTTGGTAAACCTCATTCCACGAGGAATAACGCCAAATTCAAAATAGCTATTTCAAAATAAGTGCTGTGTAGACACTTATATTGAAATAGGGGGCCTCCAGCCTTCCCAGGGTGCCCTGGTGGCCACTCCAGCCTCAACCAAGAACACTCCTCTCCCTCCCCCACCTCCCGGAGCCCTTAAAGGGGTTGGCTTTGGCCATAGTGCCTGTGCCAGCTCCAAGTCTGCCAGCCCAGAGCCAGCAGTCACTACCCCTGACCCAGTGATCCCAAAACATGAGCCAGCAAGCCACTGGCAGCCAGCCCTCCACCACTCCCCAGGAGCAGTCTGCCAGCTCCCAGGAGCATGCCAAGGCCAGAGCCTTCCTGGTCCAGGGTGGAGATCATGGACCTTATTCAGGTTTGGGGGGGATGCCCCCAAAGTCCATGATCTCTGCACTAGACGGAGGAACGTGGCTAGTGCGAACCCAGGAACAGGTATGCATGAAAATCAAGTTGGTCTGGCAACCTTGAGCTTCCCCTCCCCCTTCTTCTCCTTGCTTCCCCCTTCCAGCTCCCTCCTCCCAGGTTTCCCCCTCCCCTCTTCTCCTCCTCCCACCTCCTTTCCCCAGTCTCACCAGAGTTTCATTCCCCTCCCCCAGTTTTGTTAAATAAAGAGAGTTTGTGTTCATGAAAATATGTGCATTTTATTTGACATCAGGAAGGGGGGTTAGGGAGGGGTAAGTGGAATGACATGAGGAAGGAATGAGGCACAAGCTCCCAGTGGGGCAGACCAGGGAGGCTCTTAGTGCTCCTCAGGGTGGAAGCTCTCCCGCAGGGCCTCCTGGATACTGACAGCCCCCCGATGGACCTCCCGGATGGCAGCCTGCAGAAAGTGCAGCCAGGCTTGCAGCAACGCGTCCACAAGAAGCACCAGAGTGCCCAGGGGCAGCTCTGGCTCCATATTGCAGAGTGCTGTGGTGTCCCAAGTGAGGGCAATCAGAGCACGCAGAGACAAAATGTTTTGCTGTCCCTCATTGAGGTAGGCATGCAAGCAGGGAAAGCTGAGGACCAGTTGTCGGGAGGAAGGGGGGGTCCCTTTCAGCACAGGCCTCAGATAGCCTCAAGCAGCAGCCACACAAAGTAACTCCTGACCTGACACCCTGCCGGACCTGGTTCCGGCCGGCCTTAAATGCGATTCAGCAACCACTCAGTGTGGACGAGCTATTTCAAAATAGCAAAATGCTATTTTGAAATGCATTTTGTATGTAGACAAATTAAGTATTTTGAAATAAGATATTTCAAAATAATGCTGTAGTGTAGACATACCCTTATGTATTTGTCCCATGGACTCAATTCTACCTCCACTATGGTTTGATGGCTTGAACTTTCACTTTGAAAAACCGAAATACACAAAACATACCAGTGAGTTTGCTCTGAAGCATTACAAATTCTACATATTCCTTATGAAGCACTTTGCTGTCCATCCATGTAGTAATGAATGGACAGCAAAGATTTCAATTTTAAAAACATCTAAGGAAAATAGATCTCAATTTTAAACGTATAAAAAACCCAAACCCTTAAGATGTCAGTTAAAAAAAAGCAAGCCCAGTAGATTTAAGCAATATCAAAGCTACATCATATGCAGAGGATTAGTTGATAGCTAATAAAAGGTATGATTGACAAATTAGATGTCAGAAGACAACAGTGCACAAAATTAGCCATGATGCAGATACAGATTGTTGTCTAGTTCCACGAGTGTATAATGGAAGAGTATATAAGAACCACTCTGCTTATGTGGAAAAGAAAGGGTAGAAGAACAATTATTATTTCCCTTTTAGGGGCTAAGGTACAATCACAACCCTTTTCTTTCCCTTGGGTGAAAGGACTGTTCAAGGACAGAGCTAGTAGCAGCACTGATCTCCCCAAAGAGGAAGGAGAGGGTGAAGGCAGTATCATGGTCACTCATCCCTGTACTGGCCTGAGACCTGAGTTGGCCAGAGAGTGACACATGCTCCCAAAGGACTGTCCATGTGGGGCCAAAGGGCATTATGCTTCAGCCTCTGCAACTCCCTTGGCTCTCAACTGCCTTGCCCATAACGACTCTGCAATCCTTTTATTCGTATCATACTTTAGGACCAGCTTCAATCTATGTGAAATCATGGTTTTAGGTCTCCCATGTTAGTGGGAAAACTGAATGGGGATCCTTGCCATGAGTTCAGAAAAATGCTGCACTGTAGCTGGTGTGCAAAATCATACGCTTCTGGCATATGCCCACTGTGCAGTGTTTTCTTTGGCCCAGATAAATATTTCCATGCACTGTGGGCTGTATTTGATGAATGACACGATTGTAAAGAAGTGGAATATATTGAAATTTCACTGATAAGGAAAGAAAGCAAGAAAGACTAAACTTCTCCCCCTTATCGTATCACTTATTATATTTCCAGCATCCTCATCTACAAATTCTCAGATTTATTTTCTCCATTTCTAATTCTTTAGCACTAGCACCACATATAGTAAAATGTAAGACAATCTACCAAAAACACACCACTTCTATAAAGATATACTAAATTGGAGGGGACACAAATTAGCATTGGTTTTATATGTGTACTACACTACTCAGTTGCCAGGCTGCTCGCCATACTAGAGTCCTCTGAGTGCATGGAAACTGCAACCTCAAAGCTGAACAACTCACCAAGGGCTCAGGCTGTGCTAATGATCTTTGCTTTCTTCTCCTTTCATGCTCTCAAGTATTCTGTTGGCAAAGATTTGCATTGTAATCATTTGCACTTTAGGTGTTTCTAAGACATCTCTTACCATGATTTAACACTTTCCTTTAATGGGTATTTTTCAGTGAATTGTATTATATAATTCATGAAAATGGCAAATGATCTAGAACTAAAATAGACAATAGCATCTGCCTGACATACCTGGTTCTTTGGCCTGCTGTGCAGCATTAAAAACAAAACAAACAGGATATTTCTTCCTTGGAAACCTCTTCCCTCAGCTGCAGGCCACAAAGGAACAAAACCTACAACTTAATAAGAAACAGGATGTATGATTTGGAACCATAGAGAGAAATGCTTGGATGTTGCATGGTCCCGTTTTTCCCATTATGAACTGGGTTCACATGAGTATGAAGGCTGCAGTAGCAGTACAGTAGCCAGGATAAAGTCCTTGCAGAGGCAGGTGTCCTGAGTTCATTAGGCCTCAATTCTCCTGCTCAGCACCTTGCAGGAGCAGGTTTTAAAAGAGGGGAGAGGAGAAAAGAGCACTAAAACTGAAATTGTTTTTATAAAGTTGATACTCAAGGAAAAACGTTTAGGGACAGATGGAGCTATTATAAGGTGGGTGAATAACTGGTTGGAAAATGTTTCATGTTCCATCATGCTGGAAAGGCATAAAAAGTGAGGTCCTTCAGGGATGAGTTCTGGGTTTGGTTCTGTTCAATATCTTCATCCATTATTTAGATAATACCATAGAGAATATATTTACAAAGTTTGTGGATGATACCAAGAGGGGGGGTTGTTAGCACTTTGGAGGATATTCAAAATGATTTGGAAAAACTGGAGACATGGTCTGAAGTAAAGAGAATTCAATTCAATAAGGACAAATGCAAAGTACTTCATTTAGGAAGGAACAATTATTTGCATATACATGAAATGGGAAATGACTGCCTAAGAAGGGGTACTGCAGAAAGTGGACCACAAGCTAAATACGAGTCAACAGTGAAACACTGTTGCAATATAAGCGAACATTATTTTGGGATGTATTAACATGAACGCTGTAAGCAAGACACAAGAAATAATTTTTTCCACTCTACTCCATGCTGACTAGGCATCAACTGGAGTATTGTCATCAAATTTCAGGAAAGAGGTGGCCAAATAGGAAAAAGTCCAGAGAAAAGCAACAAAAATGATTAAAAGTCTAGAAAACATGACCTATGAGGGAAGACTGAAAGAATTGTGTTTGTTTAGTTTGAAAAAGAGAAGACTGAGAGAGGACATAACAGCTTTCAAGTACTGGTTGAAACTCTGAAATCCAACAACACTCTGGTCCAACAACATCAACACCATGGATATTGCTGGACCAGAAAACCTCTGCAGCCGGGAGTGGGGGGCCCTCTGGGAGTCGAGTGGCAGAGGCTCTGGCTGCAGATGAGCCAGTGGCAGGGTGGGGTGGCAGTAGCCAAGAAGCTTCAGCCGTGCCAGTGGCAGAGGTGCCAACGGTGACTTGGAAGCCAGCGGTGGACAGAGAGCCCCGTCTGGGCTGGCTGCAGAGGGACCAGCAGTGATTAGAAAGCCCAAGTGGCAGAGGGGCTGGTGGTGGCTGGGAAGCTCTGGTTGGACTGGCAGCAGGGAGCCAGCAACATCTGGAAAGCCCCAGTTGGACCAGTGGCAAAGGGGTGGACTACAGCCAGGAAGCCCTGGTCAGGCCTGTGGCAGAGGAGCCTGGGCTGGGAAATTGCAGCAGGAAGCCCGACTGGGCTGAGAAAGCACAGCCCCAGAGGCAGGGTGGCCAGCGGCTGGGAGCCCTGCTATATGGGAGCAGAGCCAACAGGACTGGTGATCGGGAGTGAGGTCAGTGACCAGCAAACTCCCTGGTCTCGCAAACTCCCTGGTTTGGGACCACTGAGGTCCCAAGGGTACTGGACCAGGGTGTCCAATCTGTACCTAAATGGTTGTTACAAGCGGGGAAGGAAGAAAAAATATTCTCCTTAACCTCTGATGATAGGACAGGCAACAGGCTTAAAGTGCAGCAAAGAAAGTTTAGGTTGGACATTAGGAACAACTTCTTGTCAGGGCGATTAATCAGTGAAATAAATTACCTCAGGAGGTTATGCAATCTCCATCATTGGAAATCTTTAAGCTCTGGTTAGGCAAACAGCTGTCAGGGATGGTCTAGAAGATAATACTTAGTTCTTCCATGAGTGCAGAGGAGTGGACTAGGTCCCTTCCAGTCCTGTGCTTGGGAAAGGCTTCAGAAGCAAGGAGATAGCAGGACTCTACACTGGTAAAAATAGCAGTCTAGACAGGGTAGGACCACTGTAGAGCCAGTTAGGGCATACGCCTACAGGGTTCAGGAATGTCTTGTCTCTACCTGTCTAAGCAGTGTCTTGCCATTTGCACAGCTAATTATACCTGAGATAAGAAGGCAAGAGGTGTATACAGCCTATATACCACCAAAAGGAGCATGCAGGATAGATTTACCTTGTGACTATTTTTAATACTGGGTCTTTAGTTTTATAAGTTCACTGCACAATCAAATGATTGCCGTGAATTTTGAAGCCTTGAAGCAGTTCAGCAGTGCTATTTGAATAGCACCTAATGATTACAATGCAGAACCCACAATTTTCTTCTATTAAAGATCCTGTATTTTATTCAGTTAAAATCCCATCTGTATGAACCTTTAACCTCTTTAAAAGAGAAAGTAAGATGTTCCAGAAAAGAATGATCTTAAAAAACAACAAATAGTCTGATAGCACTTTAAAGACTAACAAAACATGTAGATGATGTTATACCTACCTCTATCAGCTTTAGAGGATTCAAAAGTGAGAAGTGACTATTATTAATTATTATGATTATTTGAATTGCAGCGGGACACCAAGTCATGGACCAGGACCTCACTGTGCCAGGCATGATACAAGCACAGCAAAACTGAGCATTTCCTCTTTCAGCTGCAGAGTAAAATCATTTACGTTGGTAAATAAAAACCTGCTTTGATTTCATTTACTTTTCAATATGACTGTTGCTAATACAAATATGACTGTTGCTAATGACTGTTGCTAGACACTACAGTCCAAATTGAGAAAATGCTTAAAGGCCTCTATGAATTATCACTATACACTTCATAAGACTATATATTAAGTAAATATTGACTTATGTTAAGTCAATATTAAGATGGAAATATTATCTGAGGAAAGAAACAAAAACAACAAAAATCAATGTCTACCTTGAGAGTTATCAAGACTTGATACTGACTTACTGTAGACATCAATACATGTACTGTACAATAACCTGTATACATTTTGAAGTTTCTGTCCTATAAAAATGAAAATCCAATTTTTTACTAACACCTACAAATATTTCTTCCAACAAAGGCATAAATCCTATTTTTGTATTCAGAATCTCTCTGTTTTTCTTCTTCAGAATTGCAGTCCACAGCATGTGATGTGACTATCACTAATATAAACTTTGTCGAATGCCGCTCTACGCTACCAGGAGCTTAATGCAGCCCATTTTGCACAGGATTTGAAAAGCCTGTGCAGAAGGCTGAATTTCCACTCTGATTTATGGGGTTCTCCCTGTGAATAGAATTAGTAAGACTGGATACTGTAATTATCTTAAAGGAGCAGATAGCCTCTTATGGTATATAAAAGAAGATCAGAATCAAATGACATAGCTAATTTTTTTCAATCTCAAATTAGGCTTATTTGTGTGTACAGAGTTACTGGAAGAGAGCCATATTACATCTTACAACAGAATGCATTGGAATGCTAAATAAGACAGGTCCAAAAATTTTAACAACTAAATACATTATTTCCATAGCATATTTGAAATGGAAAATGCTGAAACTAAAAAGGACCTGGTCTTTCCAGGATATATACATTGCTTGAGATTTAATTCAGGCGAGCTATGTCTACACTGCAGCACTTTTTCAGGAAATGGAGGCATCCCAAAATAGCTATTCTGCGTCTTTTGAGCTCACCTGTTATTTCAAAATATAGTGGGCTTACTATTCCGATGTCCCTATAAACCTCATTCCACAAGGAGTAACGGACGTTTCAGAATAGTGTTTCATTTCAAAATAAGTGCTCTGTGGACAGCATCAAATTTTGAAAAAAGCTATTTCGAAATAACACCAAAATAAGATATGCAATTTGAGTAACTTATTTTGACCCACAGTGCAGTGTAGATGCACCCTTTAATGTAAAACCCAAACATCTTTCCAAAAAAATACCAACTACATCCTCATCAACACAATTGCTATTGAATGGATTACTCAGTAGTATAAAAAGTTATCAGGATACAAACTGATTTTGTATTCTTTCCTGCATATAGTCATGCATTCAATGACTGAGTACTCGTGTACATGTGCTGCCAGCGGTTGAAAAAGGAGAAGTGAAAGAGAGCACACAGTCCTGTTATGTTCCTCTTGTTAGTTTAAATGTGTGAGAAATGATTTCATTAGGTGTTAGTGAAGTTGAGGGAGAGTTGTCTTCCCAATTCAGGAAGACAATATTGATCCAAATCTAATTTTTAGGACAGCCATTAAATAAGGCCATTCAGCCCTACTAAAGGCTTTCCCTGCATCTAGAGATAAAGCTATGGAGGGAACATCTGACATCTGAGCTTGCTATTTTTCTCGAATTACACTTACATTTCTGTACTCCAGGTGTCCCTAATCTGGGAACAGCCATGGTATGGAGGAGGAAGCAGCTCCTGCAGCTGGGGGAAACAGCAACGTGCAGAGCCACTTTCCCTGAGGGTGGCTTTTCCCCAGTGCTCCCATAGCAGCACGGGGTGAGGTCTGGGAGCAGTAGGGAGCATAAAGCTGTGAAATATGCCACATGGCTTATGTTCCAAGTGGATGCAAATCCATAGGACTTGACAGCCATGTTACAATCTCAATTCCAGCATGTATTTTGCAAAGCCTTCACCATATTTTGGAACGCTCTAAAAGCTTTATTCATTCAGTCCTTATAGTAGCTTTCCAAAATATGGTGAAGGCTTTACAAAATACATGCAGGAATTGAAATTGTAGCACGGCTGCCAAGTCTCATGGATTTGCATTCTCACCATTGATTCCCATTTGGAACATAAGCCATGTGACATATTTCATGTTTTCCTTCAGAGGTTTGATAAAAGTACCATTCCGTTTGCTTATCAGGAATGTTGCTACTTTCTGAACTATGTCTGGTATTTGACACAAGACATCTAGGCTTGGGAAAACTAATCTGAGTAAAGTCAAAATGTTTTTGCCATAAGCTGAAGTTTTTTGGTGTGGGTGGCTTTTTCTGTTTTAAAATGTTCAGATGTTACTCATGACCTTATTTTCATCTGTACTTCCTCATTCCAGGTTAAAGTAGGAATGCATACATTACCTTAAGATAGCTCACCATCTTTGCTCTTAAAAACAGGAGACACTCCAGAAAGCTTTCAATTACACTTGTTCTTGTAATGAATTAAGTTCAATTTATAGATCCAGACAGACTGGATTAGCTTTGGATAGACATCCTAAATTACTTATCCTAACGATCGATTGATCAATCGATCGATAGATAGATATATAGATAGATAGATAGATAGATAGTTTTTGGCAAATTAAAAAAGGCACTCATGAAGTTAGATGACTGGAGCATCTAAGTGCCATATTTGAGAATAAAATATAAGAAAAATTGATAGATACTCCCCTCTACTCTACATTTTTCACCTGCTACTTCCAGTAGATAGAGGAAGTGAAGTTTCAAGAAAAGGAACCTGTTGAAGGGAAAACTCTCTCAAGTAGTTCTAGATGAAAGGGTAGAAGATAGCCCATCATCTTTTCTCCTACCTTTAAAAGACCCTAAACTACTGTATGGATAAGAAAGTATCAATGAGCTGGAAGGGACCTTGAGGGGTTATCAGATCCAGTTCCCTGCCCTCTTGGTATGACCAAGAACCATCTAGTTCATCTTGAATAGATGGTGATAAGGGTGTTAGATTAACTCGAAAGAAGTGTAAGTATGAAGGAGTCTAAAATGCTGTAATTCATTCTAAGGGATTTGCAGGAAGAAATGTCAGACCAGGTTAGCCTCACCTGTTAATGTGGCCTTTAATATGCAAGCAGTGCAATTCAAAAAATGCCAGCAGCAAAGGGTGAACCAGTCAAGGATTAATAGCTTAGATTCAGTGAAAGCACTAGTATTGACATTTTCTTGGGATCTGCTGATGTAGCTCTCAACTATCTCTAAAGACATGAGAATGCTTTCTACCACACCATAGGAATTAAACAGAAAAACACACTTTATGAAGACCAGTTCATATTTTCTTCTTTGTTTTTTCCCAGATTTCTTGTTTCTAGTTCTTACTAAAATTATTTTGCTCATTCGAAAAACAGTTAAAATCAAATGGTGCTTTTAAGAGCTGTTTTCCCCCCCACTTTGTCAAATAGTATGAAAGTGAGGTTAATCTAGACACTGATGCCCATACACAGTGTTAGAGGAGGACCAGAGATATCCAGAAATTCATTAATATCAAGTTAGTCCTGAAACAGGATTTGGGGGCATGAAATAACAATTACCCATCATTTTGCAAGATTCATTTGCTTTTCTAGCCTTCTTTGGTGTGCATTCATGAAGCTGTAAGAGTAACTGAAAGGAAGTAAATGATGAGGCTACCATGAAGACTTAGCACATGGGTCAGTTTATTTGATTTTTTTCTCCTTTCCCTTTCCACTTATGGGATGATAGCAGTACATCAAGAAACCATAGTCCTAAGGCTGAATTTCAGTAATAGGTTTGGGATGTACTTTAATACTGATTTGGCTTCACATTTCTCAACCTTAATTTCATGGCAATATATTATTTTTATATTTTTTCAATTTTTCATTGAAAAATGCCATTTTGCCATAGCCAGGAACTATTTTGAGGGCTTGGTAAATTAGTATTAGAAAGTTTCAGAGATTAAAGAATTTTAGTACCCCACATAAAGTACTGTAAATACTAGATAAGAGAGTTGCTAGTTTCAAGTTATTTTAAATTCAAGTTATTTTAAATTGTATAGAAATAGTTTTTCTATATGTAAAGAAATGTGTATTACAGTAAAGTTACTCAGTTCAGTACGTTTCTAAAAAGCTTTATATATTTCCTTTCTGTTGATGGTTATCTGATTTGTAAAGCCCCATGCACATTTATGGTGTTTTGTAAGTAAATAAATATAATTACTAACAGTAATACCAGGAGCATTCTTTATTAAAAGTCACTTTTCAAAGCTAAATAAACTTTTTCTGTCTTCTTGTGATTAAAGGAGGGTAGCCAACTTTCAAATGGCAAAACACTGAATACCCTTGCCCTGTCTCTTCCCTCCCCCCCACACACACACTCCATCCCCCACTCTCTGTCTTTTGCTTTCCCCCATCCCTCTTACTCACTTTCACTAGCCTGGAACAGAAGGCTGCTGTGTGGGAGGGGGGTGAGAATGGGGATGAAGGATTTGGAGTGAGGGAGGAAGGCTCAAGCTGGGGCAAGCAGTTGGAGTACAGGAGGAGGGTGCGGGCTCTGGGGTTAGTAGGGTTACCAGATGGTTTCAAACAAATACCAGACACACTTGATCTCAGATCGGGGGGTGGGAGAAGGGGGGCTGGTCGGGAGGAGGTCGGGGAGAGTGGGGCTGGCCGAGAGATCGGGAGGAGGGGAGGAACTGGCTGGTGGGGAGAGGGGCTGGCCGGGAGGGGGTTGGGGGGAGTGGGGCTGGGGGAAGCAGGGGGGGAACTGGCTGCTGGGGAGCGGGGCTGGCTCAGGTGCACACAGATCCCGGGGTGCTGCCTGTCCCGTGCACGGTGCTGGCGGGGTGCACAGGCAAATCTGGACCCAGGGATTCCATCCCAGCCCGGCCCCGCCCACCTCCTCTCTACTGTGTAGTTGCATACTGCCTGGCTGGTAGACATGCTCACGCAGTACGCAGCCAGGCAGTATGCAACTATGTACTGTTACTCATGATAATAATAAAACTTACTTAATTAGAAAATACCGGACACTTATATGTCCGGTATTTTCTCAATTTGTTTCCCAGACAGAAAGCTCAAATACCGGACTGTCTGGTTCAAAACCAGACACCTGGCAACCCAAGGGGCTAAATGACCTCCTGACATCTTTTCCAACTATAATCTTCTATGATTCTGCCATTGCTGAAAGCTGCCATTCTCTCTGGAATGGTCTCTGTTTTGTGCTCAGTAGCTGTTTTGCCAACTCATTTTAAGAAATGTTTACTTTGTACATGATGGCTGTGTCTAGACTGCATCCCTTTTCCGTAAAAGGGATGCAAATTAGACGTATCGCAATTGCAAATGAAGCGGATGAATGCCCCCGCTTCATTTGCATAAATATCGCCGCTTGCTCGAGCTTTGACGAAAAAGCGCCAGTCTAGACGCGGATCTTGCGGAAAATAAAGCCTTTTCCAAAAGATCCCTTATTCCTCTTAAAAGAAGGAATAAGGGATCTTTCAGAAAAGGCTTTATTTTCCACAAGATCCGCGTTTGACTGGCGCTTTTTCCACAAAGCCCGAGCCGGAAAAAGCGGGCGTTATAGTTTATGCAAATGAAGCGGGGGCATTTAAATCCCCGCTCATTTGTCATCCCTTTACAAAAAGGGATGCAGTCTAGACGTAGCCTACAGGTTGAGCCTCTATAATTTGGACTTCCCTCATCCGACAACATCCGTGGTCCAATATTGTATAGCAACATTTATTTGTATACACACAATTACAGACTGAAGACGTTTTACTTCCAATGTACACACACACAAAAGAAAATAATTTTTAGATTAAATTCACTTTGGCTGCATAGAGTCTGAATCTTTGATCTATAATTTATTTTTTGTTGTATAATGTATTTACATTGCTGAAAGCAAATAACATGAGCATAACGTGAATAATTATCACTAATATTGCAAAGGGCTCTTCAAAGAATAATCCTTATTACAGTTTTTTGCAGGACTGTGATAAATCCATTCTGACCCTATGTGAGGAATCAAAGTGAGCTTTTATCAGTGTTGTGAGGTAATTAATTATTATTATTATTATTATTATTATTTAGAAAAATGCAGGGTGGCCTAAGGTTCTTTACACTGTAAGAAGGCACTTTGCATACAGACATCTTGTCAGATGTGTACACTTGTCAAATGTAGGTTGATAGCTAATAATTCACTGACTAGGACCTCTTAGCTGAAAAAAAAGCTAAACTTTGTTAAATAAATTGCCAGGCAAATTTGCAGTGTTTTTGTATTTCCAATTCATAACTTTCTTTTTAAATGTGTAGCTTACTATGTTACTGTCTTTGGTCATCATCTTGCATTCTTTTCACAGCTTAATTTCTGAGAGAGTTTTTATATGAACAAGCAATGCAGGATTGTGCCATATGTTGTTTAATAAAGTGTTATAATACACATACAATGTACCATATGGCTAAGAGATGCTATGGAATCCCTCTCTTCTTTTGTATCTCCTGACATCTTAGCCAAGATTGTGGAGCTGTATAGCTACTTTACACCACATCATTGACAGAATGTAGCCATAGAGCATTTCAGGGGAATCCTCCAGTGATATAGAGCTGGCATAGCTGTTTCTGTGTCACCGTCCTTTCTACTGCAGGCATTCATGGGGCCATAGCTGTGGTGATTAGGGCATTTTGGTCCTATGCAGTTCTTACATAACTTAGAGTAGGGATCAAGCCTGACAACAAGGCCAGGACAGGTGAGTGCAAAGACTACCTTGGTAGTTCCCTAAACTCCTCTGAGCCTACCTGTGGGCTTGTTGGCTGCCACCATTGTAAGAACTGGACAACTGTAACATTAATTAACTAGTCTATTTTGATATTATATCTGGAGTTTTTGTAGCATTTTTCTGTATTTCCTATGTACAAAAAGAGGAAAGCCTAAGATTATCTTTTCCTTTTAAAAGCGAAACTAAGTCCAGTAAAAGCTCCATGTGGGTGCTAAAATTATGTCTACATTGGTGCATGCATTTGAGTATTGCATCATATACATGCTCACGCATGCTCCCATAACCCAGGCAAAGTGCCCAGATTATGCTGTGCTGGACATGGGCATAACACTGTTATAAGTGTATATCTGTGTACATGCTGCCATTGCCATTTTATAGCACTGGTGCTAATATTTCAGGGGTGGCATCCCAGGGGTCTGTCTGTCATAGACACACCCTAGGAACTACTTTGCTGAGCACTGCAGGTACTATTCCCTTCCTTCACACATCTGCCAATGGCAGTTCCTGATCATATTACCCTTCAGTGTTATTCCCTGCAAAAGCAGGTGGAAACTATGAAGCAATGGGATAATGATCTGGTTTTGTTCCTTATTGTAGGACAAACCTTTGTGCAGTAGAGTCAGTGATGGATGAAATGATGGATGGAACTTGTGTAGAACTTTCTGACACATTGAAAATGGTTCATTTTCAGACTTACATAGTACAAATACCATAGCAATGCCAACATTCACTGTATGCCCCTGGCTGCATCATCACTACTAGTGCAGAAGAACAAGCTCCATGTGTTGGGATCACGTCATTTTTTAATCCTAGAATGACCAGAAGTGGTTTCAGAATTTCTATATGAGAAAAGCTATGTAAAGATCTTGCATCAAACCTCCAGCACCAGAGCATTCAATTCAGAGAAGTCATAGTGGTTCAGAAATGCAGGAGAGTGCAGGTGGGAGTTTCTTTCAAAGTACTTAAGAGTGTCCCATTATTTACAACATACTATTTAATATCCTAACAAATTAAATACTAAAATAGTTAGCACTTACATAACTCTTTGCATAAAGGAATTTCAAAGTATTCTACAATGGATTAGTATTTCCATTGTACAATCTTAGGGACAGATACTCAAAAGTACTCAACTCTCATTTGGGCACCTAAATGAAGTCACCGGATTTGAAAAAGTGTTCAGTACCCAGAACAGCGATAAACTAACTAGGCCAATATGTGGGCCACATGAGTGGCCCTCCTTAGTCTCAGTGGGCCACAAGTCTATTGTAACTAAGATGGTCTCCCAGAATAGGGTAGTTTTGCTAACTGCACTTGCATACCTAGAATTTGCAGGGTATGCTAACTGAACTATAGCAGGCACTTTGATTGGATGCAGAGGGAGCGCATGGCTCTCATAGTCAATGTTGTGTGCAATCAACACGCACCTCACTTCACATGCCCTTGCTTTATATGTGTGTCACTTTAGTAACACCGGAGCCATCAGTGTGGAGGGGAGGCACATGGGATGCCAGAGCAACCTCTCTGAGGGGAGCCCGGCTTCCCTCACAGACTGGCTCCACCTGCCACTCCGCGCTGCTGCCTCTAATAGAGAGGCAGTAGTGCAGGGGTAGCAGGGGGCTCCCTGGGAGGGGGGCTGGGAGAGTACTGGCTGCCAGTTCCCCCTTCCCCTGGGAAGTATTTTAGTAACCGTGTAACTGCTAAAAATTGTTGCAGCTACATGATTACTAAAATACATGATTACTAGACTAGGCCATGTTGTATAAAAGAAGTTTAGAATTTTAAAATGAGATGCTGCAACACTCTCTTTCTACCTTCACTCAGGTCATTTAAAATAATTAAAATACATTTTAATATTTTCTCTCTTTTTTAAATAAATTAAAACAATTCTGTCCCCAAATGCAAGCATCAGATAGCTATTCTTTCTTTAAGTAACTTATTTCATTTCTCTCAGTATATTGTTTTGTACATTCATGAATACTTTGTAGTATGCAACTCATGTGACAAAGGAACAAATTACAAATGTTATTTCCAGTGTAATCCATCAACATTAAAGAACTGGTGACCAAAACCAGATGCCAAGCAGAAGTATTTTATATATAATTGTCAGTTTACAGAAGCTTGTTATGCTGAAGTACCATACACAGAGAAAGAAAAACTACAGATGCTTACACTTAGGTGACAGAATCTCATAAGTAACATCTGTGGAAACATTATGAGTATGCTGATAAAATATTCACTACAACTAACTACAGGTCATGCAATTTACTTTTTCCTAAAATAGTATTCCCAATCAAATTCTAAACTCTTATGTCAAAGTCACAGAGGGAGAATAACCACTCTGCCTTGTAGCTCTGGATGCATATAGTTAAAAGAAAAGGATATCCCTCACAACACAAGGCAATTGGGGAGCATGAAGGGCGAAATGGTTTTGCAGTTGGGATCTCTTATATAAACACTGCCAGCATGCTTACTTTATACATCATTGCTGCTCATGTCAAAATGACAGTCAGCTCATTTATTGCTTATTTTATTGCGATTTTATTTTCAACAATAAGGGACAGCTGAGCAGCATGAAGGGCAGAAGGAGCATTGCAATTCTGCTCTCTCACACTGACAGCAGCTCATATTACAGTTTCACTGTTCCATCATGTCAAAAACAGTAATGTATCTTACTGTATCTTACAGTTTATTGCACAGTCATATCTGAGTCTACCCCATCATTTATCCAGTAGTATGCATATATGCATTTGAAAAGTCTGTAACTCAATGTAATAGCACTAATTTGACCTATAAGTACATAGTAGGACAATCAGCAACTAATAAATTCCAAGGGAAACTTTCCACATCTGATTTATAATCTTCAACTCCACCTTGCAAGAACAGGGCAAGGCAACAATTCCCACATGGTGAAAATATATTTAGAATTTCTGCCCTTTTCATTGTGTTGAAACCTAAAGCACCATATCAAATATTCACATGGAGGATTGCCTTTAGGAAACAGCTGGCTGATACACTGTTCTTCTGTGGGGTACATCTACACAGCACACTTATTTCAAAATAGGCTATTTCAGAATTTTTTTCCGAAATAGCTTATTTTGAAATAGCACGTCTACACTACAGGGACGCCTCAGAATACTCTGAGGCAGGCTTCCCTAATATGAATGCGCTACCTCTAATTAGAGCCCCAGGAGTCACTGGGGAGTAATTACTTTGAATGGCTCTGGGGAGGAGCTACTTCGAAATAACAGCAGTGGAGCATCCACACTACAGCTATTTTGAAATAGCTATTTCGGAATAGGCATTATTCCTTGTGGAATGAAGTTTGCAGAAGTCAGAATAAGCCACCCATTATTTCGAATTTATTTTGAAATAACCGAATTGCTGTGTAGACGCTCACATTGTTTTTTTGGAATAACAACCATTATTCCAAAATAACGCTGTTGTGTAGATGCACACTGGGATGAAAGAACTTTCTGACACAGCTTCTCCTAGTGGCACAAAGAAGTACGGTTTTTACTCCTCAGTGTCAGAAGAACTCAGCGTAGGATCCTGATTAATAGAAGCATCCATCCACTAGTTACATCTTGCATGCTTCTCATTTACTCTGTTGACTTTTGTTTGTATTTCACATGCAATATAAGGAAATGGTTTTAAATCAACCATGTCCTTACTACTAGAGGCAATAAGCTTTTACATAACATGCTGTTTTAAACAAACAAACAAACAAACAAACAAACAAACAAACAAACAAACAAACAAACATCCTCCTGGGGGGGAAAAAGAAAGAAAAAAACCCTTATTATTTCATAAAGAGATTTAACAAGGTTTTATAGTGAACACTGCCTGCTGAAATTTCCTATAACAAATGTGTAAAAAAGCTACCAGCCAACTTTCAGGGAACATTTATGTGCAACAGATGAATCTGACAAAGCACAGGGAAAAAGAATCATATTTTAGTTATAAAAGTGAGTTGAGCCTCAGCAAGATTACCAAGTGACAGTAATCAATTGGTTTCACATAAAAGCAATGCAGTATACATTCTCAGAACATTAAGAAAGAATGAAAACGATCAAAAGTTTATCAAAAAAAGAAAATACGTGAAAATAGCATAAGCCACAACAAATCTTATTATATTAATGTAATTTATTGTATGTTCATCTATTGAAATTGTATGGTACCAATTGCTCATTTTTAATGAACTATCCCTATTGTTTTTAGCTGCTAAGGGTAAGTATGATAAATACCCATAAATAGTTCAAGTTGTTTCAATTTCCTGCATATACCATATTAGAAACACATTCTTAATTAGTGCCACAGGCATCTTATTTTATGAAAACTATGAACTTATCTGTATGTAAGCAAGAAAAGAGGGAGCAATGGAAAATACATTAATTTATCTCATCAGGATAGACATACACACACGTATTGTGTGTGTGTGTTCACACACATGTGCGGGTACATGAAGGGAAGAACATTTCAATGTTTTAAACGTTTCTCAACACTTTGAAATAAAATAACTAAAGCGTGCTTTGTTCTCCCTCCCCCTCATAATACAAAGATAATTGTGGGGAGCTTTACATAACAGGTAAGACCTGGAAAAATCCTACTTTTTAATCTGAATAGCATCAAGAATAGCAGCTTTTATGTAGTTGGTTTACTGGCTATAAGCAGTAAATATTCTTGTTCTGCTAATTGGCTCATGAGAAAAGTCAGGCTAACAGCCACAGAACAGTTACACTGTTCATAAGTCAGTGTTTTTTCATACTTTGAGAAATAAGTATATATCTATATCTATATCTATATCTATATATATTCATTCTGATATATCTATATATCTATATATATCTCAGAAAAAAACCTCATCATAACTAGAGTTCTGCACAGATACAAAATATATATATTTGCATCTGCAAAAATGAGCCATGAATGTAGATACAAAAAAAGTTCTAGATACAAAATTTGTATCTGTATCCACAAAAATGAGCGATGGATAGCCACATACACATTCCCAGATGCAGATACTTATGGATATAAAGCAGATATTCACAGATTTGCAAGGCTCTAGTCCTAATGAACAATATATAAAGACACACAAACATGCAATGCACCTTCAGCAGCTTTCTCTAAAATAACAATGTAACAATGACCTTGTTAATTGTTAACACTATTCCCAGTAAAACTATTCAGCCCCTGGAGTTAAATAACTATACTTAGCTGGCTGAGGCGAGGGCTGAGGCCACTGCAGCGGGGGCTGCTCTAGAACGTGGGCTTGAGCTCCTTCCCCTCTGGCAGTCAGCCCCGACTTAGTGGCTCCCTGGGCTTTTATACTCTGACTTCCCTGGGAGCACGCCCAGCAGGGTTGTGGGAGTGGGGCCTTTTCGGCCAGCTGGGACAGGGCAACTCCCTGCCCCTTAGTGCGGGGTAGATACACTCTGTCACAACAAGGAATAAGGGAAGTCAGAGGAAGTGTGTTCTATTTCGAAATAAGTGCTATGTAGACACTCCCTATTTCGAAATAAGCTATTTTGAAATAAGATACGCAATTCACATAGCTCAATTTGCATAGCTTATTTCGAATTAAGCCATGTAGTGTAGACACATCCTAAGGCTCTGATCCTTAAATGTGTCGCTATATAAGAGCAGCCCTGTTAAAGCAACAACACTACACATCTGTGTAAAAGCTCACAAATTTGGGGACGAAAGCCAAATTCGTTGTGTCATAAAATAATGTTATATTTGTTCACTGCTTTATATTATAAATAAACCTTGAAGAAGAATTAAAGCACAGAGGAAAGAGAAAGAAATCACAGGAATCAAAGTTTAAATTTAAAGCCCTCCAATTTATCATATTTGGTTAATGTCATTTCAGTACCCGTGAGAAAACTAACAACTCAACTTAACAGGAAATTTCTGATACTCACGGGGGGCAGAGGCAGTTTCCATTGATCAACTTTACAAGTGAGTATCACTGGCTGTAAGTTTTCCATCCTCTGTGCAGATAAAATCAATTGATCTATTTCAGGACAGTCTCTCCAGTTCTACAGATTTGTCACAGCAGGAGGGAGCCCATTCATCATCTTCCTTGACAGAGTTCCGCCAACTTCACTATTTGAAATTTTATCCTTGTGCCTAAACTAGGATATTTTCCTAATTTGCCCACTACCCGTATCCCTATCCCTCTACACTAGTTAAACACAGTCTGGTCTATAATGAGAGAAGATTGCTAATGTTTCCTTCAAGACAAGACATTTGCTAGTGACCAATAAATATGCTGCAGGCTGGCCTTTGCTTAAGAAACACATTGTTGGCTAGTGCCAAAGGTCCTCCTTTTGGGGAAAGTGACTAAGAAGGTGGGAGGATTAACGCCTGCAATATCTCATATCCCTTAATATATTGGACTGCTATTAATAAGGTTCAGCATGGAATAGGACACAGATGTCAGATACCCATAATGACATTATTAGATTTTTCATCATTATTACATCACCTTCAGTATCATCAATCATGAGGTGCTTTAGACTCACCTGCAGAAGCCAATAGAGATGAACTGTCCCTTTAATTGGATCATTGCTTTCAGAGAGAACCCAGAGTAGAAGGATGACCAAATTGCTCATCCTTTACCAGGACTCTGACTTCCATCTTTGTATTAATTCAAAATGTGTATGAAGTCACCCATGAGGACAAAGATTTTAGGAGGAGTAACATCACCAGGAACTTGACAAAAATTAGTTCCACTTTGCACTTTTGTCTAACCAAGACATTGTTGGTTCCCTGCTTTCCTAGCGTCTGAATAAGATGGAAGTAATGCTTGTTAGAAAACCATGAAATACTGGCAGGGGCTGTGCCTGCACACTTGATGGAAGATGTATTCTTGTTGAATGCCTAAATAATTCAAAACCTCACAGTTTTACTGAATTGAATTCATCTTCTCTTTTAGATTACCAGCACCAAGGGGAGAGTAGAAACACTGTTTTTCACCTTTGGCTGGAAAATAGATGGTACTCTGTCTTCTCTATAATTTTCCATCCCTTCCTCGCCTACAACTTTGACAACTATATGTGAGGCTATCCCAAAAGGCCAGCTATTTCAGCCAGTGCAGAAAGTGGCTGCTTTGCCTGCTTATTAAGCTCTCACCTGTCTACGCTACCTAATACATCTATGCTCTGCATTATTTGCTGACTGCAATTTAACTTCAGGCTGCTACTCTAGGTGCTGAATACTATTAGAAAGTCTACACAATTGTCAAAAGCACACTTCTTTCCCTATAATCAATTACAGTAGTTGCAACTAGTGGAGACCATATGTCTGTCAAGTTTCTATGGCTGAATTTGGTAAAGAGGAGAAAGAAGGATGTTTTCAGTAGCTCTCCCCCCTCCTCCATGTAGTCAAATTAGAGCTGAAACAACATAGTTAAACAGTACCCACATATCCCAGTGAATTAACCCCACCAATTTGCTTAGATTCACATTTGTGAATCTGTATCCATAAGAATGTGAATTAAAATCAAAATAACTGGGAAAAGTTTCCACTTGAGTGAAAAGCTGTTCATGAGAGTATTCCCTATGAAAATGCTCCTGCAGCCAATACCTTTTTATTACTACAGCACAATAGATTCTAATAAGTATGTTTATGGATAAACTGCCAATAGGAAATAAAAAGACATCCCCTGTGGATAAAGTTAGGGAACAGAAACAACATTATATGGCATACAGTGAGAAATAATGACCAGTTCAAGTTATTAGCAAAGAGTAGTTATTAATGGTTCACAGGCATGCTGGAAAGACATAAAAAATGGGGTTCCACAGAGGTCTATTTTATTCATTATTTTCATTATATAGTTCTATTCAATATCTTCATCAATGCATATAGCATATAGAGTACGGTCATTAAGTTTGCAGATGATACCAAGCTGGAAGGGCTTGGAAGTGCTTTCAAGGATAGGGTCATAATTCAAAATGACCTGGACAAACTAGAGAAATGGTCTGAGGTAAATAGGATGAAGTTTAATAAGGGCAAATGCAAAATACTCAACTTAGCAAGGAAAAAGCAAACTAAATATGAGTCGTCAGTGTGACACTATTGCAAAAAAATAACCCCCCAAAAAACAAAAACAAAAACCCCATGATTCTGGGATGCATTAACAGGAGTGTTGTGAGCAAGACATGAGAAGTAAGTCTTCCATTCTACTCTGCACTGATTAGGTCTCAGTTGGAGTACTGTGTCCAGTTCTGAAAAGAAAGATGTGGCTAAATTGGAGAAGGTCCAGAGAAGAGCAACAAAAATGATTAAAGGTGTAGAGAACATGACCTATGAAGGAAGACTGAAAGAACTGGGCTTGTTTAGCTTAAAAAAGAGAAGACTGAGAGGGTACATGATAGCAGTTTTAAAGTACCTAAAAGGGTGTTGTAAGGAGGGAGAAAAATTGCTCTCCTTGGTCTCTGAGGATAGGACAAGAAGAAATGCGTTTAAATTGTAGCAAGGGAGGTTTAGGATGGACATAAAGAAAAATTTCCTGTCAGGGTGATTAAACACTGAAATAAATTGCCTGCGGAGGTTGTGGAATCTCCATCACTGGAGATATTTAAGAGCAGGTTGGACAGGCATCTTTCAGGAATGATCTAAACTGTGCTTGAGCCTTCTTTGAGGGCAGGGGACTGGACTTGATGATCTCTCGAGGTCCCTTCCAGTTCTAACATTCATTGATTCTATGGTTCTAAGTTCATATAGAATATGTAGGCTCCTTGCTTGTATAAACTATTCATCACATGATTCAGAACGACATTTTTATAAAAACTACAGTCTGTGGATAATTGGCTCATAGAAAATGAGATGAATTTGTCAGCTAATGTATTCATAAGGGGATAATTCACCTAGATATATTCCCCAGGGGCAGATGACCGTTTTGCGGGGCCCAGGGCAGCACAATTTTGCGGGGCCCCCCTTTGCCACGGCGCATGCGCGGGGCTTTTTGAAGCGTGGGGCCCGGGGCGGCCGCCCCGCTCGCCCTGCCCTATATCCGCCCCTGATATTCCCTATAGTGAGCCATGTGAGTCTAAATCTCACTTGTAAAGCATGATACAAAAGAGACTTCTATAGAATTCTATAGTCTAGTGTTTGTGTGACAGATGGTTTTGGTAAATTCTGGCTCTCAGTGAAAGTCTCGTCAATGAGAATGGAAAATGTAGAACATAGTTTCCCAATTTAGAAAAATAATGTATTTATAATTTTAGTTTTTAAAATGATGCTTAGATGAGATCATGTTATACTTTATAAAACATTTCAGTTATCACAGTGGCCATAGCAATAGTTACCATAGAAATTTCTAATATAAATATAAGAAATAAAAAAGCCACTGCTAAGGACTGCCATTTTGTCTCATTTCCAGTGACAAAGAAGTAAGCTCAGCCAAAGTAAGAAAATTTTCACTTAGTACAATTACAGATATTACATTAATATTTTTATTGTATAAAAGTTCTATAGAACATAATAGCAACTGATAATCTTTCTATAGGTTCATTGAACAATTCTGCATCATGTAATGCATAATTAATTTCTTGCTATAGAAGTATTAGATAGTTTAAAAGCCCTATTGTCTTTTGAACTGTTTAATGTTTTAGAATATTTTTTGGAGAATCCTATGCAATTTCTACAGAACCCCAGAGGTTCTACTTATGTTAAATTCTTCAGAACTTTGTCATAAGGTTTAATTTCATTTTCACCAATGCAACATAAATATCCTTGCTAATAAAAACAGAAACAGCCACTGGGATAATCAATCCTGTTTCTACTACCATTTTGAGAATAATTGGTTCTTTGTACCAATAAAATATTCTTTAAAGATCACAGAAGTGAGGTTCTGGAATAGACTCCGAATACAGGTCGTGGGGGTAAACAATTCAATTAGTTTTGAGAGACAGCTGGAAAAAATCATGACTGCCACCTCTGATAGCATTAGGAAGAGTTCAATAGACCCAGACTCGCTTTCCATTCGTGTCATATGTCCCTAAAGCACCTAGTTCAGGGTTTCAGTTGTCCACAGGCAAGAGCCAGGAAAGGATTTTCCCCCAGTGTATTCCTGGAAGCTTTTTGCATCTCCCTCCTCTGAAGTATCAGGGTTGGCAACAGTTGGAAATGGGACAACACTGGATGGGATGGGATGGGATGGGATGGGATGAGATGGGGCTTTGAGGGGGCACCGAGCATTCCCTCCCTCTCTGAGAAGTCTGGCTGGCTGATTCTTGCTCACATGTTCAAGCTCTAACTGATCACTATATGTGGGGTCGAGAAAGGATTTTCCTCATCAAATTGGCAGTGACATTGGGATTTTTCACCTTTTTCAGTGCAAGCGAGTGAGACACTTGCCAGAATTATTGGGGTATATCCCACTTAATCATTTGCTTGCCTATGTGGGGCCTTGGTGGCCCTCCTATTATCTGCTGGTGACACATAATGGCCTTATCTCCTGTGGTCTCATTTTGGTTATTGGATTTAGTGTGCAGGTGCTGGGTGGTTTTGGTGACATGTGATATATGGGAGGTTGGATAAGGCAATTTAATTGTCCCTTTAGTACTCAAAATCTAGAACATAGGTTCCCAAACTGGGGGTGTGTGAAGAAATTTCAGGGGGGGCACGAGGCGACCCAGCCCCCCTCGGTCAATCTCCCCCCACAAGAAAGAGCCCGGTCCGCCCAGTAAAAAAATTCAGAAAATACCATGTGAAATGTCCGGTATTTTCTCTTTTTCCTGGCTCAGGCGTCCACCGGAAAACACACAGCTCGGGCTGGCTGGGGTGGGAGGATGGAGCATCCTGGGCAGACTTCAAAATGGCTGCCTTAAAAGGGCAATACCTGCTCTGCTCTCAAAAAGGGCAACTTTTTTTTTTTGGTCAACTTTTACCCTGGACTACCAGCACCTTATTTTTACACTGGTTCCAAGAATTAAAGGGGCCGCAACTGTTTTTTGGCCCTGGTCAGTTCCTTTTTTTTTTGCTCAACAAGTTTTGCTTCTATTTTTGTTTTTTGGCCATGGTCAGTTCCCCCCCCCCCTTTTTTTTGGCTGCTATTTTTTGGGGGGGGGTGAGGGTTTCTCAAAAATCAAAAAAGGGGGCATGATGCCGAAAAGTTTGGGAACCACTGCTCTAGAACTATGATGGCATTTGGGTTTTTATACAACTGGGTCTCAGAAAGTATCTATTTCTTTAATATGAATCAGTGTTATCCAAAGGAAATTTTATTTAAAAAGAAAAACAGCATGAGTTTTAAATAAATTCAGATATGAGTTGCGTATTCAGTCTTCAAACATGAAGAGAGAGCCAAGAGAGTCCAACATTTAGGCTTTGGTCCTTCCTCCACATATACTTGTTTATCAACTGTTTTCTGAAAGCTGACTTCTTCTAAGTTCCTAGACATTACCTCATATGTAAATATACTATCACTCTATCACACTCTGTTAGGAAACAATCTGTCATAACACTGTACACAAAATAAAAATCTTCTTGGAAGGTAAATGAAGCTCTGCCTATAGGGCTAATCAGGGAATTAAAAGCTAACAAAAATAAAACCCACACAACAGCCCAGAAACTTAGAAGTTTCAATGTCTCTTCTAAATCTAAACTCTGTGATTTTTTGAGCGAGTTCTAAATTTGCTAAAATGACTTCTCCCATCCCCAGTGTTTTTACAATAATTGCTGTTTTAAAACTTTCACTGTACTAATGCCTGTTTCTATGGAAACAGGCATGAGAACAGGAGCCACCAGCAGAGGAATTAGAGTTTTTTCTGTGAAATGAAAAGCTGTTAGAAATAGTAATGCAAAAATGAACAAGGCTGTTTAAGAGTCCCAAATCCTTAACTGAATATACATTTAATCTCAAGTGATGGGTATGATCCTGCTCTCACTTAAGTCTATGTGAGTTTAGCTTTTGATTTTGGTGGGATCAGGAATGGGCCTAAGTAGCTGAAAATGAATAATCTACTTAAGGTCTGATCCAAAACCCACTGAAGTCACTGGGAGAGTTTCTTCATTGACACCAATGGGCTTTGATCAGGCCCATGAGTGGAACCACTGAAGCCAAGTTGAGCACACACAGGATCGGAGCCCTACAGATTTGATGACAGTGTTGTTTCCTCTATGACATCTGATAGCAATGTTAACACATAAAAGGACACCCATGTCACCAATTAGAGTTAAATTCCTGCACTTCTCACCCTTTCTCCAAAGCCTGAAAACAGGCTGTACAGTTTCCACTAAAAGTCAAGAAACACAGACCCCGATATAGTATATACTTAAGCATGCAAGTCATTCTGTTGCATTACATGTCTAACCCTACTCACATATATGTTTGCAGAATTGGGACTTTCGTGTCTTTTGGATCAAGCACTTCACAGAGCATTCGAAATACAAGACTCCTCTCACTGAGTGTACTACACCAGATCGAATGCCTCACTGATAAACTGCCAAGGCTAATGATGTCATTAATTATTGCATGAGAACGAACTTACATGGTCTTTACATCTGAACCCTGAGAGTCTAAGCTACATCCTTAACAGTTAAAAGTCTGTTAGCTCACCTTTTAAATACATATTTTTTGAGTTTTAAATATACATCTGTGCATAGTTAATTAACTATGCTTAAGCCGTTTTCTTCTCCATTTTTTAACAAGTCTTCTCAGTTCACTTTTAATTTCAGCAGAGGATTACCAGCTGAGAATCTCTTTTAGAAACAGGATCAAAAATACTTTTGGAATCAAAAGGTAAATCAACAGATTCTAAAGATTCCAACTGGAAAAAAGCTTGAATAGTACATATTTTAAAGCACTTGTTTCCTTTTAAACATAAAAATAATGTTTTTGTTCTCATTTTTATATTATTTAAATCTGTGTTTTGGAAGAAGCAACTATATCTATATATTTTAAATGGGATAATTCACCATTTATCCATATTTACAAAGATATTTCTTATATATTGACTTACAACAATCCATGCTGTAGCTGCAGCACATGAGAAACAATGATACGCGCTGTCGAGGAGTGCAC
Source organism: Rafetus swinhoei (assembly GCA_019425775.1). Lineage (NCBI taxonomy): Eukaryota > Metazoa > Chordata > Testudines > Trionychidae > Rafetus > Rafetus swinhoei. Next base: position 119,705,014 of record CM033449.1, read on the forward strand.
ATTAACCTAATTCAGTGGTGGGTTCCGAGAGCTGCACTAGCCTGCTAAGAATGCTTCTGGTTTGGCTTGGTGAATGTGAAAATACTAAACAAATGCTTATATAGACACATGCATAAGGTAAATCACAATGACTGAGAATAAAGCAATGCTTCAAGATACAGATGAAGGCACACTAAATAGATTTGAAATTAAAAAACTGTGCTTCAATCCCTTTCTTCCTTTTCCCAGCTCTTTGACTTACATTGACACTGTACTTGCTTTGGCTGCAAACCATTTAATTCCAGCAGCATACGAGTCAAGGCATCACTTTCATAAGATAGACAATCATTTTTTTATTAACTTTCAGTTTGAGGGATTGCTATTAAATGAACAGTTAGTTAAGTATTCTCTTTGCACTTAAGTATTTATAAAACTATGATGTTTCTAATGTGTATTTCTCTGGACCACAATAGATTTTAAGAAATATTTGATAAAATAATCTTAAAATTCACCCCCCTAAAAAACTTGCAAACTAATATTTTATGTCCAATTTTGGTCAGATTGTGTAAGTTCCCAAACATGACCCTGGGTGTCCTGATTTGCAATGCTATTTAGCTCTGAAAATAATTTAAGGTAAGGCACAAAAAAGAGTTCAAAGAAATTTGCTTCAGATTGGAAACTTTAAATTAGTTTCAGTGACTCAAACTACAAAAACTATAGCAGAGAAGAAAGACTATTCTTGGAAATTGCCACTAGAGAATTTTAAGAAAGGACCATTCTGTCAAGAAGTGATTGATATGGTAGAGAGAAGACTTTTTTTATTTCCCCTTTCATCTTGAAAGACGTATCATTAAAGGTAGAGAACATAAGCCTACTGTGCCATTTTCTCTGATTATCATGAATTATGCAATGGGGTGGGGCATCTTTTCTAAAAGGCACATCTTATTTTTTTCAAGATTTTTATGTTTGCAGGATCTAAACAGAATTACATTTAAGAATGAGGTTACTTTTCTTCCCACTCCATGTTCACACCTATCCACACATTAAAACAACTATAAGCCTTAGTGAAGGTATCACTGACACACAACTGTTAGACGCTACTTTCACAATATCAGTTTCAAATAACTTCTGAGTTCAGGTGATGAATACATAAAGCAAATGAAACCAAGTACACGTAGGAAATATTTAGCATAAATAATTCAGCCATTTTACAGAGGCATTGCGATATGTAAATAGGGGGAATGGTCTCACTATTGTGGGGAACTTTCCTTGCTCCTACAGTGAAATGGGTTAGCGAAAAGATCCTTTAACCAGAGGGCTCTCTACCCTGAGGGCCCGCTCTCCAAATTCCTGTATGGCAGATCTTTGTAACCCCAACAAGGCTGGGCCTGGGATATCTGGGGCTCTACCCCTAACCTTGTGGTCACCTAGGACAGGAGCTGGGTGTCCCGGCTCCAGGATGCTCTCTTCTCACTGGACATGTCCCTGACCCATGGATGACTACATGCAGTTCAAGCAAATACAATTTATTTAACAGCAATCAATTTAAAAAATCCAAAAGAATAAGGAAAAAATTGAAAAAAGTTACGGGAAACGCATCACTCCACTCTGTGGCACAGAGACTCACACACAGCGTCTCTGCAATGAGGACGGTTCACAGACTGTTCCTTATAGGTCCCAGGCCTCCTTCTCAGGCCCTGGCTGTTCTGCAGGGATGCTGCAGGTCAAACACTTGCTCTGGGAGGCAGGACCCTTCTCCCCAGCGTCAGCCCCTCCCCAGTACACACACCTGGAAATCCATATGATTTCCCAGTGACTCCTAATATACCCCTGCACTTGCCAACTCCATGGGGACATGAACCAAATATTGTTGACAACCTCGTAAATATAAATTCAAAGAATCAAATTAATCCTCAGTCTATATCTGCTGAACTCAGTAATGTTTCCCCTGTTACAAGTTTGGGTCAATACATTTTCAATAACTTTAGCCTTTCCTAAAGGATTTTCCACAGGAGGACATGAGATTTGCCCAGTAAGATCAAGTCTCTGATTTGCTGAGCACTTACTGTGAGATGCTGCGTTCTCAACTCCCATTTTCTTCAGTGAGACCAGAGTACTCATTACCTTGTAGGATTAGAACAACTGCTACTAATTTTGATTTGGAAGCAATGCCCATGAAAGGGAGTATTTGCTCACTTACTAGTAATTTACCATTGATATTGATGAGTAGTAAATCATTACCCTCTGCAGTAAGGAGAGAGGAGGGGAGAGAGTAAAAAGGTTCTATTCTTAGGTTAATGCATAAGCTTACTTAGGGATGAAATCAAGTTCAAATTCTAGCCCTTCAATAGTACATTGTCAAGCATCAATGTCTCAGGTTTGCCACAATATTTATATTCCAGAAATATGTTTAACTCTGACTATACGTAACAACAGAAAATAATCTGGTGAAAATATCATATTCTATGGATACTATGGATATCTCTGGATGCTGTGGTTAAAACACAAGTCTCTGTACATAGAATTCTAGCCCTCCATCTCTTTCTAATCTGTGTGTTTTGTTTTTTGCACAGAACATTGCTGTCTTAGAAACACTCCTAATCTGACCAGCTTGCCACAGAGTCTTATTTTTCCTTGCAATGTCTGATATCTTTTGGAGTGTATTATTATTTCCTATCTATCCATTCATGCACTTACTTGAATTGTTCTTCATTCTTCTCTGCCTTTCTTTATGTCCACAAATTTTGTCAAATCTCTGCCATATGAAACACTTTCTATTCTCTGCTTTATGTTTCCTACTTTCACATGCTGTGTACCTAAGTGTTCCAAAGAAGCCCCGATTCCTTACAAAGTAGGAAGCTGTAGGTTATGATACATTCCATATTGCTAATTACCTATAACTGAATTTAAATATCAGTAAAAAGTCATGCGATCACATCTCTGTAGTCTTGACTTATTAAGTATCTCATATACACCAAAAGCAAAAACTAACTTAAATGAAATAAGCCAAAGCATACAGAAGTTCTAATGTTCATTTCTCCAGATTCATAAATAAAGACATCTCAGAAATTCAAATAGCTTAGTAAGCAGCTACAATCATTGGTGAAGAGACAGATAATAATTTACCCAGAATGTGAATTCCTTCCACTGTTCTTTTAATTAGCATAATATGAGCACAATTAAAATACCATTTCAAAATTAGGGGATTTTTCTCCTGCAGTCCTATCCAGAAGAATACAAACATTTCAGATACTTACATAATAAAGAGGAAACTAAAATACAGATTACATTTTTTAAATTTTTTGTGAGACCCACATTCAAGGACAAATGCTGTTTAGTATCCTATGGATTCACAGTTTGGTCTGGTGAATTTATGCAAGCAACATATTTAATACTGCCAACAATGAAGGAAATCATTGTTCAACTTGGAGTGTACTTGGTGAAAAAGCCTGTAATGTCATATTAGGTTGAATCTATTTGGCATTCAGTGTAGCTGCAGTGCACAATAACGGTATAATGCAATGCGGTTTTTTTGCATGTAGAACAAACTGATGTCTTTGAGATGGACACTTAGGCTACATCTAGACAGTGGTACTATTTTGGGATACCGGAAGTATCCCAAAATAGATATTCCGCATCGTTAAACACGCCCGTTATTTTGAAAGATATTTTGAAATAAACTATTTCAAAATTACCTCAAAATAAGCTACACAAAGGTAGGAGAGAGACAGAGATGGACTCAGGGAATGTAAAAAGTTATTACCTCAAAGTCTGATGGCTCTTTTGAGACTTTATATATTAAATTTACATTTATATTAATTTCAAAATATAATGTTAAAGCAGACAGATTGTAAGAGAGCATCTTGAAATAGAATGCAAGTCTCTCTCTTCCTGCACCAGCACAGGTGTTGATGGAAGGTTTTAAGATAGGTGAATATCATCAACCATGATGGGAAATTTCAAGTGAAAAAGGCAGAGTTCTCACTAATGAACCCCGCTTCCATAACTCAGGGGTGACTGGTTTGTGTTCCAGATTGTTCAAAAGCAATGGCCCATATACAATAATGCTGAACAACCTGGCACAAAGCTGTTTGACTTTGCATTTCTTAGTCTGTTTTGACATGGCTGTTTTGGTTTTGTGGGGAACTGGCCACGGATATTAATACGTATGTAGAGAAAAAGTTACCCACAGCCTCTGATGTTTGTATTCAATGATATGTTCAAGAGCTGAGCTGAGGTTACTGTCCTTACTCCTCCAGACTTTGAGTCATTATGGGATTTTCTACCCTTCTTGTAACTCTACAGTGAACAGTGCAGCTCTAATTGCATTGTGCTGGAGACAAGACAAACAATTAAGGAAAAAAGGGGCAATAGATATCATTAGTTACAAACACGTTATAGGCAATATACAACACTAGTGATTGCATATTGACCTTAGGGTGTTTAGTCTATATTGGCATGCCATGCTACAGCACATGTACACATATTCATCTTTACAACACAGAGCGGAATTTAAGAGACTCACATAATTGCCTGCGAGAAGGTACAGGAGCACTTCCATAAGCTGTGCCCTGTAAATAAAACACATTTTTTTTTTGGAGCAAGGCATGTCAGGATTAACAGTAGAAAATGAAAAAAAAATGACAAGACAGGAAGAAAATGAAGGCAAGTGAAACAAAATAAAAAGAGACTCATTAGATAAAGCAGCTTCTTGTTACTGAAGAATTGCTGTTCCTATTTTCAGAGAAACATAAATTATAATAGAGAAGGTTCTGTGAGTAATCCACCCATCATCAGACACAATGAGCCAAAAACAGAAAAAAAATTACAATGTAAGACAGGCACATTCAAACTTGTCAAATTAAGTTTGATGAAAAGTAGAACAGAAAGTATATATTAATGTGGCCTCCTTTAAAAAAAAGGTTCAGTTACATCAGTTTCTTATCTTATTCAGTTGCTGTTTGAAAGTATAGTATATTTAAATCAATAGCGGATTTATTGCGGTATATTTTGTTTCCTGTCACTCCCTCCTCATTTTCCCTCCAAAACTATTTAACAAGTATTCCGTGAATCAGTTTGATGAAAGCTGAATCTCTAGTCGATAGGAAGTTGCTTTATTAAATACTTAATCAATAGACATCGTAATTCTTTCAATAGATAGAGAATTATTTCCTGCATGTATTATTCTGGTAATTTGTGCTGCAGCTCTGAATCACAGCCTATTCATTGTTCTGTTTACAGAAAGAAGCTATGAATCAAATGCCAAGTGTGTCATCTTGGTAGTGATGTTTGCAGAACAAAATTTATAAGATAATAGCAATGGCTTACAGAGAAAGAATATATGGTAAATATAGCTTTCCGCTTATCAATCCACAGATGTGGATATGCAGTGATGTAACAAAGTTGGGTCAACTGCTTTATCTGATGTTCACGTTGTTGTAATTTGTTGCATGGGATCATTTTATTTTGCAGAGCTTGTAAGATTCAGGCTGCAGCATGGACAGCACATGGATTACAGAAGCACCTTCCTAACACGTCTCCTGCCCAAATAACTAATTCTTTCACTGTCACTAATATTTGTATTCCCTGAAGAAGAGTTTTGCGTAAGCTTGAAATTTGGTCTCTCTGACCAAGAGAAGTTGGTCCAATAAAAGACATTGCCTAAGCTGTCTTTCCTTCTAATATCCTGGGCCCAACACAACTAAAAAATAAAAGAGTTGTTACTTTGGCTACATGGTTGCGCAGCCAAGGCCACTGCTTGCAAACCATGGTCCAGATATACCAAGTGTAATTCTTTTGAAGTCATTTGGCACAATGTGACCAAAGCTTATCAGTTCACAATGATTAGCTCCCTCTTGTAATTGTGATAAGAACGTGATTCACCACTGATTAAATCCAGCATTTATCCCAGTGTAATTACTTAAATAACTTGAAAGTTAAGCACTTACATCAAGGGGCGGGGGGAATAAGCAGCCCACAGGCAGGACATGGTCTTCAGGGATAGCCTCTGTTGGGCCATCAGATGGTTTATTTACCTGAGCGTCCACAGGTATGGCTGCTGGCAGCTCCTGTTGACCCTGGTTCACTGTTCCCAACCAATGGGAGCTGCAGGAAGAAGTGGATTGGCCAGGAACGGTGAACTGTGGCCAAGAGGAGCTGAGAGCGGCCATACCTGCGGATGCTCAGGTAAATAAAGTGTGCGGTGGCTCCCCAGCAGGCTAACCCTGGTGAACTGCATCCCACCCACGGGCTGTTTATTGCCCATCCCTGACCTACATTCATATTAACAAATCACGAGGAACTGGTTGAGAATTAAAAAGTGGAAGGCAGCTTGGGTGACAGTAATCATGAAATGATAGAGTTCATAATTTAAGAAATAGTAGGAGGGAGAACAGCAAAATAAAGACAATGGAATACAAGAAGGCAGATGTTGGCAAATTCATGGAGTTGATAGGCAAATCTAAGGGCGGGGAGGAATTGAACATAGTTGGCAGGTTTTCAAAGAGACATTATTAAGAGCACAAGAGCAAACTATTTCACTGCATAGAAAAGATAGGAAGTATGGCAAGACACCAACCACCCTAATTAATCAGGAGATCTTGAATGATCTAAAAATTTAAAAAAGGAGTAACGTTAGTTCGAACCAAGGGGTTTGGTTCCAACAAACGCGTCCCGGCACGCACTTTCACTTTCGAAACTGCTGTTGATCGGAGTAACGTGCCGGCAAGATCATGCTAATGAAGCGCGGGATATTTAAATCCCCGCTTCATTGACTATTTTGAATGCCTACATTTGCATCCCTAGTTCGAACTAGGGTGCAAGTGTAGACATACCCTGACTGTCTAGGACAGAGTACTGCAGAAAGGGATCTAGGAATAACTGTGGATCATTAAATAACACTGTTGCAAAAGAAGCAAATATAATTCTGGGATGTATTAACAGGAGGGTTTTCAGCACAACATGAGAAGTAATTCTGCTCTACTCTGTGCTGATTAAGCATCAAATGAAGTATGGTGTCAAGTTCTGGGTGTCACAGTTCAGGAAAGATGTGGACAAATTGGAGACGGTACAAAAAAAGGAGCAACAAAAATGATTAAAGTTCTAGAAAACATGACCCATGAGGGAAGATTGAAAGAACTGGGTTTGTTTAATCTGTAAAAGAGAAGACAGTGAGGAAATGATAATGCCTTTTGGGTACCAAAAAGATTGTTACAAGGAACAGGGAAAAACATTATTCTCCATCCTCTGATGATCAAACAAGGAACATTGGGCTTAAATTGTAGTATGGAGATTTAGGTTGGATATTAGGAATATCTCCCTGTCAATGTGGGTAAGCACTGGAATAAATTGCCTAGGGAGGTTGTGGAATCTCCATCATTAAAGATTGTTAAGAGCAGGTTAGAAAACACCTATTAGGGATGGCCTAGAAACATTGTTTTCATACTCTAGCCATACTCAACTGGCCAAATAGCCACATTGTTCAAGCCAACTAGCCACACTCAACCAGCCAAATAGCCACATGTGGCTAGTGGCTAGAATGTTGGACATCACGGGCCTAGAGGATGTTTGGTCCTATCGTGAGTGCAGGGGACTGAAGTTGATGAGTTCTTGAGATTCCTTTCCATTCCACGACTTTATGATATGTAGGTAGCTATACACCCATCTTAGGCACCACATTCTGAATTTTGATACTTAACTGACCACTTAGGTGGCTATATGTGGATTTTCAAAGCAGACCAGAGGATTTAGCCACACTACCCATAGTTAAATCTGTATCTAAGTACCTATACTTACTACTTAGGCACTCAGGTGAATTTAAAGTTCTGTTTCATTTGCTTTCCCTAATAACTGACACTTGTAATATCTGGGAAAAGGTAGGTTGCAGATCATGGATGAAATCCTGGTCCCATTTAAATAATTTGCAAAACTTCCACTGATGTCACTGGGGTGCAGATTTCATCCTTGAGCTTTACAGGTTGGATCTGTCTGTCAAAAATGTTACCCTAGATTGTAAACTATGTTAAGACACAATCAGTGAAGGAAGTAGGGCATGGGACCCCCAGGAACTAGATGCCAACTGGCAGTGTTTTCGATGGGCTATGTGCCTGTTAGCAACTGGCTTCATGCAGGAACACTCCATTCCACCCCACCACAACATGATTTTTAAATCAGTTTTTGCTGGGATGAGGGAAGCAATTGTCTTAGAAATTGATTATCTCACTTTACACCAACTCAGAACTTTCCTATACTAGGAGAATTGTCAGCTGGCCAGGTAAGTTACCCCTAGTTGGTACTACACAAGTTGTGCAAAGTGGCCAGAAGAAGAACATAGAACATAATGGTCCAGTTGATGTTTCACTAAATTCCATAATCATGGCCAACCTTAGAAATTTATCAATCTCCTTATAAATTCAATAATGTTACCTCAGGGTTTGCAGTATTCCACAAGTATCTTATATTGTGTTTTGAGAATGCTGAAAACACTAATGTAAGATTTATTTATTTAAGTCAAACCTAGAAAGTTTTCTAATGGCAAACACTCTTTGAAGACAATGGGAACCAATCTGTCATCTCTACTCTTCCTGTTGTGTGCCACCATGAGAACAAAATAGACAGAAAATCACCTTTGCTTCATACATCTTCCTTCAGCTGATCTAAACACAGCCAAAGCTGAAAATTCAGCCTTTTGACTCAAGTAATGTATAAATACTGATGCATCTATTTACCTGCAAGCAAGTAACTGAGACTCTTCCTTTTCTGCTGATAACAATTAAGTGTCTTGAAGTCATAATAATTATTGTTTTATAAATTTACAATGAGACCTATCTTAAGGTACTGAAAAAAAAATTAGGGAATTCAGTGCCTAAATCCAGGCTGGAAAGATGTGCCTGTTTCTTCTTGGGATTCACATAAGCTATGGTATATTTTGATGTGGGGTTCCTTTAATTTCTCTGTTGAGGCTGTTCCATTTTGGATAAGCAATTAAAGAATCATTGGAGCAGAGGGGACTGGGTCTTCCACATCCTGGGCTATACAGTCATTCTCGATATGTTTACAGTACAAGCCCAGGATTCAAACTCAGGCTTAAGCCTAACCCCCTCTTTTCATCTATATGTAAATTATACTAAGGTAGGGCTCAGAGCCAGGATCCCAGGATTCCACCCACACAGGTTAAGGATCTAAGCCAATGGGATTACAAATAAGTGTAGATGTTCAAATCCTAGGTTAACAAAGTTAGGGCTTGTTAACTTGAGTTCTATTAACCCTGGCTTACATTGCAATGCAGACATATCCCACACCCCTCATGCCTACTATCTTTGGCCCAATGACTCCAATTATTTCATCCAAAGTGGAACAACATCTACAGGAGAAACTGAAGGAGCTCCCATCAAAATACCCCAGAGTCTGGTGGATAGAGCACTCTCCTGAGAGGTCACAGACCCCTGTTCAAAACGTTTCTCCTTATGAGGCAGAGGGTAGTCAGCCATTTTATTTAGTCAGACATTTCTAATTTCTTTTCACTACAACTTTTTTAAATGCAATCATAATACAACCACCTTCAGTTGTTCCTGAAAACACTATCATTTTTTAATATTTACAAAGTGAAAATATGACATGATTTTCTTCAGGAATCATAGTAACTATCTGCTAACAGCTCCATTGAGATCACCAAGGCACACTGGCTTTAGACTGCCACAGTTATTCTATTTTCATACTTTACCAAAACTAATGTTTGCCACTTTTTTTAGAGTAATAACTTCAAACAGCATCCAAACTAACCAATTTTGACTGCAGCTCTTTTGTGATATCAATGGCAAGGGAGCCTGAATGAAAAAAAAAAAAAAAGGATTCATAATGCAAACTATTATATTAAGGCCAAAAAAAATCTAGATTGCTGTTTGGAGTTTTTCAGTAAAAATACTTCAGCAGTCACATCAGTTTCCTCCATCCCTCCCAATCTCAATGTTATTATTTCATCTGTTATTACCTCTATTATATATGGTGATTCAAGTCCCAAAGGGTCACCTTCAGACACTTTCAAAACTGAGTATTGCAATATACAAACTTATGAAATCAATTCAGTTGAATTGAAGATCCAATAGGCAGCACCAGTACACTACACAAATAATGTAGTCCCTTTTGTGTCACTTTCTATTAGAAACATTCATAAAGATGATAAGCAAATCAATAACTGAAGAAAATAAAAGAAATCTCACTACATATTCCATGAACAATTTTTTTACCATAAGCATCCTAATTTCTTAGGATACATGGCCACCAATTACACAATTAACAGGACAGTAATAAAAGAAAATAGATTTGGGGTTTGGTATGCACATGATGTGGTAGGAGGAATTATTTTATGGTAGATATTTAAAATATGAACATAGAAAAAAGATGTATTTTCATAGTGGAAATGGGAAAGATACTTTTGTAAAATGCAAACAAAAAGGCACAATAACTTAAAATCAACAGATGATATTTAAATTCTAGCTAATACCACCTGTGAAATATTCTCATGCTGAACTGATGAAACCTCATGGAAATTTTGGCAACTGATTGGTGTGCCATTGTGACAGGTTTTGTTGATGTGATAACAATTGTGAATTCCAATACCTTTCACTGTTATGAACTAGTGAGTTGAAGAAAATGATTTTTATCAATACATGATTGATGGCAAACCATCTTTTAATGTATAGAATTTCAATGCCTGGGGATGATAATGGCTTGTTGGATCTCTGCAGGCCCGCTGACGGGGAGGAGACGAGGGGGACAAAGAAAGCAACTGCCTGGGGGTGCAGTGATTCAAAAGGACCGAGGACTCACATTTGCTGCTGCTGCTGCTATTGCAACAGCAGTAGGAACTCCAGGCCCTTTAAATCATTGCCAGAGCCCCAGGCAGCGCAGAGAGCTGCCAGGGGAAAGCTAGCCCCCAGACCTACCCCTTCTGGGAATGTGGAGCCAACAGCCCCCTTCCCCCTTACTCAGGGGCCTGGCAATTCTTGCTTCCCCCTAGATCTCTGAATCCATTCCCCTGCATGGATAGGATATGTTATTCTATTACATTAGAGTTCAAACTTCTTGTCCTAGCCTCTAAGGGTGCGTCTACACAGCACCTGAAACTCAAAATAAGATATGCAATTTGTGCTACACAGCACCAAATTTTGAAATACAGTGCTCTTTCGAACCATCACTTAACTCCTCATAGAATGAGGTTTACAGAGATGGAGAAATAGCAGATGCATTCAAAAGACGTGGGGTAGCTATTTCGGGATATCTCTGGTATCCTGAAATAACTTTGCTGTGTAGACATACCCTAAGACACTTCACATTTCCATCCACCATCATTTTCTGCTCTCATCTTTTTTTGTATTACCCCTCCACTTTGCCAACAATGCTAGCCATTACTACTCACACATGCTTTCTTGCATGCTGTTCCTTATCCATAGCACATCTGTTTGAATTTCCCTGTATTACTTTCTCATCCAAATCCCTCTATTAAACCTATTGCTACTTATAATTATTTTGAAAAGTATCAGTGGCAATCCAGAGAATAGATAATTAATAGGGGCATTCTGGCTAGCCGGATACAAGCATCGAACTGGCTACCCATAATTTCTGCTATAGTTGATCCAGCTATGAATTGGTTATACTTTGTAGCTCGAAGCATCAGACTTTTTGCCAACAAGAATTAGGCAAAATAATGCAATCAGAAATGAAATGCTTACTTCAATGGAGCATCCACCTGTTGTTTTGCTTATTTTCATTTTATTTTATTGTGAAAGTAAAATATTCTTTTTACAGGGACAAAATTGTTGACAGTCTATGAGTTGATGGGATGTTTATGATTCACACAGACTGTAATGTTAAAACTCCAAGAGTTCTAAATCATACAGTGGACCTGTGTTCTCTTCAGCTTCTTTTTTTCTGGATTAAAATAAAATGTCACAGTACTACACAAGAAACATACTGTGGAACACCTGGATGAAATATCATCAAAAAAGCGGGCATTTTAGAAAAAAAATTATGAATGGCAGCTACATTTTTGAAAATAAACATTTTAATCTTGTAGTAAAAATATTTTTGAGTGGAGTTAGGAAATTTGCAACTGATTATTATGAACCAACTTATTCTGAAGACAAAACTACAATAAAGTATCCACATTTGTATATTTTGAGGTCTCCTGAGAGGTGCTGAGCACTTTAGCTTCCACAGAAATAGAGAGAGCTCAGCAACTCTCGGGACTGGACCTATGGCAAAGAAATTGCTATTTTTTATTATTCGCATTTCAGGAGTAATTAGAGGCCCCAATCAATATCAATATCTGCTACATGTACACAAAGGGTATGTCTAGACTGCACCCCTCTGTCGGCAGAGGGATGCAGATTAGGCAGGTCGACATTGCAAATGAAGCGGGGATTTAAATATCCCGCTCTTAATTTGCATAAAAATGGCTGCCGTTTTTGCCGACTCAGCACTTTGTCGGCAAAAAGAGGCAGTCTAGAGGGGGATCTGTCGAAAAAGAAAGCCTTTTTCGATAGATCCTGTAAACCTCTTTTCAGGAGGCATAAGGGATCTGTCAAAAAAGGCTTTCTTTCTCGACAGATCCCCCTCTAGACTGCCTCTTTTTGCCGACAAAGTGCTGAGTTGGCAAAAACGGCAGCCATTTTTATGCAAATTAAGCGCGGGATATTTAAATCCCTGCTTCATTTGCAATGTAAACCTGCCTAATCTGCATCCCTCTGCCGACAGAGGGGTGCAGTCTAGACATACCCAAAGAAAGAAATAGTCCCTACCTTAAAAAGCTTAAAGGCTAAATTAGGCAGGAAACAGAACACAGCAGGAGGGAAAGGATACAATATAGAAGCATAATATTGGGATCTGAGACATTCACTAGATGAAGGTCATATTAGAAGACTGTGACACAGCCAGAAACCAAAGCCACATCTGCTGAATCTTAGTCCAGTGACTTAGCCACCTTCCCCTTTCTTTGTCTGCAAATACTGAATTCCATTCTTCTCCAAGCTGCGTAAGTGCCCCTGATTTTTTTCTCTCAAAAATTCTTCTTCTTACTTCTCTCTGTTTCTATTTCTTTCCAAGATATGGGATTTGAAAGTGCTAAAAATATTAGATTTCATAAGCAATTGTTCACATCTAAGTCCTTTTTTAACATTATCTATGTTCAAAACTGGCCCAAATTATACCTTTATGATCTCTTTTACAAAAGCTGCTCATCACTTAGGTTCTTTTCCTCCCTGAGGTCTGAGAAAGTACTGTGTGTTTTGCCTTCAACAGAGAAACAAGAAAAAATATTTTGATCCTCTAGTGGGCGGAATTACCAATATGTAGCCTACATACAACTCCCAAATATTTAAAGTTATGTGCAACAGCAGATGATAGAATGGAAATGGCACATATTTCTTTACTTTTTTTTTTTTTTTGGTGTGAAAACTGTACTTCAGTTGAGTAAAATTATTAATAGAAAATAGCCTCTAGAGAAAATTCAGCAACAGCGTCTACAGATATATTCAAATAAATCTGTTCCTCCTACAAATATCTTTCAAAGTAAAATTATAGCTCAATAATGAAGATGTATTTCCATCTTAAAGTTAGCAGTAAATATTTTACTAGCAGTCTCCTGGCACATTTTCAGCTCTGAAAGAATAAATATTTGCATGCAATACTCAGCAATCTGCTTTCACAGTTAAGTGAAAGATTCTAAAAATACATTTTGCTAGTACACTCTGAATTGGCAAACTCATGGCACCCAAACTCTTATTACTGTTTTCCATTGAGCTCACAGGACAGTGGTCATGCCTTTAAAGTAGCAGAAATGTAAAGGCCCATGTGGGGTAATAGAAGAAATTACAGCCCTAAGCTTTGAAACTTTACTGATTACTTTACTGAACTCTCTGGGGTTAAATATACTTTAGAGTAGGCCTTGATATTCTGTGTGCTTCAGCATCAGCTAAAATACTGTCTTTCTATGCCAAAAACTATTTGCAGATAGAATAGAAATATAAAATGCAAAATCCTAAATTAGAAGTTGCACTCTCATGCAATCCCAGATGCTTTATGACAGGGCTAGGCAAACTATAGCTCACAGGCCATATCCAGTCCATAGGAACTTTTCATCTGGCCCTCGTGCTCTCACCGGGGAGCACAGCTGGGGACTTGCCCCAGTCTTCCTGCTGCTCCCCAGGTGGAATACCGGGTGGGTGTGGGTCAGAGCTGGTGGTAGCGCAGGGGCACCATTTTTTCCAGGGCTCTCCCATTGGCCAGATCCACTGGGCATGGCCCTTCAGCTCAGTGGCTAATCCCCCAATGAGAGGGAGATGAGGCCAATGAGCATTTGCAGCTTGCCATGCAACTTGCCTATTCAGATGTGGCCCTCAGCTCAAAAGGTTTGCTCATTCCTGCTGTATAACTTCTCAGGGCATGTCTACATTGCACACGCCCTACGGCAGCATGTAGAGAACACACACTGCATGACCCCGCTGCATGGATATGAACAGTAGTCTAGATAATGAGGTACTTACTTAGGTGAGTAGACTAAAGACATGCCTGAACCTCAGAGTGTGCATTCTACATGGCTGTCTACACATGCAAGCAGTGGCTTCTCATCTGTCCCAGAATCATTAGCAGTGTAGTGTCCCCAACACCAGTGCTTTTCCCCACCACAGTGAGAGAGTCCAGCAGCAGCAGGAAAAGACTCTGGCAGGATAAGGTGGCATAGAAAGTCTCCCGCAACTTGCCACCTCCCCCAGTCAGAGCATTCAGTGTGGACACAGCCTGTTCTTCACTGCAATGTGTAGTCACATGTGTAATGTGAATACCCTACAGGTCACCACCAGTGTAGACAAGGCCTCAGAAAGTACATCTACACTGTGATAAAAGACATGCAGCATTGCCCCTCCTACCTCATAGGGGCTCAGTGCCCAGGCTTGAGCCTGAGAGTTTACTCTGCAATTTTATAGCCCCCACAGCCCGAGTCTGCTAATCTGGGCTCTGAGATCTGGTGTGGTGAGTCTTTTAATGCTGTGTAGCGGTACCCCATGAAATTTAATTCAAGAAAATAGAGTTTATATATCATTCAATGTACCCAAATCTCTTTAGCAGCTTGATTTCAGGATCCTTTGAAAATATCTCTAATTTTAAAGCCCTTCTTGAATTTGACGCAAAAGATCTCTCAGAGCACAGAGGGTCTGATTCCCCTCCCACTAACAGCAGCATAAGTCCCTTATCACTCCATTCACATCTCTATAGTTCCCTCTGATTGACAGCAATGTACAGAAGAGAAGCAAGAATAAGTTCCCTGCTTATTCTCTTCACCCCCATTCTGCTCCTTTCACATGTCTAGCTCTAGCCTGATTTTGTCCCTTCACACAATCTTGTCACTCCCGAGAGAACCACCTTTTCCTCTCCAATTCCTATTATTTGCTCTCGTTTTCCTATATTACTTCACTTTTGCACTCCATTTCATGTGAATCTCATCTAAAACATATTTTCTCAATTATCTGTATCTCAATTTCTACTTCCTGTGCTATTTATTATTTAACTGTACAACTATATTATATAACTCTCTAGGGCACTTTTGCTACTACTTCTATATATGAAAAGTACCATAAAAAACAAGGTCTGTTGTATTATGTGGTGTATCAGAATAGCTTATATTTTTAAAAATGCAACTCCAGAGTTAATTCCTGTTGAAGTATTATCTGTATACATGTATTATTATACATTATGCATTAAAATACCACAAGTCTTAATACCACAATTATTTCAGGATGTCAGATACAAAACATCTAAGTCAGAGAATATATTATGGGAAATGTACAGATTCCCTGGGTAAAAGTAATAGAAGTTTTGCAAGAAGGACAGACAGAAAAGGATACGCAGATTTCACCACACTTACGATCAAACTCTGGCTGACCAAATATCTATTGGGAGAACAATATTTTGCTTCACAGACAATCAGATATTACGCCCTTTCTGAAGTGCTTATACATCATGCTTACATCTACTTTGCTCTGAATGCTTGTGTATGAGTCTGATACAATTTAACTTTACCAAGTAATCTTCCAGATTTGATGGATATCTATCTTCTGAAAAAGTTGCCATGCAGAAGTTCTTCTTTCTTTAGAAGTCATTGGGAAGATTTCCTATTGTCTTTAGAGGGCACGGACCTGATTCAAGGCATACAGTGTACATTGTCCTAAAATAAGTGAGCCTACTTGTTGAAATATATATAGAGTCTCTCTCTATGTGTAGGTGTTTGGAGCGTAATTAATTTCCCCAACGTATTAGTGTGTGTATGCATATGCACACACCCATGAGGAAATATTGAACAGATAAATACAGATCAAAACCATAGTATCTATATATAGATTTATACATGGACATGTCCAGATCTAGATGTAGCCCTGCAGCAAATGTTTGGGGAAAATAAAGCTGAATGACTATAGGAACTAATGCCTATTTTCATTTAAAGTCAGGGACAAATGCTGAAGGATGTGTTTGTTGCTGCCCTTTCACTCCTAATACAATATCTCTGTCATGGATCATTTAGTTGTAAGAAAACCCAATGTTTTCATTAAAATACAAATAAAACTCATCTTTTCAAAATAGGCAGGGAAAACAAAAATAATCTGCCAAAGGACAGAATACACAGGACTATTCAGTCATGCTAATGTGAACAAAGAAAATACAGCAGTTTTATAGTTCTCTAATGGAGGGAGGAGAAGAAATTCTCTCTCACACACATGCCCAGTAAAGTACATTACAATAATACAAATGCTGTTTTCATTATGGCCCTGGTCTAATGTCCATGGAAGTCAATAGAAATTTTTCTATTCATTGCACTGGACCCAAAATTATTCTTTTGCTTTGCAGATCCAGCAATAGTAATCAATGGTATGACTGTTAAGTCTGACTTAAAGTCAAGATTCTCATAACTTCCCTAACTTGTGCCATTCTAATGATATCAAGTGTCGTAGATTAATACCTTTTAACATGGTGTTTTAAAAGAATCATAGAATCATAGGGTATGTCTACATTGCCACCCTGGTTCGAACTGGGGTGGCTAATGTAGGCATTTGAACTTGCAAATGAAGCCCGGGATTTAAATAACCCG
Source organism: Rafetus swinhoei (assembly GCA_019425775.1). Taxonomy (NCBI): domain Eukaryota; kingdom Metazoa; phylum Chordata; order Testudines; family Trionychidae; genus Rafetus; species Rafetus swinhoei. Next base: position 119,722,127 of record CM033449.1, read on the forward strand.
GGCTTCATTTGCATGTTCCCGAGCGCCGCCATTTTTAAATGCCCTGTAGTTGAACTACCTGCCCACGCGGCTACCACGGCGCGGACTAGGTAGTTCGAATTAAAGCTCTAATTGAACTACCATTATTCCTCCTGCAAGGAGGTTTAACGATAGTTCGAATTAGAGCTTTAATTCGAACTACCTAGTCCGTGCCGCATGTAGCTGCGGGCAGGTAGTTCGAACTATGGGGCATTTAAAAATGGCGGCGCCCGAGATATTTAAATCCCGGGCTTCATTTGCAAGTTCGAATGCCTACATTAGCCATCCTAGTTCGAACTAGGGTGGTAGTGTAGACATACCCATAGAGCTGGAAGAGACCTCAGGAGGTCATCAAGTCCAGCCCCTTGCCCAAGGCAGGATCAATCCCAACTAAATCAACCCACCCTGGGCTTTGTCAAGCTGAGACTTAAAAACCTCTAGGGATGGAGATTCCACCACCTCCCTAGGTAACCCATTCCAGTACTTCACCACCCTCCAAGCGAAATAGTTTTTCCTAATATCCAACTTAGACCTCCTCCACAGTAACTTGAGACAGCAAAGAAAAAAAAACCCAAGCCACCACTGTGACGGACCCCTCCCCCATGCTTTATGAAATGGACTTATGGGCACAAATATACATAACTCAAATATGCTTTGGGCAAATTATCTCATGTAACATATCGATCTTCATGTCATAACCCACTGAATCTCTTTATCTTATTTTGGTGTATGTATTTTTCTTGTGTCTAAAATTATACATATTGAGTGTGGCATGCTTTATGGTTCTTAAATGTGTGAATGAAAGCCATCACGGGTGTTACCGTCAATGACTTGATGACCAGCTTTTAAACAATCCCTTTTGTCCTTTAAGTCTTAGGAGTGGTTGGTCTGGGGAAGTCACATGTCCACCCCAACTGGCCAGGTGACTTCCCATGCAAAAAGGGAATCTTTAAAAACAATAGGAAAGTCTTTTGGCTGGCTCGTGTGGCACACCCAAAGGAGGGAACCAGAGACCCAAGGGAAAAGGAGACTTCCCTGGTTTTGGAAAGTTTGGCCAGGAAAGAAACAGTTTTAGGGTGAGTTTGTAAAACTTGGTACCGAAGTTTTAGTGTAGAAGTAACTAAGCGTTTTCTGTTATTTTGAATTTATAATCTACTTTGCTCTGCCTTTTCTCGCCTATTACCACTTAAATTCTACTGTTTGTACTGAATAAAATCACTTTTATTTTCTATCAAATCCAGTGTAAATAATTATTACCTGGGGGCACAATCAGTGTGTACATTTCTCCTTTCATTGCTAAAGGGGGCTTACCTAAATAACTCATTTGGGGTTTTGATCCCATTTGGGGACTGGTATCCTAGTAAGCTGCACCCAAAACTGCATTTTCCTTGGACTTTAAGAGATTCAGTGTCTGTATTGTTTCTCAGGGGAGGCAGTGATCTCAGCACTGTGCCTTGGCTGGGGGAGACCAGGTAGCTAGCCTAGCAGGACAGGGCAGTGAAAAGCCCCAGCGAGAAAAAAGGAGGGTGGCAGTGGCCTTGTTAGTAGGGTTGCCAGATGGTTTCAGAAAAAATACAGGAAAAAAAAGGACCCCGAGAGTTGTAAAGCAAAAAAAAAAAAGCATGGCCCCTTTAAGAAATGCTTGGTGAGGCTTTTTGGCCCTAATAGGCTGCCGGTGCCCACCTGCCATCTTGCAGCTCCCCTGCAATACCCAGTAAACATGAGGGTTGCCAGGCTGCCTCCGTATTGAGCCGGACAGCCCGGAATTTTCTCCTCCTGGCTGGGAAAAAATCAGAAAGTACCAGACATTTTAGGTGTCTGGTATTTTCTGAATTTTTTTACCGGACAGGAGGTGAAAATACCGAACTGTCCCCTTCAGTACCGGACACCTGGCAACCCTACTTGTTAGCCCCTGGGAATTACCCCAAAGGGGTCGTCTGTGACCTCACCCTGTCACAACCACCATTTCAATAATTACATCCCTAAAGAAAATTAATGAATCACTAAGGGCCCAATCCTGCATGGGACTAAGGGCCCTTAGCTCAACAGAAGCAGAGGGTGCTCAGTATATTGCAGGGTGAGACAGCACTGGGCCCAAGTTACAGACCACAGATAGGACAGACTGTGGCTCTTTTCATAACAGTTCCTTGGGTTGAGTATTTACTGCACATCACCATCAAGCCTTTTTCTAAACTGAATAACAGTCTGATCTAGCACCCACTGAACTCAATATCCTGACAAGTTTTAAATTATAAATAGATATTGGGCTGCAATGCTTTATCTGAATGCCTGTGAATTCTGGGAAAGTCTGGACCCAGCTCCTGATCCAGACCTAAAAAATTGCAGGTCATGCTTCTCTCTACTATGCTTAAATGCACACTATAAAGAGATGTAAGACATTGAAAATTTGTGTTAAGATGAAGTGTATTAAAATAATATGTATCCCTTGCAAGGCCCTTTAATTTCCAGAGATGCTGAAGAAATAGTTGCTTAACTCAGAGAGGAAATACAGAAGGATGTGTAAGAATCCCATAGTGAATTAAGGCGTGTTTAATTAAGTTATTCTACAAATCAGAAGCAGCTAATTTCACAGAAGATGTCTACTGGATGTACTATATTTATAATCTAGGTTTGTGTACAAATCCAATTAATAGAGTTTTGTGTACCTTGTTGGTTAATTAAGCTAATCTGATGGCTCATTTAGAGTAGGTGAAATGATATTCTGAAAAACATAAGCAGACCTGTAAAAATAAATGTAGATTATTATAGACCAAGATGACAGGGAAGGCTGGTCAGCCTGTGGGAAAAGGGTTAACAAGAGAACATGGAGTCTTTCAGCTGCAAGTGATTAAACAAAACCTGGACCAGGTCATTCCCATCTGATAACTGTTTGATGGCTTTCCTTAAATGTAACACATCCCAGGGCACATCTAAACTACATATTTTTTTTGAAAGAGGATATGCAAATTCCATGGGAAACTGCATATCTTCTTCCGATCTCACTTTCGAAAGAGGATCTTTCAAAAGTGAAAGTAGTCTGGAAGCAGTTTTTTCGGGAAAAAATCCTTTTTAGAAAAAACTGTGTAAACCTCCTTTTTTAAGGAAGAACTTTTTTTCGAAAAGGGTTTTTTTTTAATGAAAAAACTGTATCCAGACTACTTTCACTTTTGAAAGATCCTCTTTAGAAAGTGAGATCAGAAGAAGATAGATATCCAGTAGAATTTGCATATCTTCTTTTGAAAATTCTACGTAGTCTAGACATAGCCTTAGTGTTCTCTGTCCTGTTCCTCACAGGCAAATAAATGTTCACATCACAAAAATACACCACAACAGCTGGCTCAAATTATAGTGACTTGTTCAGAGTGTCAACAGAAATGAAAGTTTGAATGGGCATCAGCTGCTCTCAGATACCTATGGCTAGGACAGTATTGAAGTACATGGGCAAAACAGTACAAAAAAACCCCAAAACAAACAAAACATCACCACTAACCTGTAGTGTATAGTGTTCAAATGGAAGGTTTTGGTCTCTAGTGCCCTTAATTCAAAAGCAATTTTTAACAAATATAAAAAGCTTGATTCTATTAATTGGAATATTTTAGCCTTCTCAGTTCTATCCTTACTGTGGCATTGCTGCCAACTCTCACAACTTTACTCCAAGTCTGATGATATTTGATGTTCTACTTTAAATCTTCAGTTCTTAGAGAGAGGTAATTATGTAGAATTTTCAGCTTTCACTTAAAAAAAAAAAAAAGATGTTTCTAACTCTCTTCCTGATGGAGAAAATCATGAAAATGTGACCTCAGGTCACCCTCAACGCTCCAAACACAGAAGGCAAATTAAAAGAAACCAAATTTCAATTATTAAAATATCATGAATTTTAGGTCGATTTTAAGATTTTGTGGAGCCTGATTCATATTTTTTTTAGCATTGCTGTGTGTGCCATAGTAAAACAAATGAGTTTACACAGTGTAAATTGTAGCCTTAAGTCAACTTCACGTTGTTTCATCTGTTCTCTTATACACGTCATACTATATATATTCATTCCTTTAGGCTTAATTCTGTTCATATTCGCTTGTGCAGTATAGAGGGGTTTTATGTAAATTCTTGATGTGATGTCTTTAACATAGGCTATCCCTTACCCTTCCAGTGAACCCCTTTCAGCACACTGTTTAAATAGCACATTAGCTGTTGCGAGAGGTCACTGAAAACAAAAAACCTCACATATGGCTGCAGGGGATTGTTCCATTAGTGATTTGGTGTTACTGCCTAGATACTTTTCTTAGTACTAGATGTGGGCTAACTTCAGTGGTGAAGCTTGGATTCCCTTGAGGGCACAATCTCTCTGTTCTTCTCACTGATGTTCCTTCTAGAAATTCATCTAAAAATAATCAGTAGACAGCTATTTTTTCCACCTCTTCACACTATTCACTTCAATACAAGTCAACTCCCTGCAACTACAATAATACATTATGAATATGACTCAATCTCTTAGCCTTGCTCTGAACCACATGATTTGCCATTTTGTTAGTGAGGTTTCCTCTAACAATAAAATTGTGTAGGCTTCTGTATGGCTCACACATCATGTATATGGTGCCACAATCTCTAGTTCCTGTCGCGTGAAAGTTTGAGTCCTTTTTTCTCCCAGGAATTTCAGTAGCACCTGCCATGTCACAGTTCATGCTAAAAGCATAACTGTACTGTGGAAGGATACCTAGTTCTATGACCATTAAAGGACATGTCTACACTAGGAAAGTATTTTGAAGTTACTAAATTCAATTTAATAATTTAACACATTTGAACTTGCATGTCCACACTACAGGGAAGCCCTGAAATTAGTCTGAGGCAAGCTCTATTATGTGGATGCGTTACCTTGGACTTAGAGCCCTAGGAAGCACTGGGGCGTAATTAGTCTGAATTACTCTGAGGAGTAATTATTTCAAAATAGCGGCACCCGAGTGTCCACACTACTATTTCAAAATAATTATTTTGGAATTAGCGTTATTCCTGATGAAAGGCAGGAATACAGATTTCTAATTATTTCAAAATAACAGGATTGGTACTGTGGATGCGCCACTTATAAATTTGACCTTGGGGGGGTTATTTCAAAATAAAGTCCTAATATAGACCAGAGCCCAGAGAACTGTTCTGCTAACGAAACCTGGCAACCAGACAGAGACAAAAAGGAATTAGGATTAGGGACATAGAGATATTAAAGTGAGAAATCTGAGGAACAGCCAAGCTCACGATCAAGATCAGGTCTAAAACTGATGTTTGTTGTTATTTAAGATTACAATAATTCCAAGATCCAGGAAGGGATAAGGGCAATATCCATTGTGTATCTACTGTGTTAGATGCTGTGGGGCTAGGGCTCTATCTCTTAATTTCATTTTTAAAGCATGTAATATGTGAACTAGTGAGCCAGTCCTAATCAAATGCACATTGATTCAGTGCCCAAATTTAAAATCAAAATTCTGCTAGAGGAAAAAATATAGATGGCTAAACTTGGATCCTGGTATACGACGTCAGCATTTAATTGCAAACTTCTAACCTGGTATTGTAAAAGGAGATTTATAGAAATATCACAGTTTTGGGGTCTTTGTGCTAATTGAAACTTTTGAGGCTTGCCACTCACTGGTAATAAACTAGCCACAGAAGGGAGGCAGCAGAATAAGGGAAACAAAGCAGAGATTTCTTTGGTCCTGCCATGAGGACAGGGAACTGGACTTGATGACCTCTCAAGGTCCCTTCCATTTCTAGTATTCTATGATTCTATGATTAAAAAGGGAATCTCTAAGCATGGCAGTTATCTCAAATGCAACACTGTTATGCTCTTTAGCTGGTGCACGTGCGCGCACACACACACTCTTTAAGAAGGGACTATCCACTCTCTTTTATTATGGTTTGAGATGTACCTTGAAGATGACAGTAAGAAGCAATGGTGTGTGAATATGCCAATTTATTTTACACATTGACTTTATTTTGAAGCTGATAAATGTACAGTCACTGAAGTGGCACAGGAGAGGAAATCATGAGTGAGGGACAGCTATTAAGAATTCATAATGACAAACAAAACTACTTCTAAGAAAGTAGTTGTAAAGTAATGTCATTACATTTTTTCCATTTGTTTTACTCCCTTCAGAGAACACCTAATCCAGAAAGAGAGAGACGCTACTGAGGACATCAACTTTTGAAAGTACAAGTACTACTAATAATTCTAATAGTTTAATTTCTTCTCCCATTTGTGGAATTTCTTCCTTCCCGCATTCTAAAGTCAATTGGAAAGGAAGAAAAATATCTTTTTCAATACTCTGTGTTAAATTTCAGTGTACCTCAAAATGCCCAAACATGATCATAAATACATAATAATGAATATGCAGTACTACCCTGTTGAAGTATTCATGCCATTGCACGATTCATTACAATGATGAAACTCAAATATAAACATTATAAATGCCAAAAAGTGTTCTAAAAAGTGCAAATTGTGGCCGATAATTTATACCAGTGGTTCCCAACCCTGAGGTCCACAGACCCCTGGGGGGTCCATGAGGGCACTGCAGGGGGTTAGCAGAAAGTTTTTAAAGTAAGAATTGGGTCCACTGTAGTGGGCCCAATCCCTAGTTATCTTTTCCTTTTCTTCTCCCCTCCCCCCCCAATGCTCTGGAGCATGGTGGGAGGGCAGCAGCTATGTGCACTGGGACATGGCTTGCTTTTGATCCCATTCTCTGGAAGCTAAGGGAGCATGGGGAAAGTGTTTCCATGCCGTGCATGCCTCTCATGCCTGGCTGGTGTGTGAGAGGCATAGAAGGGATGCAGCACTTTCCCCTCATTCCCTTAGCATCTAGAGAACAGGATCAGAAGCAAGCTGTGACCTGAAGTACAGAGCTGCTGCCCACCGCCCACGCCCGTGCTCCCGAACTTCCGCCCTTGCCCCCTACCCTCCCGAAATTCCACCCTTGCCCCCTACCCTCCCGAACACCCTTTAAGAGCTGGCAGCTTCAGAGCTCCCTTTGGCCATGAGAGCCCCCTTGCTCTGTGGATGGGCAGGGGACAGAAGGGACAGGAGCTAAGGAAGCAGCACTGGCAAACAGCAGCTAATGGGACCTGAGAAGCTCCGTGTCCTGCAGTCTGCATGTCCCTCAGCTGACAAGCTGTGACTCTGGAATCTGCTTATAAATGGATCAGTCACTTTTTACTATTTTTGTTCTCTTTTTTGAATATGCCACCCTGCTCTAACCATTCAGAAGCTATTAGAATGGCAGGAAGGGTTTGGTGAGGCCACTAGCAAAAATGGATAGGTGGATCCAATACAACTTTATTCAATACAAATATATGGCACCTCAAAGTTGTTACATTTCAATGTGGACACGCTGTATTATTTCTCAATACTTTTGTATTTGTTCAGATAACATGAACTATTCTACATTTCAAATAATTATCAAGCAATAGAATGTTTGAAAACAACTATACTGTTTGGGGGTCTGTAAAATTGTAATAGATTGAAAAGGGGTCTGAATGCTCAAAAAGGTTGGAACCACTGATTTATCCTATATTGAGACACTGTAAGCCCAATTCAAGGAAGCACTTAAGCATGTGCTGACAGTTATGCACGCTTTTTGACCAGGCATGCCTTATTAAAGCAAGTTTCATAGGGGTAGCCGTATTTGTCTGTAACTGAAAAAACTTAAAAAACAATTAATAGTCCAGCAGCATCTTAGAGACTAACACAAAATGTAGATGGTATCATGAACTTTAATGGGCACAACCCACTTCAGGTGAATGGAGTAAAGGGATCCAAATTGCAAATAAATAGCAGAGAAAGAGAGGGTACCAGCGAGAGAAAAAAAGGTTGTCAATTAGATTGTACATGCTAAATGAGGCTAATAGAGAGGACTCTAAGTATTCTAAGTACCCGGTAGTTAGCATTTTATGTCATCAGGATGTGGAAAGTAGCGGCCCATCCAGGTCAGGTCTTTGTCTATTCAAGGTGTCAAACTTGTAAATGAAACCTAGTTCTGTAGTTTCTCTCTCCAGGGGAATTTTGAAATTGCTTTGAAATAATATAGACACTTTTAGATCCATTAATGAGTGCCTGGGCAAGCTGAAATTTTCCCCTACAGGTTTCTGTGTGTTACCATTTCAAATATCTGATTTGTGTCCATTAATCCTCTGTTGTAGAGACTGTGCAGCTTGGCCAATGTACATGGCAGAGGGGCATTGCTGGCATTTGATGGTGTAGACGCTACACTTACCTACATGCCTCTAGCTTCCACCCAAAACACATTTCACAGTCAATTGTCTATAGCCAGGCCCTGAGATACAATTGGATTTGTTCCAATCCTGCAGACATAGACAAACACCTACAGGATCTATATTAGGCATTCTTAAAACTTAAATACCCACCCAGATGGACAGAGCCAGACGAGTACCCAGGCATCAGCTTCTTCAAGACAGGCCCAACAAAGGTAACAACAGAACACCACTGGTCATCACCTACAGCCCCCAACTTAAACCCCTCCAGCGCGTTAACAATTCACAATCTATCCTGGAAATTACCCCTCAGTCTCACAGGCCTTAGGGGGACAAGCCAATCCTCCCTACAGACAACTCCCTAACCTCAAACAAATTCTTTCCAGCAACAACACAGCACACCTCCATCATACTCACCCAGGAAACCACCCCTGAAATCAAGTCTGGTGCCAACTCTGTTCACACATCTATACAAGTGACATCATCACAAGACCTAACCACATAAGCGGCTCATATAACTGCACATCCACCAATGTGATCTATGCTATCAAATGCCAGCAATGCCTCTCTGTCATGTACATTGTCCAAACTGGACGGTCTCTGCAACAAAGGATTAATGGGCACAAATCAGATATTTGAAATGGTAACACACAGAAACCAGTTGGGAAACATTTCAGCTTCCCCGAGCACTCACTAATGGATCTAAAAGGGTCTATATTATTTCAAAGAAATTTCAAAAGTCCCCTGGAGAGAGAAACTACAGAATAGGGTTTCATTTACAAGTCTGACACATCTAATAGAGGTTTAAACAAAGACTTGACCTGGATGGGCCGCTACTTCCCACATTCTAATGACATAAAGCGCTGAGTACTTAGAATACTTATAGCCCTCTCTCTTAGCCTCATTTAGCATGGACACTCTGAGGCAATGTCTAGACTGCAGGCTTCTTTCGGAAGAAGCTTTTCTGGAAGAGATCTTCTGAAAAAACGTCTTCTGAAAGAAAGCGTCCACACTGCGAAAGCGCATTGAAAAAGCCATCTGCTTTTTCAACAGATAATGTCCACACTGAATGGACATGCTATCTCGCATGTAAGCTGTGATTACTATGGGCGGAATGGCCACCAGGAACCTATCATTTTTCCTCTTTCCTCTTCTTGCGAAAGAACTCCCTCTTTCCCGTCCACACACACCTTTTTCCGAAAGAGCTCTTTCGGAAAAAGGCTTCTTCTTCGTAGAAAGAGGTTTACCAATCTCAGAAAAATCCCTCTGTTCTTTCGATTTTTTTTAGAAAGAACGCGATTGCAGTGTGGATGTAATTGAAGTTTTTAAAAAAATACCGCCGTTTTTCCGAAAAAACTCTGTAGTGTATACATAGCCTAATTGCCAATATTTTTCTCCATTTTCCCTTCTCTTTCCCTCCTCATCCCCCCTCTTTCTCTGCTATTTATTTGCAACCTGGACCCCTTTACTCCATTCATCTGAAGAAATGGGTTGTGCCCACAAAAGCTCATGATACTATCTATGTGTTTTGTTAGTCTCTAAGGTGCTGCAGGACTATTCACTGTTTTTTATTAAAACAAGGGCCCACATCATTGACATGGTCTGTGTTACTATTCACAAAGAATCTTATTTGATAGGGATAAATGATCATTAGTTTTGTGAAACATGAAACTTCACTATTTTAATATGTTTTTGTATAACTCCATTATACTGGGAAGAGGCACAGATAAAACATTAATTTGGCCAGGCAGACTGCTATTAGTGTTGTGTCCCGAGGTAATCTGAGACCAACTTTTGGTTCATTCAAACAGAGCTAAAAGTTACTAAGAAAAAAAGGGTGACAACCAATTTCAAGAACGAATCACCCACAAAACAGGGTTAAAGATGCTGTTTTGTTCAAGAGATTTGTCAAATGATCCTGCCAATAACACAGGGATTTAACAGGGGTTAAAAGAGAAGATTTAAGATGATAAAATGGAGGAATGCTGAGCTGGATGATTCTACAATCAATAGGCTAGTTAGAAAAAAGAGCAAAGTCCCTTGCTATTAGATTGTGTACTTAGACTTCTCCTGTTCCAAAATTTGTTGTGATTTAATGATCTGGGATAATGCCATCATGTTCATTTCTTGTTTATTTTCTAAGGCAGAATTTGATTTGAATCCAGATATCAGAGGTGAAAGGTTAACATACTAACTTACCTACCACCTACATGCTTACCATTTCAGCAAAACATTAAACATACCTAATTTGAACAGCAGTGTTTAGCTGAGTTAGTGCTAGTTACTGTGTGCCAAAACCAATTAGTGAATAAAGATGCTGCCATAGTAACAGGAACTAATCTGCCAATTAGTAATAATTGCTGAAACACCTGCCATAAAACAAACATATTCGGAAGGGTGGTCCCTAAAACAAACTTCTGTTTTAAAGTTATTCAACTGACCTTCACTAAAATAAAGAAATTAAGAAAATTATTATAAATAGACAAACAACATTTTTAAAAAGGGAGCTCCAAAAACATATCTTAGGATCTTAAACTAATTAGCTATGCTATGTGCCCAGAGTTGTCCAGGGAAGAGAACTCCAGATGGCAGATAGTTAAAATAAAGAGCATATACAGTAAGTGCAACACTGGAATACCAGCTGTAAATCTGTGAAGTGCTCTGATTTGCCAAAGCTAGAGGCTACCGAATAAGCAGAGCAGGATAATGCATCAGAAGCAATAACTAACATACATATTCAAAGTAAGAAAATGCCATGGCTATACATAGGGGCAAGCACAAGGTTTTGATTAAAATAAGAATCCCCACCAAACTTAAGTTGAAATTTTTGATGTTTGCAAATAACTGGCTAACTTTTTAAGTTTTAATTTTTGTATAGCTTTATACTGCATGGGTCCATCCAAGACGGGAAACGAGAGTTTTTATTTGTCCCGTAAAGCAACTAGCATACTTTTGGTCTCTTGTAGTATTCCGAGCCCAGCAATAAGAAGAAAGCGTCAACAAGTATAGTATGGGATGCAGTGATTTCTCTGTCACAGTCTTTACATTGAGGTTGCATATTTTAATAATAACTTTACTGGAGCTCCACCAGAAATTATGGTCTTGAAGTACAAATTTTCGGGTCATTTCTGTAGTGTGTGTTGCACTAAGTTTACACTAGATGATCATAGAGATCCCTTCTTTTTTAAAAATGTAAGAAGTCTTGAAAGGAAGCCTGTTCTCATGAGATTTCCAGCCCAATTTGCAGATCAAAGAACTTCATTCAGATAGCATGTGGAAGGATAAAGAGACATGGATCCCTCTATGCTTATTTATATCGCTACTGGTATAATTGTTTGTAGCTACATCTATAGTGAAAGATAACTCATACTGGATGATGATTTTGGGGGGTATATATGATCAACAGCCATATGTTTCTTCTTTGTTATTTCAGGACTTGTGGGCCTTGTTTTATTTCAAGTTTTCATACCATCATTGTGATCAACATTTTCCCACAAAAAAAAAAAATCATTTCCAACAGAATCCCATTTTTGATGGAAAAATATTTAGTTGAAAAATTTGCACATATATCCATACATAAGAAATGAGTGTAACTACCCAAAAATATACATTTTGTGTATAGTCTAATCCAAGTGATATTTACAATGACCCTACAACAGGTGGGAATTGATTTGGATAAAAGTAGGCGACAGAGCACAGAAGTGGGAAAAATAATTTTAGATTTGGGCATGAATGTCCTACAGGTAGGCACAAAAGGGTGAAATCCATCACACTAACAATTCCAACATTATATAAAGTGGTCATTGTGGTCCTGCTTTAAAGTGGTGGGTCAGAAGATAATAGGAGCTTCTCACATAGGCTACGTCTACACTGCTTCCTTCTTGCGCAAAAGCCTATACAAATGAAGTGCAGATTAGCATATTGCCATGCTCCATTTGCATAATTAATTAGGAGCCATTTTTGTGCAAGAGGTTTTTGCACAAAAAGGAGCCGTCTACACAGCGCCTTTTTGTGCAAAACTCCCCTCTTGCGCAAGAGCCGTTCTTCCCCTTTTTTTCAGGAAGAACGGCTCTTGCACAAGAGGGGGTTTTTGCGCAAAAAGGCACTGTGTAGATGGCTCCTTTTTACCCAAAAACCTCTTGCACAAAAACAGCTCCTAATTAATTATGCAAATGAAGCATGGCCATATGCTAATCCGCACTTCATTTGCCTAGGCTTTTGCACAAGAAGGAAGCAGTATAGATGTAGCGATAGAGTGGTATGTTGGTATTGTTGTGGTATGATGAATGATGTAACACCATATGTTTAATTTCATTTTCAGCAGTTAACTTTTAGATAATAAGAAATTAGTTGACCTTTCAGACTCTGCACATAAGATTTTACCAGGGATTCTAAGCAAGGATTCTGTTTTAGATTTTCTGAGATAAGGCACAGCACTGCTGTAGATGCCAGCTTCTGAGTGAAAATATATAGTTGTCCAACTGACAAGAGTAGAGTATTACAGGCTAGGTTTTTCATTTAAGTGTAATAGTTCAAAAATGGTCAGTCCCAAATGGTCCTTTTAAAGTAAAAACAACAACAGCAACAGTGGGCCAAATCCTCTTTATCACACTGAAGTCTGTGGGAGTTTTGCCTGAAGAAAGGCTCTAGCACTGGATTCAATAATATTTTTACCACAACAGGAAATTCCTGTGCTTTATTTAGTTTTGTTCAGGGGGGCTGATGCTATGTCACATTAATTTTATCTACACATGTCTGATATTACAACTGAAACAGAAGGTGAAGACAAACTTAATTTGCACTTTAAATGATGTACACTGGTCATTAAACTGAATTTACAATCTAATTAGGCCATCTGTTGGGACCAGCAGAAACAATTACTGATAGTTTTCACTTATTTAGTTTGCAGGGTATATGCTGATTATAACACAGTAAAAAAACCTAACTAGTTTAGCTCATGAATTTCCACTCTCTGAAGGAAACAGCACCCAGTACTGCACATAGAGACAAGAAGTTCCCCAAAAAGTTTTTAATGACACTTTAATAGTATATTTTTGTAAATGACCTAATTAACATTTTACAAAAATGTGTCCTTTAAATTAGATATTAGTTATTTGTGCTTCAGAGGCTCAGTAATGTGTTCCCGTTGATAATTTATATAAAGTCATGACCCTTACCTAGATACTGTTCTTGAAATCCAGAGAGACATCCTTAGACAGGGAAATTATCTAAAAACTACTATTTCATTAAGCATTTCATCTTCACTTCACCTTTGAAAGGTGATAGCTCTGTGACAGACATGTAATGACAAAAATACAGATTGTCGCAAGGAATGCCACACTATTACTAATGGAGGGGTCTGAAGTCAATTGGACCACTTCTTCTTAAAATAGCCAAAAAAATAAACAGGTTTCCTTTATGTAGGTTAAGAAAATATATTGAGGCCAATACAGTCCTCAGTGTACTCAAGATGGCGCTGATTTCAATAGAAAGAAGTCATATGACCTGTGAAGGAACAACTTCTAAAAGTTTATCAGAGTTCTACTAAAAGCTTACACTTCAAAGTAAATCTAAGAAGACTCATTTTTCTTCCTAATTTGAAACTTGATTGAAGTTGCACTCACTTCTCTGAAACTTACATGAATTATCTAGCTCTCTGAAAAACCTTTTTTGTAAATGTTTTTGTAATTTAATGGGACTGTAAGTAAAGTTAATTTGGTAAGCATTCTAGCAACTGGACCTACAAATTGAATATATTATGTCAGTACTCTTTTGAATAAAAACCAAAAAAACCCCTTCTTTTAAAATATAGTTATTTTCATAGACACTAAGCCAGCAAAACACTTAAGCGAAATTAGTTCCTTTGACATTGTGTGATGATTCGAGTGTTTAAAATTAAGCATGTTTTATGTTGTTTCATGGATTAGGGCTATAAAGAGCAACAGCAAATAGGCTACATATTATACTTGCACATAATCAAATAATTATAAAAAATTTGAGTTTCTTGTTGATGAGACTTTTAGACATTGAATTGCAAATTCTGTTCTCTGGAAATGACTGAGCTACCACGCATATCAGAAGAGTCTGTAAATCTTTAATGGTTTTACTAATGGACAGATCTACTTAGAATCAATGATGGGCTACACTATAGAGGAGGAACATAGTTAAGATTCGCATTGTGAATTGAGATTTAATTAATCTGCAGTCAAGTTTTCATCATGGAAACCAGATGGAAGAGGAAAGAAAAAATAGACTACATATTTATGGATTAGGTGAATGAACAAAATGGTAAGTATGTTAACATTACATAAAATTGATTAGAGATGCAGTGACTTTGAACATCTGCCTACAGAAGTGCTGATCAGGAAGGAGAAAACACTACTGTACTGCAATCTATTCTATTACCAAAAAAACCCATAGAATGTAACACTCTTTCATAAAACATGTTTTTTATATACCTGAGGTATTGAAAAATACAAAATAAAACAAAAGAAAAACCATTTCAATTAAGCACACTGAGTTTTTATCAAATGAACATTTAGTTTCTCACCTCACTACTCAAGAGATACTATTGTAAAACGAGAAGGGTACTATACGGCATCTGGTGCATGAATGAAATAGTCAGAGACTATCATTTAAATAATGATGCAAGTTCACTATGCAGTGTTTCCCAGACAGAACAGACAGTGTTTTATTGATTAATGAAAATACATTTTGCACATAAAATGGTTATTTGGATAAACATTTCAATCAGTCCATCACTGAAACAGCTCCATCTGCTATTTTTGAGTTGAACATAATTTCAAATATAATTGATTGTAAATGGCTTGCTTGCACTGGGGAGTGAAGCTTTTCAAACTTGTGCATATTGGGGAAGGTTTTAAGAATTCATATTTATATAAAACATGAACTGACACAAACATATTGGGAAATGTTCTGTTTCTGACAACTTCAATTCCTCTGAAAGAGATGTAATCAATCGTAGGAACCATCTTTGGGAATTGAAGGGGTAGTTGTTGCATAGACACGGCCTAATTATCTTCACCCAAAGTAGAACTAAACCGAACAAGTCTCTTAGAAAGTTTAGCAGACAGTATCTATTTTCACAGACACCAGTAGCTCCAAGATTCATAGCACTACTAGCTGAACATAAGAATGTTGATGCATCTCACTGTTATGCCTTCATGCCCTATTGTCAATGCGAGTGCAAGAGGAACCTGAAATATAAATTGCAGTGAGAGAGTTACTGGGAGAGGCGAGGAGGAATGGGCTCTGTGGACTCACATAGAATCATTGAACTCTAGAACTGGAAGGGATCTAGAGAGGTCATCAAGTTCAGTCCCCTGCCCTCACAGCAAGACCAAGCACCGTCTAGACCATCCCTGATAGATGTCTATCCAACCTGCTCTTAAATATCTCCAGTGATGGATATTCCACAACCTCCGTAAGCTTAACCACCCTGACAATTAGGACATTTTTCTTAATGTTAATGTAACGGGGTCCATCCGCTTGTGACTGCCCCTCTGTGGCCAACGGGTGCTGCGTAAGCTCTTTGCCTGGCTGTCTGGTACTTTCTTTGCTCCCTGGGTCACTTCCTGTGCTGCTCTGGATGCTGCCCTGTCTGGTTGTTTTCAGGGTTCTGAGGTTAGGATCTGACTAGCCCTGTCCATGATGCTATCGGTTCTTGAATTAAGCTTTGGCCAGTCTTCAGTCATTGGACCTGGGCCTTACCCTGGTTTAAGTTCAGCTCGCACTTGGAGCTGTCCATAGTGCTGCTGGTCTCACAGTCAGTATATAGACCTGCCTGGGTCGAGCTCCTGTGAGGAACTGCCAGGCCCTAGACCAGCAGCTTCTTTTATATCGGTCTGCTGGGTCCTAAGTGGCTGCCACAGAGACAGCCACTCTATCCTGCCTGGAGGACCTCTTTTCTGCATCTCTTGCTAGGATGGGGTATGGCAAGGTCTCTGGCCTCCTGTAGGGGGCGTCGGGGCTTAGTCCACCCCATCACACTTAATGTCCAACCTAAACCTTCCTTGCTGCAATTTAAGCCCATTGCTTCTTGTCGTATCATCAAAGGTCAAGGAGAACAATTTTCTCTCTCCTCCTCGTAACACTCTTTTAGGTACTTGAAAACCTCTATCATGTCCCCTCTCAGTCTTCTCTTTTCAAAACTAAAGAAACCTAGTTCTTTCGTTCTTTCCTCATGGATCATGTTTTCTAGACCTTTAATCATTTTTGTTGCTCCTCTCTGGACCCTTTCCAATTTCTCCACATCTTTCCTGAAATGTGGTGCCCAGAACTGGACACAATACTACAAATTCAGGCCTAATAAGCCCAGAGTAGAGTGGAAGAATGATTTCTCGTGTCTTGCTCACAACACTCCTGTTAATGTATCCCAGAATCATGTTTGTTTGTTTGTTTTTGCAACAGTGTCATACTGTTGACTCATATTTAGTTTGTGGTCCACTATGAACCTTAGTATCCCTTCCTATGCAGTCATTTCCCATTTTTTTATGTGGAAACTGATGGTTGCTTCTTAAGTGGAGTA
Source organism: Rafetus swinhoei (assembly GCA_019425775.1). Classification (NCBI taxonomy): domain Eukaryota; kingdom Metazoa; phylum Chordata; order Testudines; family Trionychidae; genus Rafetus; species Rafetus swinhoei. The sequence goes on from CM033449.1 coordinate 119,738,940, forward strand.
TTTTGCATATGTCCTGCTTGAACTTTATCCTATTTACCTTAGACCATTTCTCCAGTTTGTTCAGATCATTTTGAATTATGACCCTATCCTCCAAAGCACTTGCAACACCTCCCAGCTTGTATCATCTGCATACTCTCTATGCCATCATATAAATTGTTGGAGATATTGAACAGAACCAGTACCAAAGCTAATACCAATGAAACCTCACTTGTTATGCCCTCCTAGCATGACTGAGAACTATTGATAACTACTCTCTGAGAATAGTTATCCAACCAGTTATGCATCCACCTTACAGTAGCTCCACTTAGGTTGTATTTCCCTAGTTTATTGATAAGGATATCATGGGAGTCTGTATCAAATGCTTTATTAAAGTCTAGGTATACCACATCTTCTACTTCCCCCTTATCCACAAAGCTTGTTATCTATCAAAGAAAGCAGTCAAATTGGTTTGACATGATTTGTTCTTTACAAATCCATGCTGACTGTTATTTATCACCTTATTATCTTCCAGATATTTGCAGATGGATTTGTTAATTATTTGCTCCATTATCTTTCATGGCATAGAAGTTGCGCTGACTGGTTTGTAGTTTCCTGGGTTGTTTTTATTTCCCTTTTTATAGCTGAGCAACTATAGAAGGAAGTTGTAGTGCAAGACATGCTGCAACCCATAATTGCATTTGCAGACAATCTACGAGTAAAATCAGCACAAGGCAACACAAACTCCTTCTGAGTGATCTGCAACTCTCTCTATAGGAATGGCATTTTTTTCTACAAGTGTAAATGACTACTGGGAGTGCAAGACAGCAAACAATTGGTTCTTTGTGGTGCAGGTGGAGTCACTGAGCCAGTAGCTGCATGATCGTTGGTCCTCTTGACATTTCCCAGGGTTAAGGTTCAGGACCCCTGACCGTGACCCTCAGTTCCCTTTTCTAGCTCTGTCAACTCCACATTTTGTAGTGAAGAATTTGAGGAGTCAGTGACTCTGAACAGTTCTCCATGTGCTCTGTGGGGAGGACTTGTATCGGACATTTTGGGAATGACTGGGGAGAGTTGCCATCTAGAACCTTAAGCATGAAATCATTATCAGACACCTTTATAAGGGTCCTTCCCCTCTCCTCTTCATAATGTGAAACCAAGGGTCAGCATGTATTAAGAGCTGAATAATTATACCTCATTTTGCTTCTTTGTATGCAAATATTGATTGATCTCCAGCTTCTGTAAGTGAATGAACAGTCTGAAAACAGGCATCTCATACATATATTAAGTTCAGAGGTTACTGGTGAGTCGGAACCCAGGAGAGGGGAGAGGGCAGCAGCTATGTGGCTCCTCCCAGCTGAGGCAAAAGCCATGACAACCCCCACTCCCCCCTCCACCTAGGCTTCATTTCTCCCTACCTTTCCTCTACCTCCTCCCCTCTCTTCAGACCCTTACTCTACCCTCACCTGTTCCCCCAACTGAGGTAGCCCTGGGAAACTAGTGGGGCCCACAGCAGCAGCACAGATTCGCCAGCCCAGCCCCACATTCACCACCAGATGTGGGGTAAGTGGAGCAAAGCTACTTTGCTCCCCTGATGGTTGTGTTGCTCCGCTCCTGCCAGGGAGTGCAGGATGGTCCCACCCCCTTCCCCAGAGAAGCACGGCTATGAGAGCAAAGCAGCTGGGGCAATCATACTCAACTTCTCACCATGGTGGTGGAGGAGGATGTTGACCCATGCTAGGGGTGCCAGCCCTCCTGTCAGCCCTCCTGCTGGCTGCTTGTTGGCTCCTTGTTCTTCTCACCCATGATGCTGTGGGTATATGTGACACCTCATGCTTCCCCACACACATTGCCCCGATTAACTCTAAGGATTGAAGATTATTGAAACTCAAAACAAAACCTCTATGTATGGAGATTCCACCACAACCGTAGGCAAACTATTCCAGTGCTTCACCACCCTCCTAAGGAAAAGAAAATGTTTCACTGGAACAGATTGCCTAGGGAGGTGGTAGAATCTCTATGCTTAGAGTTTTTTAAAACCAGGCTTGACAAAGCCCTGACTGGAATGATTTAGTTGGGGTTGGTCCTGCTTGGAGGAGAGGGCTGAACTAGAGGACCTCCTGAGGTGCCTTTCAGTCTGAATCTTCTATGATTAGATGATTCTATGGAGGCAGGGCGAAGGAGGTGTAAGCCATCATCCCAACAGTCAAGCTTCAGCAATAGGACCAAAGCAATGGTAAGTGTTGATGCCTTTTGTTTTCCACTTTGAAGTCATATCAGGATATAATTATTCCTTCTCAAACTGCTAAGACACAGACTTCGGAGTGCTGATAACTTTGTAAACAAAAATTAATGAAGTGTCTATTTTAAAGGCTTGTGAGGGAGACATCTCAAGGCCAATAGGTACACAGATCAAACTAGATGAAAGAACCACTATAGTCTTCAGATGATGTATGTTGCCATAGCTCCACTGACTTGAATTATTTACACCAGTTGAAGATCTTTCCTTATTGTCCTAAAATTCTAAATATGCAGGCATTTACACCCCTGGACATTAAAATTTCCCCTGTTTTGACCAAAGGCAGTGGGGAGATTGTGGGGGTTTTTTTAAATTAAAATAATTTTATGTTTTTCAATATAATTTATCCTGCAGGATAGGAAATTCTCTGTGGAACAGTAGGAATGCTAAAGGGAAGGACTGTGAAATGCCTACAATTTTCATGTCCCATTATTAAGGTGTGTCATCTTTATCTATCCTCAGCCATTGTTAACTTCACTGATATGATTTTAAGTACCTGTGAACATCTCTATAACTATTGTTAAAACCCGTAATAACATAAGCCAAATGCATGAATGGAGTTTTAAATGAGCATGTCTCACCCCCAATTAACTTACAAGACTAAGGAGATGATCAGAGGGATCTAGAAAAATTTGCAAGACCTAACTGCTGAGTCATGCACAGTCTTTATGTGAAATAAAACAAAGCAAACTCCTTCTAGGGTGCAAGTCCATCAGGAGCCTCTCTCACTACCCCCTGTAATGTCTCTCTCTAGTCCCACTTCGGAATAGAGCGGTGCTCCAGGGCTCCTTTCCTGGAGGCAACATCTTCTCCCTCTCAGTGCCTTCCTGTCCCCAGCTCTTCAGCTCAGTCACTACAGTTCAGTTACCTGTGTTGAGGGGGGAGACCCAGGCCCATCTTTTACCCCAGATCCCAGCCCAGGGACCGTGCAGATAGCAGCTATTTGTAATGTCCCTTGAAATAATTGCGTTGCTGCTATAATTCCCTAGGCCAATTCCCTATGGCTACAGCATATTCTTCACCTTTATGTGAGGGCCTTATCACACTGAAGACCCATCAGCCAGCCAAAACACCATCTGCCTTCTTCCAGATGTAGCAAAAAACTCAACTCCCTCTGGCTATGAAGCTCTTATGCTAGGCTGCTGAGTCCTGATTGGCTTTCTCCTACACAGCCACTCTTGGCAGCTCAGAGGACTCCTCTATTGGGGTGGGGTCTCGCTGAATCAGAAGGCCCCCAGCAGGGGGCTTCAGAGTCTAGTCCACTCACTCACACTTGGAAAGAAAATAAAATAAAATCAACCTCTGTCTCACATATGAGGTAGCTAAAGGAGAATTGCTACATGCCAAAATTTCCTTCAGTACAGGTTTAAATGCACAGTTGCACATTTTCAGAATTATGGTTCTCAGAATGTATTCTGGGAACTTCGGCATTTAAACTACTTAGAGATCAGGCTACCTGGAATCTTTACTTAAAAAAAAAAAAAAAGGGAAACTGGCATCAGGACTTAGCATCTATTTAAAAATGAGTCCTTGAGAGATGAACCTATTCAAAACTTAAGCTTCTGACTACAGCAAGCTAGCTTTTAGAAAGGCTGTAATGATATACAGTAATTTCCTATTATACATATGCAGTGCTGCCAGATTGTAGTATAAATGCGGAATTATGGTAATCAGGGAAGAGCAAAGCACTAAGAACTATTACCTGAATATAATGATAGTGAGATTAAAAAAATAAGATGTTTCTGATTTCTTAATTCCATAGAAAAATATTAATGTGAGTGAGGACCATGGATGATCCTATAAATGCCATAAAGAATATGTCCTGAGTGAAATATTTTGAAACACTCCTTTTCTTCTGAATATGTTGGTACCTGAATAGCTAACATTACAGCCCCTAACCAGTCATAACTTCCTGTGAAGTTAACTGGAAATTTAATACAGTAAAGACAGAAAAGATTAAGCTCTAATTCCTTACCTAATATGACAGAAACTTATGGGTAACAAGGATTTGGTCTATAGTTTACTGTTTATCTTGTTTAGATATTTACTGGAAAGTACAAATGCAATTATTCTAGAATGACACAAGGAAAATACATTTTGGGGCTAGACTTCAAAACATTATTTTCTCAAAAAACATGTATTCATGAATGCAGTCAGTAAAGCATTTGATTTGCTATATATCATTTTTATGAGAATTTGGCTTTATACTTCTTTCTTTACATGAAGTAGCTGCTAAGCAGTTGGCACCTTTTCCAACCAATTTCTGGGAACTTGAATATTTTTCTTTTTCAATTAACATTAGAACTTCTTGTTGCATATAGATATTTGGGAGAAAAATGAAACAGCATGATGGAAATTCTGGCCCCACTGAAATCAAAGGTAAAACTCCTATGAGTTCCAGTGGTACCATATGTCTCTTCTGGGAAAAGCTATTCCATCTAGAAGTTTGAACTACAAGATGGGAATCTGGAAAACACAAATCCTAATCTCAGCTCCGCTAGATTTCGGCATGACCTTGGGCAGTCACACAGCCATTCGCTATATCAGTTCCTCATCTGTAAAATGGAGATAAATGCATCTTATTTGTAAAGTGCTTTGAAAATGTGAACTGCTATGAAAATGCTAAGCAGTTTATTATTGCCTTTTCTCTGCAAGTGTATAGATGAATGCAGTTAAGACTTAAATCTTGACACACTAAAAATGTTGAAACCATGTATTGGTGGGAGCCAGGGGATGGGAGGAGTGATTTTTACTACAGCAGAGAAAATGTAGGAGAGAGAGATATTATTGCTACATGCATTTATAGGGTATCCCTCAGTATAGTAACTAGATGTTGTTTAAATGTGTTGCCTTGTGAGAAGTTAAAATTTGATATCTTTGTAAACTAGAAACCTATCCCTTTCACGTATTTTTCTTTCACATGCTCAGGTATAAAATCAGGAGAAGGAGACTGATTCCCATTATTTCTCATGTTTTGTACCTTTGCTCACTTGTATATAGGAAAAGTAAGGCTAAAAGATATTATTTATATTGACAGAAGGCAATAATTAACAAACAGTATCTTCTAGAAAACATAAACCTAGTCACATAATTGGGAACATTTAGAATTAGATATGTAACCACTTAGATATGTAGCCATTAGATATGTATCCCTGCACAGATACAAATGTCTACCTGTCTCCTGTCTATGGTTGTACAACCCCGCTGGTGGCAGGGCTGGGAGCAGTACAGCTGCACAACCGGGAGGAGCTGCTGGCACAGAGCTTAGGCTTCTGCAAGTAGGGTTGCCACGTGTCTGGTTTTTGCCCAGAAAGTCCATTATTTCTGGCCCCCTGTCCTGTTTAAAAAAACCAGAAAATACCAGACATGTAAAATGTCCTGTATTTTCTGTTTTTCTTGGATGGAAGGCCGGCGGGGACATGGGGAAGCGAGGAGGACTGGAGATTCTTAAAGACGCAGTAACCTTTTTTTTTGTTCTCCCTTTTTTTTTGGTTTTGTTTTTGCTTACCAACTTTCGTTTCCTGTTTTTTTTTTTTTTTTTTTTTGCTCAACAAGTTTGATCTCCTGTTTTTTGTTTGGTTGTTTGTTTTGTTTTTTGCTCAACCAAGTTTTTTTTCTGCCATGTTCGGGATTTTTGGTGAAAGCATCTGGCAAGCCTATCTGCAAGTCACTGGGCTGTGATGTTGTGAGAAGAAGGACCCAGCCTACTGAGTACTTGGACAGTAGGCCTCATGTGGAAAGTAAAATGCACTTCAGGAAGAATTGGCAATAGTGATTTAGTAAGTGCCACTGTCCTTCTATCTCTGATTCGAACCAGTGTCCCATTATTCAGAACAGCCTTGTGATATGAAATGAAAACAAAGGCCATGATCACTCATGACACAGTAAATGAAGTTTGGGTTAGGAACAGGGTTTTCAAATCAAAATTTGCTCTGATCTGACTAGCATGATTTTTAGCTATTCTGAATGGTTCTGAATGATACCCATAATGACCAGCACTTGGATTTAGTGTATTCAAATCACTCAATAGTGAAGGCAGAATCATAACTTCCTAGACATACTTGTCTTGCTTGAAGGGCAAAATATATTGGTGTAGAATAATAGAAGGGAAAGGAATTGTGGAGCTGGAAAAGCAAAGCAAGGGGAACATAAGGTTTGAATGTACTTCTCTACATGCTCGTGAACCTACTTTACTTGCACACAGCTGTATAAGCGCAATCCCTCATTGGCACATGAACACACATTATCCGTCTTCTGTCTGTGGTTGTACAACCCTGCTGGTGATGGGGCTGGGAGCAGTACAGCCACACAACTGGAAGGAGCTGCTGGCAAGGAGCACCAAAGCACCAAAGCTGCTGGCAAGGAGCACCAAATCAGGTGTCAGATACCTGATTACTGAAAATCAGAACCAAGGTATTTCGTGATGGTGCTTTCCAGTTTGTTACACTCATCTACAGCTTTCCTGTTTATATAATGTATGTTTCATAACTGCCAGCTCAGCAAAATCTGAAGGAGGATCAAAATCTAAAGGTCTCCTGGTTGGTGTAGTCCTAATTTCTAATTGCTGTGATCCTGTAGGATACTCCTTCAAAGTGCTGCTCTTTTGTTCCATTTATGGCTAAAGTGATTGAAACAATATCAGGAAGCTGTGAATTTCTACCATTTGTATTAAACGGGGTATTAACTTTAAAGGCCAATTGCACCCATTTGAATGCTAACATTGTTAAACCATCAGACAATACAAACACTCAGCCTGACTCATTAACATTTCATTATTCAGAAAAAAGGAGTTGTTTTTTCATCTCAGGACCTATGCACATTTAAAGCTAGCCTAAATACCACACTAGGAAATATACTAAATAGTGAACAAACTTTGCATTTTCAGCAATGTGGATTAGATGGTCTTTGCCCTAACTTTAAAGGACATGTGCTCACTGCACAGTTAGCCAGGTGATCAACAGCCAGTTCTGAGCATTTAGGTTAGCTTAGCCCAAGACTGAGTGTTCAGACTTCCAAGCCCTACTATCCGCTACCAGGTTCTCACTGTTTCTGCTCTTCCCTGTGTGAGGGCATACCTCATGGTTCTTTGTACTGAGATGCTCTAGAATTCTTTTCCAGCAATTGTGTGAGAATTTGTCTGTCCTTTGGGTGCCAATAGTCATAAGGCCCTTTCAGAACCTTTGGCACGCAAGTGATTTTGCCTGCATCCTCACTGCAAAGTGAACAGGTTCCAGCTAGTGTTAAAATGCACTCAGGTTCATCCCTAGCCATGCTAGCTAGCTCACCTGGGCTTAAAGTGCCCCCAAACCTAGGTCAGAATTTTTTCTGTGAGGACTGAAGAGGAAGATTCTCCTCTAAACGAATTGAGCCTAGATGTCCCATTTTATATCATATCTAAATACTATATGATTTCATTTTGTATTTTACCAAAAGAAACAATATAAGTTGCAGGTGCATTTATGTTTGAAAACAAACAAACAAAAAAGATTCCTAGTACCCCACGTGACTCCAATAATAGCAAGATTTCAAAGCCTACGTTTTCATGCAAAGGTTGTTTTAGTCAGCAGGTGAGCTATAAGAGAAACAAAAAGTAAACTGTTATTACAGTTCCCCCTTATGCTCCTCAACACAGGAAGATCCAATGCAGTTCCTAATTTAATTTTGACCAGATTAACCAAAGCAATGAGCATGCTTCTACATGTTCTTGGTTAAGTTTAGGAGTTTATAGATGCAGAATTTCCATTAGGTACAGCACCATTAGAAGTATCACTGATAGAGGCTGCAGTCTAGACTGAAGCAACTGAATAGAAACAGTATGAGACATTTGCCTATGTCTAGTTTCCTATTATCTGACAGTTACAAAAGAACAGGCTTGGTACATGGATTGTCATGTATCACGAGTATAGAACAAAAAGTAGTAGCGTGTGTGTGTGTGTGTGCGTGTGCATGTGAGTGAGTGGCAGAAAGAGAGAGAGAAAGAGAGAGAATGAATATATAGTGGAATGAATCAGCTACATGTGTTAAAAATATTCTGTAGAAAATGACAATGCTTGGAGAATAAGATCCACAATACAGAAGGCATTTTTTTAAGATAATGCCCTTGTATAGCATTTGCAAGTTCTACTTATTAAACTGCATGTTTCTGAACATGTTTCAGTGTGGTGTTGTGAAGCTGAAGTTATATCAATTTTTTTAAGAAGATGCAATCCCCACAATCTATGACACTGCATGGAAGGGAGATCGTAGAACGATGGCAGAAATAGTGCCTTAATCTTAATAAATATTATTAGAGTCTATGGGCTGAATGGAGCTGTGCTCATCTACAACAGCTGAGGTTTGGGCCCTACATATCAAATTCTCTTATCCCGGTTGTTTTTATGTGTGTTCAGGTTCATTGCAGTAAGCTCCTCCCCCTGAACATCTGGCTCTAATTGCTGGTTCTTTGCTGATGGGCAGATTTCTATTGACAAACATGAAATTAATTGTGGGACTAAAAATATCCCAATGTGCTAACCTTCGAACATTCAGACATTAACATTTTCCATTTCCCCTTAAAGCTCTACACATCACTAATAAATTATCTCTTCTCAAGTTAGAAAGCAAAACTGCTATACCATTATAGTGAGAACTATGCAGCTCTTATTCTCTAAGAAGAGCTTCATCAAAGGGAAAACACTCTGTGAAGAGACAGATTAAAAAATCACTGCAGCAAAAGCACTTATCACTAGATTCAAATGTGTGCTTCTGTTCAGTGCTACTGAGAATTGATGGGACACCGAATCTAATTGTTGGCAATAAGATAGTATTTATGTATGTTTGGTAAGACAATTCTCTCTCTTTTCTCTTTAAAACTAATATGAAGACAGCTGGTATGAGGCATTTATATTTATCACATTAAAAACAAACTTCTTTCACCTGGAAAAAGGAAGGTGAAAATTGAGGGGCTGTACTGTAAGACGTGGCTCTCATTAAACTAACAGGACTCCTGAATGCAAAAAGGTTATTATAGTCCTGAGACAGTGGCCCATCACACAAGGAGTCAGTTGCAAGGGCCATTCTTTTCTCCCACTGACTTCAAAGGTCTAATCTCATTCACAAACACAAATTCAGTAACCATTTCTATGCTGATGATTCACAGATCTGCTTGTTTTCTTCTGACCTATCCACTCCTAACAAAGCCTATGTCTCTGACATATCCCTATGGATGTTTAGGCAACAGTCCAAGCTCAACATGACTAAAATACAACTCTAACAGGTCCTGGTCTGAACATCATCTTCAGCTTGGGGTCTCTCTCTAGGCCCTCACATCCAGGCTGTATTATATCATACATAATCTTTCTGTGTAACATCTCTAAAGCATGATCATTCCTAACCAGTCACACAACTGAACTCGTACCCAGACTCTCAGCCTTTTATGTCTTGATTACTGCAACCAGACTTGATTACTCTGGTCTTACCAAATGCACTCTTGATTTGATAATATACTTTCAAAATGCTACTGCAAAAATAATTTTTCTAGCCTGTCAATATTAAATCAAATATAAACTACATGTCTTCACATACATGGCCCACATGGCCTACATACACCATGCCTATCATATTTTATTCACTATCAAGATGAAGATTCCCACCTCTGATTGGCCAGAATCCACTGTCCAGTTGTTACAATTTCAGACAAGCATCTACATGCTTTCACTCATGCTGGCCCTCACAGTTGAGAGGAGGCTCCTGTAAACATCTGCAAAAGTTTCATGATCCTTCAATTCCTTCCTTAAATCTCTTTTTTTGCTATATCTAAAAACAAAACAAAACAAAACAAAAGAACCTTGACAACTGTTAGACCACTGCTCTGCAAAGCACATGCTGACCAATAATGTTTCCTCATATTTCCCTGTTTCCCTTAGTTGTCTCTTTTTCTTATACTTAGACTGTAAATTCTCTGTGGCAGGCACATCTTTTGTTCTGTGTTTCTGTTAGGCATAAAACAATGGGGTGGTGGATCCATGATTAGGTCTCCTAAACACTACAGGAATAAATAAATAAATAATAAAACCATGACACTGAGCTAAACAGGTCTAAAACTGGATAAGACATCCTACCCAAAATTTAGACTTAAAATTTAGATCACCTGTCTCACCCTCATTTGAGGACATTGTTGGTAACCTGAAAGGTATGGTCATATGTGGGGAATGGGGTGTTTTACATGTGTAAAAGGGTCACTATCAGATTAGACATAAAAACTAATTAATTTCAAAATGTTACTTGTAGTTCCCTCAGCTGGAACAGTGAACTGTTAAAGGCTAGTAAATGTCCTTATGTAAGCTGCCTTGTGATGGGATGTTATTGGAGCCATTACATTAGCTCATTGCCACCTGAAGATCCTTCATCCATGAGGACTGTGTTCACCATGTTGTGGCCTCTTTAGGCCAATGATGTGCCTCACAGCTGCCCTAAAGCAGCCCAGGAATTTTAATTCTCAAAGTAATGGCCTTTCATCAATAATTTTTGTTTGTTTTGATCATGGTTTAACAGTTACAATAGACTGTAGGCCAGTAGAGATTATCCTGTGGCACAGAATAGGCCAAAATGCCCAAGAAGAGAAGGCTTCCTCTTTGCTCTCATTTCCCCTAAAATCTGATCTAGAAAGTATCACTGAAAACAGATATGAATCACTGCTGCTTTCTCTCCTCTGCAGCATTAGTGATTACAGCTGCAGTTATTTCTAGTCTGCTGGAACCACCAATTGTGTTAAACATTTTTCCTGATGCAATCTGACAGAAAAATCCTCTTCATAAAATCAGCATAATCAGAATGAATTAATCTGGGCACCAATTTTTCTAAATGGGTTGCCAGCTTAACTAAAAATAAAAAGATGGCAGTCACAATTAATCACCCTTTTATAGGGGATTGAACCACTTATAAAATAATTGTTCTTTACTCAAATTTTTGCAAAGAGATCCAAATCAGATACTTGCTCTCACACTGAAGCAGTTGCAGAATCAGGTTCAAAGATACATACAGTCTTTTTCTCTTTTAAAAACTCTCTGATACACTCTGCAGGTCACACTATGTCATGTCACTGTGTTTCATTTCTCATTGGAAAAGAAAGTGTATTTATTGTAATTGAAGGAGGTTTGGGCTATTTATCCTGACACAGTCTCTTGGCTAAAGAAATAGGAGACAAAAAAAGCCTGAAATATTTTTAAAAATCACCATTCAAGAAATAGGCCTCAACAGCAAAGTAATCAAGTTGCTCAGGTAATTAAAACAAGCAAAGCGCTCCCCATAAACCAGTGTTTCTCAAAGTGGGCCAGCTGCTAATGGGCCACTCCGCTTTGTTTAGCTGAAGACTCCACAGCCTCAGAACCTCACGGCTTCCACTGGCTCCAGTTCACTGTTTCCAGCCAAGGGGAACCAAGTTGCAAGTGGCAGCTTGCGCCACGACACTTCCCAAGGCTGCTTGTGGCTCCCCAGGCCATGATGCTTCCAGTGGCTTCCCTTGGCTGGAAACGGTGAACTGGAGCCAAGGCAAGCCACAAGGATCCTGCTGGATAGAAAGCTGTCTAAATTGTCGGGCATCAACAGCTCGATGTCTGGCTGGTGGTCGATATCAAGTAGAGTACCCGAAGGGTCAGTTCTCAGGCCGGTTTTGTTCAACATTTTTATTAATGACCTGGACAAGGGGATGGATTGCACCCTCAGCAAGTTCAAAGATGACACTAAGTTAGAGGGAGAAGTAGATATGCTGGAGGATAGGGATGAGATCCAGAGTGACCTAGACAAATTGGACAATTGGGCCAAAAGAAATCTGATGAGGTTCAACAAAGACAAGTGCAGAGTCCTGAACTTGGGATGGAAGAATCCCAAGCACTGTTTCAGGCTGGGGACCGACTGGCTAGGTAGCAATTCGGCAGAAAAGGACCTGGGGATTACAGGCAGAAGATCATTGGCAGAGTCCTTATGGGTCCATTGCAAGAGGAAACAGTAGAGGAAGGTAGTAGGAAAGAGAAAAGATCTCCTAGCTAAATGCTTCTCCGGCTGTGGTTGGTAGACTACCACTGGTGCACAGAGTACTTCCAGCTGGCTTATGGAACTGTTCCCATCAAAACGATGAAACATGCACAACTGAAACAAGAGGCAGTCATTATCACCCTACACAGCTTCAATTACATATGCTTCAGTCATCATACAGAGGGCTTCCTTCTACACCTGCCAGAACTTCCTGGTGCTCCTCTGTCTGTTTAGCTTGCTGTACTTTAAATGAAAGTGGTTGTGGAATCTCTTTTTTGTCTGGTGTTTCATTGACTTAAATTCACCCATGATCAAAGTGTCTGATAGCATTAATGCTGGCAGAGCAGAAAACGTATACATAGACAGTATTAAACTGAAAATCAGAGGCTAGGAGAACAGTAGCTGTTTCATGCAGGAGAGAATTTGGTTCTAATTAATTTTGAATTCTATACTTAAAAAAAAGGAAAGAAATAGCCAAATGGGGGAATATCACCTCTGTTCTACAAAGTGGGTTACAATGCGAAAATATTTTTGGACCAGTGCACTAGAGCTCTGAAACTATTCCAGTTCTATAAATGCAGCATTTATTTCACCAACAATACTGCAGGTCTTTATTGCTGACTCATTCTAGACAGTATTTGGTCCTGCCATGAGGGCAGGGGACTGGACTCGATGACCTCTCGAGGTCCCTTCCAGTCCTAGTATTCTATGATTCTGTTAGCAGGCATTAGAATCCAGCACAATGAGGCAAAATAAACTCAATGGAGTGGTGTCAGGTGTAATTTCTCAACTCCGCCCTGCCTTTAAAAGGCGTAGCTCTCTTGGGAAAAAAAACCTAAGGAGCTAAAATAAAGGAAGCCCTTCAGGGGGACCTTAGGCACAGCCAATCTGAGGCCTGAAGCTTGGCTCATGTTTAGGTTGTATTATAATACATTATGCAAAAGTTTGCAATAAAACCAGCCCCAGGGAGGAAGTTGAATTTTGACTTCACCAAATCAGAATGTGGTGAGTGCAGGACAGGGACTCAGCCAGTACCCGGGGACACATGATACATTAAACTAAAAGGCAGTGAAATGGGAAGTTAAAAAAATTCTACTCATTCATAATTCTGTCTATCCACCACTGGGGGCCACTCTCACAAATGTGTTGTACACTTTGCAGCATAAACAATGGAAAACCCCAGATCAGATGCAGCAAATAGCATACCACAGATCCAGCCAGGGATCGGCAAAGACCCAGAATGTTTTTTCACCAATCCAATTTGTCCCTGCAGGGAGAAAGGTGCCAGTGGATAGATCAATACAGGGAAACCTGCACTGCTATTAACCATGCATTAACTATTCTCTGGATAAGGATTTTAATCCCGAAACCTGTCAGTCTTTCACAAGTTCCAGTAAGGGAAACATTAAGTTTCAATCATTTTCAGGATAGAAATGTCCCTGGTTTATTTATCTGACAGCCCAGCTCTCAGTGGAGCTCTCAGATGAAGCTTTTCTTTAAACTTTTAGTTCTGATGCGTCACTGGAGTAGGCCATGCCAGACTGCTCTTACAACAAAGGACTGTAGCACTCCAATTGCTGCTGCATCCCTTTGGGGCCACTGGTGATCCTCCCATGCATTCCTGCCCTCTCCCTCCTCTCTTGCAAGCACCACCCAGCTCATTCTATTAACCCTGCTCTTTTCTCTAGCTCTGCCTCTCCTCTCTGCACCCAACTGTCCTGTCAACTATTGTTACCGACAACTTTTGGTTCCCATGCTTCCTTAGCTTGGTGGTCCCACGTGGTTTTCATTCCATACCTCTCCCCTCTTCTTCTCAGCAATAGGACACATTCTTTTACTCCTACTTTCAAACCTGCTCCATCAACTGCATCAACTTCTCAGAGCACCCACCTTCTAGCTTCTTTTCCAGATATTCTTCCTTCATCTACACTAGGGTGGACAGTAACACAGTAGTAGTTCACCAGGACTAGCCCCTGGTGGGCTATCGCCACTATATTTACCTGCACAGCCACAGGTACCAGTGATTGTAGCTCCCATTGCCTGCAGATTGCCATTCTCAGCTAATGGAAGTGGCAGGAAGTGGCAAGGACGGGGACATCATTTCCTGCAGCTCCTATTAGCCAGGAGTGGTGATCCATGGCCAATGGGAGCTGCAATCTCCGGTACCTGTGGCCATGCCTGTAAATATAGCGCTGGAGGCCCACCAGGAGCTAACCTTAGTGGACCAATATTTGCCCATACCTGACCTATATGTTACTAGGAACCCACCAAGAGCTTTTCCTAGTCTCTATGCCCCATCCATCTTCCCTCACTACAGCAAGGGCAGAATGGAATCTCAGATTAAAATCCCCATTTTCTTTGTGATGATCATTTATTATTTGTACTGCAGTAGCAGTTAGGAGCCTCTCTCATGCAGCAGGATGCCAATGTGCTAGGTTCTGTACAAATACATAACAAAAAAGTCCTTGCTACTACGAGCTTACTGTCTAAATAAAACAGTTGGCTATGGTCTCCTTTGAGCAAAATCAAAGCCAAAGCAAATTAGAGAGTTGTGTACCATATAATTACATTTTAGTGTATGCAGGGCATCAATCACAGATATGGAGGTTAAAGGTTCAAAACCCTATGTTTTGTCTTTTGTAAACAAGTCGTCAAGGCAAAGTTGCCTGGTCACTGAAACCTGGTACATAAGCAACATACTTAATTAGAGAAAGCACATTTTGGTTTCTTTCCAAGCAATTTACCATGACAAAAGGTTGACAACTTTGATTTTTTTGCTAGTACACTGAACATTAAGACTTGATTTCCAAAATTCGGAATTTCCAAATGTACACACACAGAACAACACAAACAGAAAAAGAAAAATCCTAAATTTGAAATATGAACAGTGAATAAAAAATTATAAAAGTCCAATCACAGAAAAATAAAACCAGCATGATGGTGCACAATGATTGAGTTAAACTGAAAGAGGTCTAACAATATTATGCATTTAAGCCCAGATCCTACAATGAGAATTGCATGTCAGACAAAAAGTGTATCCATCGACTGACCTGAAGTTAAGGTTGGGTCACAAGATAAACAGGCAACCTTCAAACTTACAAATCCAGGGAAGTGAAACAAAACCCACTGAATTCAAATAACAGAGGTTTGACCATTTCCACCTCTATATTTTCACTGGTTAGCATTTTACATTGTATGGTCATTGAGAGAGGGTTATTCTGCTCCTTCCCTCTTCTTTTGTTTATCATCTAATTATCTTGCATACACTGAACTGTTTTCACCGCTTCTACTTGTGTTACATATCAATAACGCAACTGTCACTAGATAAGCCAGTGTCACTGCTGCAAAATATCATGTCCACTGGGTATTACCTCTAATGACTTTTGGTTAAAACAACCTGCTGCACATAGTAATCACCTGAGACCTCACAACCGATACAAATTCCAACTCATAATTATGAAACTTAACAACAAACTTGTATAATCACTCTGAGTTGTACTGCTATCCCAGCTTCTTTCCTCGGAAACCAGGAACACTTTTTATAACACCACTACAGAATCTTCCCTTTCAGTAACTAATACGGGGAAAAAACTAATGTTGCTCATTGACTTATCATAGGGATTTCTTCTTTAACAATAAATAACTGCTAAAGTTTTAGTAAAAATTAAAGTGTACCTGTTATGTCATTTATGCAAACTTTAGTTGAAGTATACAGAAAAAAAAATCCAGCAAGACAAATTTATGCCCAAAAGAAAACTTTTTTGGTTTTTACAAAGTTAAGAGGAAATGAAAATATCAATTTAAAATATAATGCCTCTTCCAGCCAAAATCTGACTGGCAGAGTAATCCCTTGTATTGCATTTCAAATTTCATAGGCATTCAAGGATATGATAATTTTCTGTAACAAATAAATAAAAATACAGTATGCACTTAAACTTTTCCCTTTTTTGCTGTTTTAGAAGTATCCATTTGAACATCTTTTGCAGTTCATTGTTAAGATAAAGCCTTTTTTATTTAAATGCAATAACCTCTTGGGTGCTACTGATGGCTTGGATAGCCACTATGAAATAAAAATAACTAAAAATAAAGGAACAATCTTTTTTCCATTTACAAGTGTAATTTGCATGACACTTAATAAAAGAGCTCAATTCATCTCTGTATTCTTCACTGTCCAATTTAGAAAACACCACACTATAAATTGACTATATTGACATATCATCTGCAGAGGTGAAATTAGGCCACTATGGCATACCAGTAAGAAGTGGCCGCTTGTACTGCCTGTACACAGCTGATGTTAAAGCACTGCCATGGAGCCTCCTTTAATGTGCTCTACCTTCCACACCAGGGCCAATGATGCGTCACATAAAAGGGGCAGCTGCCCTGGTCAGACCTAGCAAGTGGGGAGCAACTGCCCTGGGGCCTAGCAATTCAAAAGTGCCTGGGGCTCCTGGCCGTCATAGGAGCCCTGGGTCCTTTAAATTGTTGCTGGAGCCCTGGCCAGTGCATTCCAGGAGTCACTAAGATCTGGCTGGGGGAAGGGGAGGAGGATGTGTCATGCTCTGGGTGGCTGAGGGCTGACTGTCTCAAGCTCCACCCCTTCCACCTGAGGCCTACTTTTCATGTCTGTTAGTGCCATAGAGACAATCCATGTAAAAGAGAGTGAGCTAGATCTTATTTCCACTTATACATCATCATCAAAAAAAAAAAGTTAACAAAATTCCATCTGTCATACCCAACAGAAATCTCACTTATACCTGTATAATACTATTGAAAGCAGTGACACTCTGTAACAGAGGCCAGAATCTGTCTTGTAAAATTGATTTTTGGTGGTGATGGAAGGAGAAGAACCCAGATTGCCTCATAGCTCCTGGCAGCTAGAACAAATTATTGAGATCTAGTAAATACAGAACTCTGCAACTCTATTTTAAGAGTCACTTTGCAGAGTAGAACCACACTTTAAAACACTTATCTTAAATAAATTACATACCTATAGAATAAGTAGCAACCCTCTTTTCATTTCAGCAGTCTTTACAGGGCGACATAAAGTGGAAATGGGCAGATGGTAAAAGGGCAAAGAGTTGATTTTATCTTACAAATAGCAAGATAAATTTTCTGCTAGTCAGAGCAATACAGTCACATACACTTTGATTGCTACATTAAATGTTTGTACTTTTCTATTTCCCTACAGTCACCAATTATTATGCAAGGTGCTCTCAACTCATGGTAAATTGCAACTACAGTAAAATTTCTGACTTGGGTGGAATTCATAGCTTCTTCCCTTTCAAAACCTAACCAATAATGCAAATGAAGAAGAGAATTCATGTGATGAGCAACAGGAAATACCACTTTTCAGCACTGGAGAACTTACTGAAAAAACATTCTCTCCCATGTTGTTGTTATTTATTATTAATTATGATTATTATACTTTTAGTTATAGGCTCTGATTCAGCAAGGTACTTAAGCATCGGTCTGACTCAAAGTCCGCTGAATTTGACTGGAGTCTTTCCATTGACTTCAATGATCTTTGGATCAGGGCCAGTGCATTACTTTCATAACTTCATCCCAAGGGAGATGAACAGAACAGAACTGAAGCTGCAAAGGCCGTACATCCCAAAATGCTGGGAAGATAACAATATGCTGGTCAAATCTGAATGGACGCAACCCTAGCACTCTTCTTACTGTTCAGTCTTTACATGGCCAAAGAGATAACCCTCTTCCTCACAGCACAAATCAGGGGGAAAGGATCTAGTCCTACTTCTGACTCAGCTTCTGCTACAAAATATACAGAACTGTATGTGATTATTTATAAGTTGTGTTTCATCTCTATGAAATGCCCATCAGCACCTTGCTCCAGCACAATAACCATGACTAGATTCAGAGAGACAGAACTAGTGGCTATAGGGTGAGAGGAGACAAATAATGCCCACCCTCCAGAAGATATGTAGATCAAGAGTAATAAGGTGGGTAACGCCGAGGATCACTGGGAAGTATGAGGAATGAACCAGAATGAACTAAAGGGTTTTGTGATGCCCCTGAAGAACTATGACTTTTACAAGTGTAGTTTTATGGGTGACATAAGATGAGCGACCCATCAATGTAGTCTATTATTGGGCTAGACCTTGTGCTCTGTTGGAATATATTAAATATATACATTAAAATACATTATATACATACATTAAAAAAATCAAACCTATTTGCAGAATTCAACCTGAAGTCGTGAGTAGTCTTTGGGCCCTGAAAAATGTATTTTTCAGTGAATTTATTATTTGCCAAAGAAAGCGTCTAACCAAACATTTTATACAATTATTTTTCTGATTTCTTCCCTCCTACATGTCCCAAAAATATTTGACTACGCTGAATTTCAGGATGATCAATTTCTTTTTGGAGAAGCTTGGAAAAAACTTAAAAATTGGGTTAATATAAGGATGTTTGATTTAACCTTAACCGTTAGGTCACCAATGGCTGCTCTATAATATTAACATGAATGAATGGATGGATAGATACAGAAGACAGCAAAATGGTTTCATAAGGAACATGTCAAAAGTAAGAGTTGGAATACTGTAATAAGAATCTTGCTGGATTACTGGAAAGGAGGGAAAACTACTATTGCTTTGAAAACAAGATAGATTGAAATAATAAAAATATATAAAATGCAATAAAACTGCCCTGTTTAAAGTTCTTCTTTTTTCCCTGGTGGCAGTTTTATGATGCATAGGTTAACAAAGTAATTAGCTATATTAATTTTTTAATACTGGGACATTTGATACCAATCAGACCATCACATACTAATCTTGACTATATATTTCTTCTTCTCACTATCCTTTTCTAAGTGCATCAGATTTATCTTTTATAAATACAAATTGCATCAGAAATTGCATCACTGCTACCTTCTTCAGAGTAAAAAAAAGTCCTCTATAATCAAATTATATGAAGCCCAGAGTAAATTTTTTGTTAATCCTCAGAAAAGTTTGAGGGGGAGACTTACTGTGATTATTTATAAGTTGTGTAGATGGCCCAATTAGTTAAGTTGACAATCAGCTTTGTAGTGATGTTCATAAATATTTCAGAGATTATTTTCCCCAATAAAAACATGTTTGTTTATTTTGCATTTCAGCCAAGTTTCAGCATTAATTTATGATGCTAGACTACTCAAGAGAAACTTTTAGTAGGAAATTAAGCAAACAGCTGGCTGTAGCAATCTTCTGCTGAGCAATAATTTATACTAAACAATTAGTAACAAGTGTGTAAATGATATTTTACACTTTTGAGTTCCTAGGTAGAACAGCATAAAAGTAACATACCCTTATTCTTAATTTACACAGGGAAATAGTCTAATGTGTGCTCCTAAAAACCTCAATCACCATCTCACTGCCTTTGCTTTCCATGCATTGGGTGGAACAGTGGTTCTTTTTGGAAGCAGTTTCCAGTTCCTTATCAACACTATGAGATGCTGAAACTCATGCACATCTTTGAAGAGTTATGCCTAAGCAGGAGTGAAGGAAGCAAAAATGCACGTTGTTTTGGAGGAAGGTCACTTGCCCCCTTACTAGATCTGAGGGATAAGCACTCTGTTAAAGCCTGAATAGAATTCAGAAGCATTTGGAACTCAAGGGTTGTATCATCCTTAGCTTTATGGAAAGTGCACAGGGTGCAGGATATGCGCAAGGAGCAATCCCTTCACTGGCAATTACAGTTTCCATATTCAGCAGAATCAAAGAACTGCTATCTCTGCATCCATGGGAATACAAATCTCTCCAAAGGTGGGTAGAACTATGGGCCACTAATTGCATTCCACATTGACTAAATAAGCCAACCCAATCAGCTCAGAGTAGAGTGCTGCAGCTTCAGGTAAGAACTGGGTGTTATGAAGGAAGGGCGGAGTGAGACAGAAACCAATCATGGCAAATTTGAAATGAATTAATAAAAATTGAGTTCTCTGAGTGTGGAAGTCTGTGAAAATGCCAACAGGAATATACATAAAATGGCAGAACTAAAACCTATGCTACTGATGTTCTTGTTATGCTAATCAGAAATATGGGATGTACTTTGATGGACTGAATTCAAACAGCAATGGTACATCAATGCAATATTATGGGTGAGATTCCCCAGGCATGTAAATCAAGAAATTAGAAATTATGGTTTCTACAGCAACTGCACTACAGCCCCTTTTCATTTGCAAAGCACTTTACAAAAATTAACTGATGAACCTAATATGGACTGTCTGTGCAATGCAGCTGATTTCTGACTGCCATAGAAAATGTGTCTTCGAATGTATATTTTGTGCATGTAAAATCCCGAATATAATACTGCATTATCTTAGTTTATTGGCATCTAATTTTTATATTTAGCTGAAAAAAGGAGAAAATGAAGAAGAGATGTCTTCTTTTGACTGTTATGTCATCACGTATAGATGTGTGATCTAGTGATTACTTGTTTAGAAAAGCACATACTGGATCACATATTGAATTCAAATTCCACACCTTTGGGAACATGTGCTATAATTTAATTTATGCCGTATACAGCATGTCAAATTTGAAATAGGAAAATATTTCCCCAGTCATGAACATCTGGGTCAAAACATCAACTTGACTGAGGTCCAAGACAATGACATTCACAAACAGTAGCCATGGTCATAGTAAATAATAATCCAAAAATAACTGATTTTTTGTATGCACAGCATGTCACATCCCCAAGCAACCATTTTAAAACAGAATTATAAGCTTCCCCTTTTATATGTGGACCTTCCTCATCATTCACTTCAGAAAACCAAATACCATGAATAGAAAAGTTACAGTAATTTGAGATGTATCAGTGTTCCTTCCTACAGCAGCCAGTCTGTAACGCTGCCTATTTTTTTGTTTTCATAAGCATGATCACCACCAAGCTTGAATGTCTGTTGTTACATTTTTTAAGCTTTATACTCATAGAAGTGGCTAAAGTAATACATCTTAATTTATTTTTAGCTAATTAACTTATTTATCTTTATTTTTGAAAACATCTTTTTTAACCTAATCCTATTTTGCAAGGAATTGAAAACACACTCATCAACTTGCAGAATAAGGCCCACAGCACAGGATTAATTATACCCACTAATTAATGTGTGATCTCTAGATTATTTTAGTGGAAAGCCCTCCCACAACTTGTGATCCGCAACAAGATGCTCATGCAACCTAAGATCCGCTTCCTTACTGGTATGCATTGATCAACTAGTTAATTAGTTGAAAAATAATATGAAATGCAGTCTCATATCATTGTACAACACATTAATATGCACAACTATACAATCTGATAGCAAAAAAATTAGCCAACATATTGTATTATTTGAAAAACAACTTGTGTTCATGTAATCACAGGTTGATTGAAATGCATACAAACAATGCGGTAGAATGAAAGAAAAGTCTTAAGGCCAGATCCTGTGCCTTGAAAGGACTTACACCAATATACATCAACTGAAGATTTGACTCTTAATTTTGGCATTTCCTTACTTCTGAGTGCCTAACTGTATAAGCTTAATATTGTTTTAATGCCATTTTCTCTCTATGGAATATAACACACACACATTTAATAATCTTCCTCACCCTTTTGCTAAGAAAAGGCACATGTTTCACAGAGCTGCTGCCATGAAGCATGGTATAAATGAACTTTTTGAATGGTTTGGGTTGAAAATTTATGCTAGACATAATACATGCACAATCTAGGTTAAAATTCCTGTCCTTCAATACAACTCTTTTGGATGGAAACCTAATAATGTGTATTTTGAGAATGCACTCACACCTCGTAGGAGCATATGTTTTTACTGAAAATTAACATTTCAGAGAATGATCCTATATATGAAGTAATTTCCTAAAATTACAAAAACTATATTATGTATAGGACACAGCTCTGATGCTGAAGGCAGGCAAACAGCTTCCTTAGCAAATATTGAAAATACTATTCCATGGATTAATCGGCAGGGACTGTGTAAACAGAGGGACATCTGGCACACCTTTCCTTAGAGACTAAACAAATCATTTCCAATCACCCTCCACTGCATCAAGGTCTGGGCCTGATGCTGAAGGCAGGCAAACAGCTTCCTTAGCAAATATTGAAAATACTATTCCATGGATTAATCGGCAGGGACTGTGTAAACAGAGGGACATCTGGCACACCTTTCCTTAGAGACTAAACAAATCATTTCCAATCACCCTCCACTGCATCAAGGTCTGGGCTATATCCAATGCTAATTTGTAATTTTACTAAGTATTTTTTTACAGTGTATTACTGTATTGTTACTTGTGCAATTCTTTGCAGTTAAAATACTGGGCTTTATACTCATGCTAGTGGAGAGCAAATGTAGTTATAACCAATAGTGATATAACATGATAAACTAAGTTGTTTTCAAGGAAGTAACTGCTTCCTTATAAATGTTAATACATTAGCATTCCAGTATATACATACACACACACTTTAAAAGTGTATGTGAGGATGTGTATGAATGCATTATAAACACACATATGTTTTAATATATATTAAAACATATATATAATATATATACACATGCTAGAAGATTTACCTGGTGTTGCTCAGGTCCTTAACTCAATTCATTTTTGTTATTCCTCATTTAAAAGGTTCAGTGTGCAGCCTGCCCCGGGGGAAAGAGGACTACCTAGCCCTCTCTGACCACAGCAGCTTGGGGTCAAGTGAGAAGCACCTCCCCATGGCTACTGCAGCTCCAGCAGGCACAGCTATGGGAGGAGTGCATGTCCCCCAGGTGGGCAGGTCTAGGTTTGTCTGCCCCCTGCGGCCTCCAGCGAAAGTGAGGACTTCAGCAAACTGCGCACTTTCCCCTTGCTCCCCGATGAATGGGAACAGCCAGCAATGTTCCCATGCAAATCGAGGGTGGGGGTGAGAAGTTGCAGCCCCCCTGCCCTCCCTAAATGGTTCTGGGGTGAAGTGGGAAACTCAGGGCTGGGGCAATCCCAGATGGTGGAAGGGTGCACCCCCTGCCAGCCCCTTTCACCTTTTTGGTGAGACTGTCTCTTTTCTGTATGGGTTTTATCCGAAGCAATCCCATTATGGGCACATCCCATTTCCCTGGCACAACCAAAACCTGACCTTGGTTTAAGTTAGGGTAAGGAGAAGCTGCATACCAAATGTGGTGGTCCTAGCTCTTACCATTTAGAAGGAGTTCTTGAACAAACAGAAGATAGACAGACAGACTCATGCACAGACAAACTCGCTCAAATATATATTACATATTATAGAAATATATCAAGATGGGTTTTCTGCTGTGGCAAAAGATACATCAGGGAGTCAGTTATGGCCCCAAGGAACTATTCACTAGACAGGAATAGCTAGTGTGCAGTATACTGTGATCATGGCTCCTTTGTTCCTCAGTGAGGCTTACAACATAAAAATGGCCATAAAAATGGTCAGAGCAAAGGTCCACCTAGCCCAGTATCCTGTCTTCCAACAGTGGCCAGTGGCAGGTGCCACAGAGGGAATGAACAGAACAATAATCATCAAGTGATCCATCCCCTGTAGCCCACTTCCAGCTTCTGGCAAACAGAGGGTAGGGTACACGTCAGAGCGTGGTTTTACATCCCTTCTCATCCTGGCTAAAAGCCACCAACGGACCTAGCCTCCATCTCCATGCCACACTTATGATAAACATATATTGGCGCAGAGATTCACTGGAACCCTGACATCTATAACCCAAACTATTCTACTTTGTAGCGCTATCATCAGTTTGCCCAAATGCCTGTTGGTTTACATGGAACACTCACAATTTTTAAATCATTAACTGACAATTTTCTGCAACTTCTTGCTGAAAATGCTGTATATTTTAGACTGAAAGACATTTGTCACATTTGGCAGAGCTTTGAAATGAGTCACAATAGCAGAACTGAAAGTAAATTCAATGAAGTGTGGCTCAGGGAAATGTACATTATTAGGCTGCGGGAAATGGAAAATGATATTCTTAAATATAAGATGTTCAAGCTCTCTCTTCAGAATGATACATAGGGCAAGAAAACACCACTACAAAATGAATAGTTTATGTCTCTGCAGTGAATGCAGAGGAAGTGGAATCAATGCAAGAACATTACTTTTGGCTAATGGATAACGTAGACATGTGAAAATCCCCTCCACACCCCATAAACTCTTTTTTATACCTGATAGTTCTTCCCTTCCCCTACCTGTTTTTCACTGAGTACTTTCGTCTAAACGGGTCCAGAAATAAATAACTGGCTAAGCACCACAAGACACCTGTGGTAGGTTTAACCAGGGGGAAGTTTAACTAGGATAAAGTCCATTGCATTTTCCTTACAAAAGCAATTGGGTGAAGATGCTTAAAGGGAAAAATGGTCCTTTGAGAGCTAAGACACGTTATTTCAGGATCTGGCAGGAAAAAGAATATGACTGCATTAGCATCACCCTACAGTAGGTAAACTATTATAAATTAATTGGGAATCCTCCCTCCTTGTTTCAATTCCGGCCTCCTACCATATGTTTGATTTCATTTTCAGTGAATACCTTCATATATTACATGGGGAGTGCTAATTTATTATGAACAAACTTTAAACATAATTTTCTCCAAAGAAATCAAACCACTGTCGTTAGTTGGAGATATCTGGGACATATTTCACCCAAAGGAAATATTAACATGATAACAGTTTGTTTTTCCTGTCTCTCTCCTTCCCACCCCCTCCAGCCCGGATATTAGAGCTTCCAAGACAGTGGACATTCTTATAATTACATTGCAGCTTTCATTTTAACTACTCCATTTTCACATTTTCATAACTTTTTTGAAAAATTATCCTGTAGGCTGAGATTTTCCAGAATTCAGGCGAATAATTGTTTGGAAAGTTTAAGGCACATCTATTCAGCAGTGGTGGTTTTGGGGGCTTCCCTGTGTAGCCCAAGGTCTAGTGTGCTTCAACAGCAGCCCTGGGAACTACAAGTCGTGGACTACAAACTGCGGCATGTTCAGAGAACTTCTTGGTTCCTATCAGGATGTAACCTCTGCCCCCAGCAGGGTCTCAGCAGGGACTGAGCTGGAAGCTATATGCAGGGTTCATGCATAGAGGAAGAGCTGCGGAAATGTGATCCTGTTCTATAATTTTTAATAGGTAGGACCAAAAAGGGCTTTAGAGCATCCTGAGAGGAGTTTAAGTGACACAAAGGGATAACATGGACTTGCTTGTTGTGGGGCTTAATTACTGTGGGAGTTGGAACATGTTGTAAGGGGGCTGTGTTATATGCTGTAACCTCTGCACCCAGCAGGGTCTTAGTAGGGACTGAGCTGGAAGTTGTACGCAGGCTGCATGCAGAGAGGAAGGCTGTTGAACTATGACCTGTTCTATGGGGTTTTTTTTACAGAATAAAGCCTGTTCTGGTGGTTTGTCTGAGTGGGTTTGGTCTGAGGTGCACACACATAATACGCAACGCAGAGCACACCAAGGAGCCTCAGGCCTAGCCTCCCACAGATGTGTAAGAAGTCACAAGGCTTCCCCTATGCTGAATAACTTCACACTGGGCTAGTGAACAGGAGGGGTTACACCTATTTCCCCCATTAGGTGACGATGGGGAACAAATACACTTTACCCCATTGAAAGAGAAAAAAAGTGTTAGAGCACCATTTCTAATTAAAATGGCTGAACTTTAAAACTTGAAAACTGGCACAAGGAAAAACACATGCATCACTTATCACAATACTTCCAAAGAATGAAACCCATTTATTTTAACACTAAGGGTAAGAAATAGCAGTCATGGGGGAAAAATGAGCTAGTATGATTTTGGGGGTCTGGCCACACTTTTTGCAATAGCATATAGTAGTCAATGAATTCAAACCTTTTCTCAAAAGAAAGAAAATGATTCCTGCTGTTGTGAATAGGCAACAATTAGAGGATTTATCTACAGGGGAAAAGTAAATTGTGTTAGAATACAACTTTTAGGAGTTACAATAAGTAACAGCAGTCTTGGCTTCCTGGAAATCAATGGGAGTTCTATGATTGACTTCAAGGGAGCCAGGATTTCACCACCTGTGTAGAAAAAAAAAGAATGCTGTGTTTGATCAGTCCTTGCTAACCCTTACTTTAACCTTGACCAAGCTTAAGTATATTCAATATAATGGTCTCTGTCTACACTAAGTGTTAAGTTTTAGCTAAGATTGTTTTTGTTACTACAAATTTTCAAGATCATATTATAGCAGGATATAATTTTCTGATGTAGACAAAACTGTAATCGGCAGTGCTGTTGGTCTTTTTCTCCCTGCCTAAGTACTGCGGCAACATAAAGACACCCTCCCGTAATCGTTCTCTTTCTCAGGAAGGTCTGAACTCCAAGGCTCCATTATCTGCATTCAGATACCAAAATTATTCTCTCTTATTTTTACTTTTTATACAAGGGAAATGGAATAAAATATGGAAAAAACCCGTCTTAATGCAATGCTAGGACTGCAAAATTACACTAAAAGGAGGATGAAAAACATTAATTCACAACACTGCACCTCTTGCACATTAGAGAACCCACTGAGATACATTTACTAATGACATGGCAAAGTTAATATTGTTCAGGGATTTTGAATTTTCATAGTTCCTAGGTTTGCAATTTTAGCTCTAAATTCCAAATACTGCTGTAAAGCAGGCTTTTTTTATGTACATTACATTCACACAAACGTTGTGTTTCTATATAATTATGACATTTCACACAAAACAAAAATTATCATTTGTGTATGTGATGGAGTGGTAAATAAATGCTGCAATGGAACAATCCCCAATGTGGCATTTTCATATGTATTTCATTACAAATGCCCTGTGGATCGGATCTCAGCCACTGTAAATGGGCAAAGCTTCCACTGAAAGCAAATCTAGCCCAGCTAGGTGTCTTTACAAGAGGTTGAAGTTAGGGAGAGTCAACTGGAACTTTTTTATGCGTGACTCTGTCTGAGACTGTTAGTCAATAACTTGAACATCTAGGGCTACGGCTACACTATAACGTTCTTGCGGAAAAGCTTATGCAAATGAAGCGTGGAGTGGAATATCGCTGCGCTTCATTTGCATAAGCTTTTCCGCAAGAAGGCTACAGCTACAGCTACGCCTTAGATACAGAAGGAAGGAAAGGAAAACTCTTTTTGTGGGTGTTTGGGATGAGATCATCAGCTGTTGCTGGAAAAACAAGGAATGCTTAACTCAAGATATGCTCAGTAAATGAATGAGAAATTGATTTTCAAATGTTTTGTTTTAAACTGGGATGATTTAGCACATTTGTAATGTTAAATCTTAAATATATACGATAATTATTTAGGTTTAACGTCTAGA
The DNA here is from genome assembly GCA_019425775.1 of Rafetus swinhoei. NCBI lineage: Eukaryota > Metazoa > Chordata > Testudines > Trionychidae > Rafetus > Rafetus swinhoei. Next base: position 119,766,525 of record CM033449.1, read on the forward strand.
ACGTGATGTTTCTTGGTTTGTTGTTTTTGGTATGGGTAGGTAATTTTATTTTGTATTGGAGCGGCCTGGAAAGGAGATGGAGAGTGTGCCAGGTGCAACATTTAATACAAAGGAAAGGGTGTATGAATATTGGCAGTCACAGACTGGATGTATTCTAATTTTCCAACTGTAAAGTTGCTGCCATTTCATATGACACTCAAAACTATCATCTGTGCATCTCATAAAGATGGGAAGTGTTAGTGAAACAGACACAATTTGCTTTCCTTATTTTCAAAACCAGCCATACCTGCATAAATTGTAAGCAATAAACACTAATAAAGTAACTGCAGATCTTAAACTATGTAACCCTGAGAGAGTCAGGAAGCAGGAATGGATGGTGTCAAGTCCATCAAGTTCACTAAGCAATATAAAAAATAGTAATTTAAATTACAGTACACCGTATCAAATCCTTCCCTACCATAACGCCAGCTGAATCATACCAGGAAGGACTTGGACTTCTTCATGATCATCTTAAAGTGTCCATCAGGCTTAATATATAATACATAATAAAAATTACAGATTTGGAAGAGACCACTCTAATTTAGGTGGGACTGGGTTCCCACTGTCTCTATGTAGGGCTCACAACATTAAGATATAGATTGATATACATGTAAATGAAATTCTATTTGACGTTTGGATAATTTGGAATTTAAGACTGCATTTCAAAGTACAATAAGTTTATTCTAAAATCTCTGTTTTCGGGACAACCTTTTGGCTATGAAGGAGCTGGCAGAAATATGACATTATAGAGGTAATAATCAAAACAAACAGGCACTTGCTCTAAAAAAAGTGAAGGTTTTTTTTTTTGCACATGAGGAATAGAGATATTCAAACTTGTTGTAAATAACTTTTGAATGGCAGTTAAATAGGTATCTTGACAATTTCACTATTTACCTTCCAAGCTATGAGCAAGTTCCTTTCCTAGATTTCTCCAGACCAGTAATGGTATTGCAATTCTAGAAGTGCTTTGATATTTCTGAAAGCACTGCTTTTCAGACTGTGATGGCTAAGAAGCACATTTGGGTTATATAAAAATACAAGCTTTGGCAGATGCCCACTCATCAAATGATTGAAAATTATGGCCCAAATGCTAACATCCATTTCTGTAAGGGTGAACTGGCTCCATGCCATGCTCTTTTCCCATGTATTCTCTAGGTTTTAACATTACATATGCAGCATCATGATCTTTAAATGCTCTGGTGGCAGAGAGAGTATAAGGATGGGCAAAACTGCTCTCTGCAGTCTCTCATCACAATACCTACAAGTCATTCTAGTGCAAGTTAATGATGACAGAACCAGCATTAAGTTACTCTGGGTTCATCTAGACTACGCTAAAGTGTCGAAAAGAGGATATGCAAAATCTGAAAGTAGTCTGGATGCGGGTTTTTTGGCACCCCCCCCTTTTTCGAAAAGCCACGTAAACCTCATTTTTTGAGGAAGAGCGGCTTTTCGAAAAGGGGGGGTGTTGCCGAAAAAAAACGCGTCCAGATTACGCAGAATTTGCATATCCTCTTTCGACATTTTAGCATAGTCTAGATGAGCCCTCATAATCCCCTCTATATAACATGTGTGTGTGAGTCTTCTCCAATAAACTCTTGCATGGAGCTAAGGACACTGGCAAGGCATAGAAAAGCAGTATGGACGTATAACATCTCTGACAACTCCTCATGAGAGCTACATAAACCTTGGAGCAATCTGCATTTTTTGTGGACTCTGCCATTTCTATGGGAGCATGTCTACACCAGGAACTTATTTTGAAATAATAACTCCCAAAATAATAATTTTGAAATAGCATGTCCACACTACGGGGAAGCCTTAAAATTAGTCTAAGGTAGGCTCCATTAATATGGATGCGCTACCTTGACTTAGAGCCCCAGGAAGCACTAGGGAGTAATTAGTTTGAATTACTCTGGGGAGTAATAATTTTGAAATAGCAGCAGCAGAGCGTCCACACTACAGCTATTTCGAAATAACTATTTCAAAATTAGCATTATTCCTCATGAAAAACAGGAGTTATTATTTTGAAATAACCAGCTTGTTATTTTGAAATAATGGGCTTGGTAGTGTGGATGTTCCACGTTATTTTGAAATAAGGGGAGTTATTTCAAAACAATTCCCTAGTATAGACCAGAGTTGAGAAAGTAGCTAGGGAGGCCAAACTCTGCCTATCCAGATGGAAGGCAGAGGAGGAAACTTCACTAGGTTTTTAACCCCTTATGTATGGGATAACCAATGAAGACAATATATCCAAAAACAGACTAGGAAAAGTTTGGGTATGAATCTGAACTTTCTTTATTAGACCATCTCTAGTTTTAATGTGGAAATACTAATCATAGCTAACTTCGGCTACGTCTACACTGCCTTTTTTTGCAGAAGAGGATATGAAAATCCTCTTCCGATTCTTTTTGTGAAAGAGGTTTTGCAGATAAAAAGCCCTGTGTAAATGGGGCCATTTGTTGGGAAAAAACTCTCTTTCACAAGATCCTGTAAACCTCGATTTTTGAGGAATAAGGAATCTTGCGAAAGAGGGGGGCTTTCCGACAAATGACCCTGTCTACACAGGGCTTTTTATCGGCAAAACCTCTTCCGCAAAAAGAATCGGAAGAAGATATGGAAAAGCGAGCATGATTTGCATATCTTCTTCTGCAAAAAACCAGCAGTGTAGCCGTAGCCTTAGTGATAAAATTACTTATTTTTGGAACTTGTTGTCACATTTAACTTTGAGCTTACTATACTGAAATATTTCAAAATTATCTGTAATTTAAAAGAAATATTTCTCTGAACAGGAAGCCTAAATATAAATACAACAAATAATGCCTATAATGGGCACAGAATTATTTTCCAACTTGATATATTTCATTTAAAATGAGTGATTAACACGTATAGAGGACTTTACATTTTCAATGTGCTATACATACTAATATCTTGGCACTGCATAGCAGACAACAACTGAAAGGAAAAATGTAAAAAATTGTACCTGTAGAGCAGAAAAAAAGACTACTTCTTTTAGAGCTACTGAACAAGAGCACCATGCACTTACCTGTCAGTAAATGACGAGAGTACGTATAGACAACTCAATACGTTTTCTTTGATGAACAGCTCAAGTAAAGACTGAGTTACTGCAAAGGTAAAGTTCCTTTGAAGCTTACACATATTCCAAAGACTTAGCTGCATGAAAGAAAAACACCTTCTCTTTTCTCCCTGTCTAGCATATGACACTGTTTTAGAATAGGAGGGGATTCTTTACAAATGCCATAACTTCTGTGGCACCACATCTTGTTCTAAAGTTGAACAATTCCAGCTGTGAATGTACTGATAGGCAACAGACATCTATCAGAGAAAAGGAACGAAAACCTTTGCCATAACTTTGAATTTTTATTCCCAGATACTACCATAGAAAGTTATGCTTATGTTGTGTCGAGTGTAGAAAAGCTACAAATACATACACACATACACACATACATACAAACATACAAAGACACATTCATCACTTAAGGCCAGATTCTCAGCTGACAATAACTCCATTAAAATCAACGGTGCTATACCAATTTACATGAGTTGAGGATCTGGCTGCTAAATTCTAGCTAGTCCACAATTGCTAATTTAGTACTTAAAGTACTAAATATAACACTATTGAAAGGACCTCAGAACTCCTTACAGTCATTAAGACTTAACTCAGATACTACATGAAAGCATACCCAATTTAAAGTTTAGAAGATTGAGACACCAGTAGGTAAACGGGGCACTCATAAGAAGAAAGTGATTCCCAACTTTGGTTTAGATATCTGCTTTTAGAAACTCCTTACACCAACATAAATATTTACAATAATGTTCTTCCAACAAGCACAGTCTTTTAAACCAACAAACACACTTCTGTACTAGATGCAAATGCTTATATTGTAACATTGAGCATGTGAAAAAAAAAGTAAAACTGACTAGAAAGACCATAAACAAAACTGAAACTGATTAGTCTATTTTTACTGTGCAGGTTCAGAGAAATGCAAAAAGTAAACAAATGGGTTTACTTAGTACATAATAAATGAAAAAATCGAGCAGATTTTTACTTTTCCTTCATCACCATAGGAAGATGTAGAATTAAATTATTAACACTGGTAAAATAAATTTAAAAACCTTCTTTCTACTAATTATTCAGTGAAAAATCACCAATATTCAACATAGGAAAATGGGAATTGCACACTCGATCAAATCTGAAGTTATAGTTGTTCATAATATTTTCAAATAAATATTTTAATAAAAAACTGTTGTTTTGCTAAAGCCAAAACTTTTCACAAACCACATGTATTTCACAAACCACATATCTACATTGGTAAGTGCAGGGGGGAATCTCCAATCGCTTTGAGAGAGAGACAGCGCACACAGAGAAAAAACTGTATTAAAAAACCTGACCTTTTCTATGCAAAACCTGATGATTTGACACAATTCTGTTTCACAAATAAATTCAAAAGGTTTTATTTTCATTCCACTGTGGAACTAAAACAAGTTTGGGACTTTAAAAGTTTAAATCAGGTCTGACAACAGAGGGGACCAAAGGGGGCAATTTAAAAGGGCCCAGAGAACCTGCTGGCTGCTGCAGTAGCTCTGCAGAAAAACATCTCGATTCAAAAATCCTTCTGTTATGCCCCATGCAGGTTCCAGGGATGGATTACTGGGCCCCTGAACCTGCATGGGGCATTGCCGAAGCGTTTTTGAATCAAGAGACATTGCAGTGGCTTTCCTCAGTGCAGGCAAGTTGGGTCTGGGAAAAGCAAGGAAGGCTTGGTGCAGTTGCCCTCAGGCACATCTGAGCAGGTGGGGGATAGGGGTGGGCCAGCCCTGGGCTCCTCTGGTAGAGGGAGGAGGTACTTGGGACTTCTCTCCAAAGGTGGGGGGCACTTGCCCAGCTGAGGCTACAAGGGGCCCATTAATTTCTGCCTTTCAGCTCAGAATTGCTGTCAGCGGGCCTGCATGAAATGGTACTACCCAAGGCTTGTCTAGTCCAATATCCACTGCAGCACAGGAAGGTGTAGAACAATGCAGTAGGCAAATAAGAGAGATTCTGCTCCCACATTACACTCATCCTGGTTCCTAACAGTTAGAGATTGGCTTAAGTCAGGGGTGGGCAAAAGGGCCTCCATGGGCCGGATCTGGCCCGTGAAGGTCCTGCCGCTCCCCTGCCCCTAGGCAAATCAGGGCCTAGGGATGGGGGAGTGTGGGGCACTTAGAGTCAACCCTGGCAGTTGACTCTAGGCGCCGTGTGCTGGAGGGCAGGGAGCAAGAGACTTCGCGCTCCCCTCCAGCCCCTGGCAAATCAGGGTCTGGGGGTTGGGGAAGTGTGCAAAGTTTCCTCCTGCCCTGCTCCTTCCCTGCAAGGAGTGTGAGGCGCTTGGAAGTGCTGCATGCTTCTTGCAGGATGGGGGCAGGGCGGGAGACTTCACGCGCTCCCCTTGCCCCCAAGCTCTGATTGGCCTGGGAGTGGGGGGAGCACGCAAAGTCTCTTCCAGCCCTGCAAGGGGCTCGGCAGTTAGAGCCAACCGCTGGCTGCTGCTCAGTTAGCAGGTGACTCTAAGCGAAGTGCTCCTTTGCATGGCAGGAGCAGACTTTGCATGCTCCCCCCATGCCCAGGCCCTAATTAACCTGGGGGAGGAGGGGTGAGAGCATAAAGTCGCCTCCCACCACCAGGGATGCGGGCACCTAGAGGGAACTGCTGTTCAGAACAACTGGCGGTTCTCTCTGGGAGGAGAGCAGGGGCAAAGACTTCACGTGCTCCCCCAGCCACAGACCAATCAGGGTGTGTGGGTGGAGAAGCACAGAAGCGTCCTGCCCCCACCCTTTACGTCTGAGGCCCCGCCCCTTCTGGGGCTGCCCAGAGCCAATTCAGTTCTGAAGGGGCTCCCGTTCAAAAATTATTGCCCATCTCAGTATAAGTCCTGAAATATGGTTTTAATAGCCATTCAAAAATGTTGTTGATACAATGAAAGGTTTGTTATCTGGAACTCTGTTAACTGGAAAACTTGGTTCACCGACATTGTCCCTAGTCACAATACTGCTGCGTCTCCAGGCACACATGCCTGACTCCTGCCTTTCCAGCCAGCCATTGTGATGTCATCAGCAGGTGGCTCCTTCCCCTCAGCCTGCCTTGAGCTGCCCGGAGCTGGATCTGATGGTAGGAGGCAGAAGCAGAGCAGTAAGATTTGTTATCTGGCACATTCAGTTAACCAGCAGCTCCCATTCCCCATGAGTGCCAGATAACAAAGCTTTCACTGTATTAATAAGTGACAATTATGGATATACTTGACATCCATAAAATCTAGGGATGTAAGCAACTAGTTGAGTCACTACTCGACTAGTCGCTTCCCCTCTCCCACTGCCTCTATCAGAAACCCAGTTCCCCCCAGCACTGTCACCGTGGATGAGGTAAGGGAAGCAGAGGTGCAGCAGGGGACCAGGTATGAGCTGGGAATCGGCTGTCCTGGCTTATGCCCAGTCGCAGACGCAGTACCTCTGCTTTTTAAATGTAGCTAGGGCCAGGCGGCTCTTACTACATTTAAAAGTCAGAGCTGCAGCATGGTTAGCTCCTGCTACATTTAGTATCCCGGATCCCAATACATTTAAACTGCAGAGCTGCAGTGGCGGTAGCGAGCGCCCCCCTGCATCGACTAATCAAGTAGTCAATGGAAATTCCATCGACTCCTTGATTAGCGGATTATCTGCATTTTAACATCCTTAATAAAATCTCCAATTCCATTTTCAACATTGTTAAGTTATGGGCCTCTTCCTGTGAAAATGAGTTTCTCAGTCTAATTACATGTGTGAAGAAGTATTTCCTTTCTGCAGTTTTGAATTCCATGGCATATTCACTTACTCTTGTATTATGAGACAGGGAAATCACATCCCCAATTTACCTTTGTTATATTATTCATTATTTTATGTGGTTTTACCATGTTCTTGATTGCTTGTTTCCTTCCCAAGAAAACAATACAAATCTTTTCAGCCTCTGTTCACGAGTTTTAGTCAGCTTTAGGGACAGATTAATTAGTTTGAATAAAATAAGAACCACCAGCCAGAAGTTCAGAGTAAACCAAAACCTTTGTGTAACCCAGAGAAGTTGGATTAACTTAAAGTTAAATCTGCTCATTTCAGTTGTAACCACAAACAGAAGATAAAGGCAAAATACGAAAAGAGATTCTGCACAAGAGACTTCAGCCCAGTTTTCCAAAGTTACCACGTTCCGAGCTCATGCTGCAGAGCTGTAAAATTGCTACGTAGATGTCCAGGCTTGGGCTGGAGCCTGAGCTTTGGGGCTCAGAGGGGTGAGGGTCCAAGAACCTAGGTTACAGACTGAGCCAAAACATCTAGACAGCACATTTTCAGCCTCTAAGCCAAGACCCCTGGACACAAGTCAGCTGCTCCAGGCCATCTGCAACTATGCTGCGAGTCTTTTATTGCAGTGCACATGTGCTGCTGAGAGGTTGCATCTGGAGCAGAAGCCAGGTTCAATAAAAGTAGTCCTTGACTGCTGGTTATAGAGTCCCTGGCTTGGAAACTGCATGAAAAGGGGATGAAAACGATCCAGATCCTGGAGAAAAGGGCATGAGGACCAACAGGTCTAGAATTATGGCCAAACAACTGATGCTTGGACTTGGTTTTGTAGAACTTCCTGTTACGCCACTAGTCCGGACTAACTGCCCGCGGCTACACGCGGCAGTTAAACGGTAATTCGAACTAAGTCCTTAGTTCAAATTACCTGTTACTCCTCCTGGAATGAGGTGTAACAGGTAATTCGAACTAAGGACTTAGTTCGAATTACCATTTAACTGCCGCGTGTAGCCGCGGGCAGTTAGTCCGGACTAGTGGCATTTAAAAATGGCGGCCGGACGGGAACATGCAAATAAAGCCCGGGATATTTAAATCCCGGGCTTCATTTGCAAGTTCGAATGCCTACATTAGCCTCCCTAGTTCGAACTAGGGGGCTAGTGTAGACATACCCAAAGGGAGTGGGGAAACAGACAAGAGAATGGACCAAACTGAGAAATACTCTACAGAGGGCACAGGGATGGGCCTCTGTTAGTGGTGTACCCCGGATGGGGTTTGTGATTGCACAAGAAGTGTGACTCATCTGGAGGGTTGAGCAGCCGCAAGGCTTTTTAAAACTGAGGCCGTGCAGGAACCTGTACTTGGCCAAAACCGGGGCACTCACATGAGGTGAGTGCTGACCCCCTTACACCTACCGAGCAATGAAACAGCCCTGCAGAGCAAGCCTCATGAGCCCAAATTGGCTGGCATGGGCCAACCATGGGTATCTTGCTGCTATGTAGACATACCCTAAAGGTTTCTTCATTAAAAGACTAGATCTGTAAGAGATAACAGCGTGCCTTTCCCTAACAGATGCTAGATTTTTCATCACGAACATATCTGACCATTGCATTATATGCTTTTCTGATTTTCTTTAGTGTGCTTGTGAGGGATTGAAGGAGGATTTAGTTAGACTGCTTCATCAATAACATTACAGTTGACTATCATGGGGAATAGAATTTACTCAGTAGAGAGTATGCCATCTCAAGCTATCAATGTGACAACACAGACAGCAGCCCCATCTTTTTGTTGCTACAATTGGTGTCAGTCCAGTGGAATAATTAATTTCCAAGAGGAAAGTGATGCAGATGGTACAGAATGTCCAGACCAGGCTCTTTAATCACAGAGGATTGATTAGTAATTACTTGCATTTAATAAAAGCTGCTTTTTGACAAGCAGCTGAATAGAGAAGTCCTGAGCATACTACACAAACTACAATGGGAAAATCCAGAGAAAACTTTCACTCCGAAATATGGCAGTTAGTTGAACTGTTCAAAAAAGATGACTCCCGACAGTTAGCCTGCATGTTTCCTTTAGTAAATAGGACATCACAGATCACTGCATCTTGTAAGCAGATTCTGGGAGCAGGATTTAAAACTGGTAGGTTGCAGCTATTTTCTGTGTTTTGTAGCCTCCTGACTGCATACTGGGACAGAGGCACTCATCTAGAACCCACTGCTGCAATGAGCACTATAGAAAAGCCTATAAAATAATACAACTGTTCACAAAACAACTATCCTAGGCCATTATCATGGAATGGTTTAGTAGAAACAAGTTGGGTTGTTTTTATAAGGTCAGAACTCAACGGACATGTATAATTTCCTTCAGTGAGAAGACAAACTCCAAAGAACATAAATTTGCTATTAAAAATTATTTTGAGTGTTTCTATATTGCCACAATGTAAGCTTTATGGGGTACGATCTGTCTTCCTATACCCTCTATTCAGTGCTGGTTAGGCATCACCTGAAGTAGTATGCCCAATTTTGGTCATCACTATATAGAAAGGATGTAGAGAAACTACAGAAGTCAGAGGTAAGCGACAATGATGATCCAAGGGATGGAATGAAAGCCATACGAGCAAAGTTGGAAGAAACTGGGTGTGTTGAGTTTGGAAAAGAGGAGATTAAGGTGAGATATGATAATCTTCATCTACTTGAAAAGATGCCTCCAAAAAAAAAAGAGAAAAGTTGTTTTTTCTGGCCACAGAGGTCAGCACAAAGGGCAATGGGTTCAAACTACAGCATAGAGGATTTATATTAAAAGAGATGAGATAATTCCCCATTGTCAGGACAAGAGGACATCAGAACAGATGTCCTGAGGAGGTTGTGGAAGCTTCTTTACTGTAAGTTTGCAAAAGGTGGCTGCCATTTTTCTTGAATGATTTAGACATCACAAAAACTGCATCTTGGCAGAGGGTAAGACTAGATGACCCTTTTGGTCCCTTCCAATCCTGTGATTCTATGTCTGTATAGCACTTAGCACATGTTAGACACTACTATAATAATGACAATCATAAAAATAACTGGAATCAATCTAGCCATCAGATTGAATTACCTTGTGGGAGAAGAGGAAATCCAAACAGATGCTTTCAAAGCTTAACATTTGCTAGCTTGTGATAAAGTTAATAGAATCTGAGCCTTCACTACAATAACAGTTTGTAACTGCTTCAAAAATAAACATTTCAGCTTCCGCTGAGCATTTATCTATCAGTGCTGGAAAACATCACGGAAACACAAATGTGCCTTCTTTTATCATTATTCCGTAATTACATGAAGATGTTTAACATTATACTGCAAGAGGCTTTTCACTTGTCTCAGAATGGGATGGCCTGTTGCACAGTTTGCACTTAGAGCTGAACAGGATTACAGCCCATCCGTCCATTCCCTTTAGCTGAAATACAGAATAGGAAAAAGTATTTAGTTAGGCACATCATTTCAATGTACTATTATGGATAGTCTGTCTGTGCAACACACAGGCAGATATGGAAAACATGAATTCCAAGGGGCCTTCCGTTGTTATAATCATGTTTTCTTTTTCCTTCTGTCCACAAGTCTGTCTGTGACAAGCTGAATTTCCAGCTGTAGATGTATTTTTACAGCATTTTCCAAGTTTGGTTTTCTTGGAAGATGCTTCCTCTATTCTCTGTTTATAACTTCAATGTTATTTATTTAAAAGGACTTCTAATGTAGGCATTTTACTAATGCACAAGACTGAAGTGTAATGGGACTGTCTAAGCCCATTTCATCAGAATAAATTGGATCAGCTCAAAGCAGTTTTACAAGTTAAAGAAAATATTATGGCATGTCTTACCAGTGTGCAACACTCTGCTTTGACCTCTCCAAGAATATTTCAGTCTGGAGGTTTATGTAATATTAATGTAAGCAGGGGAATGGTCCCACTATTGTGGGGAACTTTCCTGGCTCCTACAGCACCCCCGTGAAATGGGCCAAAGAAAGGATCTGAGTCCCTGCTCCCACTTCCTCTACTTAGGGGCCTCCCTGACCTCGAGGGGTTCCATTCCATTCTCCTGTGTGGCAGAGTCCTCATAACCCCCAAAAGGCTGGGCCCGGGATATCTGAGGCTCGACCCTTAACCTTGTTGTAGTCACCTAGAGCTGGTGTCCCCACTCCAGGATGCTCTTTTCTCACTGGACGTGTGCTTGACCCATGGATGACTACATGCAGTTCAAAGCAAATACAATTTATTAAACATCAATCAATTAAAAAACCCCAAAAGAATAAGGAAAAATGGAAAAAAAAAGTTACGGGAAACACATCACTCCGCTCTGTGGCACAGAGACTCACACACAGCATCTCTGCAATGCCAGGACAGTTCACAGACTGTTCCTTATAGGTCCCAAGCCTCCTTCTCAGGCCCTGGCTGTGCTACAGGTCATACACTTGCTCTGGGTGGCAAGACCCTTCTCCCCAGCGTCAGCCCCTCCCCAGTGCATATACCTGGAAATCCCAGTGATTCCTAATATACCCCTGCACCTGCCAACTCCATGGAGATATGTCAAATATTGTTGACAACATGACACACTGGAAACCTCGTAAATATAAATTCAAAGAATCAAATTAATCTTCAGTCTTTTTCTGCTGAAGTCAGTAATGTTTCCCCTGTTATAAGTTTGGACCAAAAAGTTTTTAGTAAATTTAGCCTTTCCTAAAGGATTTTCCACAGGAGGACATGCGATTTGCCCACTAAGATTAAGTGTCTGATGTGCTGAGCACTTACTGTGAGATGTTGCGTTCTCAACTCCCATTTTCTTCAGCGAGACCAAAGTACTTATTACCTTGTAGGATTAGAACAACTGCTACTAATTTTGATTTGGAAGCAATGCCCATGAAAGGGAGTATTTGCTCACTTACTAGTAATTTACCATTGATATTGACGAGTAGTAAATCATTACCCTCTGCAGTAAGGAGAGAGGAGGGGAGAGAGTAAATAGGTTCTATTCATAGGTTAATGCATAAGCTCACTTAGGGATGAAATCAAGTTCAAATTCTAGCCCTTCAATAGTACATTATTATAGCGTCAATGTCTTGGTTTGCCACAATATTTATATTCCAGAAATATCTTTAACTCTGACTATATGTAACAACAGAAAATAATCTGGTGAAAATATAACATTCTACAGATACTATGCATATCCCAGGATGTTGTGGTTAAAACACAAATCTCTGTACATAGAATTCTAGCCCTTCATCTCTCTCTAATCTGTGTGTTTTGTTTTTTGCACAGAACATTGCTGTCTAAGAAACACTCCTAACCTGACCACCTTACCACAGTGGGGCTGTGTCTAAACTACACCCCTCTGTCGGCAGAGGGATGTAAATTAGATGTTTCGAAAGTGCAAATGAAGCAGGGATTTAAATATCCCATGCTTCATTTGCATAATTGCGTCATGGTGCTGTTTTGAACACGTGTCATTTCGAAACTGAAACCGCGGTTTAGATGTGGTTTTTTGACAACGGGGCATTTTTTCGAAAGATCCTGTACTCCTCAAAAAATGTACTCCTCAAAAAACAGCGCCATGACGCGATTATGCAAATGAACTGCAGGATATTTAAATCCCTGCTTCATTTGCACTTTCGAAACATCTAATTTACATCCCTCTGCCAACAGAGGGGTGTAGTTTAGACATAGCCTGAGTCTATTTTTCCTTGCAATGTCTGATATCTTTTGGAGTGTATTATTATTATTTCCTATCTATCCTTTTATGCACTTACTTCAGTTGTTCTTCATTCCTCTCTGCCTCACGATCCTAAACCTTTCTTTACGTCCACAAATTTCGTCTAATCTCTTCCATAAGAAACACTTTCTATTTTTTGCATTATGTTTTCTACTTTCACATGCTGTGCACCTAAGAGTTCCAAAGAGGCCCTGATTCCTTATAAAGTAGGAAGCTGGAGGCTGCGATACATTCCATATTGCTAATTACCTATAACTGACTTTAAATATCAGTAATAAGTCATATGATCACATCTCCGTAGTCTTGACTTATTAAGTATCTCATATATACCAATAACAAAAACCAACTTAAATGAAATAAGCCAAAGCATGCAGAAGTTCTAATGTTCATTTCTCCAGATTCATAAATAGAGACATCTCAGAAATTCAAATAGCTTAGTAAGCAGCTACAATCATTGGTGAAGAGACGGATACTAATTTACCCAGAATGTGAATTCCTTCCACTGTACTTTTAATTAGCATAATATGAGCACAATTAAAATACCATATCGAAATCAGGGGATTTTCTCCTGAAGTCCTATCCAGAAGAATTCAAACATCTCAGATTCTGATATAATAAAGAGGAAATTAAAATACAGATTACATTATGTTTCTGTCAAAGCATGTTAGAAGCATATTTATGTCCATTCAACATAATGTTTCATTTCTGTGTGCAATTCAAGGTGTAGATCTAGATCCTCTGCATGCCCCCTTTTCTATGGTGTGGTGCAGCAGTGACTCTGCCTGTGTGTGTTTCTCTCCTGGTCATCTGCTGCTCCATCCACCTACTGACATTTTCTTGGTTGAGGTGACTTAGTCCTCTACCAAAGTTATAAGAAATACAAACTCTTCCATCTCCCAGGAAGGCTCTGAGAGTTAACTGTCTTCCCCAGTTCCTGGATCCAGTCAACCTTCTCTCATCCAGTGAGAGCTCGAGGTCTGCTCTCTCTTCCCTCCAGGTACCAGATGAGATGGGCTCTCCCCTTTTAGCTTCTCCCTCAAACCCTGAGACCTGCTCTATGTGTGTGTAATAGGATAGTACTGACTAGTCCCCAGGAGCCCATCAAACCTTTCTTGACTTGTGTGGGTTTGTATACCCAGTCACAGACCCATAAAGCCTATAGTAACAGCACATTGCAATCTCAAATTACTTGGAAAGTCACCTCTTCCCAAGTTGTGCCCTCCGTTATTGACTAATCATATAGTCAATAAAAATCATATCGACTACACGATTAGCTAATTACTCATTTCCTGACATCCCTAATCAAGGTGTCTCTCATTTCACTGGGTATCTCCTCCTATATCCAGATTTGAAGGGTAAGCAGGCTAAGCTGCCAAATTAACTCTGGTCCACCATCTCTAAACATTTCAATAGGAATCCCATCTGGCCCTGCTGCCTTATTGTTCTTCATTTGCTTGATGGCATTGTATACCTCATACAAACTAAGACGGGGGATCGGTTGACAAGGAAAACCTTTTCCGACCGATCCTGTAAACCTCGTTGCATGAGGCATAAGGGATCGGTCGGAAAAGGCTTTCCTTGTTGACCAATCCCCATCTAGACTGCCGCTTTTTGCTGGAAAATTGCCGCATCAGCAAAAAGCGGCGGCCATTTTTATTCTAATGAAGCGCGGGATATTTAAATCCCCACTTCATTAGCAATTTCGGTATGTCTAATTTACATCCCTCTGGTGACAGAGGGATCTAGTCTAGACATACCCCAAGCTTCTTGTCTATCAAGCCATCATCCCCCCCAACACTATTGTATGTGTCTGGAATCTTACAACTTACAGACATCTCTTGAAAGTCCTTGAGAGGTATCACCAACGCTGCCTCTACAAGATCTTGAAGATCAAATGGGAAGAGAGCCACACTAACATCAGTTTTCTGGAAGAGGCATAGGCCACCAGTATTGAGACAATGATCATTCATCAGCAACTTTGCGGGACTGGTCACGTTGTTCAGATGCCAGACCATTGCCTCCTAAAGCAGGTCCTGTTTCTCAGCTGAAAGAAGGATACTGTAACATGGGAGGACAACAGAAGTGTTATAAGGACTTGCTAAAGGATAACTTAAAGTTAAAGAAGTGGAACACTGACATTGACACTTGGGAGACACTCGCCCAGGATCGCTCAAAATGGAGAGAAGTCCTACACAATGGCTCCTTGTATTTTGAATTTGCCTGCTGACATGCTGAGGAGGAGAAGCGGCAGAAGAGAAAGGGGAGACTGGCTTCTACTCATGGTCAACAGCTTCCTGCTGTTTCTGGAAATATATGTCCACATTGTGGTTCAAGGATTGGCTTATTAGCCACCTGAGGGTCCACAACTCCCATGGAAGATGCTCATACTTGGAAATGAGCGATTGCCATCACATCGTCAGTAGTAAAACCCATATTGACCTCAATGAAGCCAGGATTTCATCCCTAGAGTCCTAGACAAGCAGTTAATGAAATGAAATCACTAATATTAAAGGAAACCTACAGTACTGTCCGTGAGAGCATTGAAGTGTTGAGAAAAGAAGCATGACCTCAGTGCAAACTTCAGAGGCCAATGAAATTAAACTTTCTCAAGAGACTTAGTCAGATTTGTACTGCGCTTTCAGTTCAGTTTGTTTAGCTAATTAAGACAGATTCTAAATCCGTATACCCAATATATTTATGCCTTGCATATGGAAGGTAAAAAATGTTTTAAAAAACTAGCAAAATATTTTCTAGTCATAACCCTATTTCTAATACTAGTTTCACAGGAGATTTAGTTGGATTGAAATCTGATTCACCTGTAAACCATCTTAATATTGTTTTAGTCTCATCTCAAATACTGTATCTGGAAGCATCCTTCATTATTTCTCAAGAAAAATAATGTGCTCAATACTATTTAGCTTGAATAATACATAGTAACTAAAGTGGACTTAAACTGAAAAAACTTCATAAATGTGGTCACCAGAAACCAAGTTATATATATCCTTTCTTAAGAAGTCAATTAAAAACTACACAGATGGACAAGTGATAGGAGATTTTATAGCTAATGGGCTTTTAGTCCTGAAATGGAAATGAATTTATGAACTCTTTAGAAAACATATGACACAGTCAGCTGTTTAGTGCACACATTAAGAAGCAACAGTTTTAGTTGGGAAAAACAGATAGAAACAGAAGTCCACACTGATAAATGAGAGAACTTCTTATTGAACACAAGGGACTTGGAATCAGGCTTGTAGTTTCAACAGAGGCTGATGAGTCACAGCAGTTTGTAACCAAAAGTGAGAGACCTTTATATTATGGGAGTAATGAGTAGAATGTGTAAGCTCATACTTTCAATGCCCACAATTAATAAATAGAGAAATCAATAAAAATGGAATACATTTCCATCAAATTCTATGTTTCCTAACAGTTTGCTTCCTCCCTCCCAAAACACAAACATTTATTTGATCAATTCAGATCACATTGGATTTTCACACAATCTAACTACACTATCTCAGAGTAACATTCTTTTTAAAATAAGAGCTGAAGTATAATAACATGACTGTTCAGAGAGCCAGCGAGAGAAAGAATTAAATGGCTAACTGAGGTGTAATAAAAGCTGGCTATCACCTAGGAACTCTACCAACTGAACTGAGTTAATTGATTGGCCTGAACTCCCACTGGGGTGTGGTGTGAGAGCATACCAAACAATTATGTTGACTAATATTCTGTCTTAATTTTTCAATATTGCCTACCATCTAAGAACTGACTAAAAGTTCAAACTAAACGTAGGTTCATATTTTCTACTAATTTGCCACTCACAAATGCTTATATGTCATTTTGCTTTTCCCCTTTTCTCTCATCCCTCCCCAATTTGGTAGCAGGTGTCTGACAGCGGGATTGTGTGTGAGTAAAACACATTTTGACATGACTGGGCAAAATTCAATAACTCACAATGAACAATCAATTAATTGGATATTATCTGTTTCAAAATGAATTGTTACGGGCCTACCGGTATTTTCAGATTATATTAACATGGAGATTTTGAGTTTGCCCTCTGCAAAGGTATAAGACTTGGTGGTCCTCAGCTGCAGACAGAACACACAATATATATTTTTTTCTCAGCAACAATATGAACCTCTTTATGATGACTCCTCTCTCCTTGCAATCTATCAACAACTCCCTCACCCACAAATTATCTCCATCTCTCTCCCCCCACATACATCACAATCCCTTTTTAATTGTGCTAGTTCAGCATCTGGCTGGAAGTAGGACACAATAAATTCTTTGGGCTTTTAGTGGTCAATGTGATTACAAAAGTGTTTTCAAATGCCCACTGACAATATGGTAAATGTGTGACATTTTCTAGTTGCCTCTATAAACTAAACATGAAGGTTATAAATAGCACCACTGGAAAAATAAGGTAAAAGGAAACTGCTAATTCTAAACGGCTTTTCTTTTATATACTAAACTACGTATGAACTGAAATATCAGAACCTTCTTTTGTCAACAACAGTGTTTTCTGATTGTCAGGCCCAGATCATGTTGAAGGGGAGCACAGGTGAGAAAACATTTGGGCTTCTTAGTCCCTTGTGCTGCAACAGGTTAATGTTGCTCAGCTAAACATTATGCAAGTAACACTCTGCCTACTGCACCTACAACTGTGCATTGTGCCTACCAGAGAAAGGTTCAGAACAAAACAAAAACCTGAATCCTGAGAAATCAAAGGCCCTTGCTATGCTCCGTTCATCCATGAGTCCATGCTGACAAGTCTGTTAACAGAAGAACATACTTCGTCCTGACACGTTTTGTGTAGAAATTGCTCCTCCTTATCTCACCATTCTAACTTGTCTCGTCCCCGACTGATATTGTAACCCAGAGTTAAAAGTAGCAAGGATTTTGAAGTCTTGGATGGATGCTGAGAGGCTAATTGGTATTATCAGCAGCTACCATGTCTTATATAACCCACAGCAAGGGGCAGTGTTTTCCCACTGCACTTGGGATGAGATGATGACTAGTATAGTCACAGTCTCCCTATTGCTCTAGGAGGGGAGTAAATGGTGAAAGGCCTCTCCGTCACAGTATATGCTCCCCAATGCATTGGTCTGACTATGCCCCCACACATGCTGGGGATGGGAGGCTTGGAGTCCGTGCTCTGCTCACCCCTTTTCCTCATCCTGCCCACCTTCATGTACATAGTGGCTCTGCAGAACCTTCAACCCCGTTCTCCCACTCCAGTGCAGGTAGTCTTAAAATAAAATTGTAAATCAGGAATCATAACTTAGTATGTTTCCAGCAGACTATTTCAGACTGGAAATGAAGGTGTAAGGGTAATCAGTTTGTGGCTTTACGATATTTAATATGTTTAATAATGACCAGGAAGAAAACATAAAATCAGCTGTAATTAAGTTCGCACGAGACTGGTATATAAAAAAGAGGACAGATCACTGATTTGGCTCTGTTCCCCATGTATGCACTTGCAGACTAGAGTCAGAACAATTTGGCTCACCTGGTTATGTGGGCACAAGCAATCAATATGCATTTTAGAATAGCCAAATGTAAATGTATGTATCAAAGAACAAAGAATGGACGCAATACTTACAGAATGGGGACTCTATCCTGGGGAGCAGTACCTCTGAAAAAGATGTGTGGGTCATACTGTGTAATCAGCTGAACATGAGCGCCTAGTGTGATGCATGTTGGTAGTGCTGTGGAATCCACAAGGGCAATCACAGCAAACAGCGTGAGTTTGTTGTCCCATGAGGGGGTAGGCAGTGGAGGAGTGGTGTGTGAGACGTGGCTGTAGAGAGGAGCTTCTGTAAGCCTGTGTCTCAGCTAGCCTCAGCAAGCAGACACACAAAGTGTTTGCCCTCTTCCTGGTGCCCTCCCTAAAGTGCTTACGGGGGCTTTAAATCCAATGCAGGTGCCAATCAGTGTACACACACTAGTCCAAAATAATTCTAAGCTATTTCGATGCTACCTTGTAGTGTGGATATGCTATTTGGAAATTATTATTTAGGGAGTTATTAAGTTGTCATGGGATAAGAGGGGATGTCCTTTCATGGATTGATAACCAGTTAAAAGACAGGAAACAAAGGGTAGGAATCAATGGTAAGTTTTCAGAATGGAGAGAGGTAACTAGTGGTGTCCCCCAAGGGATTGTCCTGGGACCCATCCTATTCAAATTATTTATAAATGGTCTGGATGTAAGTAGGGGAATGGTCCCACTAATGTGGGGAACTTTCCTGGCTTCTTTACTACCCCGGTTTAATCACTTAGGGCAGGGGCTAGTGTATCCCCACTCTGAGGTGTTCTCTTCACACTGGATGCTTTCTTGACCCACTGATCATTACATACAGTTCCAAGCAAATACAATTTATTAAACAGCAACTGATTAAAAAGAAAAGCATAAGGAAAAAATGAGAAAGGTTAAAAGAGAACACATAGCCCCGCTCTGTGGCACAGGGACATCACAAACAGAAGTTTGCAGAGTGTAAGGACAGTTCACAGTCTGTTCCTTATAGGTCCCAGGGCTCTTTCTCAGGCCCTGGCTGTGCTGCAGGGGGGCTGCAGGTTGGACACGCTTGCTCTAATGGTGACCACATGACTTCAGGCTCTAGGTGGCAGGACCCCTCTCCCAGCTGGAGTTACAATCCCTCTCCATGTCTGGCCTGCAGGGCCTCTTGGCTGGTGGCGTCTCCCTGCCCAGAGCCTCTCCCCACTTTTGCTGGTCCCAGGTGCTCACCACATCCAGCTCCAAACTATGCTGCTTTGCCAGCCTCCAGCTCCTTGCGTTACTTCTCTGACCCCTTTGGCTCTGGTCACTGCAGGTCTGCTTCTTAGCACAGGGTCTGCGCTCTTTGGGCTGTGTGGGCCTCTGGCTCTGTCACTGCAGATCTGCTTCTCATCACAGGGTCTGCGCTCTTTGGGCTGTGTGGGCCTCTGGCTCTGTCACTGCAGCTCTGCTCCTCAGCACAGCTTGCTCTTCTTGCTGCTCTTCTTAGCTCTCTCCCCCTTTGACTCGGAGACCCCGAAAATCCCAGCTCACACAGAGGACGGGACCTGGCCTCCTAATTGCCTCATTGATCTGTCCAATCTGTCAATCAGGCTGACCTGGAGTTTTGGCCTCTTCCCATTGTCCCTGGGGAGTGTCAGTCTCAGGGCCCTGATTTCTCATGGACCGTTCCCCTTTTGGTACTGGGAGCTGGCCAACCAAAAACTGCCACTGAGTTTTAGTAAGGGGCTAATAGTCTCCTTACATGGAGAAAGGAGTAAACAGTGCAGTGGCAAAATTTGCAATTGATACTAAACTGCTCAAGATAGTTAAGACCAAATCAGACTGTGAAGAGCTTCAAAAAGATCTCACCAAACTAAGTGACTGGGCAACAAAATGGCAAATAAAATGTAATATTGATAAATGTAAAGTAATGCACATTGGAAAAAAATAATCCCAACCATAGATACATAAGAACATAAGAATGGCTATACTGAGTCAGATCAAAGGTACATCTAGCCCAGTAGCCTGTCTGCCGACAGTGGCCAGTGCCAGGTACCCTGGAAGGGGTGGACCGAAGACAATGATCAAGCGAGTTGTCTCGTGCCATCAATCTCCAGCCTCTGACAAACAGAGGCCAGGGACACCATTCCTACCCCCTGACTAATAGCCTTTTATGGACCTAAACTCCATGGCTGTGTCTACACTGGGCCACTTATTCCGGAAAAGCAGCCGCTTTTCCGGAATAAGCTGTGAGCTGTCTACACTGGCCCCTTGAATTTCCGGAAAAGCACTGACGATCTACTGTAAGAAATCAGCTGCTTTTCCGAAAACTATGCTGCTCCCGGCAATAAAGTCCTTTTCCGGAAAACTGTTCCGAAAAGGGCCAGTGTAGACAGCCCAGCAGTCTTTTCCGCAAAAAGCCCTGATCGAAAAATGATGATCGGGCTTTTTCTCGAAAGCGTCACATTGGCCACGGACGCTTTTCCGGAAAAAGGGCTTTTCCGAAAAGCATCCTGCCAATGTAGACGCTCTTTTTCCGGAAATACTTATAACGGAAAACTGTTCCGTTTTAAGCATTTCCGGAAAATCATGCCAGTGTAGACACAGCCCATGAATTTATCTAGCTTCTCTTTAAACTCTGTTATAGTCCTAGCCTTCACAGTCTCCTCTGGCAAGGAGTTCCACAGGTTGACTATGCGCTGTGTGAAGAAGAACTTTCGCTTATTAGTTTTAAACCTGCTACCCATTAATTTCATTTGGTGTCCTCTAGTCCTTCTATTATGGGAACTAATGAATAACTTTTCTTTATTCACCCTCTCCACACCACTCATGATTTTATACACCTCTATCATATCCCCCTTCAGTCTCCTCTTTTCCAAACTGAAAAGTCCCAGTCGCTTTAGCCTCTATTCATATGGGACCTGTTCCAAACCCCTAACCATTTTAGTTGCCCTTTTCTGAACCCTTTCCAAGGCCAAAATATCTTTTTTGAGGTGAGGAGACCACATCTGTACACAGTACTCAAGATGTGGGCGTACCATAGTTTTATACAGGGGCAGTAAGATATTCTGTGTCTTATTTTCTATCCCTTTCTTAATAATTCCTAACATTCTATTTGCCTTTTTGACTGCTGCTGCACACTGTGTGGAAGTTTTCAGAGAACTATCCACGATAACTCCACGATCTCTTTCCTGATTTGTCCTAGCCAAATTAGCCCCCATCATACTATACGTATAGTTGGGGTTATTTTTTCTAACGTGCATTACTTTACACTTATCCACATTAAACTTCATTTGCCATTTTGTTGCCCAATCACTTAGTTTTCTGAGATCTTTTTGAAGTTCTTTACAGTCTGCTTCTGTCTTGACTATCTTGAACAGTTTAGTATCATCTGCAAACTTTACTACCTCACTGCTTGCCCCTTTCTCTAGATCATTTATGAATAAGTTGAATAGGATTGGTCCTAAGACTGACCCTTGGGGAACACCACTAGTTACCCCTCTCCATTCTGAAAATTTACCATTTATTTCTACCCTTTGTTTCCTGTCTTTTAACCAGTTCTCAATCCATGAAAGGACCTTCCCTCTTATCCCATGACAATGTAATTTACACAAGAGCCTTTGGTGAGGGACTTTGTCAAAGGCTTTCTGAAAATCTAAGTATACTATATCTACTGGATCCCCCTTGTCCACATGTTTGTTAACCCCTTCAAAGAACTTTAATAGATTAGTAAGACAAGATTTCCCTTTACAGAAACCATGTTGACTTTTGCCCAACAAATTATGTTCTTCTACGTGCCTGACAATTTTATTCTTAACTATTGTTTCGACTAATTTGCCCGGTACCGACGTTAGACTTACTGGTCTGTAATTGCCGGGATCACCTCTAGAGCCCTTTTTAAATATTGGTGTCACGTTAGCTATCTTCCAGTCAGTAGGTAGGGAAGCCGATTTAAAGGATAGATTACAAACCACAGTTAACAGTTCTGCAATTTCCCATTTGAGTTCCTTTAGAACCCTTGGGTGAATGTCATCCGATCCTGGTGATTTGTTAACGTTAAGTTTTTCTATTTGTTCCAAAACCTCCTCTAATGACACTTCAATCCAGGACAGTTCCTCAGATTCATCTCCCACAAAGGACGGTGCAGGTTTGGGAATCTCCCCAACATCCTCAGCCATGAAGACTGATGCAAAGAAATAATTTAGCTTCTCCACAATGGCTTTATCATCCTTGATTGCTCCTTTTGTATCTTGATTGTCTAGGGGACCCACTGGTTTTTTAGTAGGCTTCCTGCTTCTAATGTACTTAAACATTTTGCTATTGTTTTTTGAGTTTTTGGCTAGCTGTTCCTCAAAATATTTTTTTGCTTTTATTATTACAGTTTTACACTTAATTTGACAGTGTTTATGTTCCTTTCTATTTATCTCACTGGGATTGGACTTCCATTTCTTGAAATATGCCATCATACAATATGATGGGGACTAATTTAGCTACATCTACTCAAGAGAGAGATCTTGGAGTCATTGTGGATAGTTCTCTGAAAACATCCACTCAGTGTGCAGCGGCAGTCAAAAAAGCAAACAGAATATTAGGAATCAAATAGAGAATAGGAGAGATCATATTATTACCTCTGTATAAAACCATGGTATGCCCATATCTTGAATACTGCATACAGATGTGATTGCCTCATCTCAAAACAGATATATTGGCATTGGAAAAGGGCAATAAAAATAATTAGGGGCTTGGAACAGGTTCCATATGAAGTGAGATTAAAAAGACTCGGACTTTTCAGCTTAGAAAAGAGGAGATGAAGGGGGGATGTGATAAAGGTCTATAAAATCATGACTGGTGTGGAAAAAGTAAATAAGGTAAAGTTATTTACTTTTTCCCATACTATAAGAACTAGGGGTCACCAAATGAAATTAATAGGTAGCAGGTTTAAAATAAACAAAAGGAAGTTTTTCTTCATGCAGCGCACAGTCAACTTGTGGAACTGCTTGCCAGGGGATTTGGTGAAGACTAGAACTTTAACACGGTTCAAAAAAAGAGCTAGATAAATTCATGGAGGTTAGGTCTATCAATGGCTATTAGCCAGGATGGGTAGGAATGGTGTCCTTGGCCTCTGTTTGTCTGGAAATGGATGACAGGAGAGGGATCACATGATGATTTCCTGTTGTGTTCACTCCCTCTGGGGCATCTGGCATTGGCCACTGTCGGCAGACAGGATACTGAGCTAGATGGACCTTTGTTCTAACCCAGTATGGCTATTCATATGTTCTTATGTTCTTATTTTGAAATAAATTCCTAGGGCATGTCTATACTGGGGAGGTATTATGAAATAACTCCCCTTTTTTCAAACTAACAAGGCAAATGTCCATACTACCAAGCCTATTATTTTGAAATAATGGGCTTGTTATTTTGAAAGATCAATTCCTGCTTGTGAAGAGAAGAAGGCTTATTTTAATAGTTATTTTGGGTGTTATTATTCCAAAATAACTTATTTTGAAATAAACTGGAAGTATAGACATAGCCTTATGTAGGCATGCTCTGAGGAACTAGGATGTCTCCTCTTTTGTAACCCTATATCCCAACTAGGAATTATATTTATGTACTGTGGCATCACTGGGGCAGATTACAGGATCTCCCTCACCCGCAATTCAAGCTTTTTTTAACAGCAAATCTTCATCCACCATTCCCCAAATACACTCTCTCAATAAGCAATTCTGGGAACATTTCATTCACCCCAGTTGGTAAGAAGAACTTGGGGGGAGGTGAGTGAAAGAAAGCACAATGAATCTTAGTTGTTGTGCAGTAGATGATCCAATTAATCAATTTGTGGAAAGGCTCCAGTTTTTATTGAAACAGCCTGGTCACCTTTGATAAAGCACCCACCAGTGACATTAGATGGGATTGGAATTTCAAGAGCATTTTTAGGTTCTTGGAAGATGAAGCCCATGGTTCTGGATGATGGGGGAAGAAAAATTTGTTAGTGTACTGCTACTACAGTAATTGTGAAACAGAAAATATTTATCCACCCTGGAATTAGAGATGCTACACTTCTACCCAGCTGATAGTCTAGAAAAAATGTAAAGAAATAGGAAAAACACCTGCATGTCACATAAAAGTAATTAAACTTTAGAAAACAGAAAGCTTTAAGGCAAATGTAGTGCCCATCTTTAAGAAAGGGAAGAAGGACAATCCAAGGAACTACAGACCAGTCAGCCTTACCTCAGTCCCCAGAAAAATCATGGAGGGGATCCTCAAGGAATCCATTTTGAAGCACTTGGAAGAGGGGAAAGTGATCAGGAATAGTCAACATGGATTCACGAAGGGCAAGTCATGCCTGACCAATCTGATTAGCTTCTATGATGAGGTAACTGGCTCTGTGGATATGGGAAAGTCAGTGGATGTGATATACCTTGATTTTAGCAAAGCTTTTGATACGGTCTCCCACAATATTCTTGCCAGCAAGTTAAGGGAGTATGGATTGGATAAATGGACTGTAACATGAATAGAAAGCTGGCTAGAATGTCGGGCCCAACAGGTAGTATTCAACGGCTCGATGTCAGGTTGACGGTTGGTTTCTAGCGGAGTGCCCCAAGGATCGGTTCTAGGACTGTTTTTGTTCAACATCTGTATTAATGACCTGGATGAGGGGATGGATTGCACCCTCAGTTTGCAGATGACACTAAGCAAGGGGGAGAGGTAGATATGCTGAAAGGCAGGGATAGGGCCCAGAGTGACCTGTACAGATTAGAGGATTGGGCCAAAAGAAATCTGATGAGATTCAACAAGGACAAGTGTAGAGTCCTGCACTTGGGACGGAAGAATCCCAAGCATTGTTACAGGCTGGGGACCGACTGGCTAAGTAGAGGTTCTGCAGAAAAGGACCTGGGGATTAGGGTGAGAAGCTGGATATGAGGCAACAGTGTGCCCTTGTAGCCAAGAAGGATAATGGCATATTGAGTTGCATTAGAGGGAGCATTGACAGCAGATCTAGAAAAGTGATTATTCCCCTTTATTCAGCTCTGGTGAGGCCACATCTGGAGTACTGTGTCCAATTCTGGACCCCCAACTACAGGAAGGATGTGGACGCATTGGAGAGGGTCCAGTGGAGGGTGACCAAAATGATTAGGAGGCTGGAGCACATGACCTATGAGGAGAGACTGAGGGATTTGGGTTTGTTTAGTCTGCAGAAGAGAAGAGTGAGGGGGGGATTTGATAGCAGCCTTCAACTTCCTGAAGGGAGGTTCCAAAGCAGATTGAGAAAGGCTGTTCACAGTAGTGAGGGATGGCAGAACAAGGAGCAATGGTCTCAAGTTGCAGTGGGGAAGGTCTAGGTTGGATATTAGGAAAAACTATTTCACTAGGAGGGTGGTGAAGTACAGGAATGGGTTACCTATGGAGGTGGTGGAATCTCCATCCCTAGAGGTTTTTAGTCTCAGCTTGACAGGGCCCTGGCTGGGTTGATTTAGTTGGGATTGGTCCTGCCTAGGGCACGGGGCTGGGCTTGATGACCTCCTGAGGTCTCTTCCAGCTCTATGATTCTATGGGTCTCCCAAAGACTATGTCTACACTATGTGTTTTGTGGGAAGAGGCAATGCAAATGAAGCACTGATTAGCATTTTCTCATGCTTCATTTGCATAATCTAGTCCAATCTGTTTTTCCGCAAGAGGTGTTTGCACAAAAACATGCAGTGTGGACGTGTCCGTTTTGCGCAAAAACCTTTTTGCACAAGATCCTTATGCCTCTCTGGGAGTTTTGCGCAAAACGGACACATCCACACTGCATGTTTTTATGCAAAAACTTCTTGCGAAAAACCAGATTGGTCTAGATTATGCAAATGAAGCATGAGAAAATGCTAATCAGTGCTTCATTTGCATTGCCTCTTCCAACAAAACAGATAGTGTAGACATAGCCAAAGAGAACAGACAGAATTTTTCTTAGAAAATAAAGCTATTTGCTATTTGATCCACTGTTGAATTTTGAGCACACATTTTTGCATTCTTTCAGAACAAAGCCCTACTAGTACTGTAGAGCAACTGAATATATTTTTGTACTCTGATTTCTTTTGATTTGTAATAAGCAAGGGAGCCATGAATATATAGTTTTAGGGTAATCTCCCTTAGAATTGAATTTGCTTTAGAAGGAGGATGTTCTATATAACTTGCTCCTGGTTTCTCAAGAACATTGGCTTGTCACAAAGATGGCCACACTTGATGTATCCCCAACTTTATGTCTTTAAACAGCACTTTATTTCTATAATTCTGGTTTTGATCATGTGAGAAATTCTATATTTTAATTAAACTACAGTTATTTGAATATATATTCAAGTTTTATAGAAAGCATGCAGAAAATTCCATTTTTGTTTTAAAAGCTCAGTTCCTACTCTATTCCTAAAGTCTTTATTTAAATGTACTAAATGTATGAGCATACATCAGTCTCCTTTTTCAGTTCTTCCATCGGTTCCATATTCATTCATTTTACAGAGTTTACTGATTTTTTTCATTAAGAATATCAAAAAATGAACTGAAAATTGTTGCTGGACAAGGTACATTTCTTCTTAACTGTGCAAATGAAGGTAAACTGAAGTATATTGGATTTTACCCATACTAATGCAATTTTGATATTTTTCTATTGCTACACACATATTACTCTACACCTAAGCCAGCTATTGGATTTTATGCTAACTAAAAAATGGAATCAATGACAGCATTATAGCTGTATTTTTCCATTTAAAAAATCTTGTCTTTCAAGTAGAACTATTTTGTGTAAATCACATTCTGCAAGGTTGTTCATTTGTGTTGCAAAATTGCGCCCAGTTGCTATAATAAACTTTTCCATAGAAACGATTTTGAATGTTATTGAGGCCTGAATCTGAAAGGAATAAAAAACCACCACCAACTCATGTTTAAATCAAGGGTACTCTGTCCCTCAAAAGAGACAGTTAGCTCCTTGCACTACTCTTTAGTTTGCTATACTGCAAAACTTTTCTGCTTTTCCTTACATAGACATGGTTACCACAGTATTTTCTGTAATATCCAAATTTCTCTGTACTGATGTGGAAAATGACAGTTATCCGTGTTAACTTTCTATGTGCATCAACTCATAATTCACCTCAGTTTATACCCACTTAGCTACTACTAGGCTAGCAAGATTCATTCTTCCCAAACCTGAGCCTAGGATCAAAGGGAATACTACTCTATTAAAGTTTTGGATGACAGTGGAAAGGGAGTGGAGCAATCAGCAGAAGCTGGAGGAGAGCCTCAAACGGTGACACAGAGAATGCTGTGGGGGATATCTGACATGCCCAGATCAAGAGCAGTGTGTCTGTGCTGACAGGAACTAACCCTACACGTGTAAGGAAAGAAAATAAAGCTTAGGTAATTCAAACCAGATACATAGAGCTTTGTTGTATCTCTGCAAGCCATTTAACTCTGGGTGAAAAAAATAACACTTTGACTTAAAGTTTCAGGGGGTAGCCGTGTAAGTCTGTAACTGAAAAAAACTTAAAACACAGCAAATAGTTCTGCAGCACCTTAAAGACTAACAAAAAATGTAGATGGTATCATGAGTTTTCATGGGCACAGAAGTGGGTTGTGCCCACAAAAGCTCATGATACCATCCGAGGTTTTTGTAAGTCTCTAAGGTGCTGCAGGACTATTTACTTTGTTTTGAAGTAGCTGGGCCTGTACCGTTAAAATGGTTGGTGATCAGAGGGACTGCTACCCAGAGTAGGGATGTAAAATTTTGATTAGTCGATAAGGGCACTTCAGCCTTTAAAGTGTAGCAACAGCCCCAGGGCTGTTGCTACACTTCAAAAGGTGAAAGTGCTGCGGGAAGCAAGAGGCCAGTGGGGGACTCAAGCAGTCCATCGCTGGCCCCATGTTCCCTGTGGCATTTCAAAGTGGCAGAGCTGCATGGAGCCCAGGGTCAGCAGGGGAGTCCCCAGATGACCCCAGGCTACATGTGGCATTTCAAAACGGCAGACCCTGGGTTCCACGTGGCGCTGCAACTTTGAAATGCCGCATGCAGCCCGGGTCAGCTGGGGACTCCCAGCTGGCCCTGGGCTGCACACAGAATTTCAAAGTAGCAGTGCCGCATGAAGCCCAGGGTTTGGCCCCAGGCTCCACACAGCGCTGCCACTTTGAAGCACCCCATCTTCCCCCCCACTGCCTCTTTCTGATAGAGGCAGCAAAGGGGGGGGGAGAGAGTACTTGACTAGCATGTCAGCTATCCGATTAGCATGTGCTTATTGGATAGTCGACTAATCGTTCACATCCTGAACCCAGAGAACCAACCTTAAAATGGTTGGACTACATGGATCCACCATTAAGAAAGGTGAAAAAGGAAGATCTGTCACCTGAGACTACAGTGAGGAGGGCTGAAAGTAGTCTCAAATGCAGTTTGCCCTGTAACCATCACAACTTACTATAGGAAATCAGGGGTGCCGACAGGGTCACTGGGTCTCTGGGCAATGTGTGTGTGTGGGGGCCGGGGGGAGGGAGCAGGCCTGTGCTCCTGGAAGTGTCGGCCTCAGGCAGAAGCGATGAGGCTTGGACAGCCAGCCCCGAGTGCAGTCTGAACGGCCCGGCTCCCGCTTACCTTCCCCCCCCACATCCCCAGACTGTTCCTCAGAGCTGGCCAGAGCACACCGCACAGGACTGTGGAGCATGCCACAGTAGCGGTGGTGGTGGCTTGAACCTCAGGCCCTTTAGAATCACTGGGCCCTAGGCAATTGTGCTGTTGCCGCCCCCCTGTAGAGAATGGTGGGCCTGTAGAGAATACCTGGAACTTTGCAAACAATGAGAAAGTCATATAGTTTATTTAAATCTAACATTTCCCAAATGTGTGCCAAAACATGCACTTAGAGAATCTATATAAACACCCAAATAAGTAGCACTTTATAGACTAACAAAACATGTAGATGTTTTGTTAGACTATAAAGTGCTACCGACCATTTGTTGTTTTTTTCTGTAACAAACTAACTCGGCTATCCCCTAAAGTTCCAAATAATTAGCCTAATTTTCAGGGATGCTGTTACAGGAGATAAACCTCTATATTAATGAAAAATGTAATTAATAAAAACGGTAACTGTTTAAAGCTAGGTCATTCAACTTGGTTGTGCCTTTACTGAACTTTAGACACTAGGCAAACACCTTTGTGAAATGCATACTTACAAATATGTTAATTAATGGAAGGCTCCTAATATCATTGCTGTGTGAATGGTAAAATGGTTTAAATACCAACCTGAACATGGATTTGAAATACAAGATGCCATTTAATTATAGAATATTTCAAGTAATGGGAAATTAATTAGTAGGACATTTGACATTTGAAACTATTCCTTCACCTGAAGAATTATCTCTCCAAATTATTCTGAAGAATCAACAACCTATTCTTTAGTAACTATTTAAAGACTCTAAGACTTTTATAATGAATGTTTTGAGAACTAGAAACATACATTTAAAACTTAACTTTAACTATAAAGAACTAATAAAATTGAAGAAATCTCTCAAATGAGGTAAAACTCAAGAAGAGAATTAAAACTCTATACTTAAACATGTTCTGAGAATCTCCTGCCTCAAAAAACAAAGGAAATAGATTTACCAAAAACAAAAACACCAAAATGCACTTATGCATTGATCAACTACATATTCATAAGATAAAGAGGCTCCTAAGGGCACATACTTAGTTCACAAAATGGCAGCAACCAACTTTTAATCTAAACAAGCTAAAATAACTTTGTTTTACTATAATTTCAGCACTTCTCCCTAATAATTCTGTGCTACTATGCTGACAGTCCCTGATTAAGTTATCCTATCCATCTCTATATGCAAACTACAAAAGACTGCTAATTAAAAATTGTGACGACTCAAGAAGATATTAACCCAGGGAAAACCTCCCCAGGACTTTACCATGAATGGTAAGAAGTTAACTAAGACTCTTCTCAGGAATTAGATTTCAAAACTCTCATTTTATAGGAAAAACAGGTAAGTTATGAGAAATAATAGGAATTTTGTGAGAGTAATATGAAAGGGGAAAGACTGCAGGTTTGGCTCTGTGGTACAGGCAATTTTCTTAAAATTTCAAGATTACTACTAACATTACAGACCCATTTGTTGTATCAGATGATTACACTTTGAATAAGTACCAGAAAGGGATAGTTAATGATTTCTTAAGATTGCTAAGCTTTTCTTTTCTTCACTAAAATCTTAGAGATGTGTAGAATGCTATCAAATTTAATGATTTCATTCTACAGTCCCATTTGAAAACACTAAAAACCAAAAAATAATTAAGTCTCCATATATATTGATATTCAAAGAGATGAGGAAAAAACACATTGACTCAGGAACATTATTCTTGTTTTGAACTCAGTTACACAGGTTGTATATTGATGCCTGGTAAAGTAAATGGTCTTTAAGTTGGACTGATGAATTTTAATACAGCATACAAACCTTACCCAGTTAAAATACAGTGAGATGTAAAATATACAAGTTACCAAAAACATATCTGCATTTAAGCAAGAGGTCTAAGAGATACCTTAAATTGGTAGAAATAAAATTTGTTTATATTTATAATACATTGGCTAGTGGAGATAACTGCTGGGTTCGATGCTGCTTCCAGTTAGAAGGATGTGAATATTTCTGTGGTATGAAGTGTTCAAAGAAGGTATTGATTTAAATTAACTTTCTGTGCTTTCATTAGTTTCTGTAAAGCACTTTAGTAGTGGTATTCCCCACTGTGAGGGAGCTGTTGGGTGTAGAATTATATGTGTACCAATTAAATGGTAATGTGAAATATTACTATGCTGGATGAAAAAGTGCATTGCTTCCAAAGCAACTATTTGTTTTCAATACATGTAATGGTATAAACAGTTATCTATTTGTTCTGGGAGAATTATAAATAATAAAGTCACCTCTCAGTGTAGTGCAGTCCACCTACACTACTGAACTGATATGAACAACTCAAAGGCTTCTTAGACAGCGGCACTTTACAGGTGCATTTGGCAGGGAAGAGGAGTGGTAACAACTGAGCAGTGGTGACCAGAACTATTTTGATAGCCCAAGATAGTTAGGAAAATGAGTTAAAGGGTGTGCGCTTATCACCTTTGTCCCTGCTTTGGGAAGGTGAAGCATGAACTCACTTCTTTCCCTAGTGTCTCAAACTGGTATGCTATAACCTTGCATGGCAGGACCATGCTGAACCTCCAAGCTTCAGATAATATCCCTACCAACCTTGCTGCTGGTCTCATTCTGTGAGCGCCAGTCATCTATTATTCACTCATACAAAAATAACATTTTTGTTTAAATAATCTCTTTCCGCCAATGTATGTCACGATCTTTCCAGCTGTCTGCAGACAAATACAAGCAAGGCTTGCACACTAGGCTAGAATATACATTACAAATAGCCTCTATTGATATGGTAATGCAGGGGATAAAGAAGGGTAATATTACCCAGTTTCAGGACTGAGCACAGGAAAATCAGGAGGTTCAGGGCATAGGATTCAATTTTTTTCAGCTAAGAGTGGGTTGGAAGTCAGAAGCCACAAAGAAGATATGGTCTTGAGATAAGAGTTAAAGGGAATCAGGCAGGGAGCAGTAATCGGCACAAGGAATTAGGGAGCGTATTCCAGATGGTACAGGCAGCATGCATGAAGGATCCAAGGATGCTATTTGGGGCAGTGAGGGGCCGTTTCCTACTATATGAGGACTCTGTCTCCTGCCTCTCCTCATTGGCTAAGAGCAAGAGAAACTCAGGCCACTTGCTTTGCTTACTCCTCTAACCTCACCTGAATGAGAGACATGCAGGCTCATCAAGAAGAATCAAAAGCCCATCCCATGCAAACTCCTGCTTGGCTCCTGGCTGAAAGCAGGAGCAGCTGGGATAGAATCAGATGGGCAAGAACAGAACTGCAGTAGCAAATGCAAACCACAAAGGTGATCCGTCGCTGCTTGCTTGTTCACTCCTCTCCCCTCACCAGCCAGCCAAAAGCTACCTATGCTGCCGTTCCTCTCCCCCTCAGTGACACTGCTTGAAAAGGTAGTTCACTCTTCTCCTCCCTCAATTTCTGCCCCCCTCCCTTGCTGGCTAATCTTTGCTTTACCAACACGAATGCAAAGGTGTATCTGGCAGATCCCATAGCAAGGCTGGGAGCTTCTGCAGCTTCCCCCCCCAAAAAAAAATTCATTGAAACAAGCAGGCTCAGGGAGTGGTGGGGGACGAAGCTCTGTGTTTAGCTCAGAAGATGATTGCTGCAGATTTCATCATGATCTACCCTCATCCTCACATGTTGATAAATTACAAAGGGAGGAGCAAACCCTTTGTGACAGACATAGAGCTGCTTAGGCAAGAGAGAGCGCTGCTGCCTCATGCACATTCATGTAGCTTTGGATGTTTGGACACTTCACTTCAAGATCAGCAGAGCACAAGAATGACCACCTTGGATCTTTCCCTGCTGTCAAAAAACCAACATGAGGTGTCACACCAGAAACCTTGCTTAAATTACACTTAAAACTTTCCCTTTTTTTCCAACTCTCCAATTTTTTGGGGAATGGCAATACTCTAGGATGGCCATCTATTCTTCCATTTAGTCCCACTGCCTGTGAGAGTCTTTTCTTGACTACAATGGGCTTTGGTCAGGTTTCCAGGTAGGGCCATAGAGATTGACACAGACAAATGCTGATTCCTCAGCAGGGTTGCAGATGCACTTTTCAGTTCTCAGACATTTTCCTAGAACACCTTTTGAGGAACTGCTGGTCCTGTACATGTGCAGATTCAGACAAATGCTACAGTAAACATCCATTTTATATGTGCGTGTGCTGTATGTCCTTCTCTTCCAACTAGTAAGTAATCTTAGCTTCTGAGGGTGGCAGAGTCTCACAAATATCATGGAGGTGATTACTCAAATCTTTACAGCAACACACTAGGAACCTCCTTCCAATCCTTTGTATTTATTCATAGCTGGCTGCATAAACCATTCAGTGCACATAAACCCAAGCCAAGGTTTCCTGACAAAATTTGTATGTTATAAATCTGTGCTGCTAACTCCCAGCATTTAATTATGCTTTAGACCGTGGTTTTTTGTATCGGTAAAGACCAATGTGATAATAAAAATGTTTACATAAATAGATTGGGCTACTTTTGGGCTACTGTTTTTTGTTTATATGACTGTGGGCTATTGATTCAGTGGAAACATGGCAACTCTAGTTTTGCTGAGTTATTACATGCAAAAAAACCCAGAAGTTTTCAGGTGCCTATGTAACCCCTGGAATGGAATCATACTTAAAGCTGCCTTCCTCGCAGTCTGAAATGGCACCCGTGGAAGGATCTACTGTCCACTGTGGAAATACGAGAGAGAGAGAGAGAGAAAATGGAGGGAGATGAAAGCCTGGCATTTGTAAACTATAGAAAATGGACTGTAAGCCAGGCAGAAGTGGAGTCTGGGGAACTTAATGCCTAGGATTCTATTAAGTTTATGGAGGATCTTTGGGGCTAGAAGGGAGATTCCCTACTGAAGGTGGAAGCAGACAGAGAACCACTAAGGAATTCCAAGTGTGGAGGGGATGAGTTTTCACTTTTGGATTCAAATGAGGAAACCAATTGGATGCATAATATTCACAAGTACTGTCACTGATGCAGTCTTCCTTGAACCTCCACAAGAATGATCACAAACATACAAAATTATTGATGCACCGCTCCCAAAGCTGTGCCTTTCTAAACCAGATCTCCAACCAAAAGTTAAGTTCTATTCCAAATATCATTCTAATTATACCCTGAATCCAGCAACTGCTTTGATCCCCCAACAAGCTAGCTGCTCAATGGATTAAAGAAGCTCTTGAGAGCTGATCTTGCCAGCTTCCCCTTGTAATCTACTTCCAGGTCATGCCCAACCTGGTAAGGCACAGAATTTGACAAATGAATCACTGAGAACATTCTCTCTTGAGAGACTTACAATTCTTCCTGAATTAATAAGGGTCAGAATTACTGTGCCAATCAGCCTTTCATGGTATTTCCAGTTCCTGAGCCAAGCTGAAACAAGCTACTGAAAAGGCTTGGCACAGAAAGGTAAAAGTTAACTGAACTTTTTTAAACCTTTAAAAAACTGTGTTAAGTTCAATTTTTTTTCAGATTTTTTTTTTTTTGCCCAGCCCCAACTGCAAGTATATTGTAGCATGTTTTAAAAATGCATTTCTTTCTCTTTGTGCTCCTCTCCTCAATCCCTATTATATTGGCACAAATGATCAAAACTCACTGGTTTAGGTTGCCATTTTTCAGCAATTCCATATTAGAAGCTTAGGTTTTGTGGGGAAGGTGCTGAATTTAGATCCCAAGAAAACATTCACCTGAAGTTGGCCAAACTCAGAAATTACATTAGGAAGCTATAGACATTTCTCATCCCTCATATAAGAAAAGGCAGCCTAGGAGCCAGGATACCTGGATTCTGCCAAGTGAGAAATAAAACGCTATTTCGAAATAAAACGCACTGTGTAGATGCATTATTTTGAGAGAAAACCCTTCTCTTGAAATAACTGTTATTCCTCCTAAAATGAGGTTTAACAGTTATTTCGAGAGAAGGGTTTTCTCTCGAAATAACGCGTCTACACAGTGTGTTTTATTTCGAAAGAGCGCTATTTCGAAATAGCGCCATAACGCGATTATGCAAATGAAGCGTGGGATATTTAAATCCCGGCTTCATTTGCAATTTCAAATGTCTTCAATTGCATCCCTATTTCAAAATAGGGTGCAAGTGTAGACATATCCTCAAAGACTTCAGAAGCAGCCAGTTGCTTACATAGGCTCCTCAAAAGGCAGTTCACTCCACTGATTAAGTAGTTGTGAGCTCACAAAAAGTTCCTCATATTTTTATTGCAGTTTTTTAACGTCATACCACCTCATTCTAGGAAAGACAAATCCCAGGGTACAGCCTGGTAATACCCATTCTGATTTCAACCTAGAAGTTTTCCATGACTCTAAGAATATTAGTCAACCTTGAAGTAAAATAATTTTCATGGTACTACTAGGTAAAGTAAATGTATTCTAAGTAGCTTTAAAATACTGAGTTTGGCTTACCTATCTTTATCTATTTTGAAATTATTATAATAATGATATGTATAAAGAACACACCTAAAAACATTAACAGAAAATACCCAGAAAGGCATGTGCACTGAAATACAGGTTCTTCCATTTCTTTTCGATATACTGAAAATCTCTGGGGCACTTTAAGAATGTAATTGGTTCATCAGTAGTACTGCGGTGGTATCTAACAGATTCTGATTGACAAAAGAAGGTTATTACTGATTGTCTTGTCATGAAAGGCAGTGGAGTGTTTGCTTCATTTCCCTTTGAAAAAAAGGGTATAGTGTTTATGACAGTTTGTAGGGGCCTGGCACCTATTTGAATGACTATGGCTGAGAAGCCATCCTAGAGCTATCAAGGACCATGATCTTAGTCTCTCAACTACTTGCCCAGCCATCACCATATGGATGTCTCCAATGGAGTGTGTGTCTCTCTACACAGAAACATGACTATGGAGAAGGGGCTGGAATTTCCCAGCTGAAGTATATGAGCACAAAGGGACAGAAAGGGCTCATCTAGACTATGGGGAAGATTCGAAAGAGGATATTTCCAGCGGAATTTGCATATCTTCTTCTGATCTTGCTTTCAAAAGTGAAAGTAGTCAAGACGCGGGTTTTTTTGGCAACTCTCTCCCCCTTTTTTGAAAAGAGGATATTTCTGACCTAAAGGCCATCTACCACTATATGCCAGAAGGCTAGGCTGGACAGAAAGAGAAAATAGGAAAGACTTTGCCTTGGCCAGACTTCAAACTCAGAAATTGTGAGATCAGAGTAGGGGAGAGGGAGATGAGTCTAAAGCGTTGTCTACAGTGGCAAGCTTTGTCAAGCAAAAGTGTCTTTTGGTGACAAAACTGTACGATCATTCACACTGCAACACAACTTTTGTCCAGTTTAGCCTGCCATAGAGTCAACTCTATCTCACCTTCAGTCTCCCAAAGGTGCATTCAACCACCATGCAGCACCTGCTCAGCCTCTTGTTAAAATGCTCCTTACTGCTGTCCAGATGTCCTGTGCATGGTTTCATGAGCCAGGGCTGCAAGTGGAAAGCTGGGTTTCCCAGAGTCATAATGGATATTTCCACATGTCCCACTGTAATCTTGTGGTCTGGAAACAAAGTCCCCACTAGCAGCTTTCTGTGCAGGCCAGTGTTCCTGAAGATGTGTGCACCGTAGACCTTTCCAGCCCACTTCGTCTTAATATCTGTGAAATGCCCATGATAATCCATTAAGTATCCCTTCCTGCTAAAGTACTCTGTGGCAAGGTGGAATATGTTTGCCATCTATTGCTCCCTCCAGCTGGGAAATCCCACGTCCGCAAAGCCAGCAACTATGTCATACACATATCCCAGAGTCACGGTCCTCCATAGCAGACTGTGATTTATTGCCCTACACACTTGCATCAGTACAGCACCAACTTCTCCACTCCACAGTGATCTGCCACTGACTGCTCGCAATCAGGAGTCAGAAGGAGCCACATACTTCTCACTCATTCTTGGTGTCCCTCCAGTGCAGGCCAAAGGCCAGCTCAGCACACGGCTCTAGGAAGGTTGCTTTACGCACCCTAGCATTCTGTAGCCACTGGTCTTCATTCCACACCTGCATGATGATGTGATCCCACCGATCAGTGCTGGTTTCCTTAGTCCAAAGGCACTAATCTACCCTGTGCTCTGGGACTGCCAAATGCAATAACAGGCTACTGCCATCCATATCACACACTCTGTCAGGCTCCTTCAATTCTTCTTCCTCTGTCAGTAATTTCAAGATGACCTCTGCTGCCATGCACGAGGTTCTCACAGCAGTTAACAAAGCATATGAGAGAAGTGCCAGATCCATTCTCTCTCACTGCAGATGACGAAGTATACAGCAAAGAATGGCAGCTGGAAAAAAAAGGAATGAAAGGATGCCAGAAGCCCCTGGACAATGCGGTGCCTGATGGGACAGTTTGCTGTCCCAAGAGGCCCTGCACTTGGGACAGCAAAATGGCAGTCCCACAACAACTAGTGACAGATCTTGTTGCCAGGCACTATAGGATACATACCCACAATGAATTGCTCTGGCTGTCGAGGGGAGAGCTGTCAATATGAACATGCTCTGTTGACAGAGAGGAAAATGTGAATATGCAGTGGTGACTTTGCTGCTATCAATTTCTGTGTCAACTTAATATCCTTGACTAAACTTGACATTGTAGACACACCCTTGATGTCAGTTTTCAAAGGGCTAGTGCTTTCTTAAAAGTAAAGTGACTGCGGGTGAGAGATTCCTTTGCTAATCCTGTATTACTTGCTTGCCTGACATACTGTCTCTAGCAGGGGTAAGAGAGATGCTCAGAGCTCTCACAGCAAGGTGGAAGTCTGAAGCAGCATGTATGAGCAGCTGGGGACTAAGGAAGGCTGAGGCCTTGGCTTTGGGGTTTTAAGCAGACCTAGATTCCAAGCAGAAGTGGTAAATAGCGGTTCTGTACCTGATAGCGTCCCTTGGAAATCCAGACCTAGAAACAGTGATTTGGCTCCACCCAGACCCAGAGACCTTGAAGTGTACAGAATCCAGTGTTTGTCCACTCACAACAGATTGGTGTCTATGCAGAGAAGGAGACTGAGCCAGCTTGTGAAACTGACCCCAAATCTGGTGCAGCCCTGAGATCTGTGGGAAATCAGAGACATGTGTGGGGAGACCTTGTCCATAAAACTCTGCCATTTTTCTGATGGAGAAGAGGAAATAATCTGTACCCCACATGGGGTGGCAGTAAGTTCCTTACCAAAGAGGAACCCATCCCAGGACTTATCATGAGGCAGCATAGCTAAGCACAGCCTCTTAGGGACATTCAGCAAAAAGCTCCATATCACCCTTAGGAAAGTGCCACTAATGTTTATTGAGCAAATCCAGTGTCTTGGTAGATGGCTGCAGACATGCTTACAGAGGATTCTAGACCTACTGAAATTTTTTTGGCTCTGCTGTACAGAGGTTACAGCAGGGGTGGGCAAAAGGGCCTCCATGGGCTGGATCCGGCCCGCCAAGTGGGTGGATCCGGCCACGGGGCCCTGCTGCTTCCCCACCCCCAGGTCAATTAGGGCCTGGGGGTTGGGGAAGCATGCGAAGTTTCCTCTACCCTGCCAGGAGCATGCAGCGCTTGGAAGTGCCAGGCGCTCCTGGTATGGCGGGAGGAGGTTTTGCACGCTCCCCCGGCCCCAGACCAATCAGGGCCTGGGGGCGGGAGATGTGTGCAAAGTTTCCTCCACTCTGTCCCTGTCCTGCAAGCAGCGCGTGACGCTTAAAAGCATCATGAGCTTCTGGCAGGGTGGGAGAAGGCTTTGCGTGCTCCCCTGCCCCCAGGCCTTGATTGGCCTGGGGACGGGGGAGCATGGGAATTCTCCTCCCAACCAGGGGCGTAAAGGCGCTACCCCATCCCCAAACCAGTCATGATTTGGGGGTGGGAAACCCAGAAGTATCCCGCCCCGCCCCTTCTGCTTGAGGTCCGCCCCTTCCGGTGTGGCCCGGGGCCATTTCAGAAATTTTTGAAGTGGCCCCCGGCAAAAAATTATTGCCCACCTCTGGGTTATGGGATGCTAAGCTCAGGGATAGGGACAACATGGAGGAGCTTTCACTATTGCCCCCTGGGAGGTAACTGTTTTCCCCCGTGAACAGGAGATTTAGTTGCTCAGGGTTGTTAACCAGAATCCTTTGCCAGCAGAATCCTTAAAATCATTCCTCACCAATGATTTCACACTTTTATGGGAAACATATGTGAATCAATGAAGAAGCTGATAATACACATTTTGGATAACGATTTAGCAATTTTTATAATTAAGCAAATGTCATCAAAATATTTGTATTTGCCAAAAAAATCACAACAAAAACCACAAACCAAACAGGAAAAGGAACCAAGAGTGTAACAGCATAGTCTACTAATTTGTTGCTAAGGGGAAAATCATAGTCATGAGAGAGGAAAATTGGCTTAGGAATCTGACAAGAAACACAAGATTGTAAATCATGCTTTTAAAAACAGGCCTCTGAGCACAAAGTGACACTGCTGGCTTTTTGCAATACAAGTGTTCTATTAAAATGTTATTTACGCAGTGGCTGCAGAGAAACTGACTGATAAGGTCTGCTAATGACTAATTAAAAGGATATATTGTGAAGGGTGGCAGACCTAAAACTGACCTCTCCTGCACAATTTTCCTGCCTTCTAGACATTATGTTCATGTTTTTTGGTTAGTGTAACAAACATGTCATTTAATTATGGGGGAGGGAGGGTGAGAGAGAGAGAGAGTATAGGAATAACAAATCTAATCAATATAAACATTTAAAAGATAGGTAAATGCAAAATGACACAAGTCATTAAGATACGTTTGCAACTTTAATGACACAAGTGGATGGTATACACGTAAAGATTTCTAGCAAACATGGCTGACTAGATAACTAAACATTTTTTATTCTGAGACCATTGCAAATGGAAAATCTAAATGATCCGGTATTTTTAAGTGACTTACCTAGCAAGAGCCCAATTCTGCCACCGCACTCACATTGAGCACAATGTAAGGGGTTACTTAGCATGAGTGTTACTGACAGTAAATAGCTCTAAACTAACTGTATTACAGATACCTTTTTACTTTTGTTCCCACTGAGATTTGCATATGCATGACTTCAGCAAGTACCTGCACTGCATTTTCAATGGCTGAAGTGCTGCTGCAGAATATATTGAAACCCATATCCCAAGAACTCTATATCTTCTTCTTCCGATGCACAATATTATTTCACATATTACCACATATTTATTCAGCACATGATGTGTGTTTGTCTGCATTTTTTTTTAACATTTTGATTATGATTTGCTTGTTTGTTTTGTAACTGGAATGTGAAGGTGTATTAAGCCAATCTGGCTTGCATAGTGATCTCAGAAGAGCAAATGCATCACTTGTTTGTCTAGTCCTAATTACCAATTACGGCTGGCCACATCTCCCTGTTGGTCTCCGCAAGAGACCACAGCAGAAGAGCCAAAAGTCCTAGCAATTAGTTACACACTGACAAGACCAAAACCATATTTGTTCCATAAAACTGTTGTCTTTAAGGAAAAAACAAATATGCAGCAAAAATTATTCTAGATATTTTTGCATTTGGGAATTCATTGATTATTGTGGAGATGCTGAACATAGTAATTATATGGTAAGCTTTTGAAAATGAGCCCAGAGTGGTCGGCAATAGGAACAAGAGGAATTTTAGTGGCACGGTAGAGCTATCTCAACAGTAATGAAATTTACCACTTGCCCACAGCTTGCCAATTCTCCTCTGAAACAGAAAAGAATAACAAAGACTACACTGGGATTAACTAGGACTTTTGTTCAATAAACAGAGAAGTAAAAAGACAAGTCAAACTTTAATATGTGGTTTCTGTTACCCCATCATATAAAACTTTAAAGACATTGCACTTATTTTTTCTTTCAGTTGCACCCACAGGATGAACACTGCTACAAGAAATCTGTTAGCATGAGATGTCAACATGAAGAAACTAATGTTCATGAATTTGATTTCAGGACTAGATGCAAAAGGAGGTCTATTGGCTGATTTGATCCAAAACCCATTGAAGTGAAAGGAATGATTTCCACTGACTTGGATCTACACACTCCTGAATTTTCCCATGATGTTCAGTGGAAAATTAGTTACCGTAAATTAGTGTATATAACCCGCAGGTTATATGTGTTTTTACAAACCCTGCCCCCCCCCCCCCCCCAGGTATACATGTCTGTGGGGTATACAAGTTTATTTTTACCCATTAGAATTGGGTCAGCTCCGCTTCGCTACAGGGAGGGCTCCCCTCCCGCAGGCCAGCCAGCTGGCCTGAGTTGCGCTCTCCGTTCCCCCGCCCAGAGAAGGGTGGGTTGCACCTGGCTGCGGTTGTGCGGGGCCTGGGTGCGCGTGCGGCTCCCCTCCCGCAGGCCAGTCATCTTGCCTGCGCTGCGCTCTACGTTCCCCCCTGGTATGCGCAATTACTGTGAATTAGCCTATAGAACCCACAGATTATACACGTCCGCGGGTAATCTACGTTTTTTTTTTTACACGGCAAAGAAAAACCACGGGTTATACACGAGTGCAGATTATACATGAGTGCGGGTTATACATGCTAAAACACGGTATGCAGTATTGCCAATTAGGCATGGGCAGTGAGCTAGGCAAGCCCCCTGCTACGCTCCCAGCCCTGCCCCTTCTGCCAAGGCCCCACCCTGCACAGGAGCCAAGCCGCCTCCCCTGCACCTCTGGGTTGGGTGGGCGGGTAGGAGGGAGGGCCCCAGACTCCCCAACTCAGAGCATGGGGAGAGAGGAGGGCACACGGCCTCAGCCTCCCCAACCCTGGAGCACTGGGGACATTGGGCAGCATGTGACTCCAGCCTTCCCACCTGGGAGCTCAGCAGGTCTTCTGAGGGTGGAGTGTGGGCGGGGTCAGGCTGGCGGTTTGAGAAGGCAATGCCTTCTCCTGCCTCGCGTACCCGCCACCCATCCAATTAGGTCATGTCCTAACCCCCTTTGTAAATATGAACTTCCTTTCTAATTTCAATTCCTGGAAAAGACTGAAGTGGACTTTGGATCAGCTTCCTCGACACTTTATTTGCATTTATTCTCCTACAAGTATAGGTATCTATGCAGAGGATCAGATGTCTCCTGATTAGAGCCAAAGCCTGTTTATGGCAATAAATGCAAATATACTCCCTTTCACGATCAATTAAATGAATGCCTAGCTCAAGTTAACAAGAATAACATGCATTCTCTATCTGAACCGTCTCACCTTCTGATAGGTGTCCTTCATCTGAAAATATGTTCTGCCACTGACCATTTTGCTACACAGCCAGGCTATGTCTACACTGTTGGCTTTTGCCGGCAGAGAGTATGCAAATGAAATGCTGATTACCATTTTGTCACACTTCATTTGCATAATCTATTCGAGCCATTTTTGCGCAAGGGGTTTGCACTGCAAAAGTCAGCAGGGTAGACATAGCCCCAGAGAGCACATGGACTTCCTTTGACGGAAAGCCTTCATTACCCTGGATCTAAAGCATGTGATTCAGGATTACCATGGCCACAGTCTAGGGGGTCTCCTACTGTGTTTTAAGGGAGAGAATCACTCCCCTTCTGTCTAACCTCCAGGTACCTGACCTTTTTTTACAGCAACTTCTATTATCTTGTTTGACATTTTGCTTTTACTGCATCTTTAAGAGTGTTACTGAAGCATCAAAGTCTAAGCAAGGGTCAGAGAAGTAGTTACCAAATTACAGAGAACACTGACACTGATCTATGTGTGCTCACAGCAGTGCTTGGCTTCATGTATTCAAAAGAGAGCATAATCCTCAGATTTAAAGAATTGACTCTTTTTTTCTTAAATACTAGCAGATTTACCTGGCATTGCCTAGGTCCTTCAGGGCAGGGGGCTGGCGGTGTGGGGAGTCAGGGCAGGGCTTTGGAGATGTGGGAGGAAGAGTTCAGGAGGCTGTAGCTGGAGTGGTGAGGAGGGGCTCAGGCAGGCAGGGTCCTATCCAGAACAGGCCTTTTCTCTACCACAAGCCCCCTATCCCAGCTACCAGGGGCATTTTCTCTCCCCCAAGTCACCAGGGGTGTTTTCTCTCCCCCAAAGTCCTCAGGCCACTGGGGGAAGGGAGTTTCTCTCCCCACTGGCCACCAGAGTCATTTTTTCTTCCCCCAACCCCGGAGCTGCAGCTAAGGGCTGGGAGTGGGGAAAAGGATTTGGGGCACAGGACTACTTACTGGTGTGCTTGCAGACTAGATGACAGAGCCCCAGCCCTCCCTTGGACACTCTGCAGGATAGCAGAGTGCCCCCCAGTGGACACTCTGCAGGACAGCTTTCCCCTGTAGGCTCACTGCTCCCAGTGGCCACTCTCAGATTGCATCCCTTCAAATAGCAGCCCCTCCCTTTGCATGTTATAGAAAACAGTCCTTTTCCCAGGGCTTCTGGTTGTCCTGGAACAACCAAACTCTGACCTTGCTTTAAATTAGGGGAAGAGGAAGCTGCATACCAAATTTGGTGGCCCTAGCTCTTACCGGTTAGGATAAGTTCTTGAACAAATGGACTTGCTGACAGACACACAGACAGACACATACTCTAATATATAAATATGCAAATTCTCTGCTTTGGCCAGCTCCTGTTATCTTAAATTCTGGTCTGCTTGAATATTGCCATGCACTGTAGTTCAATATGGGAGCATTTTGGGCTGTCCTGCCTCATAAAGGGGTCAATATCAGTTACGGTGTGACTTTCAGAGATGTGGAACATATGCAGCTCCCACTGACTTCTGTTAAATTTCTAGGTGCTCAATGTTTCTGCACATCTGGGACTAGTCTGCAAAAGAATGGGCTTGATTCCGAGGCAATTCACACTGGTTTTGTACTAAAATAAATCCACTGATTTCAAAGGAGACACTTCTAACTTTTGCCATTGAGTGAGCGGGGATGGGCAGGAAAGAACGAAGCTCAACAGTTCTAAGGGGAAGTACTCTATGAAATATGTCCCTTTTGTACCATTTGGGGAAGGGCAAAATTTGAGTCCAGTCACACTCTTCAAGCCAGTCACATAAAATGTAGTTGACAGAACAATAAAGAGAAAGCAGCAAGTGAGCAAAAGCAGTCAGGAGTTAATACCAGGCCTCCTGTGAGGGGAGGCAGACGCAGAAGGTATAGTTTGAAGTCAGGCATTATGGAAACATCCCAGTGGCTGACAGCTTCTTCATAGTCTCACAATGTGGGCTGGGAAAGTAACAATGTGATTTAGAGCACGGAAAAAGAGCAGACAAAAACAAAGCCTAAAACAACAAAGGCAAGAGCCAGATGACGACAGGGGGGATCTGAGGGGAATGAGTTTGTTAAGACTTTAATGAATGTTTTAGCTTAGAACTTTTTTAAAGGTTTGTTCTTGGCTAGAGTAAAGCTTGATTATATGGACTGTACATTATATCCCAACAACAGCTTTCAGACACAACTTTAAAAAATAAGTTTGAACCACTTATTCTTGTACTGCATTTGAATATCCTAGGAGAGTTGATAATGTGGTGAGGAGGCAGGGGAGGGTTATTCCTGGTTATAATCCTCTCTGGCCTGAATGCCAGGGCCACCCCTTATGAGCACTGTAATAAAACAAGTACATCTGTACTTGTACATCAACATGGGCCTTTAAAATTTAATTTCATAATCCTTTAGGAAATGCTTTGTTTCCCAGTGTGCTCACATGTGCAGGATGAGACAAATTACAGAATGAGTTGGTAGTACTGCTTCTTGTTAAGATTGCCTAACCCTGCTCCAGATGCTTTTGACTTTTCCAAACTTTTCACTGTTTGGGTTGAAATGTTTCATGCTCTGTATCTACCTCATACTGAATTTTATGCTACCACTACTACTAATAATAATTTTGAGAATTTCAGCTACATCAGTTCAGCTGTTTTGGAGACTGAGGTTAGATGAAAAATGTTTGCCCTGGCTAAAAAAAACCCCCACTGATTTGATGGAGAAGTTTCAAGTGTTTCCATACC
Organism: Rafetus swinhoei; assembly: GCA_019425775.1. Lineage (NCBI taxonomy): Eukaryota > Metazoa > Chordata > Testudines > Trionychidae > Rafetus > Rafetus swinhoei. The sequence goes on from CM033449.1 coordinate 119,811,207, forward strand.
TTGAAGCAAGGACTTGAAATTTGGCAGAGAAGTCACCCTAGCATTAAGGATGTGCTCTTTCCAATCCTCATGAAAATCCCTCCAGATTTGGCCAAATTATAATCACTGAAAATTATATCCAGAAAGCTATGTTAAAATACAGAGATTGCATAGCACAGCACCCAAAACTGGGAGGTGCCAGAATTAAGGTTACCTTCTTCCTTGTGCTTATGCATTATGATGCAATGACTATGACTACCGACTGTTTTTTCCATGAAACCCCTGCCTTATTTAGTGCATAGGCTGTATGGTGCTCAGGGTTGTGCAGTAAATGAGGGTTTTGTCTATAAAATCTGGGGATCACTTGAACATTACCTTGGAGAAGTGGATTCTCTCCCAGCCTGTGCCACAGTGTTCCTATGTGATGCTGGGGAAGTCACTGAAACCACAATTTTCACATGGCTACTAAGGCTACATCTAGACTACATCCCTCTGTCGGCAGAGGGACTGTACATTGAAACTGCAGTCTAGACGCAGTTCTTTCAAAAATGGGGCGCTTTTTTGAAAACGGGGCGCTTTTTCAAAAGATCTTGTAAACCTCAGCATTTACAGGATCTTTCGAAAAAGCGCCCCGTTTTCAAAAGAACCGTGTCTAGACTGCGGTTTCAATTTTGAAATAGCGCTTTTTTGAAAGAGCGCCATTACATGATTATGCAAATGAAACATGGGATATTTAAATCCTGGCTTCATTTGCACTTTCGAAGTGCTTCATTTACATCCCTCTGTCAACAGAGGGGATGTAGTCTAGATGTAGCCTAAATGTGCAGTCCTCATTTTCTGGGTGCTATGAGAGATCTAGGCCTTGATTTGCAGAAATACTGAATTCGTGGCTATAACTGAAGTTAAGTGAACATACTAAGTGCTATAAATATTAATACTCTGCTAAATCGGATTCTAGGCTTCACAAGTTGGGCACTCCAAATTTAATGGACACTTTTGCTCTTCATATCTTTATGCTTCAGTTCCTGTAGCTGTTCAACAGGGATGGTAATAACACCTAATCTCACAGAGTTGTTGTGAATATAAATCCATTAATATTCATTATACACTCAGATATTGTGGAACAAGCATCGTAATGCATACACACACATCGCAATGCAGGGGAATTTACATTGCATGAGTAAACTTAATACTTGCATTTCCTAATTTGGGACTTGCTTGATTGTGTAACCTTAACATTCTTTTAATGTAGCTTTTAAGATGTACAAATACATAAATAAAACAAAATGTTATGTTCCAGGCATGATGGTTGTCTGTGCACATCCTAAATACTGTGTTTGGAGTCTAACATTATCATTAACCCTCCCCCTTTTTTTTGGCAAGGTCTGCATTTTTTAGGCCTTGCTTGAAGAAGAAAAAAGCCAAAACACATTGATTAAAATTTTAAGAGAGATTATGCATACAATACATACAAAATATGCTATGCCCATGTCTTTTGAGGAAAAGGAAGTCCTCTATCTTGCCATTAATATCTAACCGTGAAAGGTAATAATTTTTTGTTTTTCATGTATCTCTCCACACACCCACCAATGGTTATGATATCACATGTCCACCTGCAATCACCTCTGAAAGTACAAAATAAGAATACAATTTACAATTCCTCCAGATGATACAATGTGATTGCACAGATAGAAAAAATAAGATTGCACACACTCTGACAGTCTCCTATGGTAATAGGGAGCACTGCCTACCTGTCCATTCTCTGATAGCAGACTTTGAGAAAAAATGAGCATAAAACATATTACTCACTTAATGATGAGATGTCAGAGTTTGGGAGTAAAATTTTCTCACTCTGCCTTTACAGTGTCACTTGCCTATGAGGAAAAAGACTAAAAATTCATGAATTTTATCGCTGTCCTAATGAAGGGAGATGAGGAGAAGACATGTACTCCTTTGGCTAATCTTATAGCCAGCAGCCACTGTTTCTAATGATAGGTAAGGCTACAAGAAAAAGAGCTTTAGAAAATTTACTTTCATCTTTTAGTGCAAAGTGATGCAATATTTTGCAAAGAGGGATCCTAAGGTTAGAAAAAAGCAATTAGCACAGACATTTAAAAATTTTGCCTTATTTTAATTAAAGATAAAATATCAAGATTAAAAGATTGAGTTTAACCTGGGCTAATTTCCTTTCAGTTGATTCTTCTGAGTTCAAAACCCTGAAGTTGTGGGATTTAAACAACCCAAATTTGGGTTTGAAACAGCCCAAAAAATCAAAATGGGACTCCACTGAAAATGCTACACTTCAACTGCATTTATGTTGAGATTATGCAAGAACCTAATAGTTTACATACATTGGATTTGAAATAGGAGATAGCCACAAAGTTCAGATCTAGATTCAAATTTTCCTAGAGTTCAAGGGTATTGGATTGAAAGTTATCCATTTGGCTCATTATAGGAATTTGGATTCCATAACAGAATGTTCCCAAAATAATGAGCTGTTTAGATTTGGAGATGGCGTGGGAGACATATTTTGTTGGAAAGTAATTTAAAAGCCTTTTCAACATAAAGAGGCATGAGGTTGGATATCCAATAGTGATACAGAAGAATACTACAGTCTTCTGTTATGAAGTACTAACTGCATTATTGTTTTTCAGGTGGTGGACAGGAAGAGGCAAACAGAAACCTCCACCTGGACTGAACAGTGTATACATGGCCTTTGAGAGCACGTGGAAACTGGAATGCTACTCCAGAATAACTATATTTTGAAGTCCTAGTTCAGATCACTGCAAGATATTCTAGAAGGGACTGGTATATAGGTGGATGTGTGAAAAGGCTATTTGCCTCACAAGGGTTTATTTCTTATTCCATTTCCAAATATCCCATGATGCTGTTTAATTTCTATAATGATCCTAGGATTTTAAACTACACAGCCTTGACCTAATGTACAATCATCTGTGTATTGTCTTCATTTGCGGGTATACTCCTCTAGTTTTATCTGATTTTAGTGTAAGGAGGAACACTCTTTCTAGTTCCTTAGATCTCAAATACCACTCTCCAATTAAATCCCTTCCTAATTGCAATATTTTTTCTAAGGTACATGAATATTTTGTTTTGCTTGCCATTCAGAACCGTGGATCATTTGTTTTTGCCTCTGGGTTTGCTTTGATAAGTGCCAATATAATCCCTAAAAGGCTGTCAACCAGTTTGATTTGGTCAATCTACAATAAGTAAAAGAATTGTAATAATAATTATATAAGCTTAGAACAATTTAGGCACAAATATTTCTGCTGCTCTTGCTGATGCTGTGCATTCTGACATTGTTACATTTTTTATTGTTGCTTCTCTATATTGTATAGACTTTAATAAATGAGTATATAATGTTTTATTTCTCTTACCGGGTAAGTGGCTAGTTCTGTTAAAATTAGCACCTATATTTTAATGATGAAAATAAGTAAAGACCGATATCTTCAGATTCATTATGTTTGTACAGATTAATAGTGAAAAAGGGAATTCTGATGAAGAAATTCAGATAGTCCAGAAAATTAACGACAGTTAACTATGTATATAATATCCAGTTCCCAAGCAGTATGGGTCTTCTTGGCCTATTGCTTCTCCAACTGCAATTCAGTTCCCATCTGATAATTGTTTCCTAAGAAACATAAATATGATAACCATTCATTTATCTCCACAGCAGTTTACATCTAGTGTCTTTGTGGCACTAACCAAAATGTTTAAATGACTAGTGAGTGCTGAATTTCTTCAGAAGATTATCATAAAAGCAGAACCTTGAATTCACAAAACTCCTAGAATACTTATTCTGTTACAATCTTTAAAATAATTTCCTTAGGGACCATTCCTTACAATTAGTCAAATCTGAGGTCTTGTTCTACACTCAAAAATTTGACTGACCAAGATACCTTATCTTGAAACATTTTGCACCCTGCGTGCTACAGCTGATTCAGCTAAATCCCACTGTAGACACATCTGGACGTGCCTCTCAGAGACACTGATTAACTATATTGATGGAGAAAAACAAAACTCAACTTCCTTTGCTGCAGGCAGCATCTATGCTGTGGCATGACAGTGGCACAGCTTGAGTGCCATAACTGTGCCACTGTAGAAAATGCAGGGTAGGTGTGGCACCAGAAAAAGTAAAAGTAGTTGTAGTAGTAGAAGGAGCATTTGCTTAATGAGATACTTAAATGAGACCTCTTCTTAAAACAATGCCAAGCAAACTGCAGCACACTTGCAAATCAAGGACACTGAACATCTAATACTGAATTAATGAGAAAAATGCGAGTGATAATTTTCCACTGAGAACATTTACTGGCTCGTATAACATGACCTGCTGTATTACATGAAGATGTGTTTGTAGCAACCAAAGCTTGAATATCAAACACCTCCAAAGTCTGGATTCTCATTTATAATTTTTCTTGTCTTCATTAATTTTCCCCTCTCAATGATCCCTCTGTGTTTTCTCTAAGATATGCAGAATGACTTCTATGTTGAAAAAAGCTTAAAAGAATCCCTACTGGTTTAGCCAGAGGCAGACTTTGTTCTGGCTCACCTGCCAGAACTATATTGCTGGCTAGGCCCATGAGGATCCTGGTCTGAATATCTAACGCAATGATGTGCAGGGGACACACAAACAATGGGTGTGTGTTGAAGAATTTAATTCACTCTATTACATGGCCAGCAGTCAGAATAGACAACTATTCCTCACAGGATTCATTTCTAAAGTGACTAGTTTGCAAGTTTCTCTTTATTGCAATATTATATTTGAATATTTATTAGAATTTGCTTTCTTTTTCCAATAGCACACTTTAAAGGGACACTGTCAATCTGTTTTAGATTTAAATAATGTGAACAGAAATGCTGTAATTTAGGACTGAATTATGGCTCTTATAAATCTGAGCTGCACTACTAGCAAGTGGAAGTGGGAATGACCTGCCTGAGCTGTGCCTGCAGGTTTTGTGCATTCAAAGAGAATATCTCCAGAGGCATTCTTGGTGCACACCATTGGGTGGAGACTGTGCTCCACCAGCACGTTCATCCTAATGTGCAAAGGGGAAAGAGCTTTGCTCTGTCTGTATCCCATCCAGAAATGCCCACTGATGTAGGACTATGAGAGAATCAAAAAGTCATAGGTTGAGGTGGAAATTCATTCTCGCTAAGCCAAACTTCTCTGGGAGTTTCTCTGAAAACTCCAGGGACCTCCCTAAGGGCCAGTCAAAGATGCAAGTCCAGTACAGCATGATTGTCTGAAATCACTTTGACCTGTGAAGGGCCAAGGCAACTCAAGAAAAGGATCTGAGTGAAGTTTAGGCATATTCTCAACTTTGGCTGTATACGTTTGTTCCTATAGACCTACTTCTTGCATTGCTTCTTTATTATAGTATGTGATGGTCAGACTGAGATATAGGCTTCCAGTCCTAATCAGATGACCAGCTGAGATGCTGTGGAAATGAACAAGCCAATCACACCTTGCTAAAATGAACCCTTGCAAGTGTCATTTTGGTGAACTCACTGTGGTATGAATGAAATGGCCAAAAAATGTGAGGTTACAGCTGAACAAGTACACATAGCAATGTTCCGGAGGTTTTAAACACTCTAGTAGCATGTGAGATTGACAGATATTCAGCCAAGAACTAAGACATTAATGAGAGAGGCTCCAATTTTCATGTGCTTAGCCACCATATCATACCTATACTCATGCCTTGAATGGCTCATCATTCTGGTACTTGCAAGGGTTTTATGGACCATAAAAGCTAATACAGATACCTCCTTCCACTCAGAGGGTATGTCTAGACTACATGGCTCCGTTGAGGGAGCCATTTAAACTAGTTTACCCGGCATAGGCAAAGAAGCGGGGATTTAAATAATCCCCGCTTCATTAAAATAAACATGGCGCGCGCTGTGCGGCGATCAGCTGATCCAGCACAGCGCGGTGGTCTAGAGATCTGTCGGCTGAGGAAGCCTTTGCCGACCGATCCTGTAAACCTCGTTTCACGAATTATTTAAATCCCCGCTTCTTTGCCTATGCCGGGTAAACTAGTTTACATGGCTCCATCGACGGAGCCATGTAGTCTAGACATACCCAGAGGGAGCATGGCTCCATCCAAGTACTGTGGGAGCTGGTAGACAATATGGGAAAACTGACCAGAGGTGGTGCAATTTCTCCCCTTTTCTGTGTAGCTTTCATGATGGCTTCTTTTCAGGCCTTTTGATAAGAGATGCAAGTCCTTGTCAGGAAGGCTGAAAACGCATGTGGCTTTGCCATTCAGAACTTCGCAGATTGAATTCTGGTTCTAAGGAGATGTACTTGTGTTTCTTCAACATTAACCACATGTGCAAAACAAAAATGGGAAACACCTCCTACTTGCTTATCGGGGTACGGGTAAATGCAAATAGTGATTTTGTTGTGGAATACGTTACATGATTTACTGAATGAGAGAAACTATTAAGGAACTCTTTATGCTAACAAGTAGTGCATATTTTTGCTAAGAAGGAAAAATTGTTTACTAATAATCATCCAATTGTTAAAACCATGTGTGAGTTAATCCTTCCTCAACAATGTCCTGTTTAAACTTGGAGAGAATAATTTGTATCTCGGAATATGTCACAGTGGCATTAAGGATAGCCTGGTCAACTGGTTAATGAACATTTAGTTAAAGAACTAAATACCAAGTTTATTGGTATTTAGTTCTAGCTGTTTTGGCAAACATTACGCAATACACAAATAAGATGTGTGAAGATACTATGAAGAAGTGTTTGAGATGCAAGGCCTGATCCTTGAAGTTAGTAGGAGCTGAGGGATCTTCAACACTTTCCCTGATTATGCTATACATCTCCAAGATAAACATTCATGAAAAAATAGATCCCACAGTCACATCCTATGCTGCAAAGTTATAATGCAATACATTAATATATAATTATGGAAAACACCTTGTCTAACCTAAAGCCTACGTTTGACATTCTACAGCTCTCACAAACTGCAAAGATTGCTGCTAACTACAAGAATCTATGCAAAGGGGGCATTTCCCTGTTAAATGCAGTCATTATATCAGTTTCAGCCCCTAGGATGCTTACTTTCAAGAACTGATGTTTGTAATGCTGCCTGCCTGTCTGACAGCCAAGCTCGTGAACATATGAGATGCACATCACCTACTCATTGCATTCATCACATTTCCTAAGGCCGCAGGATGACAAAGGAAATGGGGTTATTCCTACCCTATACTTCAGCTGGTAAAGGAAATAGAAATTTAGGCTGAAATATTTAAAAGCCATCTAGGCAATCTGTTCCCCATCAATTTTAATGGCAGCTTTAGCATATCTGCATAAAAATCTAAATTCAACTCTTTAAAGCAAGAATAATCTATTTTTATATAGATGTATACAATATCTAGCCCTGTGGAGTACTGACCTTTTGAAGAAAGGATGTTCTAGGAAAACAAGGCAATGGACTTAGGCCCATTAGCCACATACTTCCTGTGTGACTTTGGGCAAGTTATTTAATTTATACCATGTTCAAGTTATCCATCTGTAAAATAGGGATGTACCATTATCCATGTCTCCAAGGGCATTGAGAGGCATGCATGTACTCCAGTGACTAAAAAGACAGGTGCTACCACAATACAAATTTATTTTAATAAACAAATTGCATTTTAAAGTAAACTAATGAACTTACTTCAACTTGAAAAGTTATCTGTAATGTGGTAAACACACATTATTGAAATTAATATGGTAACAGACTAAGGTACTATCCTCCACTCTTTTTTAAGAAAATTAAATTAAATTTTAATCTTTTCATCTTAATTTATATTTGCACACAGCACGTAATGTTCAAAGTTTGACATCCTGGGTAGCAATTAGTTCCTTAATAGTATTTACTAGTTAGCTAAATGGCATATTACTGCCTGCTTCAATTTTCCAAACATACTTCAGCTGTTGTCATTACCTCCAATAAGCAATAGGAGAGCATTTTTTAATGACACAGCCAGCAATCTTGTTATAAACATTTGGTAATAGACTCTTAATAGTATGCCTATCCTTACCTCATGGGACATATCTGCTGTTTGAACTAGAGTAAATTAGTACATCATAACAAGCAATCATTGCCACTAACCTCTACATATTAAACCTTCATCCAATTTTGCAGGATCTGACTTGGCCTGAGAATTGAGCATAAGCTGGGGTCACAGTCCATCAGCTGAGAGTTTTTTTATTGGGCTAGCACCTGGAGCATGTTCATTTGGCCAACTGCAAAGCACTGGAGATTTAGATGGGCTGCTAGGACTAACTGACTCATATTAAGGGCTGAAAATCTTTTCTGAAGCACTGGTGTGGAAAGGAGCTCCACTAAGATGCTCTGTCCTGCTTTCATGGAGTCTACTAAAGTTGGCATTGGGGTTTAAGATTATCAGTTCTCCAGGACACAGACAGTCTCCTCCTGCTTGTAGGCAGTGCCAGCCATGCTAGAGCTGCTATCAGAATGAATAATAATGGAGATTAACAGAGTAGCTTCCACTCCATAAGGCAGTTGCTTCTGAATAACCACCATCCAACTGCGATCAAAAGCAGCACAGCGACACAACTTGCACTGCCTCTGCCTGCCTGGCAGCCTTAGGGTATGTCTAGACTTCATCCCTCTGTCGGCAGAGGGATGCTGATTAGGTAGGTCGACATTGCAAATGAGGCAGGGATTTAAATATCCCCGCGCCTAATATGCATAAAAATGGCTGCTGTGTTTTGCTGACTCAGCACTTTGTCGGCAAAAAGCGGCAGTCTAGAGGGGGGAATCTGTCGAGAAAGAAAGCCTTTTTCGACAGATCCTGTAAACCTCCTTGCAGGAGGCATAAGGGATCTGTCGAAAAAGGCTTTCTTTCTCAACAGATCCCCCTCTAGACTGCCGCTTTTTGCCGACAAAGTGCTGAGTCGGCAAAACACGGTGACCATTTTTATGCAAATTAGACAGGGGATATTTAAATCCCTGCCTCATTTGCAGTGTCGACCTGCCTAATCTGCATCCCTCTGCCAACAGAGGGATGCAGTCTAGACATACCCTTAGAGTGCAGATCTGTGGAACAGGACGAAACACCCACGGCTTCCCTGCTCCTAGTAAATCCCTTTCTTTCTCTATCATCTAGCCACTATTTCCTGAAGACAACTCTCACTGCAATATTAGTTAGTTCAACATGATTGAATCCCTCGTGCTCTCCAGAACCAGAATTTGGGGTTCAGAGTGCATAAAACCTGACAGCACCATTCATTCTGGGTGCTAGTTGTATAACACCCCAAACCTTTATATTTGCAAATTCAAATATAAGCAGAGTGGGTAGCCCTTGTCCAAAGTAAACAAAATACAAACTTTCTGATGTAGGATGTTATCTAGCACCCTGTTAGGCAGGATGCGGAGAGTAATCATGCTGTGAAAAGGCTTGATTAACCCAATGCTCAAAGGAACCTTAACAGGTCATAGTTGATCCCTCTTCACTGAGGTAGGACCAAATATATCTAGTCCACTCCTGACAGGTGTTTGTCTAACCTGGTCTTAAAAATAATCTTCCTTTGAAGACTATTTCACTACTGATCTGTCCTCAGAAACTTTTTCTTAACATCCAACCTAAATCTTTTTTGCTACATATTATGCCAATTGCTTCTTGCAACTGGAGCATACTCCTTTCTCTGGAAAAACTTAATAAAACAACTAATAGCCTTGCAGCACCTTAGAGACTAACATAAAATGTAGACGGTATCATGGGCTTTTGTGGGATGAAGAAATGGGATGAGCCCACAAAAGCCCATGATACCATCTACATTTTTTGTTGCTCTTTAAGGTGCTGCAAGACTATTCGTTGTTTTTTTAAAGTTTTTCCAATTACAGACTAACATGGCTACCCCTCTGAAACTCCTTTGTCTGATTAGGAAGCATTCTGTAATTACTTTAAGTGCGGAAACAACTAGACATTACTCATCTGCTCAGGACTGATGTTGTCAGCTATCTGTTTAAACAGGAAAATGTATAGTACCTCTCACCCAGAAAAAAAGAAGAAACTGCTAACCTCTGTCAAATATTTGCAGTGTGTGAATTTACATCAGTTTATGAGTACATACTTTTGAACACTGAATTGTAACGTGTGGCAGACTTTTCTTCCCCCTTTAAAGCTCATTTTTCCATCAAATCTCATTCTGCAATGTGAAAATGACTGATGTCACAGCATTGAGTTTTAGAATCCAGCAAACATGGCACCTGCAAGTTGGTGATGAATCATGCAATATGCCATAGCTTATGTTTAAACTTCTCCTTTCTAGGCAATGAATTATAGTAACTGTCGGCAAGCAGCTATAAGTTTAATCATTTCTGAGACAGGGGAGTTACCTAGATGAAATGAATAAGAACTGGCGTTGAGATCTTCCTTGCAGAGCCTCTGGTTCAGATTTCTGCAACGCCCTATCCCTATTTTGTAGTGAAAATGGTATCCTTGTTTTCACACTCCACCATAACATAAAATATATATGGAACAGGACGTATGTATAGCTCACCCTGCAACTCTTTCCGCAATTAATACTGAAGACTGAACATGTCAGTGATAAACAGATTCTACTATGACAACGGCAGTTTAACAAAAATAAAAAACGTAACTGGCTTCATCTGACAAGTTTGAAAGAGAATTACAACTCCAAGCTTCATTCTGGATTAGCAATGAACTGAAAAAGCAAATATTGGAAGCTTGGGTTGGGTCTCACTTGCCCCACACTGGAGATGAGAGGGTTATCTTTGCCTTGTGGACTAGGAAAGCCACACCCTTCTACCTTATTAGGCACGCCCCAGGTGCACTGGTATAAAAGTGAGCAGCTCAGCTCAGTTGTGGCTGACTGCTAGAGAGGGAGGAGGTGCATTGTCTGCTCCAGACAAATCTCTGCAGAAGCCCAGCGATGGAGACACCAGAACACAGGCAGAAAGCTTGATGCTCCCAGAAACCTCCCAAGGTTTGGAAGCACCAAAGAAGGGGCAGCCCAGGGATGGCGAACTGATGAGTGAGCCAAAGCCGGGAGTCGTCATGCTTTGGACAGGACCTTTCTCTGCTCACTCAGTGACTTGAACTACAGCCTCTAATAGGGGGTTGGACTGGGGTCCAAAAGGGCTGGGATCCCCTGCTGGGAGATGTAACTCCCCCTCCTCTGTTCCCTGATTCTGGCCATTGGGCATGCAAGCAAGGTTTTATTTATGGACTCAGGCCAGTGGGCTGCACAGCATTGCAAACAAGGACAGATTCATTGACTCTGGCCATTGGGCTGCACAGCCCTGCAAGAAAGGGTGAATTTATAGACTCAGGCCAGTGGGATGTACAGCCCAGTGGACAAGGGAAGATTAATTGACTCTTGCCTTTGGGACACTCAATCCTGTGGACCAGGATGGACATATTGACACTTGCCCCACACTGGACAGTATCTTCCCCAACCATCTCACAGAGCCCTGAACATCTTCCAAGGCAGGAGGAAAGCTGCAGACTGAGGAGGAAGAAACAATTATGCTATGCTTTCCAAAGACAATCAGAGGCTCAAGACAGTGTTGGGGTAGATGGATATAACTTTAGATTGCATTAGAGAACCACATTAGTGTGCCACTGATACTCTGTGTTGTAATAGCTGCTTTATGAAGTTTTATCAAAAAATGATTTTATTATGTAACTAAGAAAAGTGCCTTCTTTGGAAAAGAAAGCAGAAACTAAGAAATTCAATGCTGTCTTTCACTATTTTAGAGTTTATTTATTACTACTGTTCTCCTTTATTTAAAAAACTGTATATATAACGGCAGTGTTTCTGAAGGGTAACTACTATGACAATTTCAATATTCCAGTTCACCCTTTTATGGGGATGGGTGACATCACTACACATAGGGTGAAATCCACTACACATTTTATTTAAATTATAGAAATACTAGAATTCCATAATGAATCAGACTAGTGGTCCATCTAACCCAGTCTCTGACACTGCTCCATACCAATGGCTTTGTCAGAATGGCCCGTCAGCAATTTCCATTAACCTGAGAAAGTTATAAAATATTTTCCCCTAACTGTACAGCATATTATAGGTAATTGAGTCACATATAAAACCTCTATAATGTACACTGCTACAGTTATGATCAGTGGAGGTGCTGATGCCCCTTGCTACAAAGCAGGAAGACTGGTAAAGAGAGCATTTTCCACTATGGAACATATTCTGCCCTTCCTCTCCCCCCAACCTCCACCGTCTCTGATCTGAAGTTGCCTAAATGTCTTTAGGTTCTGGACATGGTTGTTGTAAAGCCCATCTATTTGTTTGGATTAGGGGGTACTGCAGGGAAGGCTGGGACTTAAGCTAGGGGAGAAGTAGGGATACTATCTATATTTTGGTAGCTGGCCGAGATTTTTAATACGGGGTGGGAATGGTTTTTGCTATGTTTTTAATAATTGTATACACCTGGACATGGAGATAGGTATTTGTGTGTGTGTAACTCAGAAGAACAAATAATACTTAGCATTTGATTTAGATGTTCAAAGCAGTGAACAGATTTAAACAAATCAATCATCACTCCCCACCTTTTGGAGATCAGCGATGTAAGTACTGCTATCCCCATTTTACAGAAAACAGAAATGAGACAAAGTAATCTGTTTTAGGACATACAATGAGAAAATGGCAAAGCTAAGATTAGCATTCAGGACCCCATGAATCCCAGCCATTTGAGCCTTCCTCTGAAGCATTAAATACTAACCAAAAGCAGGGTATTAAGTAGAAGCAGCAGCAATGTGCTTTGAAATGGAAGTCCTTATGTTCCTAAAAGCAGTGATAGGCTGCTCATCTGGTTTTCCAGCAGGAGATGGCTATTTAGTAGCATATTGAGGCAGGGCAGGAGAGAATCTATAGAGTGTAGATTTCAAGATTTACTTGTTCCCGACTACACAGTTTTATAGAATATAGTACTCTGTAATGTTTACCAAATCAACTTCTCTTTGCAAAATTCTGTCGCAATGGCAACCTTTAATAACGTGACCACTACCAAACTGACCATGCTATATATATAAAGCACTTTCTGAAGTCACAATGCAAAAAATCATAGAAACATAACATATTTCAAGCAGAAATCCCAATAGTACTCAATTGAGACCACAATGTCAGCTATATTGTTTTTGCAACTATAATAGCAACAGAACAATTAAACCCAGTACAAGCAACCTGCCCTGCACACACCAGACATCTCAGAATTCCCAATCTAAGTGGAGTTTGACTTTGGCAACTTATTGCCAATATGGGATATGCCAGGATGATGACCAAATACTGGTAGTTGTGGCATGTCATTTCATGTGCTTTGCTGTTCCCTAAAAGGATGACATGAGTAATGAAAGTACTGGACATTCTGTGTTGTTTCTTCCTCTTTTTCTGTATTAAGATGTTTTTCATTTTGTTTCTCTTGCTAATAATATAAATAATATTACTAATAAGGGAAGTATGGGATTGTTTCTCACATGCTCTTCAATGCCCACATCCTAATGACTGCCATGCTACTGTAGCTGATCTAGAGGCTGAGCTCTCTCAGACTACTGCATGCTAAATTATAGTTAACATAGTTAACTACAAAAATCCTGTTCCATTTGTCTATATCTGTCTACTGAAGTCTTCGTGCTCTTACTGAAGAAATGTGTTAACCACATAAGTCCCCAGCCCATTGCAAACGGCGGGCAGCCATTAACATCATTTTGACTCTGACTGCCTGATTCAGGACAGCATCCTTGTTTGGGAATGGTGCGTAAGCAGGCATGGAACTGCCAGTGAAGACAATAAACCTGCTCATTAAAAGGCATTTGTTATTTTTAATTTACATATAATGATTTTTTTTACCTTATTCTACTTTGAATGAGGATTTGGTCCTTACATAACCACAGTTTCTGTAGATTTACTGATTATTTTGGTAATCTAAAGACTCCACCTAAGATCACAGACCCCACTTACATGCAGTAAAAGACAGTTTCTGAAAAACAGCTTAGTCTACCTAGGCAAGAGAGAGAAAGGGCAGGAGAAAAGTAGTATTAGGATCCCCATTTTACAAATGGGAAATTGAAGCAGTGAAATATTAAATGATTTCACCAAGGTGGCACAGCAAAGATGTATCAGAGCTGTGAATTTAACCTACTAATGTTGAGTTCCAGTCAAGTGCCTTGTCTATAATTCATCCTGGGTAGGCATTTGTCCATGATTGCACAAGATGAATTAAATCCTTTGTTTTAAAAGGAGCTGCAAAAGCAGCAGGAGTCTTGTCCCTGCTTAATCAGTTTTGCAGTATCTACTTAACAATAACATTTACTTTATACAAACAAAAATGAATCTGAGTTTTAATAAGACCAAATTACAATGTCAATTATACCCAGGCAAACCCAATAAAAACATATGTATGAGAGCAGAATTTATTCCACTATTCATTAATCCTGAGAATTTAATATTAAATTCATTTCAATATATGGGCATCACATATGCATCTAAAGCATTTGATACTTGTGTATCAAAAATGAAATACAACTGCTTGAAAACACGTGAAACATCTGAGGAAAGGGCATTCCTCACTGAACCACAGTGCCAGATCTTTGCTGTCAAAAATATCTACTGGGGACACATTTCATCCCCCCACTTTTCAAACCTTTTGAAGCACTTCTGTGATCTCAGAAAGATTTCCCTGGGTATCCTGTAAACAAAAGGTTACATCTGCATTTATCCAGGTTCCACACCTATGGTAAGTTTATCATTGCGATATCCAAAGTTATAGCATTGGAAAGCAAGCTTGGGAGCGTCTATAAGGCTTGGCCACCAGCACTTGTTCTGCCATTTTTTCATGGTCATCCTTCTTCTTACTGGATTTGGAAAGAAGGCCTGATAAAACTACAGAAGCTTTATTTTACAAAACATTTACTAGTTAATTTGAATAATAAAAACTATTCTAGTAAATTAAAATCAGCTACAAGAGTCAGACTACTTTGCCAGGACCTAACTGACTAACAATTTTCATATTATTATAGTTATCAGGTACATTTTCAGTAGTAGAAGTCAGTTTTGACTACCTGGACATTTTAATATTAAAGCAGAAATATTTCACCATTTCCTCTCTGTAGTCCATTAGTTTGATTTCCCAGTTATTTATGCGAGACTTAGACACAGTAACAGCAGCAAAATTTGATTGAGAATCCACAAAAACTGGCAGACATAAGCAGGGACAAGTGAGATACCAGAAGCTATTTAAAAATAATTGGCTAGGACTCAAGGCCATGTTGTTTTTTTGAGTCTGAAACTGCTTGAGCATTACAGCATGGAAGGATTTACAGACAAGTGGTATATTTCCCTCTGCATCAGCCTTGAACCATTGTCCCTGCTTGAGGGCTGGGATTGCTGAAGATGTTGTCCTTTAAATAACAAAGTAACACAGAGCCTGACTTCGTCATTACAAATTTAAAAAAAAAACTTTTCATAAAAAGAGGTTGGCACCTGTATACTGCCCAAACTTTCCCACTAGGATAATTACATTCTGCCTATATTACGTATGTGTTTCAACAGGATACAATGTTCTATTTCTTTTCCTGTGCTAAACTGTTTCATAGTAGAATACCTCAAGAATGGAGGTTATGTGTAACTCTGAAATGTTTATACTGAAAAAACAACAAATAGTCTAGCAGCACCTTAAATACTAACAAAACATGTAGATGTATCATGAGCACAACCCACTTCTTGAGATGAATGGAGTAAATAAAGGTCCAGGTTTTGGACCCTATGGACAGGTCCCAGAGCAGCCCAGGGAATTATCTGGGGCCCTGTCTTCCCACAGCAGATGTCAATAGCCACCACTACAAAAATCACAGTTGAATATTAAGAAATTCAGGAAACTCTGGAAAGATGTTTGGAATTTTGGCAGATGGGCCCAACATTGTTTTTAACAATGTGTTTTTAGAATAAATTTAGCATTAGCTCCACAGCTCATAAATCTATTTAAAAATATGAAAATAGAGGGGGAAATGAAAGGAAATAAGCTTGTCGCTCAATGCTCTCAATTCCTTGTGAAGAGAAGTAAAATTCAATTGAAAGATTTCCTGGGGCAGAGAAAGATTAAAAGAAAATTAATGGTTCTGTATGGGCACAAACAACATTTCATAGGGTTTCTCTGTGGTTATCATAGCTAAAGGCTAAATAAAATATTAAGTTAGAGTTAAGGTTCCAGTCTTACAATATGCAGCTCTTCTCATTTTTGTCTGCTGCATAAATAAATTCCCATTGCATCACTGACTTCAAGCCCTAACTTCCACGAATCTAAGAGTAAAAATGTGGCCCTTTTTTTTTCACATTTGGGTACCAAAAGATAGATTCCCTAGGTAAGTAATCTGATTTTCTGAAACGTTCGTGGAAGTGGTGAATGGTCAGAAGCTCTGAAAAAAATCTGGTCACTTAGCGTAGGCACTCAACTTTGAACATTTTGGCCTGTATTCTTAAAGCAAAGTGTTCCATATTGTTTCCTCAGACTTTGATAATAAGATAGCCACTTCACTTGTATTATGCTGAACTGATTTTGTGAGGAATCTTTAATTTGGCTGCAGGTAGTACTGTTTTCCTCAATCAATTTATAATAAAACTTACACCACTTAAACCCATAAACTAGATTTACAGAGCCACTGGGAATTACCACATTAGGCAGAGCATGACGAAGAACATTTCTACTAAGCCTATGTCTTCACTACTGCAGAAAGTCGAGCTAAGGTACGAAACTCCAGCTATGTGAATAACATTCCTGGAGTCAAGGTACCTTAGGTCATGTTACCATGGGATTTACACTGCATGGGGTCATGGAAGAAAATCTCCCATCAACTTACCTTACTCTTCTCATTGGAGAGAAGACAGGGGTTGAATGCAGAAAATGTGGTGGAATGTAGAAAACATTTCCTTTAATTTTTTCAATCCATGTGCAGATTCTTTCCATCAAAATAAATTTTTATGTGCATTGAGGCATATGCACATGTGCACCACCAGTAGAAAGAAAAAACCTAGCTGTGGGTGCTCTGTTAATCAGCGGGGCAGCCTTAAAACCTCTCTTGAGTGGCCACACAAGTGCACAGCTTACATGGAACACTGGTTCTTCACTAGACCTGTTAAATCAACCATCAGTGGATTGATGTCAGAGTGTTGATCCCTGCTGCAGTGTATCACAGGGTATGTCTACACTACAATGTTATTTCAAAATAGAGAATTCGAAATAGCTTATTTCGAAATAACGTGTCTGCACACAAAATGCATTTCAAAATAGCGTTTTGCTATTTCGAAATAGCGCGTCCACACTGAGTGGATGCTGAATCACATTTAAGGCTGGCTGGAACCAGGTCTGGCAGGGCATCAGGTCAGGATTTACTTTGTGGCTGCTGCCTGAAGCTATCTGAGCCCTGTGCTTAAAGGGACCCTACCCCTGGACAGCTGGTTCTCAGGTTTCCCTGCTTGCTTGCCTACCTTGATGAGGGACAGCAAAGCATTTTGTCTCTGCATGCCCTCACTCGGGACACCACAGCACTCTGCAACATGGAGCTGGAGCTGCCTCTGGGCAGTCTGGTGCTTCTCTTGGACACGTTGCTGCGAGCCTGGCTGCACTTTCTGCAGCCTGCCATCCAGGAGGTCCATTGGGGGGCTGTCAGTATCCAGAAGGCCCTGCAGGAGAGCTTCCATCCTGAGGAGAACTAAGAGCCTCCCTGGCCTGCCCCACTGGGGGCTTGTGCCTCATTCCTCCCTCACGTCCTTCCAATTACCCCACGGCCCCAACCCCCCTTCCTGATGTCAAATAAAATACACGTTTTTTCATAAACACAAACTGTCTTTATTTAGCAAAACTGGGGGGGGATGAAACTCTGGTGAGACTGGGGAAAGGAGGCAGGAAAGGAGAGGAGAGAGGGTGGGAGAGGGGAAGGGGAAACCTGGGAGGAGGGAGCTGGAAGGGAAGCAAGGGGAAGAAGGGGAGGAAGCTCAGGGCTCAGGGGTGGGGGGTCTCGCCGGACCGACTTGATTGTCATGCAAACCTGATCCTGGGTTTGCATGTGGCTTTTGGTGGCCAGGCTGGCAGCTATCCTGCCATAGACGGCTGCGTTCCTCCATCTAGTGCAGAGATCATGGACGTTGGGAGCATCCCTCCCAAACTTGAATAAGGTCCATGAACTCCGCCCTGGACCAGGAAGGCACCCGCCTTCTCTGGGCCCTGGCAGGCTCCTGGGAACTGGCAGACTGCTGCTGGGGAGCGGTGGAGGGCTGGCTGCCAGTGGCTTGCTGGCTCATGTTTTGGGGCCACTGGGTCAGGGGCAGTAACTGCTGGCTCTGGGCTGGCAGGCTTGGAGCTGGCACAGGCACTGTGACCAGAGTCTACCCTTTTAAGGGCTCTGGGGAGGGGAGGAGGGAGAGGAGTGTTCTTGGTTGAGGCTGGAGTGGCCACCAGGGCACCCTGGAAAGGCTGGAGGCCCCCTATTTCGAAATAAGTGTCTACACAGCACTTATTTCGAAATAGCTATTTCGAATTTGACGTTATTCCTCGTAGAATGAGGTTTACCAAATTCGAAATAAGTGCTCCACTATTTCGAATTTATTTCGATATAGCGGTTTGGCTGTGTAGACACTAGGAAAGTTATTTCGAAATAAGGGCTGTTATTTCGAAATAACTTTGCTGTGTAGACAAAACCATAGAGACATAGAACAGTAGAACTAGTAGGGACCTTGAGAGGTCATAAAGTTGAGTGCCCGGCCCTCACGGCAGGACCAAGCACTGTCTACACCATCCCTGATAGATGTCTATCTAACCTGATTTTAAATATCTCCAGAGATGGAGATTCCACAGCCTCCCTAGGCAGATGTAGATGTAGTCTAAATCTTACCCTAGAAGTCTTACTCTAAAGCAACCCCTTCCTTCAAGCATATAGAGATTCTCCTTTCTCAAAACACTTAATATACATATATGCCTTCATATGGCAAGAATCCTGCCTTCTATTTTGAATACTATGAAATTTAGGAAAAATACTAACCAAATACCAGGATAAAATGGGCACAGACAGGAATTTCATCATTTACTATGTAATTTTTTTTACCCCTTTGCTTTCTCAGTACTGCTTCCATAAATTCTCTATGGAGACTGCTACCTTCACGGGTAGCAGCCATTGTGTAGTACACAGTTTAGACAGCATATTACAGAGGTGATGTCTGCACACATATTTTTCTTGTGGCATCTTGATTTTATTTCTTCTTGTTTTATTCCTTCCTTGAACTGAAAAGAAAACTCAAAGTGGAAGTATTATAACATTTCTGTGTGCATGTTATGATTAGGTTAAAATACAAAAGGCTTTTTGTTGAGTGACATATGGCAAGTCTGCAGCATCATTTTCACACACAAGGCTACTGTCTGGTCACCTTAATGTATCATATTACTATACCATACACAAACTCATGCACTATAACTTTTAAACTGAATGCAATTCTCTGTTTTTGATCTGCATTTTTAAGTTGTTCTGTAACACCTACCAACCAAGTATGTCTTACCAAATGTGTCGTCTTTGTCTTGTTAATAAAAGACTATTGTCTGATTACTGTCTCCTAGAAGATAAGAGGTATTATGTACATGTGCCTGAGACTGAAAGGTCAGCTATTAAGAAATTACAGGGTTTTTTTCACGCTCTCTCCATTTTATGAGAAACAATCAAATTCCAGGCACATCCCATTGTCCTGTACAGCCAAACCCTGACCTTGCTTTAAGTTATGATAAGAGGAACTCACATAACAAATTTGGTGGTCTTAGCTCTTACAGTTTAGGAGGAGTTCTTGAACAAACAGACTCACATGACAGACCCACAGACATGCACATTTCTAAAATATATAGTAAGACTAGAAGACCTACTTGACATTGCCTGGGTCCTTCAGGGCAGGGGGCTGGTGATGTGAAGAGTTCAGGACTCAGAGCAGGACCTTGGGGTTGTGTGGGGGCTTAGGTCAGGAGGCTTGGGTATGGGGTGCAGGAGTGGGGGCTGAGGAGGGGCTCAGGTTATGGGGCTGTGGGTGTGGGGATGCAGGAATCAGGGATGGGGAGGAGAAGGGGCTCAGGGAAAGGGGATGGGGATGCAAGAGTGAGATTGAGGGGCTGAGGGTGAGGGGTGGAGGTGAAGAAATAAGGGCAAGAGATCTGGAGGAGGGGGAGCTCAAGGTAGGTGGGAGGGGTGGCCACCAGCTTCTTCCTGGGGGTGGCCCAGGATGGCAGGACTGTGCACCCCACCTGCCAGCTTGTCCCTGAGGCAGGGGAAGGCTGTGCATCACACACTCTAGCTTCTTCTGGGACCAGCTGGGAGGGGGGAGGCGATTCGCACCTTGACCATTGGCTTGTCCACAGGGGGCCAGGGCAGAGAAGAACCAGGGTAGGGGGAGCCACATAGGTCAGCCTCATCAGTGTTCCCTGGTCTGGTCCAGGGACCAGAGCCATTCAGGTTAGCTCCAGCATCACTCCCCGGGCCAGGCCTGAGGGAAAAGTTGGGGGGGGGGCGCACAGGTCAACTGAGGGCTGGCATGCTGGGCAGTCTGGAAGTGCTCAGGGGGCAGGCTGTGGCTCCTCGGGGGAGTTGGGTCCTTTTCTCCCCCTCCCTTGACCTCCGGTCCAGCAGGGGTGTTCTATTTTCGCTCTGACACTGCACCAATGTCTAGAGTGGGAGTTGGGGCATGGAGGCCACTTACCTGGTCTGGTGGCTGGCAAGACGGTGAGCCCTAGCTCCCGCTCACCACTCTCTTGGTGGTACAGCTGCCCCTCATGGTCACTCTGCAGTATCGCTGTCCCCTGAGCTTACTATACTCACTCTGGGTGTGTCTAGACTACATGGCTCCGTCGACGGAGCCATGTAGATGAGACAGGACGACAAAGGGAAATGAAGCGGCAATTTAAATAATCGCCACTTCATTTAAATCAAAATGGCCACCGCGCTGTGCCGATCAGCTGTTTGTCGGCACAGTGCGGCAGTCTAGATGGGGATCTGCTGACCCCAGAACCCTTCATCGGCAGATCCTTTATGCCAGAATGAAGGGTTCTGGGGTCGGCAGATCCCCGTCTAGACTGCCGCACTGTGCCGACAAACAGCTGATAGGCACAGCGCGGTGGCTATTTTGATTTAAATGAAGTGGCGATTATTTAAATCGCTGCTTCATTTCCATTTGTCCTCCTGCCTCATCTACATGGCTCCGTCGACGGAGCCATGTAGTCTAGACACACCCTCTGAGTATAGAGTCCTCTCTGCCTTCTCCCTTTCCATGTTATGGAAAAACATTCCCATTCTAGGCACTTCCCATTTTCCTGGCACAACCAAATCCTGGCCTTGCTTTAAATTAGGATAAGAGGAAGCTGCCTCCCAAATTTGGTGGTCCTAGCTCTTACCATTTAGGAGGAATTCCTGAACAAACAGAATCACACACAGATGGACAGACAAATTGCATGTTTCTAAAATATATAGATTTTCTTCTCAGTTATTCACATCACTATGTGAAAATTAAGTATCTGGCGGTCATTTATCATGTGTTTGTCGAGTGCATCTCCTGTTTGAAGCCTTTAGGCATTACCACTACTTGAAATGCTAAAATAACATAAAATCATATTTCAATTACTATAACATGTGACATAATGCCTGTTCTGTGGTATATTGAGCTTCTCCTTCAGAAGTCAGATGTTTGCAGCAAGTTTTCTTTTTTATCCTGGTCATGCATTTAATCATATTTAATATTAGATGTATTAATGCAAAATGTACTCAACCCAAGAGATGTATGTGCATACTGTGGCATTCATTATCAGACACACAGACACATTCTTATTTGTATTCACATTGGAAACAGCATTAACTTTACAACAGCAAAAGAGACCCATGAAAAGAACCAAGCTGGAGGATAGCAGAATAGCCTTATGCTGTGATCATTTTAGATTAGCAATGGGATGTGGCTTTTGGATGACATACTCACAGCCTTTGGCTTTGTATGGCAGCCTGAATGGCTTCCATATGTGGTTATTGGAAAATGTACACATGGATTCCCTCCACCAAAGGATATGTTCTTTGTCTTTATCTTTGGGTTCCATAGCATACAAACAGAATTAAATGGAATAGAATGTATCTCTGTGTTAAACTGCTAGTCCTAACACTTTGCCTAATTCCCAATTGCTACCCTATACTTGCATGTAAACAGACAGTTTCAGGCTGATAAACAACTAGCATTCTTATATGCAAACACACTGCCCAAGATTTTCTTTTTCAACCTCTCTCTCTCAACAAAAATAGCCCCAATCCTCTCCGTCCAAACCACCCTCTAAGCAATTAAAAAAGCAGCTATGGTAAAGTTCTGTAAATGCCTCTGCCTGTGACTGGCTACATATAATCACTATTATCCCGCTGTGTTATTGACTAGAGAAGTACCTGCCTTACTGCAAATGATAAAATGATTAGATATAAAATGATGAGGGGGCTGGAGCACTTGACCTACGAGGAGAGGCTGAGGGATTTGGGCTTTTTAAGTCTGCAGAAGAGAAGAGTGAGGGGGGACTGATAGCAGCCTTCAACTTCCTGAAGGGAGGTTCCAAAGAGGATGTAGAAGGCTGTTCTCAGTAGTGATGGATGGCTGAACAAGGAGCAATGGTCTCAAGTTACAGTGGGGGAGGTCTAGGTTGGATATTAGGAAAAACTATTTCACTAGGAGGGTGGTGAAGCACTGGAATGGGTTACCTAGGGAGGTGGTGGAATCTCCATCCCTAGAGGTTTTTAAGTCTCGGCTTGACAAAGCCCTGGCTGGGATGATTTAGTTGGGGTTGGTCCTATTTGGAGAGGGGCGTGGACTCAATGACCTCCTGCGGTCTCTTCCAACCCTATGATTCTATGATTCTAAATAATCATATGCAGAACTGTGTAATTTCTTGTGATTAATTTATTGTGTTAATAATAATATAAGTGATATTCCGGTACCAAAACAACATTTCTAACAACACATTTATACCTCTAATAATTAATTATTCATATGTAACCTTACCTGTACAGATGTAAGAAATGTTATCCCGGAGTTGTGCTGAATATTAGCAAACTAATCTAGCTAGGCAGCTGTAGGGTTAAAATTTCTTGATAAAAAATATAGGCTTACATTTTATACCTATTGTATACATTATTCACTACATTCACTAACCAAGTGAGAAACTTTCTATAATACTAAACAATTATGCTGCTAATATAGCTAATATAGCTAATATTTCTTTTGTCTAATATTTCTGTCCATTGCTTCTACTCCAAATCTCTAGACAATTTCAACAAAACTGGATAATTTATACTTTTAGTATAACCTGTGTAAGCTCCCATTTTTAGAAGTTAGGCATAATGCAACAGCAAAATAAGTGCACTGGCACTAAATGCACTATACTTGACCTCCGCCTAGAGGTGAATGTCTCTAAACAAATATTTTGAGAGTAATATATTAAATGCTGTGGTTATTTGGAGAAGTGGATAATATCTATTCACTTTGAAATAAGTTGGGTTTTTTTTAAATGATAGGTAATCTACAACCTTCTGGCAATATATTATTGGAAAGCATGTTCTAAAGCCAACAGACCCTGGTCGTAGGCAGGAAGGATTGAACCTGAAACCTTAGGGGTTTAATCCATGTAACTCTATTACATGAGCTAAAAGCCAGATGGCTCTTAGCTAAGGCTGCAGAGCAGACTTCACTCGCCCTTGTCAGTAGTCTCAGTACCTCTGGGTTACAATATCTTACAAACTTTCATTGCATATATGAAAAGATTTAAAATCTAGTCCAGCTTTTGTTGTTACTCTGACTGAATCTTACAGAGGAGCATCTCTTCTGGTCATTGTATGTCAAAACTACGATGCAGAAAAGCTTTGTCAGATAAGCAACCATTTTTTTAATATAGGAATCAAGGAAAAAATCTAATCAGAACTGCATGGCAATTCTCCCAACAATTATGGACGTTTTGTTTTCCCTCTGTGCACTGAGCCTCTATTTGTGCTTACATCTGTGGGAGTTCTGAATGTGTCTGCAGAACAGAGGAATCAAACTGGCAAGGTGTCTGTCATTTGGATAGAAATTTGTCCTTGGTACGTGTCTAACAACTTTGTTTGCACAATACAACACATGCCACAATCTTGAATTGTTGTTGCACTGGGGCCAAATTTATTAAAGATTTCTAGAACATAAACAGACAGAACCACCCTATTTATCCCTCCCAGTAAAGAAAACTCATGTTAATAAAAAAAAAATCACATTAAATTGCTTAAATCCATTGCAAACTGTTCAATCATAGTCCAATCAAAATATGTAATTTACTTACAGCATATTAACAAATAACCCTCACCCCTCAAATGCCTGATGGAGAAGATGAGGTTTGCAGTGCGTTCAGAATGTTAACAAACCCAGGCTGTGGCAGAACAAGGGGGACAGAACAAGAGAAGAAGGCATACATTCTAGAACAGAGGAATCCTATTCTTAGCTCTACCATTTTTCACCATCAGCCTGATCCAACACCTATTGAAATCAATGTTTCAAAAACTCCTAAATGCTTTGGGAGTCTGAATCACATTTTTAAAAGTGATTTAGGCACTTCAGAGCCTACATTCATTGACTTTTAACCCAAGTGCCTCCCATAGGAGGGATTCGCACATAACACTGACTGTAGTGGGCATTAGATCAGGATATATTGACCTTAAGCAAGTCACCTACCTACTAAGTATCTCAGTTTACCTATCACTAACAGATACTTTCCTACCAACTTCACAGGTGTACTCCAAGGCTTATTATTAAAAGTCAATAAAGGCTCAGATACACACTTTGCACACTGAGAGTGATTAGTGAGACAATTCATGTGCTGAAGTGTTTACAGAAACAAAGAATAAATACTTATCTGATATCCTTTACTGCTATGTGTAAAATTATGCCTATGCAAAAGTTCTGGCAGAATCAGGACCTTAGATGGCTGATAGACACACAAATATCACAGAGTAACACAGCTACCAGGAAATAAAACCCCTATGCAATACAGGAAAACATCATCACCATGGTCTTTCTAAAAACCCTAAGGAACATTCTTTGAGTCTGCTCTTTTCCCAGGGCTGGCTCTAGGCACCAGCAAATCAAGCACGTGCTTGGGGCGGCACATTTCCAGGGGCGGCATTTCCAGGTAAGCAGCTGCCCCCAGCAATGCCCGACCCCGCCCTGCCGATTTTAAAGGGCTGCGGGAGATGCCACTACCTGCTGTGCAGCGCTGGCACCATGTGCACCCGGAGCCTCCTGGCTGCCCTCTGCCTCCTGCTGCTGCCCAGCTCAGCCGCCTACTTCGGGTCAGCCCTGCCCGCGGGGGGCCAGGGCGGGTTCGCAGGGGGATGGCCCCGGTGGAGGAAGCGCAGTCTCCCCTTTGGCCAGGGCCATGGCAGCTGCAGGGGGGCCAGGCACCCGCCGAGGCCCCTGTACTCTGGGCATGGCCATGCGGACCACACTGGACAAGGCCCTGCAGGTGCTGGAGAAGCTGCAGGTACTGGTGGAGCTGTCGGGCCTGGGGCTGAGGAACAACGCCCCCTGCCTGCCCCAGACACGCTAGCACCTGCTGCTGATCCGGGGCCAGCCCGGGCCCAGCCTGAGTCACCTCTGGGAGGCCGGCTACTTCCCCGTCTTCATCAGCAACCTCCAGCGCAAGGCCAAGCAGGCCACCAAGCTCTTCAAGGGAGATCCCAAGGGAATTTGTCGGGGGGGGGGGCCGGGGCAGCCTCCAGGTACTGGCCCCCGGGCAGCGGGGGCGGAGTGAGGTGGGGATGCCCAGCGCTGTGGGTCGGGAGTGAGGGACACTGGCAGGGCTGTGGGTTAGGAGTGAGGGGCAGGGCTGGGCTGGGCTGGCTGTGGGTCAGGGAGTGAGGGACACCGGTAGCTGGTGGGGGGAGCCCATGGCTGGCCTGGCTATGGGGACTATGGGTCAGGAGTGAGGGGCACCAGCAGGTGGGGGGGGGGCAGGGCTGGGGTGCCTGTGGGAGCTGTGGGTCAGGAGTGAGGGGCACCATCAGCTGGGGGGGGCAGGGCTGGGCTGGCTGTGGGGACTGTGCATTGGGAGTGAGGGGTGCATAGGGAGGTGCTGGACAGGGCAGGGAAAAGGCTGTTGTGACCCAGAAGCGAGTGAAAGGGGAAGGGGAGTTTACTTGAAGCACCTTTGCCTTTATGGAAAAATAATAATTAAAATTTTATTTGTATGATGAATTAATAGCTTTATCTGAGCTAATAAGTCCTGAAACTTCTCCTCTAAAAGTATTAGAATTTATAGCAAGAAATGATTCTTTCACTCCAAACACTGCTTATAGCATTACGCATTCTTTTAACATTACCAGTATCAGTGGCTTCTGGTGAGTGCAGTTTCTCAAAACTGAAATTACTAAAAAATTATTTGAGGTCCACCATGTCTCAAAATCGTTTGTCAGGACTCGCATTAATTTCAATTGAAAGTACCATTGCAAAAAATTTAGATTTTACTGAATTATTAAAAGGCTATGCAAGTATAAAAACCAGAAAAATTCAGTTCAAAGAAATCTTTTAATTTATGAGAAACTGGGTGCACCGGAAGACACTAATGTTTTTCATTACAGTGTATAGTTGAACCCAAATGGTTTGTAATTGTGATTTTGTTAAAATTAAATGAGTACACTAGTAGGAAATTGTTTTATTTCACTAACTACAAATTTTCTGTTTTCAGTTTTTAAAAAATTTTAAACAGTCAAAAACAAAACAAAACAAAACAAAAACATTGCAAAGTGCAAACATGTAAAAGCCAACAAAAAAAGGAGGGGAAAGGCCAAAATTTTTTTTGCTTGGGGTGGCAAAAAACCTAGAGCCGGCCCTGTCTTTTCTAGCTCCTTTTTCTTACTTCAGCTGTGCTTTGACTTTCAATATACCACACACTAGCATGGTTAGCAAAGTTACAGTTTTTAGCTTGCCCTCCACAGAATCACCTTCAAGCCCCAGGTCCTTTTACTGTTACCTGACACCATTGGAACAAATCTGGCTTGTGATAGAGGCCAGGTGAGTCCCCAAGGGTTAGTCTTCTGTTTCATTTTCTACAGTTGGTTGCTAACTGTGAGACCATTTGGCAGCTGCAGCCTTCAAGTCTTCAAATAATTAGTTCTTGCTAAGATAGGCAGTGATTTTAGAAAGAAAGTACAGAAGAAGTGTTACAACCACCCCCAATCTATCATTTATGCAACATGCCCTACTTAGGAGTAGTTGGAGGAAATTTTGTTAGACATTTAGATGCGTGTTCTCAGAAAACTGCTGTTTATAAACCGTAGCTTTCCTGCAATTTTTAATTCCCTACAGAGTATTCCCATATCCCAGTAAAAGGTAAAACTTAAAGAATCGGTATGTATTACTGGTGTTATAAAGAGCAAAAGCCAGTATTCTCAGTAGCAATATTTATTATAGACATAGCAATATTCTCAGAAATTAAGCTGTTCAACAAAACAAAACGATTATTTAAATATTATTTTTCCTTTAAAATTTCTATGGCTCTGTGATAATTGGGGGAGGGGATAATACAATTTTCTGGACATTTCAACCATTCACTTATCTAAAGTCTTTTTTTTAGTAGTTAATTCTTTAGACCTAACACTAATTGTTTTGCCTGTAAGGGGATAAAACCATGGACAGTGGGTCCTAAAGAGTTCCCAGGAAAGCAAGGAAAGCAGGAAGTGAGTTGGCAAGAGGCCAGGAGAGCCAATGGAAATAGAGTGTGGGCTTCTAAACTGGAAGCAGTGGCATTTCCTGTTCCTGTTGTGTGGCCAGAGAAGAGCCTAGGAGGACATTAAAAAAGCCAGAGAGCTAGGCATGGAGAATGCGTCAACTTCAATGCCTAGGGAAAGGCTAAGTCTTAAAACTACAGATATGTGAGTAGAACAGGGAAAGTTTAGTCAGACTCAATTAGGTTATTTTCTTTATTTGGGGGTTTGTTTGACTTCTCTAGGCTGAGCCAAGTATCTTCTCCCCTACATTATAACTTTCCAGGCTGAATCCCAGGGAAGCAAATTCTCCAAGTTTTTAATCCTTTCAAAAAAATCTGCTCCATAACACCTAGCAACTAAGAAATGTTTCACCAAGTTTGTTTCTTTTTTTTCTGTTTTGTTAATAAAAATCACCCTTTAAGACCATGATCTGATTTCTGTGTCCTAGAAGGTAGGAGGT
Source organism: Rafetus swinhoei (assembly GCA_019425775.1). NCBI lineage: Eukaryota > Metazoa > Chordata > Testudines > Trionychidae > Rafetus > Rafetus swinhoei. The sequence continues at coordinate 119,839,446 of CM033449.1, forward strand.
TCTGTGTGCATGTGCCTAAGACTGAGCCACCAAATTACTAAGAGAAATTAAAGTTCCCTTTTCAGTTGATTGCAATAGCTAAGTTTCCAGAGGCAGGGTTAAAAGAACTTGAGGATACTTCTCACAGGAAGGAATTCCCAAGTGCACCTTCCTGGATTTTAAAGGGGTATTTGCATTTGGGTGATGGCAGCGATGCCAATCCAATGCCAGGGAATCTGTGACACTGGGGAGTTTTAACATAAGCCTTTAGTAGCAAGGTGTTTTTAAAAGTCTCTTGTGGGCCGCCTCTTTTGGCACTCGAAGTGCTCAAGTGGGGAACAGCCTTGACAGACCCCAATGAATACTGAAAGGGTATGTTTCAGATAACTTGACATATATTCAGGATAAACTGTACAGCTCACTTATACATTTGCTACACAAATTCATGGTGATAAAAGCTTTCTATTCTCTTTCCCACTACCCAGAAATAATAAAAAAATACACAATACTTAAAATGGAAAGGATTTAAAAGTAAGAGTTTTGGATCGGTGCACTGGCAACAGGAGGGCAAAGCACTGAGTGACTTAGGGAGGTTATCCCAAACAAGTGTAAATACAATATTTATAGCACTCCACTTAGTCAGGTATTTTGTATAGCTGTTAAATTTTACAAGGAAATGATTTTATGAACATTTTAGAGTAGATAGTTAAACACTGAATTGGGGACTCTACTTGCAAAGCCAGGTGCCTTAATCATCATGAGGCCAATCATGTAGAATTTAGAGGGGCACCAAGTTCCAAAAATGATTTAAATTAGCTCTTTTATACTTAATGTCCCAAATTAAACAAACTCTGATATGTTGGGCCAGAGTGACTGCTGGACCCTATTGGGAAACTGGGGACTCCATTTTCCAATGATATGTTTCTTGTTAAGATTTTCCAAAGTGAAAAGTAATTTTGAGCACCCACATAAATCAAGTTGCAGGGACCCAATTTTCACTAAGGGTGTGTTCAGCACTTCCTGAAAATAAGCTCCCTTTATGGCATCTTAGCCAGCCACCCAAAATTAGTGGGCATTTTGGAAAATCTTGGCCCCGGTTTTGGTCCTGCGTCGTCAAAAATTACTAGATTTTAATTGTGCCTTTTTTATATCTAGAAATACCATCACTGGCCCAAAACTGAAGTCTTGAGCCTTGGACAGGAGTGTTTTTGGAGGCTAACTCTACATTTAAGGGAAGTGCAAGAAATATTCCTCTGAAAGGTCTAATTTACTAAAAGGCTGTTAGAAGCTGCTCGTAGAATTGGAATTTTAAAATAAATTCCAACAATTTGGGAAGAGTTTATGTGAAATGATGTGTGTGTATATACATATACATGTGTGCTCTCTCACAACATATGTGCATGAGCTAAACTTCAGTTGTTATAGCCAGAAACAATTTATGTTAGAAAAGCAACCCAGGTGATTAGCATCTGCAAATTAATTAGCTCTGCAAAATTAATTTTTGTGGCTTTCATGGCCTGGGATAAGCTTTTGTGGCATGGAAACAAGATATTTTTAAACACTCATTGTGCTAGCCCTTTTCAGTGAAATGCCTGAAATGAAATTACTGAAGTTGGCTTTGAAATGAGGTAGTAAATATGTAGCCACTATATAACTGCTAACCCTAAATATACATTTTAAATGGTAGTTAACAGGCAACTGAATTGTTAAATCTAATATGGTCGCTATAATAAAAATTAATGTAGGTTATTAAAATACTAATTAATTAGAGCATTTATTTTATTTAAATACCATGCAATATGATAACACAATGGTAATTTCAGTGAATGTCTAATAAGTTTTATTAATCACATGATGGTGGTTTCAATACATTTAAATAAATATCCTATTGAGAAATCCTAATTCTAATCAGAAATACTTGTTAGGAGCAGACAATTATCAGCAAACAAGAAGAGATATTCTATGCCAATTGCTCTTCCTGGGAACATATTTTTATCGAATATATTGTGAATTAAATGATGACACAAAAGCAGCATGCCCTCCCTGTGGAAATTTCCTGAAAGCCGACTACTGCACTCAGGCACAGTTATCTTGAAAGTGAAGGCTACAGTTCATCAGTGCTGTTAAACAGAGAGCTGTGCAGTGAAACTAGGGTAATCTCAGGATAATTACAGGTTACCATCGTTACACTATTGGGCCTGTGGTGCTATAACTTCCATTATAACTTTCTAAGGAAGCTTTGCTGGCATTGTACCCATTCATATACTGCTGTCATAAGGCAGAACAAAACAAAGCCAACAAGGCAGGGAAAAAATGGTCTCACTTTTAATGTTCCTTTGTAATAAGACACTAGATGAAATGTGTATTTGTGTGGGAGTATTCAAAGGACTAATTTACTTTCCTTCAAGGAAGTTCTACAAAATAATGTATTTATACACAAAAACTGTGCTGTATCTCTGATATTCACCATGCTCCTGAATTCATTCAGGAGTCAATTGACATTACATGAGCCCACTGATATCATATCAGTTTAGTTTCAGTTGATTTGTTTTACTAAATAAGATCCTTAGATGTATCTTTGAAGGTACTATAGAATTAAAATTATGTTCCAGGAATACTTGGGAATATTGAGAAGTGTTAAAACCAGCAACATTTCTGGCCTTATCAGTTGATGAAGGTTTTGTTTCCAAATAAAGAAAAGTAAGAGATTTTGAGATCTGATCATGAATGGTCATCAACAGAAGATAGCGTCTTATTTGCAGTTTCTGCCCTAATAACAAATTTAAAAACAAACAGGCACTCATTTTTGTAAAACTCCATCTTCTGAGATACTAAGTATCTCTGTGTATGTGTGATACTTATATTGACTGGAGTATCTTTTCCTATAGATATGACTCTTTGTCCCTCCTGCAGCCTATGTTGCAGAGAATACTCGTTTCCTACAAAGGATCTGATCAGGGACACGCACACAATTAAGTTCACTCACAAAACTAATCCCATTGTCTTCAAATGAGCATGCTCACAAAAGTCTAACAGTATTCAAATGCATCCCTTTGATGATGATTGCCTTCCATTACTGGGGCCCACTTACCTAATCTACTGGCAATTAGCACATGAGTTTACTGGTTAAGGATCTTATCACAAGTAACTCAGACAACTAGATAATCTTGAAAACTTTTGTCCACTGAAGTCAATGAGTATGGATTGACAGGATTGTGCTGTCATGTATCATGGGCTGTTTTTCCTGAGAACACAAATAATCACACACATATGGCTCAAGTATGCCTTTCACACCACTGTTTTGCTCTCTCCCTATGCTGCTTCCATTCTCATCACCCAGCTGTGGACTGAAATTCATGAGTTTCCTGCTCTTTGAACACATAAGAGCACAGGATTCTCTTCAAATATAATGTCTTGTTATCTAAAATGATTGAACAGAAATACAAGTGCCTGTGGCTCAACAAGGACAAGTGCAGACTCCTGCGCTTGGGATGGGAGAATCCCAAGCACTGCTGCAGGCTGGGGACCGACTGGCAAAAAAAGTTCAGCAGAAAAAGACCTGGGGATTACAGTAGATAAGAAGATGGAGATGAGTCAACAGTGTGTCTTTGTTGCCAAGAAGGCTAATGGCATATTGGGATGCATTAATAGGAGCACTTCCAGCAGATCAAAGGAAGTATGTAAGATGAGGATGCATCTGGAGTTTTTTTGAACTCCAGATGCAGTTTTGAACCCCCAATTACAGAAAGGATGTGGACAAATTGGAGAAAGTCCAGTGGATGGCAACAAAAATGATTAGGGGGCTGTGGCACATGGCCTATGAGGAGAGGCTGAGGGATTTGGGTTTGTTTTTTCTGCAGCAAAGAGGGGAGGGGGGGAGATCTGAAAACACCTTTCAACTATCTGAAGCACGGTTTCAAAGGAGGATGGAGATAGGCTATTGTCAGTGGTGACAGATGACAGAACCAGAAGCAATAGTTTCAAGTTGCAGTGGGGGGAGGTCTAGGTAGGATATTAGGAAAAACTATTTCACTAGGAGGGTGGTGAGGTACTGGAATGGGTTACCTAGGAAGGTGGTGGAATCTCCATCCCTAGAGGTTTTTAATCATCCCTCGGCTTGACAAAGCCCTGGCTGGAATGATTTAATTGGGGTTGGCCCTGCTTTGGGCAGGGGGCTGGAATCGATGACCCACTGAGGTCTCTTCCAACCTGAATCTTCTATGATTCTATGATTCCACACTGTGCTACATCAGTGGTAGGCTGGTGTGACTCCACTGAAATTAACTGAATCACAGAAGTATGCAGTTCCTGTAATGCAATGGAGAATAAGGTTCCTGTTTTTCCTGTTTCAAACAGCAGTCATCCTACAACCTAGATAATAGAGATAAATGGGCATTCAAAATGAGCAAAACCCCATTTTCTTAGGATTGTTTGGCATACGATAAAACATCCTCTTTTTTTTTTAATGTTAAAGTGAGGCATATGACAGTAAATAATATGGGATGTGAGCAGCTGGAAGTCAACAGGCCTTATTTAATTAAAATTATTTAAATCTCAACTCACCAAACTCTATTGTTTTAATTCATAAAAAATGATTTTGTACTGTAATAACACATTCACGGATCAAATGAACTTTACTTGTAATTTTGTGTTAAATACTTTTACAAAATAAATCCTGACATGTGACCTAGTTTTGCAGCTGCTCTGTGTACAGAATTAATTAAAGGTAAATGTAAGTTTCATGTGCATAGTAGCAGCAGAATCGGGGGAGGGGCCACCAAAAGAAACAACAAGAAGAATAATATATTTTTAATATTTTCCTCATTTAGGAAGTACATAATGGATTCAACAGAAAAAAAACACTTTCTACATCTGATATACTTATAAATTATTTTATTGTCACAAGCACTTTTTATGAATAAACTCTATTTTTCTCCAAAGTAGATTACAAACCACCCATTTTTAATCAGTTAAAACATCCTTCCTCTTTGGAACTTAGCTAGATTTTTCTTACTTTAGCAGATACAATACCCATTTAAAAAAAAACTGAGTTCAGCAACGTTACATTTCATCTGTACTGAGGCAGATTACCTAACCCTTAGCTATGCAACAGCTGGGATTTACTTTTCTAAATAGGAATTTTATTGTGGCAGAATCAGTTCTGCTTCATTTGTGAAAGTCCCTCTTAGATTTTTTTTTTTTTTAGGCTGAAAACAAATGGAAATGGAACACCTGGTAGCTGTCATGTCAAAGTAATGTATTTCAGCCTATGGCATACTCCATACCTAGGGACTTCATGCATAATGAAACGAGCATTGTTCAGATTCCAGTCTTCTCTTCTCACAAGAGCCTTGTAATATTCTTTATCTCATAATTTGATATTAGTATCTGACAATATTTTTTATTTTATTAGACTGCGCTGGATCTTCTCCAAAATAACTAGCGAGAACATGGCACCTCCAAAAATCTGAGACCAGAAACCTCGTGAAGTTGGATGGTTCTCTAATTCCTAACTACTTTGTGTATTTGCAGGATCGTCAAATAACTTTATGAACATTTATCCTTCGGTAATCTAAATCCATTTTGGATTCTGGAGAAAATGTAATTCTAAATGAGTAGGGGACCTAAAGACAAACCTGTTGCACATATTAAGAAATAGAAAAACAATCCCTCCCAAAAGTTAGGCTGTCACAAAACGGTGCCTTATATAAACAGTAATTGTATGCACCACATTTATTTTTGTCATTAGAATTTTTCTCTTTTCTCCTTTTTCCCTTTATCCATTACCCACTCTATTATTTCCCTCTGGATTTTGCTCCACTCCCTCTTAGGGGTATGTCTTTACAGTAGAGGTAACTTGGATGATTGACACCTACGTTAACTTAGTTCAGGTGTACTGTGTCTTCACTGGTGCTAAACTCTCCTGGCAAGAATATAACAATAATAATACAATATTAGGAATCATTATAAAAGGGATAGAGAATAAGAGAAAAAGTATCTTATTGCCTCTTATAAATCCATGTTATGCCCACATCTTGAATGTTGCATACAGATGTGGTTGCCTCATCTCCAAAAAGATATATTGGCATTGGAAAAGGTTCAGAAAAGGGCAACAAAAATGATTAAGGGTTTGGAACGTGTGCCATATGAAAGATTAAAAAGACTGGGATTTTTCAGCTTAGAAAAGAGGAGACTTAGGGGGGATATGATAGAGGTTTATAAAATCATGACGAGTGTGGAAAAAGTTATTTACTTGTTCCCATAATATAAGAACTAGGGGCCACCAAATGAAATTAATAGGTAGCAGGTTTAAAACAAACAAAAGGATGTTTTTCTTCACGCAGTGCATAATATTCATGTGGAACTCCTTGCCAGAGGATGTTGTAAAGAATAGGACTTTAACAGGGTTCCAAAAAGAACTAGATAAATTCATGGAGGTTAGGTCCATCAATACTTATTAGCCAGGATGGATAGGATTGGTGTCCCTAGCCACTGTCAGAGGCTGGGACTAGGTGACAGGAAAGGGCTTGTTTGAAGATTCCCTGTTCTGTTCACTCTGTCTGGGACATCTGGCATTGGCCACTGTCAGAAGACAGGATACTGGGCTAGACTGATCTTTGGTCTGACCTAGTATGGCCATTCTTATGCATCGATGAGCACAACCTGTCATCAGGTGTAGTGTTGTTTTGCTATACGTTTTTCACACTTTCAGAAGCAGGCTGTCCAGACAACCCATGTACAGTCAACCCCTGTCATACCTTAAAGACAGGTCCTCAAAGGCTACTGATCACAATTATCTGTTCACAAGTGCGTAGTCCTGGTCTATTCCCAGATTGTTTTTTAGGGAGGGAGTCCATAAAAATAGGTCTACGTTTTTGGAATGGCATCCCTTCCAAGAATTTGGGTATTATACATAATCAGTGATCTCAGGTTGGTAGCTCTGCAGTCAAGTTTCCCAGTTTCAGGATAGCAGTGACCTTTACCAGTAGGCATACATGAGAAGTTTGGCCAATGGAATATACGCTGCTAAAGAATCATGTCAGCTAGTCACAACCATGCTGACCTAGATTTTTTAGAAATTCTGTGAAGACAATGCCATCTGAGCTAGCAGTGTCTGCCATATTTGGGAAGTCTTATGACCTTATCCATTTCTTTTCTTGATTGCACAATGGCCTCGATTGCACCCACATTGCTGGCAGTCAAATAGAGAGAGAGAAAGTTCTTTCTTCACTTTCTTTTTATGACTCTCAAAAAATACGTCCCTATTGGATACAAAAAGGGAAACTTAGCTTTTGTATTGCCTTAGATTGCACAAATACTGCACCAATTTCCATTTTAATTGAGATTATTATTCAATTTTATTCTTTAAAGTTTTCTAACAAACATTCCAACTCAGAACCAACAGAGCTTCAGCAAACAAGAGGTGAGAACTTTTCATGGCATTTGTCTGAATATTTCAGATCCACATAGGAATTGCAATACTGGATCAGAGCAATCTAGTCCAGTATCCTGTCCCAACTAGTGGGCAAGACCACTGCTGTAGAAGAATAAACCCTGTGGTAGGCAAATATGGAATAAATTGCCCCCAGGGTGAATATTATTGTCCCAATGGCTAGAGGCTGTCTTCTGCTCCAAGGATCTTGTCTGTTTGAGTAAAAAAAAAAGTGTAGAAAAATGTGAAACTGCTCCTGCAAACAGCAATATCGAAATTGACAAATTCTATAATATTGTGTATATATTCAAAATAACCAATAGACGTTCCCCTTTAGTGTGCTTGCACATAGCCTAGCACACTTTTGTTTGAGGCCTCTGGGCACCACAACAGTATAAATAATAAACTGTAATAATATAGCTAACAGGAAAATACTGGAAGTGTATTACAATGTGAATAGTGTTAATATAACTCATGACTGATACAAACACTTACTCTTGTCTTGCCTTATTCTTTGAACAACCCACTGAATCATTCTCAGAAATTGAATACTTAAGTACCCACTTACCAAAAAAAAATACAATTAGATGCAAATCTCTTGAACATTCACAGAATCAAAGAATTGAAAGAGACCTCAGGAGGACATCAAGTCCAACAACCTGCCAAAAGCAGGACCAACCCCAACTAAATCATCCCATCCAGGGCTTGGTCAAGCTGGGACTTAAAACTTCTAGAGATGGAGATTCCACCACCTCCCTAGGTAACCTATTCCAGTGCTTCACCACCCTCGTAGTGAAATAGTTTTTCCTAATATCCAACCTTGACCACCCCCGCTGCAACTTGAGACCATTGCTCCTCCTTCTGTCATCTGTCACTACTGAGAACAGCTTCTCTCCATCCTCTTTGGAACCTCCCTTCAGGTAGTTAAAGGCTGCTATCAAATCCCCCTCACTCTTCTCTTCTGTAGACTAAATAAGCCCAAATCCCTCAGCCTCACCCTGTAAATCATGTGCTCAGGCCCCTAATAATTTTTGTTGCCCCCCACCGGATTCTCTCCAATGTGTCCACATCCTTTCTGTAATGAGGGGCTCAGAACTGGACACAATACTCCAGATGTGGCCTCACCAGTGCTAGATATAAGGAGAACAATCACTCCCATAGATCTGCTGGCAATGCTCCTACTAATGCACCCTTATATGCCATTAGCCTTCTTGACTACAAGGGCACACTGTTGACTCATATCCGGCTTCTCATCCACTGTAATTCCCAGGTCCTTTTCTCCAAGTCAGATTGGCAGAGACGCTTGGGGGGGTTGTTTTGTTTGATTGGTTTTTGCTTTCCTTTGCAGCATGGGTCACTTCTGGTTTGAACTAGAGTAAATGATGGTATCTCTGTAACTTGAAATCTTTAAATCATGATTTGCAGTCCTCAGTAACTCTGTCAAAGGTATGGACCTATTACAATAGTAGATGGGTGATATTCCATGCCCTCTGATATGCAGGAGATCAAATTAGATCTGGTTTTAGAAGTCCATACATTTGTGACTTAAATCTTTTTCTATATTTGTTTAATAGCATAGTTCATAATTTTTTCCACACACACATAAAAATTCCTGTCTAAAATCAATGAAAAGAAATCTATAGTGGTTTTCATGGCCTTGTATGTACCAAGACATTCCAGAGATTTAACTATTCACACTTTGAATGGACTAATTTTTCTTTAATGATGCACAGAATGCCTATGTATTAATATGAGGTATTAATACAGACCCATGTATTAATATGAGGTCTGTACATATAGCCATTATGCAGTAACTGAAAAGCAAATTCACAACTGTCTATATAAAACCAAAACCTCAACAGCCAGATGATGGAACTATGCTTCCTTAAGCACTGATGTCCGGAAACTGCAATTTCCCTGGTAATTTTCAGTGTACATATAGCGTGCTATTGATGAATATGTCTTTAAAAAAAAGTTTTGCTGTGCATTTAAAAGCTATGTCTAGAACTTTCATAAATGCCTAATCAATTTTGTGCCAATGTTTTTAATAAGTGATTGGACATATCCCATACCTGAACAGGAAGCTTTTTCTAGAGGTTAGAAGAGGGGACTGGAAATCAGGATTCCTGGATTCCTTTCCAGTGACTTTGGAACAGTCATTTACCTTATCTCTCCTTCTGTTTACTTATTATATTTTACAGATGGGTACTTATAGCACTATTTGCCTACTTCAGTATCATGAAACTTAACTTCATCTCCTTGCACTATGCCCTCTAATCTTAGAAATCTTCTCTCTGTCTTGGTCCATTATGCTTCTCCTTTTCCCTTAAAACTCACTTCTTCAGCAAGGCCTAACAACTCCTGAGGCTGCCATATCGAAAGTGAACATAAGAACATAAGAACATAAGAACGGCCGTAGCGGGTCAGACCAAAGGTCCATCTAGCCCAGTATCCTGTCTGCCGACAGTGGCCAGCACCAGGTGCCCCAGAGGGTGGACCGAAGACAATGATCAAGCGCTTTGTCTCCTGCCATCCCCTCCAGCCTCTGTCAAACAGAGGCCAAGGACACCATTTTATCCCCTGGCTAATTTTATGGACCTAACCTCCATGAAATTATCTAGCTTCTCTTTAAACTCTGTTATAGTCCTAGCCTTCACAGCCTCCTCTGGCAAGGAGTTCCACAGGCTGACTACACGCTGTGTGAAGAAGAACTTTCTTTTATTAGTTTTAAACCTGCTACCCATTAATTTCATTTGGTGTCCTCTAGTTCTTCTATTTAGGAACTAATAAATAACTTTTCTTTATCGGCCCTCTCCACCACTCATGATTTTATACACCTCTATCATATCCCCCTCAGTCTCCTCTTTTCTAAACTGAAAAGTCCCAGTCGCTTTAACCTCTCCTCATATGGGACCCGTTCCAAACCCCTAATCATTTTAGTTGCCCTTTTCTGAACCCTTTCCAAGGCCAAAATATCTTTTTGAGGTGAGAGACCACATCTGTACACAGTATTCAAGATGTGGGCGTACCATAGTTTTATACAGGGCAGTAAGATATTCCGGGTCTTATTTTCTATCCCTTTCTTAATAATACCTAGCATCCTATTTGCCTTTTGACCGCCGCTGCACACTGTGTGGAAGTTTTCAGAGAACTGTCACGATAACTCCAAGATCTCTTTCCTGATTTGTCGTAGCCAAATTAGCCCCCATCATACTGTGCGTATAGTTGGGGTTATTTTTCCCAATGTGCATTACTTTACACTTATCCACATTAAATTTCATTTGCCATTTTGTTGCCCAATCACTCAGTTTGGTGAGATCTTCTTGGAGTCCCTTACAGTCTGCTTCTGTCTTGACTATCCTAAATAATAATAATAATCCTGACAAGACAGGATTATTTATTGAAAGGTGAAACTACAGAATGCAAGATGCCCTTCTCAGTCCTTGGCAATGGTCACTTCCAACCCCAAACTGTCTTTGTCTATTCAGCAAAACACTTGAGCATTTTGCTGAATCAGAACCTTAGAATTGTAAGCCTACTGCAGCACATCTCTCTGAATTGTGCTGAGTGTAAATTTGATATAGCTGAGATCTATGGAACCTAATATGTCAGACCAGTATCTTCATTTAATCCGTGAACCTAACTGCTACTTCAAGTGAGGTAACATCAATTATGCATAGAGACCGAAGCCTTAATTCAGCAATCAGGTCTGAATAGACAGAATCTTGTGTCCTCAGAAAGCCTTGCTGTTTGCAGAGAGGCATTACCATGATGATCAGAATGCAGGATCTGAGCTCAAGAATGCAAAGTTCATGGCAAAATGCTTTGCCTTCTTCAAAGGAGAACATGTTGAGCACACAGTGTAGCAATAGTAATCACTTCTTAAAACTAAGAAATACTTTGTATTCCACTGACATCATAAATTAATATTCCTTCTGGAGAATTAGAATAATGTGTCATGATTTACATTAAGTATATGCCTCAATTTATTTTGAAATGGGAACTTACAGACTCATGTAGATTTTGCCTCTTTTCCTGCCCAGACTTTTTTCAGTGAGTTAACTTTAGGAAATATGTTCTCTTGACAAAAATGTGTAAATTCCATGAGTGGTGTTGGGAATATGCACACACTCATGGCCAAGTGCCTGCACTACTTAATTGGGTTGGCAGACAGAAACCACACGTGTCCACAAAAGTGTACTTAGATTTTTGTCATATGTGGACAAAGGAGTGTGTCATGAGGTGCAAAAACAATGGTTTTTGTTAAATACATTCTGACCATCTGTCAGAGACATTCTGAAATGGAGTATTTTACAAAAAGCATGAAGAAGATGGGACTCTACCATTAACCACCCCGATTTATGCCTGTGGATATCTGCATTAGGAAATCTGAACACTATATCAATTTCTATAGCCATCAAATCTCAGAGGGCTCTCTTATTACAGCTTTGATGGGCATGAATTAGCAAGCCAATATTCTGCTGCAGAATTATTTGAGTCTCTCTGCCTACATTCAATTTCTGAAAGATGAGCTCTTACAAAACAGGCTGCTACATGTATTAACCATCCCCAAAACACACACAAAAGACTACAAGTTATTATACGCAGCACAATAAATGAAGCAAACCATAGAATTTGTAGGTTTGTGCATCAGTGCTTAAAAATGATCAGGCAGACATCAGAGTGCCATTATTTTTCATCTGGCTCAGTACCCATAACAAAAGTGCACAACAGCTCCATGCTCTACGGTCCACTCCTTTATCATCCTTTTTATTTCAGCACCCTCCCATCCCATGCCAATGAACAGGAGCTCCTCTACAACATACTTAATGTACTAAGCAGAGAAATTAAATACAGTAAGTGGTGGAAATGTAGTCATTTACAAAATAAACCGGAAATTAAGTCAGATTCTGTTAATAAAAAAATAATTCTGTAATACGGTGTTACAAATGACCATGAACAAAACAAATCATGAACATTCACTTACAAAAAAAACTAGCATGATTATGAAATTTATTCTGTGGACAGAACCAGTCTCTAATAGCAGTGTTGTCTTCAAGTCGTCATTGTCAAGTCCAAGTCGAGTCTCAAGTCACTTTCGAGTCAAGTCCCAAGTCGAGTCTCAAGTCTTAATTTTAAAAATGTCAAGTCGCTTTTGTACAAGCCATCAATATTGGCATTTTTGGACAATTTTTTCACCAAGTCGATTTGACAAAATTAGCAAGTCTCAAGTCGAGTCTCAAGTCACAATGAACCCGAGTCGAGTCTCAAGTTGAGTCACCTAGGCGACTTAAGTCGGACTCGAGTTCAAGTCGTGGGACTCAAGTCAACAACTCTGTCTAATAGCACCTTATATGGAGTAGGGATGTGAAAATCAGATTGAGGGAATATTATTAAGGCCTGTATTCTTTCTAGTGGGACAAAACATGCCCCAAATTGTTCAGAACTTGAGGAGGGGAAAATATTTCACATCCCAAGAAACAGAGGACAGCCCAAACTACCAAGCTTACCTCATTCATTGTAGATAAACAGTAAGGTAATATGTAATAGAAGTCATAATTCTATGCAACAATCTCAGTTGATATTTTCATTGAGAGAAGGATTAGAGTTTCTCTCCACTCTGAGAGTGGCCAATTAAAAAAGTGATCCTCCTTTTCTGTCTCTCCCACATTCAGTTTCTGACCTACAGAGCCTTCCTTCCTCCTGCCATACTTTGAGCCAGATACTCAATTGATATGAATTAATATAGTTTTACTAACTGTACTGGAACTATGCTGGTTTATATAGGACTTCTTAAACCACAGTTCACTTATTCACTCAACAACTTCAGCTATCATGTCCATGCCGCAGGTTTAAAAATCCACCTCTCCAGTCCTGAACTCTTTCTTTCATCATGCCCATGTTTCTCCCTCAGCCACCAGAGGTTTAAAGAAATCACTGGAATAAGAAACAATGTATTAGGACTGATGCAGGATTGGGTGGGCTTTCAAGATGACACAGTTGTCCCACCTGGCCTTAAACTCTATGACTCTATCCTCCATTACACACAGAAATCTGAAAAACTCAGAATATGAAGGAAATTGTTTTGGTTAAACTTTAATAGAACAAATGGTTATTTTCAGCTAAGTCATTACTAGATTTAAAACAAAGCAATAAACAGGCATTAATGTAAATATAGTGCTTACTTCTACCGTAATATGTTCCTAATAAATCTGGTCATTCCCTGCCTTGTCCTAGATGGGATTCAAATAATTTATTCTCTCCTCTTTTAAAAATAGCCTGTTAATGATGGAGCTCTGAAATAATATAAGCGCTATGTCCTAAATTACTACAGCTTCGGGATCTTCACCATCTTTTGATTGCTTCAGCTAACAAGTGGCCCTAAAACATTATTAATATGAATTAAACCCTCTAAATGATGTTCAGCTGTATTGTTGTGTGACTGTAAAAGCATTCCCTCTGGTTTAACCTGTATCTGCCTTGAACCAGTAATCTCATTGTTCACATCTTTAGGGAGCATTGCTCATTACATGCACTAGGTTTAGAACTTGCTGCATTAATTTTCTGTGGACACATGAATAATCAGAGAACTGTTAGCAACCAGGGAAGAAAACAAAACAAAAAAGATTACTTCAGTCAGTGCTTTTTTATACTATTATATTGCCAAATATGATTTCAGTAATAGGCATTCTGCTTAATTTATTAATAAATATATGCCATCTGTATGTAGTGTATGTAGCTCAGCAATCCATTAATTTTAATTAAAAGTTAATTTTAAATGTAATTTAGGTGGAATGTTAGCTAGTAGTTGACAGGTATTGTAGCCAACACTAAGAGATATACTCATGAGATGGGACATTGCAGGATCAAAAGAGAGCACACATCCAGAATTATGCCTTTCTCAGATAATGCCACGTTTGATAGTTTGTCCTATTAAGGCACATATACTTCCATATCTGAATGGCACTTTAATATCGCATCTCTTGTCACACCATGACAATGCTATGTGAAAGTGTAATTTCATTGCTTTGCACTGCACCAATAAATCATCATGTTCTAATGCAAGGCAATTGAATTAAAATGTGAAGTTTCAATGTAATGCCATGTCAGGGTATGATGTTATGCACTCCAAAAGTGATTTTATGATCTGGTTAAGTGTTTGTGGGATGCAGGACTGCCATGAAGAACCAGGGACAGTTAGCCTCTTTAAGGCCACAGGGAAATGTCGGGGCCCTTAAGATGCCAGGAATGTGGCCTATGAGTATGACACAAGGACTCTCACTCCACTTCTCAGAATCAGGCCCCGTCTGCAAGTTCTTTGGCATCAGGCTTCAAGACAATCACAAACATTAAACACAAACTAAAAATATCTGTAAATGTCCTCTATGTTCATTATTATTGCCCAATAAATTATGTTTTATTAATATCTTTCAGCTCTGGGTGCACAAACACATGACTTCTTGTTTCAGAAAAAAAGCTTAAAAATCTCTTTAATAACCTTATAAACGTTATGCTAAGATATTAATTCTGAAAGTACTGTCAGAATAAGCATTAAAATGCTACAGAGTTAAGTTTAACTGATATACAATTGGAATCTGTTCTAGCCCTACAGATTTACATATAGAATTTGGAAATACATGTTGATCAGAGTATTTTTATGAGCTTTAAATGCTAGAGTGTTTTGTATTACTTTATACACAGTATTTGGGATAATATGAACCCAGGCTACTATATTATCAGGGTTTTCTGGTGTCTCTATAAATCATGAAACCTGAAGGCTTGATGATTTTACAACCAGCAGAGGACAAGAGATAGTTTATTATACTATAATACATGGGTGAGGACATGCTTTCTTTTAATATATAATAAGATGTGTGTCTAAGATTCAAAAGTGTTTCAAACACAAAATCCATTAGAACTGAAAAAAATATGCTGGAGTGCAACAGGACCAGTAGATGGAGAAAATATCTCTGACCTACAGATATATTTTCCTAGGTGAATGACTAGAATAGTGGGGAGTATCTATAGCAGTGAGAGAGAAGTTGGCCCATATACTGATTCTGAGGGAAAAAAGGGAAAAGCAGATTTTTCTAATATTGTGATAACCCTGTTTCTACATTTGATAATGATCTTATTTTTAAAAATATATCATAGGGGATGGCATCTGATCATTTGGTTAAAAGTCATGGTCTGGATCATACAAGATCTAGGTATGTTGCTCTCTGCTTCAGATTTTCTTTTGTAACCTTGGGCAGATCACTTAACAGCTCTGGACCCAATACAGCAAAGCACTTAAGTGCATGCTGAAGTCCAACTCTATTTAGCATAGCACTAATTTCAGACAATAGCAAGCACATGTTTAAGTCCACTGTAGTTAAACATTTGTTTAAGTGCTTTGCTGAACCAGTGTTTCAGTGTCTCAGTTTCCTTGTACTGTATATAAAATATGGATACTGCAACTTTCGTACCTCAAAAGGCTACGGAGAGGCTACATTTGTGTGTGTGCATAAAACTCACATATACAGTGTTATGTACAATATCCTGGAACGTGATCTTTTATGTACAACTTGCCATATTAGAGAAAATCACACTCTCGTCTAATATAATATCCTGACTGTAATACCTGATGCTTCAATGGAAGCAAACAAATTAGTAGATGAAAGCTCCTTGGAGGTAAGGGACTATATATTGAACAGCAGCACCAAACACACTGTTAACATTGTGAATGATGATGGGACAGCTAGTTAATTATGTATTTCTACATCATAGGGTGAAAATGCAAATTCTCTCTTAAAATATACAGAAGAAATACCGAAAAGATAAAGAAATATGGTTAATTAATTTACATTCTGGTAAGAAGAGACTGTGGGGGAAAGAGAGAGGAGGAAAGAAAAACATTTAATGAAAAATATTGTATATATATCAAAACACACACTCATATCAATTAGATTTCCTATTTATTTTAGACCACTCACTAACTAGATTTCCCTTTCCACCCCTAATTAGAGGAATAAAAAGATTTGTTAACACTGTGTTTCCATTAGAAAAAAGTTCAAGAAATTTCACAAAATTCCATGAACTTCACTTATCCTGTTCAGAGGTAATACTTTGCAGCAGGAGAGTACCAACAACAACAACAAAAAGATAAGAGTTTAAGGTTTGCATTTTCCTGGGTAATTATTTGCTTTATTATTCTATGGCTCTGAAATCTGTCTGGAAAATTTTGCAGACAGTTATTACATCCACTAACACAATGACCCACCTATCTAGTATGCCAATTAAATGAACTTCAGATCCTTATTCATGAAAAATGAACAGCCCAATTCATGCCTCAGACTACTAAGAAAACATTCAGTTAGTGGCAAAATAATCAATATCTATATTTAAATAAATGTAATGGTTGCTGAGCAGCATTAAAAAGACACATATTATTATGTATATGCCTGTACCTATTTAGGAAGCATTAGCTTCATTAATATAGTCAGCTGATTAACTCATAATAAAGGTCAGTTGAAGCAACACAACTGGGATGTAATTTTTGAACACTCCAAGTTTCAGTATATTCCAGTCCTAGTTTCGGTTTTGGCCATATCTCATCTTGTTAATGGAATAAATCTGTTTAATTCCATTCCATCATATTTGGTGCCTTTAAATTGTTTAATTTTCACACATTTTCTACAATGATTTAAAGCCACTACAATTATTTAAGTTATTCTTCATTATGCAAATTTTATTACATTTATTAAACAACACAATCCAAATGGTAAAGTACATTAAGTTTAATTGGAAAATGTAATGTAATTGATTTTGATTAAAGTACTAGTAAATGGATCAAAATTGATGATAACGCATACTTAAAGAATAACTATAAATAATTGATCGTCTAGTTTGGTTGGAAAGTCTATTGGAGTCAATATTGGGTCCAATTTTGTTTAACATTTCATCAGGATCTCAATGTAGGAGTAAAAGAAGTATATTAATGAAATCTGCAGATGATACAAATCTAGGGGAGCTGTATGCATCCACACGGAAATAGAGAAAAAAAATGGATGTAGATCAATGAAAGAGGTGGCTGGGTATTAACGAAATGACACTAAGCCTAGGAAAAAAGCAAGCTAACATATTTGAAGGATAATATTGTCATTCACATTTAAAAGGGAGAAAAGCTTGGAAGACCCTCTGTTATAAGCTCATTTAAGGGAGATAGGCGATAAAGTAGCTACGATTTTAAAATCAACTCCAACATTTGAAAAAAAAAAGGGACCAGAGTTTTAAATCACACTTTGAACACTTTCTGAAGTCTTTAGAACCCCAGCTCCTAAAGACAAGATCAATTAGAAGAAAATCCAAGAAAGATAATTCAAGAGAATGAAAGTTTAATCTCTGAAGAAAAACTAAGAGGAGCAAATAGAAGGAAGGTCTGACAATAGCCTATAAAGGTTTGAAGAGTATATCAATACATAGGAGAATGCAATGGAATAAAATAGAAGAACAAAAACATTAGTCTGGACATCAGAAGAAAAATATTGATATATGCTATTAGGTTTTGGATTTTTTTATTTGATTTCTTTAAATTCATAAAAGGTGCCTATCCTATGTTCTGCTGTACAATTGCTTAAGAAACAAATTAATTACCAAAGGACTGGCCAGTATTATTCTCAACCAAATTCAGAGAAGGAGGACTTTACAGTGTGTGTGAAAATTTTAAAAAATTCAGACTCTACACATGTTCCTTTGAGTTGGGAGTATCCCTATTCTCTACACATGTGAAGGAAGGTACTTTAATTAAAAGAAACTTCCCAGTTGCCTTTTTCTCCTCTGAGAGCACCTGCCAAAGGTTTTAAAACAGGACGGAGATTAACAGCAAATCTAGAGGAGAACAGTTCAGTGGTTAGGGAGCTGGTCTAGGACTTGGAAATCCTGGATTCAACTCCCTGCTTTGCCACAGACTTCCTGTGTCGCTTTGGGCAAGACTCTCAGTCTCTCTGTGCATCTGTTTCCCATTAGTAAAATGACCTTCCCTAACTCACACCCGTGTGACATTAAACACAAAGATTGGGGAAACTCACTAAGTCTGTAAGACAGGCTCTGATGGACCAAGATGGGGAGTGAATTCCAACTGAGAACTCTGACAGAACAATGCCGCCTTGTTTATATCAAGGCATGTCCAACTCAGTTATCTTAATAGATTTGATCATTTCTTTATATACTGAACAAGGAATTGGACTTCAGGAGGAAGTTTGTTATTCCATCTTATCTGTAACTCACTGGACTACATTCAGTTACTGCACTTTTCATTAGTGTATGTCCCAGAGCTCAAGGAATGCCTGTGGTAAAAAGTGCAACTGGAAGGAGAGATGGTCCTGAAGACCATCAACTGGTCAGTGAAACTTTAAACCTCGAGGGGATGGGCTAATTTAATACCCGGGTTGAAGTTTGAAGAATTTCAACTTCACTGTAAACTATACTCTGTCTCTAAGTGCTTCATCTGGACTGACTGCTCTGCTGTCTACAGGCTCCAAACAGACAGTCCCCCAGTAGCATTCCAGCTGATTGTTTTAGCTCTCTTATCCTAGCAGAAATTCTAGAGGAGGTGGAAACACAGCTGGGCTTTTCTGCAAATGGAATGGACTGTACCGGGGATAGGAAGGGTCGACAGAAAAACAGCAGCCCTACATCAGCAAGGGACAATTAAGCCTATTGTTTCTGCTTACTGGCAATCTTTTGCAACTAATTGTGATGTTTTGCACTGCACATTATGTTTTTTAGGCATGAAAAACAACAATGGTCCCTGTAGCACCTAAGAGACTAACAAAAATATATAAATAGTATCACGAGCTTTCAAGGCCACAACCCACTTTTTCAGAGGACAAATATGGAGCAAGAGACACAGAGGTTGAACTATAAAGCAGAAAAAGAAGGGAGAAGAGGAGGAGAAAGAAAGGAAAAAAAGCCTGTCAATTAAAGTGTCCATGGTAAATGAGGCTAATAGAGTAGGCTGTAAGTGACTGATATTTAGGCATGAGTTAAGCATGTTAGGACTTTCTGTCAATTTGTTACTTAAATCAGATCCTAGATAGAAAGACAAGTTAACATGCCTATTTTAATCTATAAATATGTTCATATCTCTTATGGGGTAACGTCTGATTTACAGGATTTCACTGTCCTGTGCTTCAGGAATAGCATCCAACCTCTCAATAGTGCCTCACAGACAGCTGCATCCTAACTTGCTTGGCATTGGTATCCTCCCAAAGGGAACACATTATTCAGAGCCAAAGATTTTAGCATTACTATGTTGATGATGTCCAGCTTAAATGAATGATTTAGCTGTTCTTTAGACAACCATGAAACATGACAATGCAATAATATCTTACACATGGTTAACCAATTTACTATTTTGTCTCCTGTTGTCTTCAAGTAACCAGCCTCATGCACTATTTTCATATGTAGGTTTTCAACTTTGACACATTTAGACCCTGTGGCAAGTTATCAAAGGGCACATCATATTATGGGCAGCTCTGGAGATACTTTAAAACAAGTGGGAAAGATATAATACACAAAATAAGTAGGGAAATGTAAACTTTGTCTTCCTTTGATATGGAAAGGAGCTGTGTGGAACTTTGTTTTTAAATATCATAATTAGACTTTAAATGGGAACCAACATAATATGGCAATAAATAGTCTTCCAGCACCTTACAGACTAACAAAAAATGTGAGGTGGGCTATGCCCACGGAAACTGATACCATCTACATTTTTGTTAGTCTCTAAGGGCTGCAAAACTATTTCTTGTTTTTTAAGTTTTTCCAATTACAGACTAACATGGCTACCCCTTTGAAACTTATAATATGGCAACGTTTGTTCCCAAAGCCCTACTTTTTGCATAAAGAACAAATACTTTTAGAAATTAAAGTGAAAGTTGAGCTTTGATCATATACCTGCAACACTAACTAGTAAATTATTTCTTATCAGGCTGCTCGAATTGAGCACAGTAAGACGCACACAACACATGTAAAACAAGCCCAATGTCTTTTTTAGACATTGCCATTTCTAATGTGCCAGCAGGAGACAGTTAGTAACATAATTCCTGCTATCTATCATTCAGCACATCTCATGACATTTAGCTATCTGCTGGCTCAGCACAGTATTTGTTTATAGTCCCCCACGTCCACAACATAGCTAATGTTCTCTAATCTGGATCACTTTGACAAAATGAGAAATCATTGCAAGAAAAGTGGTAAATATATGAGGAAGAGAAAATGAAGCACAGAGGACTTTGTCTTACCAATTTTCCTTCATGCTGTGCATGACATGCTCTGATCAACTGATATATTTCCTAACAATTTGACAAAAATATACATAAGGTTTGGATCCACCTTGGTTACATTGATACTGAGTGCCCAGAATTTATGTTCAATTATATTTGTACATCTCTGCAGAACAGTAGCCAGCAGCAAGTAACATTACTAGCAAGATGGGCAAGACTGGAAATAATTATCTCCTACATGCTACTACCAGAAAATGTATGAATGGCTACTTCCACATCTGGGAAAGTCAGGTGTCCTTGATGACTGATGAAATCACATCAGATTGGGGTTGGAATGGGTCCCTCATTGGCATTCATTACAGTTGCCTTGACATACGATAGCAAGAAAATCTTATCCTTTTAGTTCAGAAGCACAAGCAGTAGGAGGACAATAACAACGTAATCCAAGATGGGCTTATCATCCAAAAAAGATTGAGTGTAGAACCTACTAGCTGACAGATTTTTTTGTTATTTTCACTTTTTCATTAGGTATGAAATTTCAGAGGCTGTAGTTGGTTACAGAATAGTAGTAGCTTATAGCAGTTGGCTAGGAAAATTAGAGAATGAAGATACATACTAAATGCAGAATGATGTGTGAAAACTTAAATGAGAAGGCTCATGAGATAGTTTATTGTCAAGAAGGCATGTTGATTTTCTTTTCAGATGCAATAACCAAGATAACAGCCTGTGGTGCAGTAAAAAATAATCCAGGGCCAAAAGCAGTGGAAGCAGCTTTAGGGTTCTATCCTAAACAAACGTAAGCCTTTTGCACACCAGCAGAGAGAGACTGGCAGAATATGCAACCCTCTCAAATGCAACCCTCCCAATCCCCCATACATGCACATTACTTCAAAGATGTGTGGCTTATATAGTAAAGAGGCATATGGTAAAATAGTGACATAGAACTTGTGCAGAATGGTACAATGATACCCATACTGAAGAGTAGCTGATAAACTACATTACATACATACCTTGGAAGTTTCTTTTGCTTCCAGAAAGCTTATTTACTCTGGGGAAAAACTGCTACAAAGTCATGGCAAGCAGTCTTAAGCTGTGTCTACAGTGCACCGTTATTTCGGAAAAATGGCCGTCATTCTGGAAAAACAATACTAGCGTACACACAGCAATTGCGTTATTTTGAAAGAAAATTGAAATAATGGAGGGCTTTTTCCGATGTTGGTAAACCTCATTCCATGAGAAATAACGCCTCTTCTTAAAAAGCTCTTTCGGAAGAGGGTGTGTGTGGATGCTCCACTGCTGCTATGTTGAAATAGCTCCTCACCAGGGCCATTCTAAGTTATTCCTCCCCAGTGTCTCCAGAGGTTCTAAATCAAGATAGCGTCCACATTAGGGGAACCTGCCTCTGACTAATTCGGAGGTTTCCATGTAGTGTGGATGCTCTATTTCAAAATAAGCTATTCCAGAAGATATCTTCTGGAATAGCTTTTTCCAAAATAAGCTTGCAGTGTAGACATATCCTTAGTCTGAACTGATTGTTTCATGCTGCTTGGTTCTCAGAGGCTTTAGGATTCAATGACTTTTTACATCTTCTATGGATGATATAACTTAGAAGTAGTCTCAACAAGTTAGCAGCCTTTTTTCAGTAATGACTTTCCATAGGTAATACCTAACCAGTTTTCTCCCAAATTATTAGAATATACAAGTGATAACTGAAAAGAGCACAAAATCTGTAGAATACACCTTAAGGATATGAAATACTTGTCGTGGATAGTCTCCTACCTATGGAGTGGAAAGAATGTTCAATTCTGATATTTCAGTATCTGGACTTTATCTGAGGAAGTGGGTTTTGCCCACGAAAGCTCATGATACTCTCTCTATACATTTGTTAGTCTGTAAGGTACCAAAGGACTATACTCATTGTTTTTAAAGTTACAGAGTAACATGATTACGCCTCCGAAACTTTTGAAGTGTTATAACTATTGTCCTTCTCTGAATATGCTTTCAGGGAAGATAAATATTGCTAAACATTGATCTCACCATACACACAAACCAAAGGAAAAATATTTCACCATACATCTAAACCAGTGTTTCTCAAAGTGGTCCGAGAAACCACTTTGAGAAACCTGTTAACTGGCTGCACCAGTTTGGTTACTTACCAGCACCTCAGCCACAAAGTCTCACGGTTCCTATTGGCTCCGTTTCGCTGTCTGCAGCCAAGGGAAGCTGCAGGAAGCAGGGGATCAGCCCACACTGCTTCCTGCGGCTCCCATTGACTGCAAACAGTGAAATGGAGTCAATAGGCGCCGTGAGGCTGTGTGGCCACAGTGCTAGTAAGTGGACAGTGAAGCCACTTTGAGAAACACTGATCTAAACCAATGAAAATATATTTCCATTAATTATCATTGAACCAAGGAAGAGACATGCTACCTGATATCTTATTGAAATTTGATTTAAGATACAAACTGTGTATATTTTCATGTTATGTTGACAATTTGTGTTTTAACAGTTATTAAACTTTTTGAATCTTAGAATCTCTAATTGAAGTGTCTGACACATCCCACAATTCTCTGCAACTATGACACTTTAAATAAAAAGAGAAAAATAATCCAATATCTCTATAAATTATTTTAAAATTCTGCCAAGCATATGCCAACACCACTTTTTCCATTTTACTTTTCTCTGTTCTTACAGCCTGAATATGAACTATTACCATCTATTATCAGCAATGTCACACCCTCCTGTCACTAAGTGCAGGCCAATCCCTAACATTAAATACATACTTACAGTGGTTTCTTGACTTAATTCTGGCACTATGTAAAATTAAAATCCATAGTAATTAAGATACACCAATATGCATCAGCTGAAAATCAATTCCTATTATTTGTATAGCTAACATGGATCAATATAAGATTATATCAGAGATATCAATACTAATTGACCATCTGGTGTATAATGCTTACGGCATACTAAATAAGGTATTTTTCAAAAATATTTTTCATAATTTTGATATTGAAGCTCTCTCACTCATTTGATATGTTACACGTTACAAAAATAATGCAAATGACTGTTGTACATATTTATAAAAACACCAACTCAGATTTCCAGCATTAAATAATAATGGTACATAGCACTTGTCACCCAAAGATTCCAAAACATTTTCTTAAAGATATTTTCCCTATACTTCAGTTTGGGAAACTGAGGTAGAGAGAGGCAAAGTGACTTTGTCACAGTCATGCAGCATATCAGTGACAACATCAGGAAAATAATTTTGATCCCTATCTAAGACCAGAGCTCTAGCCACTAGACCACGCTACCTCTGAGGGACTAAGTGCTGAAAATCCACACTATAAAAAAAGTCCAAAAGAATCCTAATCCCAATGTCATAGCTGTGTACACAAGGTAAGATGACATTGTCATTGAATCAATGAAAGCAAGAGCTTTGGATATCATCAGCATATTGTGCCCTTTAGGATTAACAAAATATAAACAATTTATCCATAACATGTATTTATTTAATATGTACATATCCTTAATTATGTACTCTTCCAAAGGTTATTAATTTATTTAAGTAATAAGCTTGTATAGATGGTAAAAATCATTTTACATACATACCGCACTGGGAACAGCACATTTCTCAGGCATGGCATCATTTTTACTTGTATATGCTAATTTAGATTTGTGTTCCATATTGAAACAAAAGGTCTCCTCATGAATAAGAACTCGACTTGGACTGCAATCCCCTCATGGAGATTTTTTTCCTCTGACCATCTATGTTCTTCATTCACATTTTCCTACAGTAAGTGCTGCTGCATCTATCACTCTTTCCTGCTGGTGCCTTCTGAGTGATTTTAATCAACAGACTCCACATATCATGAAATGTAATATTTGCATTTCTTGAAATGAAGCATGTCATTACCCTTTATTCTTGACAGCTGTCCATAATTGAAGGGCAAATTCAAAAGTCTTCATAGTTTAGGATTTAGCAGCAGTAAATTGGGCCACAATGATTTACTAGCGGGCTGTCAGGAAGTCAGAGTGATTACCATATAATATGCTGCAAGGGTCCCCATGGTCAAATGTTGCAGAAGTACCATGTAACATGCCTCTTCTGAGCAAGGTCCATGGCACATTTATTTATCAGCATGGAATACTTAGCAGACAGAGGTCCACAATGGTGCCAGGTAGAGGTATGAGGGTAGAATTTGGAGAGAAGCATGCTGTCCAATTGTACAAAATTGAACCATTTCCCAAGTAGTAAATTGTGCAAGGCTTATTTTACACAACTAAGTGAACACGCAAGTGGAATGAGCACAGCTGGCTCAGATGAGGCAGATAATTCCAGCTTTCAAGGCTCTCATGAGCATAGCAAGATAAATATTTTGACTAAAATAAACTCAAGAATGTCTGTAGCAGTTAACAGAGCAAATATGCTTCCCCTCTGAACCAAACAAGCATAAGGACTATAGAAATAGCGAGGGTAGATGCATGTCATTTGCTAAAGGGATGTGAATTTGACAAAAGGAGAAGTTTCCCATGTAATTCAGAGAAAGCCAGGGACTTTCCTGTGGAACACAACTATATATGCTGTAAACCCTCCTACTTATATCTGGTGTCTTAAGACCATAAAAAAATATCCTAATTGTCTAGTGTCATTTTCCTCGCATGAAACTGGATGGACATCTCAGGATGCCATGCAAGACTCTCAAGAAACTTCAGGAGGTATCTGTATCATGTAGGACCTAGAAGTGAAGATAGTAGATAATATACTGCAAGCCTTATTCTAAGAGCAAGGGAAAGGAGGCATAGGTGGAGAAAGGGAGGGGTGCAGTAGTACCCACACATTTTACGTGGGTTCCTGGTGCTGTTCCACTCTCAGCCTTATGCCTGCCTCTAGCCTCAGCCCCCAGCCCTATCCAGGTCCTCCCCTCCTGGAGACCTGGCCCCGCTCCAGTCCCAGTGAGGTGGAGTGGGTGGGTGAAGGCTGGATGCAACCCACAGGGAAACTGGGGGATGGGACTGGCTGCCAAAGCTGTTGCTGCTCACATCATGGAGGCACAAGGATATGCATGACTCAAGTGCCCTAGGGTCACACATTTATTGGTACTATATGCAGCTGTGTATTTTGTATATGGCTAAGAAAGGCCCTGCCTCCCAGGATTCATAATAGTACATAATTCTGACTCACCAAATCACACATTATCTAGAGAGAAAGCAAACATTTTTCTGCTTCTGGTTTACAAAAAGTTAAAACTTGTACCAGGGACTTTATGTGGTTACCCTCCCTAGACTCAACCTTAAATCTCCTCTCTGTCAACAAAAATCCTTTAAGACTTAACAGATGTTATGCTGTTTCCTTGAAGATATCCCATGTCATCTTCACAAACAGCAGTTAGTGGAAATTATAGGCTTAGCAGATTCAATTCTACTAAGAGCCAATGAGAATTTTCAAAAGTGTGAGTGACACCTGTAACAATGTAATGTAAACCTTATATTTGAAGTAACGTAACCACCATATACATTTTAAAAATAACCCTTGAACTTCTTAACTCACCTTCTGTATATTGATGACTCAGAGTCTATGGTATCTTACATTCAGAGGCACCATGGGAATCCCTAAAACTGTAAGTTCTGACTATGGTCACCCATGAAAGAATATTTCAGTTGCACTTGAGGAAACATTTTAACTTGTTAAATTCCTTTTCTTGCATTCACACTGCCACCAACAAACAAAGCCAATAGAGAAAGGTAACCAATAGAGAAAGGTACCAAGCTAGTATTGTAATATTATTGCTATCAAGATATATGTAAAAGTTAAAAACACACACAAACCTACGAAACTGTCAGCTCATATACCGACTGGAGAAGAATCCACTCAATTGTTGCCAAGCAAAGAAAGAAATTGCTAATACACAGTATAAACATACTCTTGGCCTCAAACCAGAGTTTAAAAGAAACCAAATTAAGGAATTAATTGAAAGACAATTGATCAGAATGTGGAGAATGAATCTAGTGATAGGTAACTTAAAACAAATTAAGATAAACATGTCTAAACAAAATACAGATGAACAGATATACCTCTCTCTCTTTCTCTCTCTTCTCTAACCTTAAAGTAGCACTGAGTTTTCCTAGCAAATATGAAACTACATTTTTAAGATTCTCATTTCAGTAGCTCCAGGGTTTCTACACTATACATATGGTAACTGAACTACTCTTAATGACCCAAATGAGAATAAACACAGCTAGCTGAATTAGTATTTTCCCATTTATTTAAAAGCAAGTCTACTTTCTAACTATGCCTTGCGGGACTTTAACACAAAATGTAAATTCCAGGCCCTACAGAAATTACAAAAAAATTAATTTAGCTCAGCAAGACTGTTTGATTAAAAAAGACCAAAAAAGCCTACTCATTTTACTTTGTCATAAACTTGGTTCCTGTAGTTACGCTAACCATTTCTGCTCTGGGTTCTTACAGTGGGTATCTGCTGTTATTGCACTGGTCAGATTGAGGTTCTATGGTCTACATTTTAAACCTCATTTTACCCAGGTTTAAAACGTCAACAAAGCACCCACCCTCCCTAAAACTTGGTGTACAAGTATCAATAGGGTTGCCAGGTGTCCAGTTTTGAACTGGACAGTCCAATATTTGAGCTTTCTCTTCAGGAAACAAATTGAAAATATATAAATGAGAAAATATAAATGTCCAGTATTTTCTAAATAAGATGTAATGTAGATTGTGATGTAATATCAAGTGCCCCTTATGCACAAGACTCCTATCCTTCTGGGGCCTGGCAAGTTGTCAGCTGCCCTGACGTCAGACACTTCGCTTCAGGTCTGAGATCCCGGATGATTTCTTGAGAGAAGAATACACATCCTCTTCTCCAATCCGGTTCTGATTAGACATGGGGAGTCTTAAACAGTCCATTGGAATCTCAGGTGGTCCCTCCTTGGGGACAGTTCCTAAGATTAACAAATACCATGTGAAAAAGTCTCACCATTTTTTGCCTCTTTCCACACTAGGAAAGAGAAAGAGCAAGCTATAGGTAAAAATGCCACAACCTGCAGTGTTCCCTAAGGATGGGTTTTCTACTTATCTCCATCCCTAAAGCATGTCAAAACTGCCTGGGAAAAAGGTTCTACCAGCTCTTCACTTTCAATGTTGCCCCAAGCCTGCACTTCAGACCTTTGTTCTCAGTGGATCTTGCGTCTGGCTGTACATACTGAAATTGGGAACAGACTTTCTTTATCACAAACCCATTTCATGGACACTTGGTCTTCCATTAGTGAGAGGGAATGAACTGGAAAAGGGGGGAACTCCGGTCTTCAAATTGTCCCCACAAGCAAAGCTCTAGTTGAGACACCATTCAAAGTTCAAACTACTTACTGTGATTGCCACTCTTCTTTTTTCCATTTTGATCACCAGTGAAATAGTTAACACGGTTGACTTTCAAATAATCATTTTTAGAATTTGTAGGCTGATACACCACTAAGATGAATAGGGATGCTCCATACCTCTGATAGAGCTACAGTTTCCTGCTGTCTAAAGAACTATATAAGTTCACATTTTGAAGGAAATCTTCACAACTGTAAGGCTACAATGTTTTTAGATAAAAGCTTAGATTCTGAAACACAAGATCACAAGAGGGAAGCCTTTAAAAGACTAGTGGCAAGCTGCAAGCTGGCTAAATTCGCCACTTAGGATGAGATTCTGAGTGTAGGACTGTTCCATTTACCATGCTCTGCAGTTTAATTTGGAGTATTTTGAAAAGAAATTGAAATGAAATAACTTTCTTTTCCATCTCTATAAATATCATTAACAATCTTTAATTCACATCTCATACCTTCTGTGGAATGCCAGAACACTTCCTTCACCCTCTGCTAGTCTAATAGAACACACCTCTCCTGTTACCAGTTGTCAAGCCAGTAGGTAAGCTAGAAACCAGCAGATGTTAGATGAGTTACATTAAGGTGTGCAGGTTGGCATGTTGTAGAGGGAACATTGTAGAGGAGGTCTCAGAAGTACAAAAAGTCAGCACAGAGAGTTGCAAAATGTAACCACATGGAATTGGATTGGAATGTTTTGAATGGGGCTGATAGATTAGTAGTGGGCTATAGAAGAGGAGGGAAGGGCTTAATTTTGTAGAGGTTAACAAGAAGGTCAGAGAGTAGAAGCATATCTGTAACAAAGCAGAGCAAGAGGGAGGGACATAGTTGAAAATGAGGTTGCTCATTTACAGGAACAACACAGCATGGGTTGCAGCAGTACAGGATTCCCCATGTTCACTGGGCACTTGAAACACAGATGACGGGTAGAGAGAGTAAAAGGGGGGAAATGCACAACATTCTGCAGTTTCAAAATCTCAATTATTTAAATGGGCGCAGAGTCAATCCAACACTGAGCACTTTTGAAAACGCACCATCTAGCCTTTGGTGATCTATTAAATTGTGATACATCAAAGAACTCAGCCATGCAAGAGGAATGATGGTGGGTGCTAGGCAATATAATTCAATCAATGTCCTTTTCATAATTTGAACTCAGTTTCAACATGCTATTAAACAGAAAACCACTTTCTGGCGAGGAGGTGTTAAAACTAAACAGAATTTTGTTAACATTAAAATTAACAAATTGAAAAATCTTGCTTCTTTAAGAGAAAGAATGGTTTAATGTTCTTTTCTCTATCTGAAGTGGTTAACAGGAGAACCATTTACATACCAAACTAGCACATTATGTGCCAGCTATGGTACAATACACTTCTACTGCAATATCAGTTTAATACACGTTTAATGCCTTCAGGAAATAAGTTGGATTCCATATTCTGCAATTCTATTTGATGAAGCATATCTGTAGCAAAACATTCAGAGTAGATCATTTGAGAGCAGTCTGGAACCACAATAACACGTTTTCACTGCATGTGAATTTGAAAAGAATTCATGAA
Source organism: Rafetus swinhoei (assembly GCA_019425775.1). NCBI lineage: Eukaryota > Metazoa > Chordata > Testudines > Trionychidae > Rafetus > Rafetus swinhoei. The sequence continues at coordinate 119,869,055 of CM033449.1, forward strand.
TACTTGGTTCTTTTTCTGTTCCAGCAAAGCACATTAGATCACTGGACAGATTTCACATAAAAAGATTAAGCTTGAAAGAATATGTAGAAATATGAAAAAGTGCCAATATTCATAAACAGATCAAGCAACATTAAGAAATTAGACCTGGGACTATTAGATAAGCTTTAGTATGTAAAGGGTTGGAAGCTTTTGGCAGCCTACCATGAAATCTGTTTTCATTGTGATGATACCTGCATAACACCTACAATACAGCCACACTGTGAGAAAAGACTGGTGGCACAGCCATGGCTGGCGTGAGTCAGCTGACTTGGGCCACTGGGCTATAAAACTGCTATGTAGATGTCTGGGCTCGGGCTTGAGCCTGGACTTTGGGACCCTCTCCGATCATCAAGCCTGAATCTCTATACTGGAATTTTATAGCCCCACAATCCAGGTCAGCTGACCCAGGCTCTAGGACTCAGTGCCACTGTGTGTGTTTTTTTAATTGCAGTGTAGATATTTCCCTACCAGCCTAATGCTAGACACAAAATAATTTATTCTGGAACCCTTGTTTTTGGAATTTTCATAAGCACTTAAATATATAAAAAGTGAAATTCAAACTAATTATGCTGTTCCTCTGAAGCCAATGGATACAAAATTTGACCACTAAATTTGATTTAATGCATTTTTGATGCGAGAAAAGATACCAACCAAACTTTTCAAGAAATTCTTCATCTATTACTCTGAATTCACAAAGTGACTTTTTTACAAGTAATATCACCCTGAAACTGTAAGTTAAGTTTATAATTCTGATACATCTTAAAACAATGAAGCAGTGTCAGTCCAGGGGACCAAGGTCACATTTAAAACATGCTCTTAGGGTATGTCTACACTGCAAAGTTAATTCAAAACAACAGCTATTAACTTTAATAGCATCTATACATGCAAACCGCTATTTCGAAATTAATTCAAAATAGCAGAGCGCTTAATTTGAATTTGGTAAACCTCATTCTACAAGGAGTAATGCCAAATTCGAAATAGCTATTTCAAATTAAGTGCTGTGTAGACACTTAATAGGGGGCCTCCAGCACTTCCCAGGGAGCCCTGGTGACCACTCTGGGCACAACCAGGAAAACTTACTCTCCTCTCCCCCAGCCCCGGAGTCATTAAAGGGGTAGACCCTGGCCACAGTGCCTGTGCCCACTCCAAGCCTGCCAGCCCAGAGCCAGCAGTGGCCACTGGGGCCCCTGAACCAGAGGCCCCAAAACATGAGCCAGCAAGCCACTGGCAGCCAGCCCTCCACTGCTCCCCAGGAGCAGTCTGCCAGCTCCCAGGAGCCTGACAGGGTCTGGAGAAGGCGGGCGCCTTCCTGGTCCAGGGTGGAGATCATGGACCTTATTCAGGTTTGGGGGGGATGCCCCCAACATCCATGATCTCCGCACTAGATGGAGGAATGTGGCTGTCTATGGCAGGATAGCTGCCAGCCTGGCCACCAAAGGCCACATGCGAACCCAGGAGCAGGTTTGCATGAAAATCGAGTTGGTCCTGTGAGACCCCCAACCCTGGGCCGTGAGCTTCCCTTCCCCCTTCTTCCCCTTGCTTCCCCCTTCCAGCTCCCTCCTCCCAGGTTTCCCCCTCCCCTCTCCCACCTCCTTTTCCCAGTCTCCCCAGAGGTTCATCCCCCCGGTTTTGTTCAATAAACCCAGTTTCTATTTTTGAACATACGTGTCTTTTGTTTGACATCAGGAAGGGGGGCTAGGGAGGGGTAAGTGGAAGGACGTGAGGGAGGAATGGGGCATGAGCCCCCGGTGGGGAGGACCGGGGTGGCTCTGAGGGCTCCTCGGGGTGGACACTCTCCCACAGGGCCTCCTGGATCCTGACAGCCCCCTGATGGACCCCACGGATGGCAACCTGAAGCAAGTGCAGCCGGGCTGATGGCAATGACCCCACGAGATGCACCGGCGTGCCCAGGGGCAGCTCTGGCTCCATGTGGCCGAGTGCTGTGGTGTCCTGAGTGCGGGCACTCAGGGCACTCCAAGATAGGACTGCTTTGCTGTCCTTCATTGATGTAGACAAGCAAGTGGGGAACCCTAAGAACTGTCTGTCCGGGGTGGGGGTAGGGTCCCTTTAAGCATGGAGCTCAGCTAGCCTCAGGCAGCAGCCCCACACACTAAGTCCTAACCTGATGCCCTGCCGGCACTGGTTCCGGCCAGCCTTAACATCGGTTCAGGGTCCACTCAGTGTGGACACGCTATTTCGAAATAGCAAAACGCTATATTGAAATAGGTTTTGTGTGTAGATACGTTAATTCGAATTAGCTTAATTTGAATTAACTATTTCAAATTAAGTTAACTCGAATTAACACTGTAGTGTAGACATACCCTTAGTGAATAGAGGTCCACCCACATTAACAAAATAATTTGGAAGTTTTGTTGATAAATATTTTACAGACTGCACTATTTCTTAAATCAAACAGAGAAAAAATAAAGAGTAAAATGCTGCAACAGCAACAAATGACTTTAAATACAATTTGACAATCAGTTTCAGATTTTGGTTTTGACTGTGTCAGAAATTAAAAAATAACTTGTACTACTATCTCAATATATGGAATTGGGAAACTAAACCAAAACCGTAATTTGTAAACTATTACAGATGTAATTGTTATCTACTGAAGTTACTACATAAAGTATTAATAGAAAAATTACTATAGAATACAGGCAATCAATTTCTGCTGCAGAATCAGTAGAGATGATTTTTTAATGTTTTTCTGCAAACAATATAGACCAAACTTAAGAATCGGCATATTTCTTCCCTTTCTCAGAGATATGTCTTGCTCTGATTTTAAAGTTTTCCTATCCTACAAAAAATGTTTCTACTTTTGTTATAAAATATTTATGATTGTCTTTAACACAATGTATATGCTACATTCAATTTGCTGCATAAGTATTAAAATTGGTAAGAATAGTAAAATAGAAATGTTTTTGGATAATAGTAAAAGTTACCCAGTCTAACTTTACATCAGTGTGTGGATTCATCTTACATGTCACACTCATAAAAATGGCATTCATTTTGGGTATGTCTACACAGCAAAGTTATTTCGAAATAACTTTACTAGCGTCTACACAGCCAAACCGCTATTTCAAAATTAAATCGAAATAGTGGAGCGCTTATTTCGAATTTGGTAAACCTCATTCCATGAGGAATAACGCCAAATTCAAAATAGCTAAATCGAAAAAAGCACTGTGTAGACGCTTATTTCGAAATAGGGGGCCTCCAGCCCTTCCCAGGGTGCCCTGGTGGCCACTCTGGGCCAAACCAGGAAAACTCTTCTGCTCCCCCCCAGCCCCGGAGCCCTTAAAGGGGTAGACTTTGGCCACAGTGCCTGTGCCAGCTGCAAGCCTGCCAGCACAGAGTCAGCAGTCGCTGCCCCTAGCCCAGCATGAGCCAGCAACCCACTGGCACCCAGACCTCCACCGCTCCCCAGGAGCAGGCTGGCAGCTCCCAGGAGCCTGCCAGGGGCCACAAAAGGTGGGCGCCTTCCTGGTGTAGTGCGGAGATCATGGATCTGATTGAGGTTTGGGGGGAGGCCTCCAATGTCCATGATCTCCGCAGTAGACGCAGGAATGCGGCCGTCTACAGGCGGATGGCTGACAGCCTGGCCACCAAAGGCCACATGCGCACCCAGGAGCAGGTTTGCATGAAAATCAAAAAGCTGCGGTACGCCTATGCCAGGGCCTCAGGGGGCAGCTCCCAACCAGGGGCTGACCCAGACCCCTGCCCCTATTATGATGCCCTGGACCGCATCCTGGGGGGTCAGATGGTCCATGCCCCCCAGGTGGTCATCGATCCTGGGGCAGAGGGCCCTGAGCAGGGCACGGAGGAGGAGGAGGAGGAGGAAGAGGACGATGGCCAGGAGTCGCAGGAGCCCGAGGGGAGCATGGCACTCACCCAGGACCCCCAAGGCGTCACAGCAGCCATGTCCCCGGTGTCATCCGAGGCCGGGGAGACCTCAACATGCGAGTGACATCACTGTCCTCTTATGCGGGGCGGGAGAGGGGAAAGAGGGAGACCAGGGACCGCACGTGTGGGCCTTGCTGACCACGGCGCACGCAGCAACCTGTGCATGTGCCGTGCCACCCTGGGTATGTGGCCCCGGCTGGCTGCCACACAGGGGCCCTGGCCTGTTACCCACATGCATGTATGTATGAAGGCACATGACATGCTCCTGACCCTGGGGAGGGACACTGCACGATGCCCTCCCTCCACAAGCCCCCTCTATGCAGAGGCAGGGCACATCTCCCCTCCTCTGCCACCTCCACACTAGACACAGCACAAGGACATGGGTGCAGTCCCGGGCCAGCTCACACTCCCGGGGATAGCAGGACATGCCAAACATGGCCTGTGTGTAAGCACATCAGCTCTGATGGTGCGGAGACCTGCCGTCCTCGCCTTGCACAGGGGAGCTGGGCTTCACACACTGTGTCCACAGGGATAACTGACCACTTCTTTTGTTTCTCCACAGCCACAGCTGCTGTGAGTGCAGGGAGCACAACCCCGCCCAGGATATCCTCCCACACCCAGGCCTTCAGCAGGGTGATCCGGAACTAGGAGGAGTACCAGCGGCAGCACCTGGGGCTCCTGCGAAGGCAGGTCCGTATCCTGGAGCACCGGGTGCATGAAGACCTGCAGCTGCGGCGGGAGCTGCTTGCCAGGGCCGTGCCATCTGCCTACACCTGCATGCCCTTGTGCAGAGATTGGTGCCTCCTGCTGCTCCAGCCCCTGCTGCCACCGCATCTATCGCCCCTCCTCCCATTCCTGCTCCCCCTCCCATCTCTTCATCCCCCCCCACGCGCCCCACCCTCCAAACCCGCTGCCCCCCGGGGATGCCAAGGCCCCCGCACCCGCAGTGCTGGGAGACAGGTGGACCAGCAAGACCCCCAACCCTGAGCTTCTCCTCCCCCTTTCTCCCCTTGCCTCCCCCTTCCAGCTCCCTCCTCCCAGGTTTACCCCTCCCCTCTCCCACCCTCTCGCCTCCCCTCTCCCGCCTCATTCCTCCCCCACCCCAGTTATGTTCAATAAACAGAGTTTGTTTCTGGCAACACACGTGTGTTTATTTTACATCAGGAAGGGGGGTTAGGGAGGGGAACGTTCTGGGTCCATTGTTGGTCTCCCCAGCGCTCCAGGACCATGTGGTCCCACCAGTTGCTGCTGGTGTCCAGACACCAGATGCGGCGGGGCACGCTGGCGTCCGGCCGCTGCTGCTGCTCCTCCTCGTCCCCCAGGAGGGTCCGGAAGAGGGCCTGGGGGTCAGACTGCAGCAGATGCTGCAAGGCAGACTCCAGCAATTGCTGGCAGGCTTGCAGCAAGACATCCAAAATGAGCACCAGAGTGCTCAGGGGCAGCTCTGGCTCCATGGTGCTGAGTGCTGTGGTGTCCCGAGTCAGGGCAACCAAAGCAGGCAGAGACATAAATGCTTTGCTGTCCCTCAGCGAGGTAGGCAAGCAAGCAGGGAAAGCTGACAACTGGCTGTCCAGGCGGGTCCCTCTAAGCACAAGCCTCAGATAGCCTCAGGCAGCAGCCACACAAAGTAACTACTGACCTGATGCCCTGCTGGAACCGGTTTCAGCTGGCCTTAAATGCGATTCAGTGTCTAATCAGTGTGACGCACTATTTCGAAATAGCAAAAAACTATTTCGAAATGCATTTTGTGTGTAGAGGCGTTATTTCAAAATATCTTACTTCGAATTAACTATTTCGAAATAAGATATTTCAAAATAATGCTGTAGTGTAGACATACCCTATTTTAATTGATCAGAAAGTAGCTCTGATGTGGAATGCAGCTCGTTAAGTTCAATGTTCTGATTCCATGCTGAAAATGGCATTGTATTTACCTCAACTCATATAGCACTAAGTTTAGAAATGAGAATATAACCTGTTTGTAAATGAAAATAATTTGAGGTTCTGCTTAATTAGCAAATATAAGTTTAGCAAATTGCTTAAAACATTTTATCTATGATATTCAAATTATAACATACACAGTTAGAGATTATATTTGTGCAATCAGCTGCAATTTTTAAAGGCTATGTACTAATAATCTTAAATTGTCTTTGCAAATGGAACTAATTAGCATTAGTAATAACATATGCAAGTGAGATTAAATGTGAAACCTACTCGGACCCAAAATAGACAAAATAAATAAAATGTCACTTTTTCCATTCTGTTTATGCATAAAATGGATGTCAATAAATTATATTAAGATAATTTTAGCACAGGGGTTCTCAAATTTCATTGCACAACCACCTCCTCCTGACTACAAAATTACTACATGACCCTGGGAGATGGCTGGAGACCAAGCTCTGCCACCCAGGGTGGGGGTAGGGGCAGGAGGGAAGGGACTGCAGCCTGACCCTCACTATCTCAGATGGGGATGGAGTTTGGGCTTCAGGCCTGGTCCCAGCAAGCCTAACACAGGCCCTGGTGACCCCATTAAAATGGAGTCACCACCCACTTTGGGGTCCTTGGCTCTACGGCCAATGGCTGGGAGAGGAAAGAGGGTAGGAGGGCAGGAGGGCTACTTACCTGGTGTGCTCACAGGCAAGATGGTGGAGCCCTAGCCCTGCTGGCCACTCTCTTGGTGGTACAGCTGCCCCTAGTGGGCACTCTGCAGGATAGCTCTCCCCTGTGGGCTTGCTGCCCGCAGTGGCCACTCTCAATATCACATCCCTCCAAATAGTAGCCCCCTCCCTTTGCATGTTATGGAAAATTGTCCTTTTCCTGGGGCTTCAGGTTCTCCTGACACTACCAAACCCTGACTTTGCAACGCTTTACACCTTCCTATGACAAGGTTAACTCAGATCCACAGTGTAACATTTATGAATTGTTTCAACATACATCATTAATCAATGCACATTCTTCCATTACATCATATATGTAACCATTACTATGTACAGAAATGTTTTATAAATACATTTATAAATGTATTGCCTCTTGGGACAGAGTTAATGTTATGTGAAAGCATAAAGAGAGGTTTTATTTTTTGAGATTGTAGGTAAAGTGAATTCTTAATTGGCTATTTCTATTCTTTAATTTTTGTAAAGGGTTCTAAAAGGCCTTTAGTCATCGCTTTTGGGTAAGGATTGACTGTTTAGTCTAGCAATTTAATGTTCAGTTAAAGCTTCTTTGGTCCAGTTCTCTTCTGAAAACTATTGATAAAATATTTGTGCAATACATACTGCAAAGACAAACAGGTTTCTATGATCATCAGCATGTTAGGAATTTGAATGATATCCTTTTGATTACCTCTAAAGTTACATAACATATTACTTAAAATAAATCAGGCAATGTCAAAAGTGGATTATTTTTCTAAGCACTGAAATAAATCAATTAAGAAAAAAAAATCACTTAGGTTATTAACATACTGGAAATGCAGCATCCTCTCAGAGTCCTGAAATTATTTGCTACGCAAATGTGTTTTGTAGATGAAAATACTCTTTCCTTGATGACATTTTGTGGGGTGTTTTGGTCGCTTGTTTCCACTTACTATGACTTTATTTAATCTTATAGCAATAACTCTTGATTAAATTCAAATTCTTGGCTAGCCAACTTAGGGGAATACTATGTAATCACAGGTTGGTTATCTTTTTATTTCTCTCTACTGAGCTACAGCTTTATCACAAAACATATTTTTCTAACTACACATTGAAAACTCTTCAAGCTCAATCGTCACTCTGGGGGAAAAAGGGAATATTGCTATAGGACAAGTTCTGTGTTTATATATGCACTTCCCTGTGAAGTCAACACATCCTGGTGCCTGTTAATGGTTTTTTGGGGTGGGGGTTTTTGTTTGTTTGTTTGTTTGTTTTGCTTCACTCTGGTAGCACAAGACAGTTTCATGCTTGGACTGGCCAATTTTCTGAGGAACTCTCTCACTCACCTTATGTTGGAATCTCTGGGTGGTGAAGTGCTGGCTTTATGCCTTCTTGGTATCCCAATACATGTGGTGTGTCAGAAGCATGTCTATGGAAAAAAGGGGGCATGGACAGGGAATTGTAATCTGAGTCATGCTGATGATAACCAGGGATCAGCTACAGGCAACTAGGCATAAAATGCAGCAGTATTACAGCTGATCTGTCTTCTGCCAAATGACAAACACTCCCAGTAATGCAAAGGCACCACAAAGATCAACACACTATGCAATCCCCACAATCTGCCCCATAACTACATGTACAATAAATAGTCCATGGGATTATCAAGATTATCAAGATGACTTCAGATGGACTGAGTCGGTTACGTTCAATTGAAAAAAAATAATGAGGTTGGGATTAGTATTCAGCTCAGATCACATTTTGGGTCTGAAGATCCATTGGGCATAGGATTTGGGATTTGATGATGCCAAAATCTGCTGACATGACATTCTCATGACATTCTCTCAGTCTGAGATTTCCTTAATCTTGTGAAAGACTGAAAAGCAAGACACGTACATTTTTAAAACCAGTAAAAAACAAATAAAAAACCCAGAAAAAATCAGACACAAGAATATGAATCTGAATAGCTATAAATGGTGGGATGTGTTTGTAGTCAAGGACTTTGCTCAGTCACCCTTCTGTGCTCTGAGAGAACCATTTCAAGGATCCATAGAGGAATTTGTATGGGGCTGCATATCTAAAGACTTGTTAGGCTACATATTTTTCAGTACAAAGATCTATGATAAAAATAAAGATGCTTATGGACATACAGGCAAGAAGTTCTTGCCACGGATAGAACCAGTCCACTTTGCAGTAGAAAAATTCCTATTTTGGTAACATTCTAAGCATTCAAGTCTTCATGTACAGTACTAAGTCTTAATATGTTTTATGTTGTGTATTCTGCCAAACTATTTTCAGGTAGAAATAAATTTCGATTTTTATGGTTATTTTTTAGTTCTGAAGTAGATATTGTAATATAGTATAGCAAAAGAATGTATTGGTCTTTTAAAAATTTATTTGCCATTTTATTATGTATGTGAGAGGGAGGAATGTATCAGAGAGAAGTTTAAAGGTCACCATCGAACCAGAAGCAAGGGGGAGGACCCAACAACTGATGAGAGGCGCCAAGAATAACTGCACATAAAAGAGGACAGATTCACAACCCAGGACGCTGAGGGAAAGAGCAAGCATTTACCAATTGGGACAAGATATTCGTGATCGAAACTAGCTTAGCATGGCAGAACAAAGAAGATAAGGAGCAAGAGAAACAACCGAAAATAACAAACACCAACAGAAAAACAGCATGATAATGCAAAACTTACTAATCCCAATGAAGAAAAACTGCTATAAAAAGGAGCTGCTTTGCCATAATTTTTGGTGTACATCCTGCCATGACTGAAGCATTGATCTGGACCAATATAACCCCTGCCCCTCCATCCGTGGTCAATCTGGTTGGCCATGGAGCATGGACTGGTAAATATAACATCAATTGGTAGGGCAGCATAGCATGTGTGTGTCTATAAAAGCATATGCTAACTGCTTTGCCATTATATTCTCAATAAATGCAATAAATTGCCTTTTCCCCATATAAAGATCCTGTGTGCTTCTTATAAGTATAACAACTTTTTGGAAAACTATACAAGTCTCAGAATAGAAGCCAGGTGAAGACCCTGTAGAGGTGTCAATGGGGGGCCCTCACTGGAGCACCTTTCTTTGGTAAGTCTCAGCACGACTAAGTGTCTAAACAGTCTTTCGTAGTGCAAATGACCCTTGTGGAGTTCATATACTATAGAAGTCCCATGCACATAAATAATAACAAAACATGTCCCATGGCCAGAATTTACATAATAGTCCAAACAGTACATACAATGTACAGCCCCAGCATCCCCCATCATGCCCTAGCTCCCCAGCACACTACACCTCCTCAGCATAGCCCCAGCCTCTCTTCTCTTGTGTCTCTCTGGTAGAACGTCCCTCCTTCCCTCCCTTCCCCCCTGCTTTCAGCTAGAGTGCAACCTACCTCTTCCGAGCTGGAGCCTCTCAACTCTCTGCTAGGAGATCATCTTTACTTGGGGACCACACCACACTTCCCCACACCATGACACTCTCATTGTTCTCTGTGTCCAGGTTTCTAGCCTATAAATATCGGCAGGTAAGCCCTTCCACTGCCCTCCCTGACCCTTGGCGTCAGCTTCCCATCTTGTAGCTAACAGACATATCCTTCTGCTGTTGCTCCTCCTGCCTTTAGTATTCTGAAGTCCTTGTGTGCTGATTCTCTGTCAACATTAGCAAACCCCTCTTACTGCTCCCCCTGTCTTATCCTAATGCCAAATACAGTCACATAGTCCATTCCTCCTGCTTCCCAGGAACAGCTTTCAAAGAGCTATCTGCTCAAAACAGCTTTCCCCGGGGATCTCCTTCAGTTTCCTATCCAATTAATTGATTCTCCCTAGTCCTTCATAGCCCCCAGATGCATCTCCACTATATGGGAGCACCCATACAGGCACAGGGGGGCTGGATCTCCTTCATTCACAGGGGCTAGGCACTCTGTGACAACAGGTTATTCTTATTAAGCTAAGAAGTTCTGCTAGCAACAGCTCCAAACATTGCTTCCAGAAATCAGTATTTTACAGTTTATGGGTTAATTCAAGAGTCTGGCATCCGTGTCCTCCAGCTGCCAAATATGCTATGTCTGTGGCCACAGCTGTTGAGTATCCTGCCTCTAAAGAAAAAGCAAAATGAAAGTGTGTGAATAATGCTAACAGTAGCAGGAGAAAGTGTCAGGATATTCAGTTGTTTACCATTATTATTTCTAATGGCCTATATATATACCAAAGGCTACTGTGTCCAGAAGAGTACTGTGCTGCTTCAAAATATACGAAGGAATTCTGCAGTCAACACAGCAGTTCAATAGCTACTATGGGCCTGTATAAATGTGTTCAAGACAGCAAAGCAAAAAGAGCTATCGATTCCATCATACAGATCCATTTTAGTCTTTAGTTTAACGTGTCTTTTCTATTGGAGGTATGTAAATATTGAAATGTTCTCAAGACTAATAAATAGTTAGCATTTTATAGTATTTATTCAACTTTATGATTATTCTTGTTCACTTTTAAATTCTGGTCATCTTAACTCAGCTCTGGTCTACACTAGGGAGTTATTTTGAAATAACTCCCCTTACTTCGAAATAACAAGCAGAGTGTCCACACTACCAAGCCCATTATTTTGAAATAAGGAACTGGATTTTGAAATAACAACTCCTGCTTTCTAGAAGGAATGATACTTATTTCAAAACAGTTATTTCAAAATAGCTATGGTGTGGACGTTCCAATGCTACTATTTTGAAATAACTAATCCCCAGAGCCATTCAAAGTAATTACTCCCCAGTGCTTCCTGGAGCTTTAAGTCAAGGTAGCGTGTCCACATTAAGGGAACCTGCCTCAGACTAATTTTGAAGATTCCCTGTAGTGTGGACATGCTATTTCGAAATAGTTATCTGGGAGTTATTATTTCTAAACAAGTTATCTCAAAATAATTTCCTAGCGTAGACATGCCCTCACACAAGCGGTCTTACTGATTTCACTGAGATTTCTCCTACAAGATAAACAAGATTTTGGTCCTGTGGTTTTACCATTGGTGAAAGTTGTTATTATTGGTTCTGCCTGTTAATGTGCATATTTTCTGCATTTATAGTTCCCCCATTAATTTAACAACCTCTTTAGATGCTGTGAATAAAGTATATTTTCATATAATCTTTCAAGTATTGGTGGAGATATCTAAGAATGATCCCTGCTTAATAACATCACAAGAAATACATGTTTTAAAAGGGATTTGAAAGAAAGGAAGAAGTTTGACTAACTGGCGCTTGAGAAGACAGAAAGACAAGTACAAAGGTCACTATGAAAGATAACAAAAGGCAAAAGGATACACAGAGTAAGTAGAGGACTTGAAAGAGGCCTATCAGAGGAGGAGATAATAGAAGAGGCAAAGGAATCAACAGGTTTTACTGACGCCATGTCTTCACTACACAGAAGATTAACACTGCCCCAATCGATCTTCTGGGATTTGATTTAGTGGGTCTAGTAAAGAGCTGCTGAAACAAACTCAGAGGGTGCCTCCATCAGCACTGATACTCCTGCTCCTCACGAGGAGTAAGGGAATCTGACAGGAGCATTTGCTCCCATCGACCTCCAGCTGTGGAGGCTACGCAGAAACTTGAATTAAGGTACTTATACTCCAGCTACATAATTAACGTAGCTGGAGTTGCATATCTGAATTTGACCTTCCCATGTACTGAAGACATGGCCTGAGTCTTGAAGACAGGAAGCCAGTGAAGATATTCAAAGATAATTAGAAGAGTAGATAAAGAAAATGTGATGAATAAAATTATGTTGCTGAGATATCAATAGTATATGTGATAACACAATGCATGACAAGGTCAATGTAGGCTGCAGACCCAGTTCAGCAATTTCTGGGGTTTTTATGTGCAAGGTGTTTGACTATGACGCTTCACTATTCAAGTGATTTGTGAATGTCTTCCTGAGGCTTCTCCACATGAAAAATTACATGTCTGCTGAAAAATAGGCTTAGCACTTGTGATACAAATCTCTTATGTGCCTTTTGATCACAAAACAAAAAAAATCCCTAATGTAAAGTGTCATTTAAGTGTTATTCCAGCACCATATCACCTGCAAACAATCTAATTAATTAACTATATATTAGGGAGAGATATCTCAGGAGAATCAGCCAATATGCTTGGTAAAAATAATGTAAGTTCAAAATAAATATGTCCAGGTGCATAAGAAGATGCATGGGAAATGCTTTTTCTTGTATGCTTCCTCTTAATGAGCTATTGTAACTCAGGGTACTTTCCTGAAGACTTAAACTAAGCAACAGCTTCACATTGTGGTTTCCACTCTTTTTTCCCCAAATCTAAAATACAACCTTCTCCAGCAATGAATATTGAACTGTATTCTGTAAATTCTTGATACATTTTTTTCCTTCCTGCTGATGGCTAAGAAAATCAGAAAGATCAGCATGCCTCCTATGACATTAAATAAAAAAATCTATAGTTAACAATATAGAGGTTTCAGAATGGCTTAGCGTGTTGTGCAACTTTAAGCCTTTGGTCTTCATAGAAACGTCTTCTGAAGGAGTATTGTATCCTGCCATGTAAAATGCTCAGTGGAGATCAATATAAACGGTCTTCCAAGTTTATTTAATAGCATTTTGGTTTGGTCCTATAACGATCTAGTCAGTTTAATTCAGGAACATCCTGAGTGGCTTTCCAACACATTGTCTCAAGTATCTGAATATGTTTTTTGTGTTCACACAGAAATAAGGGTATTAATCAGAGAGTAATTAAATTTACCAAGAGTAAAAGCTGAGCAGTATATTCATTTATGATAACCTGAGGGTTAGAGAAACAACTGTCAGAATGCTATAAGGAAGAAGCACAGCCAAAGAAATTATCTGACACTGAAGAAAAGAACTGTTGCCTTCTCTATAGCCCTTACTTTGGGGGAGTTTTGCATTGAGAAGGACTGGAAGATTTGGTTTTACAGTTGTGCTGATCAGGTTTAGTGAGGAGGAATGTGACACGTCGTTGATTCTTCCCATGGTCAATTACTATAATTTCAAGACAACTGCCATAATATTTTCCATTTGTGTGTGACATATTATGTATTTAAAGAGATTCTGTGCTCAAATAGCATGGTGATGAGTGCCAGAGAAAAGTAATTAAATAAATTAAGAAAAGGAGAGTACTAAAAATCACCAGCACAAAGTAAACATTGTGGAGATCCAATTAGATTTCTTCAGACGTGCTCACTAAGAACAATATTATATTCCAATGACAGTCTGTAAAGGGAGAGTATAAATCACCATTTTCCGACACAGCATCACAACAGGACAGTGAGAGCTGAGGGATTTCCCTACTTCTGAGCGTCCATGTACATCCACTATGGACTCTTAACTAGAGATATGTGAATAAGAGAAATTCCCAAACCAATGCTGTGGCTAATCAATCTAATGCTTCGTTTAGTTACACTCTTTGCTTCCACAGAAATCCTATCATTGTTGATTTGGCAAGACATTTATATCTGGTGTCAGACAGTATGGTTTGAGAACTTAACCATGTTGCATTTGTTCCCATGAGGAAGGGATAAATAGTGCTGCAGGTTCGCTCATTGGTTAAATGAAAAGGAACAGTTAGATGGCTGAATTCAGCACAAATGACCTTCTGAGTCAACTGGAAAACACACTTGGCAGCCAGTCCCAAGAAACCAGAATGCTCTGCCAGCAAAAAACTGTTTATGAAACTCAGAAGCCTGTATTAGAACTAAAAAAGCTCTACATCCTAGAAAGTGTTACGTCTTCCAAAACAAAACAAGAACAACCGAGAAGTGGAATATCAGTCTAAGCCCAGTGTTATAAAATAATTTACAAAGAAAGCACTGCCCTTAATTAAATCACAGAGCAGTTCAACAAAGGAAATAGCACCCCTCTGACCGACACACACACACACACACACACACACACACACACACACACACACACACACACACACACACACACACACACCCTTTTCCATTTGGAATTGACACCCGCTGTATGGCTTCATGTTTCTCATTTATTTTCTTGGCAGCCGGTGAGCCTTTCCCTTCTGCCCTAATTTTGCAGAAGTAAAAAATTATATGACTTTTAAAGCCATAGATAACCAGTCCATAGGATTTATTGTCTAGCACAATAGGAAAATAAGCTATTCACATCACTGCTTTAGCAAGGTAGGAGAGGGAGAGACAGAGTTCTCACATCACAAAGGACAAGTCTTAGATTTATTTTTTAAAGTTGTTAGATGAAGATTGCACAGAATGGGCAGTCAGCTTTTAAAGTGCATTGTCTTTAAAAATTAATTTAAGAACCAGGGGCGTAAAAACAGAATAGAGAATTGTGGCCAAAGAGGTGCAAAGGGAAAAACTAACTCCTTTGGGAATGTCCTATAAAATGTAATACGGATAGAGCCAATGGGGTCAATAGAAATGTAATAGCTCGTACCCTGAAATCTATAGAATTCAACAGAATCTACAGAATTCAATCCTTTCCAAGGTTTCAGTGAAGTACTTCAATATTATAACTATAAGAGAAAGTTCAGTGAAAGTGATCACGAACCTAAGAATTCACTATTCTAAGGAAAAAGGGAAAACAGCAGAATAAAGACAATGAATTTAAAGAGGTCTGATTTTGGCAAACTCAGAGA
Organism: Rafetus swinhoei; assembly: GCA_019425775.1. Classification (NCBI taxonomy): domain Eukaryota; kingdom Metazoa; phylum Chordata; order Testudines; family Trionychidae; genus Rafetus; species Rafetus swinhoei. Next base: position 119,884,256 of record CM033449.1, read on the forward strand.
GAAATGGTCTAAATTAACTGGGATGAAATTCAAGAAGGAAAAATGCAAAGTACTACATTTAGAAAGGCACAATTAATTGCACATGTACAAAATGGAAAATGACTCTTTAGGAGAGAATATTCCAAAAAAGGATCTAGGGGTCATAGTGCATCACAAAACAAATATGGGTCAACAATGTAACACTGTTGCAAAAAAGCAAACATCATAAGAACATTAAAACAGCCATACTGCATCAAACCAAAGGTCCATCTAGCCCAGTATCCTCTCTTCTGGCAGTGGCCAATGCCAGATGCCCCAGACGGAGTGAACAGAACAGGGAATCTTCAAGCAACCCCTCTCCTGTCATCCATTTCCAGTCTCTGACAAAGGCTAGGGACACCATTCCTACCCACCCTGGCTAATAGCCATTGATGGACCTAACTTCCATGAATTTATCTAGTTCTTTCTTCAACCCCATTAAAGTCCTGATCTTCACAAGCTCTTCTGGCAAAGAGTTCCACACGCCGACCGTGTGCTGTGTGAAGAAAAACTTCCTTTTGTTTGTTTTAAACCTGCTACCTATTAATTTCATTTAGTGATCCCTAGTTCTTATCTTATGGGAACACATAAATAACTTTTCTGTATTCACTTTTTCCACATCAGTCATGATTTTATAGACATCTATCACATGCCCCCTTAGTCTTCTCTTTTCTAAGATGAAAAGTCCCTGTCTTTTTAATCTCTCTTCATATGGGACCCGTTCCAAACCCCTAATCATTTTTATTACCCTTTTCTGAACCTTTTCCAATGCTAATATATCTGTTTTGAGATGAGGCGACCACATCTGTATGCAATATTCAACATGTGGGTGTACCATGGTTTTATACAGAGGCAATAAGATGTTCTTTGTGTTCTTCTCTATCCCTTTTTTTTAACGATTCCTAACATTGTTTGCTTTTTTGACTGCTGCTGCACATTGAATGGATGTTTTCAGAGAACTATCCACAATGACTCCAAGATCTCTCTCTCCAGTAATTGTAGCTAAATTAGTCCCCATCATTTTGCATGTATAGTTGGGATTATTTTTTCCAATGTGCATTACTTTACATTTATCAACATTAAATTGCATTTGCCATTTTGTCGCCCAATCACTTGGTTTTGTGAGATCTTTTTGAAGCACTTCAGTCTGCTTTGGTCTTAACTATCTTGAGCAGTTTAGTATCATCTGCAAATTTTGCCACCGCACTGTTTACCCCTTTCTCCAGATCGTTTATAAATAGGTTGAACAGGATTGGTCCCAGTATGGACCCCTGAGAGAACACAACTAGTTACCGCTCTCCATTCTGAAAACTTACCATTTATTCCTACCCTTTGTTTCCTGTCTTTTAACCAGTCATCAATCCATGAGAGGACCTTCCCTCTTATCCCATGACAACTGACTTTACTTAAAAGCCTTTGGTGAGGGACCTTGTCAAAGGCTTTCTGAAAATCTAAGTACACTGTATCTACTGGATCCCCCTTTTCCACATGCTTGTTGACTCCCCTCAAAAAACTCTAGTAGACTAAAGCGGCATGATTTCCCTTTTCAGAAACCATGTTGACTTCTCCCCAACAAATTATGTCCATCTATGTGTCTGACAATTTTATTCTTTACTACAGTTTCAATTACCTGTCTGTAATTGCCAGGATCGCCTCTAGAGCCCTTTTTAAATATTGGCGTCATATTAGCTATCTTCTGGTCACTAGGTACGGAAGCTAATTTAAAGGATAGGTTACAAACCAGTTAGTATTTCCACAATTTCACATTTGAGTTCTTTCAGAACTCTTGGGTGACTGCCATCTGATCCCAGTGACTTGTTACTCTTTTATTACTTTGTTCCAAAACATCCTCTAATGACACCTCAATCTGGAACAATTCCTCCAATTTGTCACCTACAATGACTGGTTCAGGTTTGGAAATCTCCCTAACATCCAGCTGTGAAGATCAACGCAAAGAATTCATTTAGTTTCTCCACAATGACATTATTGTCTTTGAGTGCTCCTTTGGCATCTCGATAGTCTAGAGGCCCCACTGGTTGTTTAGCAGGCTTCCAGCTTCTGATGTACTTAAAAACATTTTGCTTTTACTTTTTGAGGTTTTGGCTAGCCGTTCTTCAAACTCTTTTTTGGCTTTTATTATTATATTTTTACACTTAGGGTATGACTACACTACAGAGTTTTGTTAGAAAAACAGCAGTTTTTCCAACAAAACTTGCGTAACGTCCACACTGCAATCACTTTCTTTCTAAAGTAAATCAAAAGAACAGAGGGCTTTCTCCAACATTGGTAATCTTCTTTCTGTGAGGAAGAATGCCTTTTCTGAAAGAGCTCTTTCGGAAAAAGGCATGTGTGGCGGGGAGGTGGGGTTTTTTTTCCGAAGGAAGAAGCCTGCAGGAAATAGCACAGGTGCCCTGGTAGCCACTCCATACAAAGTAATCACAACTCTACAGTTTCTGTCTCCTGGCCCCTCTTAAAGCTGCAGGCACCCTGGACAAGCCTTGTGGCAGGAAGCAGGCTGTGGAGCAGTAACTCACCGCACGGCTCTCCCTGCTAAAGGCCTTGCCACACATGGCGGAGCCACAAGTCCCCCTCAATACTCCTCTGGCCCTTGCAGGGAACAGCTCCAGGGGTCCCAGAACCCACCCAGGGGACCAAGAGGCGGGCACCTTCCTAGTCCGGATCGGAGATTCTGTCCCTCCTCGAGCTGTGGGGTGAGGAGGAGACCTTGCAGGATCTCCAGTCCAAGTGCCGCAATGCAAACATTTATGGCTGGATGGCCGAGTCCCTGGCGGAGAGCAGACACCCACCTCGGACATTGGGACAGGTCCAGAGTAAGGTGAAGGAGCTCCACCAAGGATATGCCCAGGCCACAAAGAGCAGCTTGTGCTCAGGGGCAGGACCCCACACCTTCCCCTACTTTGACAAGCTGCACCAGATCCTGGAGGGTGGGGAAACATCCTCGTGTACTCTGGTCATCACCCAGCCGGAGGTCTCAGCGGAGGAGGAGCAGGAGGGTCATGGCCAGACGGAGGCGGAGGAGGAGGAGACAGACACTGTGATACTTTCCCTCGAGCCAGTGCCAGTGAGCCAGGTCATCTCCCAAGCCTCCTTGGACACCTGGGAGGGATCTTCAGTTGAGTGGTCTCACTTTGTCACACACATGGGGTGGAGGAGGCGGGAGCACAGGAGTCGGGAGGCGAGTGTCAATTGGGCTGCTCAGGCTGGACATTGGGCTGCGGTCCGTGCATGTGCAACCACGTGCAGCGTTAGTGTGTGGTACGCAGATGCAGCAGGCAGCCCCTGAGCATGGGTGGGCTCCTGCTGGCAGGCTCAGGGGAAGCCACATACATCCTGCGATTGGGGGGGGAGGTGCCCCGGCTAGAAGCAGGCTAGCCGCAAGGGCACAGGCACAACCCCACACAGACCGAGGAGTGCTGCATGCAGCACACGGGCATGCCGCTCCCGTAGACAGCACGTGCGAGGCAGCAGCTGCTCCCGTAGACAGCACTGCGAACTGCACCTGTGTGTGTGGACACCAGGGAGGGCCAGACGGCTCCCAGGTCCGCTGCCACCCACGAGGGGATCCCGCTGTGACCGGGCACTTCCCTTGCCTGCTTGTCCATGGGCCGGAGGGAGGAGGTGGGAAGTGGGCAACACAGTCCTCTGGGCACGTTGGGGCCCCTGTGAGGCATGGCCCACTGTGCAAGACAAACATGGCCTTGCTCCCGGGACATCCCCGGCCTCTGGACCGAGGACTGTTGGTCGCTGCTCACAGAGGAGGGCACAGCCTCATGCACAGTGTCTGCAGGAATGACTGACCACCTCTCCCTCTTGTGTGTTCTCCACAACCGGTCCAACCAGGACTAAGGGCCGAGCCACACCACTGCAGCCACCTGCCAAAGCCCGGGTCACCTGAAGGCGTGCCAGGGTCCAAGAAGACCTCATGTGCCAGCACATCAGTGTCCTGTGCGACATGCAGCAGACCCTGGCACACAAAGTCCGCGAGGACTTGGAGTGGTGGAACTGCATGGGACCAGCTGATGCAGCAGCGTGACAACATGAGTGCCATCATGTCACGCCTGATGCCGCTACTCCTGACTTCCACCCTCCTGCCCCCTCTGCTATGCCCATTCCCCCTCCGCCTGCCCCCCCCCGCTATGCTTCTGCTCCCTCCCCAGGTGATGCCCATGCCCCCTCCCCTAGCAATTCCCATGCCACCTCCCCCTGGCTCCACCCCAGCCCTTCCCTCCTATCCATCCCTATGTGCTCCCCGGACCCACCCAACACAACTCCGACAAGGTCCCCACACCCGAGGTGACATATCGAGCTGCACCCCACGCTCCTCAAAGCACTGAGCCTCCCTCCCCCTCCAGGTTATGACCGCACCTCCCGCTTTTTCTTAATGTTACATCAATACAGACTTAGTTTTTTTCAAAACCAAACAGGTGTGTTTATTGAGAGGTCAGGGAAAGGGCAAAGGGAGGGGTTGTGGTGGGGAAGGGATAGGGCTGCAAACCAGAGGCCCCTTTTGGGGAGGCCCTGGGGAGAGTTACTGGGGTCCTTCAGAGAACCCCTTAAGGCCTCCCGGAAGCGCACCCCCACCTGATGGGCCTGTTGGATGGCAGCTGTCCTCAGCTGCTCAAATGCTCACCCCTCGCTGCTGGCGTCAGCCCTCCACCCCGCGAGGAAGGCCTCCCCCTTCCTCTCTACGATGCTGTGGAGGACACAACATGCCGCGACCATCTCGGGGATGTTGTGCTCCCCCACGTCCAAGCAGGTCAGCAGGAACTGGAAACATGTCTTGAGGCGGCCAAAGGCACACTCGACCTGGACCCTGGTTCAGGTGGGCATTGAATTAGTCCCTGCTGGGGTCCAGGTGGCTGGTGTATGGCTTCATAAGCCACGGCATGAGGGGGTAGGGCACATCCCCCATGATGCAGTGGCATCTCCACGTCCCCAACGGCAAAGTCCTGGAGGGGGGAAAATGTGCCAGCCTCTAGCTTGCGGTACAGGATCGAGTTTCTGAACACTTGGGCATCATGTGCCCTGCCCGACCACCCAACAAAAATGTCCGTGAAGTGTCCATGGTGGTCAACTAGGGCCTGCAGCATCATTGAAAAGTAGCCCTTCCGATATATGTACAGCGCTGCTCGACGGTCTGGTGCACGGATAAGATATGGGTCCCATCTTTGGCTCTGCCACCTATGGAACCCCAAGGCAGCAAATCCAGCCACGATCAGAGTCCAGGTCTCCCAGACGGATGACCCGCCACAGCAGGATCGAGTTGATGGCCCTCACAACCTGCAGAAGGAGACAAACACACAAAACAGAGAATGAGAGAGGGAGTGCCTGAGCCCTTGGGAGGTGCCCGGCCCCTCCCATCTCTTCCCCCCCTCAAACATCCCGGGAGCCACCCCCTATGAGGCCGCTCCCCCAGCAGCAGGACTGTGTGAGGTCAGGTCAGCACAACCCCCCAGGGACAGGGCTTCCTTCCTCACTCGCACCTCACTCGCTCCCCCACAGCCTCCAACCCTCCTTTCCCGAGGGTCCCTCTTTAATAGGACTGCCCCCCTGCAGGGACTGCAGCCCGAGAGTGCCTTACCTCCATGAGGAGGGCCCCAACGGTGGACTTCCCCACACCAAACTGGTTGCCCACCGACCGGTAGCTGTCAGGGGTGGCGAGCTTCCAGAGGGCAATTGCAACCCGCTTCTCCAAGGGGATGGCAGGCCACAGGTGGGCACTGCATCTCCAGAGGGCGGGGGGTGAGCCAGGCACATAGCTCCAAAAAGGTGGCCTTCTGCATGAGAAAGTTTTAGAGCCACTGCTGGTCGTCCCACCATTCCATGACCAGATGGTCCCACCAGTCCAAACTGGTGTTGAGCCTCCAAAAACTCCTCTCCACAGTGGGTTGCAGTTGCCAGAAGTTAGCTCCCAGAAAGTAGCTCCCAGGGAGAGGGTCCCCAGAATGAGCTTGGGGTCCAGCTCGTGCAGGACCAGGAGAGCAGCTGGCACAAAGTGCTGCAAAAACTGCAGCATGGCTGTGTGTGGGGCCATCGCATGCCCAGGGGCAACTCCGGCTCCACGGCACAAAGGAAAAAGCTGTGGCATCCAAAAAAGAACAGGGCAACCACAGCAGGCACTGCGAGAGCTTTGCTGTCCCTCAAAGAGGTAGCAAGCACGCAGCAGAAGCAGAGAAACGGCTGTCCAGGGAGGTCCATTTAAGCACCTGTCCCTGCAAGGCTCCGGCACCAGCACTCGGAAGCAACTGGTGATCTAAAGCCCTGGCTGTTGTGGTTCTGGGTGGCCTTTTATGCGAGAGAGTGTCCAACAAGTCTGGACGCTCTCTTTTGAAAAAGCATTTTGCTTTTTCAATGTGCTTTTGTGTGGGGACGCTCTTTTTCGGAAGAAGTTTTTTTGGAAGATCTCTTTCGAAAAAACCTTCTTCCAAAAGAAGCCTGTAGTCTAGACATAGCCTTAATTTGACAGAATTTATGTTCCTTTCTATTTTTCTCACTTCTAAGGATTTAACTTCCACTTTTTAAACAATGCCTTTTCATCTCTCAATGCTTCTTTTACTTGGTTGTTAAATCACGGTAGCATTATTTTGGTTCCCTTACTGTGTTTTTAGTTTGGGATATACATTTAATTTGGGCCTCTTATTATGGTGTCTTTGAAAAGTTTCTATGCAGCTTGCAGGGATTTTACTTTTGTCACTGTGCCTTTTAATTTCTGTTTAACTAACCTCCTCATTTTTGTGTGTTCCTTTTCTAAAATGAAATGCCACAGTGTTGGGCTGCTGAGGTGTTTTTCCCACCACAGGGATGTTAAATTTTATTACACTATCATCACTATTTTCAAGGGATCCCGTTATCTTTACCTCCTGGACCAGATCCTGTGCTCCACTTAGCAGAGAAGAACCCTGTGGATTCCAGAACCAGCTGCTCTAAGAAGCAGTCATTTAAGTTATAAAGAAACTTTATCTCTGAATCCCGTCCTGAGGCGACATGTACCCAGCTAACATGGGGATAGTTGAAATCCCCCACTATTATTGAGGGTTTTTGTTTTTGTTTTGATAGCCTCTCTAATCTCCCTAAGCCTATCATAGTTACTAGCACTGTCCTCGTCAGGTGGTCGATATTATATCCCTACTGCTATATTATTATTAGAGCATGGAATTATTATCCATAGAGATTCTATGGAACAGTTTGGTCATTAAAGATTTTTACTTCATTTGATTCTACATTTTCTTTCACGTATAGTACTATTCCCCCACCAGCACAATCTGTTCTGTCCCTTCGCTTTATTTTGTATCCTGGTATGACTGTGTCCCATTGATTGTCCTCATTCCATTAAGTTTCTCTGATGCATATTATATCAATATCTTCCTTATTACGAGACACTCTAGTTCACCCATCTTATTAGTTAGACTTCTAGCATTTGTATATAAGCTCTTTAAAAATTTGTTACTATTTATCTGCCATTTCTTCATGTGTTAGACTCTTTTTCATTTGATTGCTTCTCATCTGATCCTACCCATATTTTATCCTCTTCCATCCTCTCTTCCTTACTAGAAAATAGAGAATCTCTATTAATAAAACCTCCCCTAAGAGATGTCTCTGTCCGATTCATGTGCTCCCTGTCAGCTTTCCCCCAGCCTTTAACATTAAAAAGGTCGTAGAGCAGTTTTTAAACTAAGTGCCAGCAATCTGGTTCCATTTTGGTTTAGGTGGAGCCCATCGTTCTAGTATATATTAGCAGGAGTGTTTTATGCAAGAAACAAGTAATTCTTCTACTCTACCAAGCACTAATAAGCTTCAAGTGGAATATTGTGTCTACTTCTGGGCACAAAATTTCAGGAAAAATGTGGACCAAGTGGAGACAGAGAAGAACAAAAACGATTAAAGGTCTAGAAAACATGACCTATGAAGAAAAATTGAAAAACATTAGATTGGTTTAATTTAGAGAACACTGATAGTGATATAATAGTCTTTAAGTATGTAAAAGTTTGTTTTAAAGAGGAGGAGGATAAATTCTTCTCCTTAGTCATTAATAGTATAGGACTAGTAGTAATGAAGTTAAATTACAGCAAGGAAATTCACATTACATATTAGAGAAGGCTTCTTAACTGTAAGGGTAGTTAAGAACTGGAACAAATTCTCTAGGGAGACTGTTGTGTCTCAGCCACTGGAGGATTTTCAAGAACTTGTTAGACAAACACCAGGGGTATTGGGGTTAGGGAAGTTAAATTTAGATTAATTGGTAAATTGAATATTTGATGCAATCTGCTTCAACTATCTGATTAGTCGATAAGGGCGCCTCCGCCTTTGAAATGTAGCAATAGCACCAGGGCTGTTCCTACACTTCAAAGGCGAAAGCACTGCAGAGAGCACGGGGACAGCGGGGAACTCTGAGGCTCTTCATGGAGACCCTGGGCTCCACGCACCACTGCTACTTTGAAATGCCACATGCAGCCCGGGCTGGGAGTCCCCAGGTTGCACATGGCATTTCAAAGTGAGAGACCCGGGGCTCCACACAGAAATGTCACTTTGAAACGCCGACTCCCCAGCTGGCCCCGGGCTGCATAAGGTGTTTCAAAGCGGCAGCGCTGTGCAGAGCCCAGGGTCTGGCCCCAGGCTCCATGTGGTGCTGCCGCTTTGAAGCAACCCCTTGTCTTCCCCCGGCTTACTGCCTCTTTCTGATAGAGGCAACAAGGACTGGGGAAGCGACTAGTCATTCACATCCCTAATTGGAATGCCTAAGTAATGCTTATTCCTTCCTCTATGCTGGGAACTGGACCAGGCCTACATTTCTATGTTTCTACTCAACTCTAAAGGACCATTTTGTAAGGATAATTTATTTTAAATATCTTTAAATTTCCCCCCTCCCCATGAACCCAAACAAGGATAAAAATAGAAACAAGACCTTGAAAAACAGTAATTAAAAGAAATCCTTGATTTTCTAGTTCCTGTTATTTTTACATTTGGAAAGGATGCTTTGCGAGTGATAAAAATGGTATTATAGGAAATAGAAGAAAATTATGAGCCAAATGGGACTGTGAGGGCGGGGGGACGAGAGAAAGAATAAAAACCATACTTCAAAATAAAAGTAGAAGAGAAAAGGAACAATATCAGAGGCAACTAATGAATAAGAACATAAATCCTACCACTAACAAAGCATCAAAGAGTCTGAACAAGAAGACCTACTTGCAAAATTGGCAACAAGGGATGCAAGAGTGGCAGCAAAGATGGAGAAATAATAGCATTTAAGAGTGAGGAAAGGCAGTTAAGGCCTTTTCCCCTCGTACTTAAGGTAGTTATAAAAGGCTCCTACACATTCACCTACCCAAGTACTTTCTCTTAATACTAAAACAGAAACAACCTGTGCATGTAATAACTATATGATTTGCCTGTAAGACTGACAATATTCACCAAAATAATGGATTAATTTTTAGAATTGCAATGACTACCACAAACTAATACATACAATAAATTCAGAGTGAAAAGTGGATGCTGTCCAGTATTTTAGAGCTAACTGAGGAGACTAAATAGTTGTATTTTTAAAACAATGGGCTAAAATTCACCATTGTGGTAAACAACTGTAACACAACTTCAGTCATTGCAACTCTCCCAATGCATTGGCTTATACCAGTTGGGCTTTGGCTATGCATTGGGTCTTGTGGGTTTTGATCTTTAATCCTAGCAAATTCATATGGCTATTCATCATATATTCTATTCACATTCAAATTCCATATTGTTATTCAAATTCTCCCTGCCCATTCTATGAATAAATTTTTAACCATCAACAAACTGAAAATTCATGACAGCATGGATGCCAGCTTTTATATGAGTACAGTAGAAATTCTCCTTAGAGAGCAAATCACTCTAAGGTGCCAGATAACACAAATGCTGCTAGCATTTTCATTCTGTACTGTATACCAGGATTACCATACATTGCATTTGACAGTGGTTTTGACCCATGAAAGGTTATGCCCAAATACATTTGTTAGCCTTTAAGATGCCACAGGACTCCTTGTTAATAATAATTTTGCATTTTTACCATCTCCTCTTTTGCAGAAAGAGAAACAAATAAAGCAGCAATTGAAAACTAAAAGAAAAGAAGAATGAAGATGGACTGTCAAAACTGCAGACAGTAGATGCCATCACAAAACTTGCATGTTAATATGAAAACTACTTAAGGTGTTGGTTATATGTCACTGAGTATGATTCTAGATAGTAACAGCTAAAGTTTTATCTGACCCATAGTCTTGCAAAGTTCCCAATGAAGTCAATGGAAGTGTTGTGGAAGGGTGATCACAAGAATTTTGTCTTAAGGGGGAGGGATAAGGGGAAAAGAGAACTGCAAGATCCAGGGGATTAACAAAAACAAGATGACACCATTCATGAAGGATTTACTAAACTGCTCTATACACAAAACTCTTCTTTTGCAAGTCATACACTTTGCCCAAATTCACTGAGGTTTTTCTCTCTGAACAGTACAGCTTGACTAACTCACTATTGTTAACCTATTCATTTATGATTAAAGTTCCAATCTCATTTCACATAACTATATACATTAACCACTTACATGATGGTAAAGGATATATTCCTTAAGTCCATATTATCTTTCTATTAGTTGGCTGTTTGGCATCAAAGTGTCACACAATCAGGTTCTTTGCCAAGTGCATTTTGTGTGTGTGTTTGGGGATCATATAAATGTTCAGAATGGGAATGTCTGTTTTCTTATAAAAGCCAGAAAAATAAAACGACATTTTACTGCCATTGTTTAATATTATGCTCCTAAAATGTAACTCAGCAACAAAATTGAAAATGTATTATTTATGTTATTGCTGTTCTGACCATGTAAATCACCAGACTAAGAAAGCAGTCACAGATTTTTATGGTGCAGTAGAGCATATTTAAAACTTTTGGAACACCTGGATGGTGATCACAGAGGATGACAGCAGAATTAACATGGCAAATATGGGTGTGGAATAATCACTACTTTGAGCAGAAGCCAGGGTACTTACTGAGCTATTTATTGCCAGATCCAACTAAAACTCAGGTCCCTGACTCTTCATAATTTAGAATTACCTTACCCAAAACATTCAGATTTCCAGTGGAATAAAAGCACAATTTTATATTTCCCTTAATTTAATCTTGATGCAATTTATACAAAACCTACCTACAACCCAACACATGCAGCTCCCTCTGGAGTGGCCATCCCCTCGCTCATTAGTGCAGGTTGGGTGGGTCAAACCTCGGGTAGATTGCAACACAGAGCAGAGCGTCCTAGTCCACACAATATGAGCCCCAGGAGTTGCAACTGCAGGTTGAGTTACAGAAAAATAGCTAATGTCATTTTTTCCCCCATTTGTCTATCTGTGACTTTTTTCACACCATGACAAACCTGCCGCCCTATTTGTAAGAAAACTGGCCCAGGTGCATTACTCTCAGGCTACGTCTACCTTACAGGGTTTTTGCGCAAAAACCTGCGGAGCGTCCACACCTCAAGCGCGTTTTTGCGCAAGTAAATTTATAGTCAATCGACAGAACAGGCTTTTTGCAGTATAGGTATTCTTCTTTCTACGAGGAATAACTCCTTTTTGCACAAGAGCTCTTATGCAAAAAGGTGTGTGTGGATGGGCAACAGGGGGGGTTTGTGCAAAAACAGGAAAGAGGAAAAAGCACAGGTATCCTGGTGGCCATTCTGTGGATAGCAATCAGCGCTTTCTTTTGAAAGAGCATCCATGCAATCTGGATGCTCTCTTGCACAAAAGCACATCGCTTTTTTGATGAGCTTTTGCAGTGTGGACGCTCTCTTGCGCAAGAAGTTTTTGCGGAAGATCTCTTCTGCGCACAGCTTTTTGCACAAGAAGCCTGCAGTGTAGACAAGCCTGAAAGAATTGTTTGTCTACAAAACCAATCTGCCTTCAGGAGGCACAACTGGCCCTACTCGGGCTCAGCTGTAAGAAATATTCATGATGGAAAGAGAGGTCCCAGTTGCTGTAGCTAATGAGAACAAGCCAATGTGTAAAGAGGGAGAAATAGTAACAAAGGAGGCAGAGAAGCTTGGGATTCATTGGAGCAGCAACTTCTGCCAGACAAGTTAGCATCATGCTGCCTCCAAACTCCTTGGCACCTCCTGGAGTACAAAGTAGAAAACCAGAAAACAAGGATTTTCTTTTGGACTATTTTATATATTGTCCCTTTCTGTCGATTTAATTTAAACCACTGCTGTATGGATCAAGGACTGATACAGCTTGTTTGCACCAGGACATTTTCCAATACAATATCCTTGGCTATAAACAATGTCCAGCTGTGGCATTCCTCACTGATAAAACAGCAAAAGCAATTATTAAAACAGATCCCGTTTTAAACTAGGTACATGTTGGATGGATACAGACGTAAACCAAACCTTGAACCTAATTTTTGTCTCTCAATTTCAGATCCAGAGCCATTACCTTACATCTCTAACAATGAGAGAAGGAATTCCATAGCAGGTCTCTATGGACCCTGTTTGCATGTTTGCGACTTCTACCTAGTAAACAAAAAGGGACAGATTAAAAAAATGCCACCCCACCTATCACACACTACCCATGTTTCCCAGCTAGAATGTACCTCTCTTTCTCTCTGCCCCTCTAAAAATTGTACCCACACCTGTCTGTCCTTAAAGGTGTTGATTTGGATCTTAGTCTATAATACTGGCCACCCCTTCAAATTCACTGACATTCAAGGAAAAAGACACCCAATGGATGATAGCTAGGCACTCCGCAACATTCATTCATCATGTAGTACAGGGCTTTCCTTTTACTTTCATTTTCTTAATAGTTAAGCCTCAGCTCCCTCTTCCACAGAGAGCAAGAGCATGACCCAGGGTACTTTTTCCTTACTGGTTTTCCAAGCTCTTAATTTTTGCACTTAGAGCAGACTACTGTTCTATGACCCATTTTTCATTTGCTCCTTTTTTGAGCTGGTAAATGGTGGTATGCACATAAGTTTGAAAACATTTTTCATTTAAAATGTCCAGAAAACAGATGGCACCTAATAATAAATTAAGATAATTTGGTGTCCCTGATAGACCCAGAAGATGGGAGAAGGAGAATGTATCACAGAATAAAGAATAAAATGCAAAAACGTGATGCAAATAAAATATCCCAGACACACTTATTGAATGTGTTAGCTCCATGCAAGTACAAATTATTTCTCCTGGCTATATTGCTTATCATCAGTGGTCAGAATGTTACAGTTTTGCTCATTATTAAAATAAGTTAAGGTTATCATGATGCTTGTATGTGTGTTTTAAAGGTAACTGTCCCCGGTACTGGGGAAAATGAGTTCATATGTACTCAGAACAGCTAATTTTTACAGCAATGATGAATTTGTATATTGCTTTATGTTTCTATAATAATTAAATTTTCCTAGTATATCAAAAAGTTTTATTTCTTAATCCTATGTAATGATTAGCAGAGAATCTAATGTGGAATGAAATACCAGAATTTATGTTTGTATTGACAATTACTGAATCAAAGCAAGTCTGAAGAAAGGCACAAATCTATTTCTTCTTTTGTTAAAAGCAGTTTACATTGATGGTCTTTTATGTGAATTAAGATTCAGAGAGTTTTAAGAAGTTTCTATCTACTGTTTAATTTGCTGTTGTTTATTGTTCCTCTGACTTAGTTGAAGTTATCTGATTATGGATCTTAGAAGTTGGAATGCCACTCATTTCAGCCATGTTTTTTGCAGAATAGCTTTGTTTTGCACATAAGTTGAAGAGAAGACATCTGGGAAAAACACAAACATGAATAGCTGCTTATTGGTTTATACTCTGATATGAAATTAGGGAAAACTGGCATTAAAAATCAAACGATAAAATCTAACGATAAAAGATAAAATGTATTGGAAGAGTTGGCTCACTTCTGGATAGGATTGAAAATATGTTACTTGTGCTCATTACCCCATCAAGGCTGAAGTATTGCTCCAAGCTTTGCATCATAATGACATTCAGAAAGATAATGCTCCGTCTCCCCTGAGCCGGAGTAATAGTTTTGGAAATAATAGTTCAACACGGAAAATGGTTTTGTTGTCCTTAAATAAAGTCTTTTATTGGAAGTTCTACCTTGCAATATCAGGACTTCAGAGGCACATAAGTAAAAATGAGACTATATATTCAAACATTTTTTAAATTATTTGAACCCCACATTTAAAATGGGTTATTTTCAAAAACCTTCTTCACTGTTTTATTGTATTTGATGATTTACGCCTATTTCCACTCCGAAGTTCTACTTACTGCCTTAAGGCAGAACACAACACCTAATTCCAAATCACTACAACGAACAACACTCTTTCCTTTTTCTAGTCTTCTTCTGTGCGAGGTAGTGTTTGTGGCTTGTCAGAGATGGCAAGTAAGAAAAAAATACGACAAATTAAAAGGGTGTGCAGCTGCAATAATTATATTCCCATGATGATTATGAAGAGAAGTCTCAAACTAGAACAGGAAATATGAATGAGAAAACAAGTGACAACAGCAAAAGAGAAAGTGAAGTTCAAAAAAGAAGTGACAATATCTAGGGGACCAACTCAATTGTTTTGATTAATTGCATATTTGGTTCTTCAAGCAAAATAAGGTAGCTTAACTTTTATGTATTACTCCCATTTATCTTCAAATGTTTCACTGACAATTTAGTGCTGGCCCAAATACATAACAATGGAAAAATATGGGCGGTACTAATTTAATAATTTAAAAGAATAATATTTTGGTGTGAAATATTGGCCTCAGTGAACTCAGTGTTTGGCCACTAACTTCAAGGGGGCCAGGATTTCACCATTTATATCTTGATTCTAATAAAGTGCTGTGCTTCTCCAGAACTATGCAGTATATGGACAAGTATTGTAAAAACTAAGAATTTGTAAACTGAATTAATCCCATGGATATGCACATGAACATGAGAGAAAGAGGGAGAGAAATAACTCACTGTATACAAAAATTGATAATCCCATTGGTCTCCACTTGGGTACAGGGGTCTGTGTGAACAACAGATTCGGGAGCAAAACCCAGGCCTAAAAGATTATCATGAGAGTCTAGGGATCAGAAAAGAAGCTGATAGAAACAATAAGAAGTGATACATACTGGCACTAATATTTCAGCGACCATATATACAAATCAGATGACTTAAGACAACAGATAGTATAACGTTTCATGTTATTTTGGAAAATGGTTTTTTTGTTTGTTTGATTTACTCATTTCAGGCATCTTTAGAACCAAAAGGTAATTTGTTTTTATCTAAGTGTAAAATACCATCTTTTTCAAATTCAGGATTCCAGAGGCTAAGCAATAGCTGATGTTCAATTAACATTCTCATCATACATTCTATAGTCATTATAACGGTATTGTAATAAGATGACAGTATTTGCCTATATCATTAAATTAGCAAAGGAAATGCTGTAATCTGGGGTCTTGGTTTATGACTGGGTCCCCCAATCTCTATGAAAACAGAAATGATAATAGTTATCCACAGGTGATGTTCCTAATGGAAAAAGATTAAGAATTTGCTGATGTCCAACCTGGTTATTAAGGAGATAGGAATTGCTCGGGGGGGAGGGGAGGGGGAAGAGAAAGGGGATCCAAGTTATGGTAAATCCAGACAACCCTAGGTCAGGAAACTGAGGAGCAGCCAAGCCTGTGGTGAAGGTTCAAGTTGAACTTTGTTACCTTATAGTTGATTTCTTTGGTTAAAAAGGCCATACTCCAGAAAAAGGGATAATTTGGAATTTACCTAGTGTACTGTCCTTTTTTAGCATGGTTACAAAAAGTCACCTGCTCTCTACATAGGCAAATACATTTCTATATAATCACTTAAACTTAACTATAGCCACTGAATACAGTTTATGGTTCGTTCATCTGCTTCAGTTGCACAATTCAACAATGATTCCAAAGACGTCAACACAAGTGGAAGTATATGGCCTATTGTATCCTTAAAATACTAGTGGATAAATTCTGATCTCTCTTATGCCCAGGGAAATCCACTACATGATAATGTAGGCAGAATTTGGCCTGAAGATTACAATCCATTATTTATACAAGAAAATGGATATTTACTTAATACATCATGCATTTAAAGGAGTTGCTCTTTAGTTCCCTAGTGATGGATAGCTATTACTACTGCAAAAACTATCCAAAATAATAGTTCATTTTCATTAGGCTATGGACTTCTAAAAAATGTTCTCTAATTTCAGAGATTCACAGGTCAATGGACTAATACTTCTTAATTATATAGTTGTACACAAACATTTTATTTTAGACAATGAATAACTTGCTAATTTACTGATAAATTTGATAATGCAGATACTGTCAATTTTTAAAATTTTTGATAATCCAAAGCTTATGAAACAGTAGTATTTTGACAAGTTAGGTAAACTTGGGAAGTACTGGTAAAATGAAGCTCATTTTATATTCATTAATATTTAATAAAATCCGTAAGTGCAGAGTGTCCAGATGCTGTTTTTAATTTAATAATTTTGGAACCAATGAGATGCTGATTGGTTTGTATACTGAGCCGGCAGTACATGGAGAATTCCACGGGGCCTTTAAAAAAAGAAAAGAAATGAAATGAAATCTTAAAAATTAAAAAGATGAATGCATTGATAACAAATAAAATAAACCAAAAATGTTCATTACGGCTCTGCAGATACTTACCATGTTAACAATAAGCATGCTTTCAAGCCAGCAATAAACAAAATAACATACAAATCTCTACAAGTATTACTGCTCATCCTGATAATTTTAAGAGGCATTACAATTAAGTCGAGCATAATTAGGGAAGCCAACGTGTTGGATTTATACTAGAAAGAGGTCAGAAGAATGAACTGAATAAATCCTTTTAACCTATCCCTAATTCTGGAGTTTCAAGTGTAGGGGATTGTTACATTTAACCCGCATGCCCCATGATGATATTCTCGGAAGCTGAAATGGGACTCTATTGGACAGTAGGTAGTTCTCTAATTTTTTCCCCAATACATATTCAACCTCTATAGCAGTGTTTCTTAAACTGTGAGGCAGTCGGAGGTGTGCCATGGAGAACAACAGAGTTCAAAATGGCCACCCTTAAAGGGGCAGGCGACTTTTTTTTTTCCTCAATAACTTTCCCCTTGACTCCCTTTTTTTTGGTCAATAACTTTTTCCCAGCCTCTTTTTTTTTTTCTTTTTCTCAACAAAAATTCCTTGGTGTTTCTATTGTTTGGTGTTCCTCAGTCTTAAAAAGTTTAAGAATACTGCTCTATAGTCTGAACTTCCATAGGCTGGCAACATCTGCATTCTGACATCCCCAGGCAGGAGTACTCATGGAGAAAAGCCAGGCCCCGTGCTCAGCAACTCTTCCCTCACCCTCCAAGAAATTATGGTGTGTCACAAGTAGCTCATTTGTAGTGCTATAGCTCTGGGGGGCCGGGAGGTGGACACTTGGGGAAGAGGCCGGGTGGCTGTGGAGCTCTGAAGGGCTGTGCTCCTGGTCCTCGGCCATAGGGCTCTGCAGCTACCCTGCCTCTTCCCAAGAGTGCATCCCCAGTCCTTGGTTGGCAGGCAGTGGCAGCAGAGGGGTTGGCATTGATCAAGCAGGAAATGGGGGAGAGGCATGCAGGGGATGAGGCAGGGTGGCTGAGAAGCCCCATGGCTGGAGGACAGGAGCACAACCCCACAGCTGGCAGCAGGGGCTGGGAGTGCAGCCCAGTGGTGCACTCCTGCAGGGCTGCACTCTTGGACTCCAGCAGTGGGATGCTGCAGCCACCCAACCTCTTCCTCTAAATGCCCTCCTCCCCATTTCCTGCTTGGTCAATGCGAGCCTCTCTACTATGTGTTAGCCACACTTGTGAGCTGCAGAGTTCCTCTGTCTCCCATTGGCACTTTACTAAAGAACACTCAGCATCATGATGGAGACCCTAATGTAAAAAACACAAACTAGATAATGAGCCCTCAATTGAGCATCTCCCTTAAAGAGATGTTATCAAATACATTTTCTTAAAATGGGTGTGTATTTGCTTGTAATGCCCTGATAGAAATCTGAAATAAACCTCACTTTAGTGACTTCTTCTCACCTTTTATATTTGGCAAATGTCAATCTATTTAATGGAACAATACTCCCAAGTAGTTTCACTTCATGATTTTCCCCATTTCTCTTTTTAGTTTATTGCTAAGTATATCTTCTGCACAATGCCAGGAAAAAGATGGATACGTTATGACCCTTTGGCATATAGATGACTTGGTATCAACAACACAATAAGTATTAGAACCCAGAATTCATAATGTGTCCTGATTTTCATTCTTACTTTAAAATGGGTTTGAGTGACAGAAGGGGAATTCTAAAAATGTTTTAAATGCAGAGGCCACATGATTAGTACTAAATTATGCCTAGTTAATTTTTTTTTCTAAACTAGTTGGCATATCTGTTTATAAGAGATTAAAATGCACTTACAATACATTGAAAATATAGTTCAATTGCAGCCTTCATATAAAGCATTCTAAAATAGCAAGTCTCAAACAAAAATAAAAAGGATTTAAAGAAAAAAACTTTACTCAGAAGATGAAGATTTCCAAACAGGTGCTCAGCACAAGCGGAAGCGTGACCTCCAATCATGGAGAGTTGCAAGGAGCAGAAAGAGAGATGGCCAGTGCAGGAAGAGTATTGTCTGCAATAACAAGTTCTGCAGGATGAAGAAGTAAGAAATACTGTAACTTTTTAAAGAGCCTCCAAGTAAAAATTGCAGAACCTAGGAGTGATGAACTGTAGAGTACCTTATATACTATTGTACTTTAGTACCTTAGAATTGTGATGCCTGTGAAATCCACAGGGCAAAGATGAAAGTAAGTAAGATGGAAAAGGAAGGCAACAGGATGTTTTGAAAATCATGAAGGAAATTTTATAGTCAAATTTTTATAGGAGTTCCTTAGTTATAATAAAGCACAATAGGAGAAAAATACATTTAAAATATGAAGAAACAGTATAGTTGTATCATACATCTGCTCCTTTTATTGATCTGTAAAAAAAAATCATGGTTATCAATCAACACCAAGAAATATGTTACTAAAAAAGTGTTGTAACTCTGCCATTATTTACAGAAAAAGACAGAAGCCAGCTTCCGAAAATCGGGTAGAAACAAAATATCGCTGCTAGCATTAACTCAGCATTGCTAGAAAAGGTAAAATTAGCCTCCTTAGTTGCGATTTTATTGTCTGTAAAGGTGCATCTACACAACAGGGCTTAACTTGAAATAAGCTACGCAATTGAGTAGCTTATTTCGAAATATCTTATTTTGAAATTGGGAGCGTTTATGCAGCACTTATTTAAAAATAGAGCACTCTTCCTCTGACTTCCCTTACTCCTCATAACATGAGGGTTACAGGAGTTGGAGTAAGAAGTCCTCCAGCTTGACAGTATTTCAACATTATTTCAAAATGACTGCCTGCTGTGTAGACGTGGACTAAGTTATTTCAGAATAACGCTAGTTATTTCGAAATAATGTTGCTGTGTAGACATACCCTAAGTGGGTACACAAGACTCTAAGAGTACGTCTAGACTACATGCCTCCGTCGACGGAGGCATGTAGATTAGACAGATCGGCATAGGGAAATGAAGCCGCGATTTAAATAATCGCGGCTTCATTTAAATTTAAATGGCTGCCCCGCTCTGCCGATCAGCTGTTTGTCGGCAGATCGGGGCAGTCTGGATGCACCGCGGTCGACAAGGAAGCCTTTGTCGATCGGCGCAGGTAAACCTGATTTCACGAGGCATACCTGCGCGGTCGACAAAGGCTTCCTTGTCATCAGCGCGCCCAGACTGCCCGATCTGCCGACAAACAGCTGATCGGGCAGAGCAGGGCAGCTATTTAAATTTAAATGAAGCCGCGATTATTTAAATTGCGGCTTCATTTCCCTATGCCGATCTGTCCAATCTACATGCCTCCGTCGACGGAGGCATGTAGTCTAGACGTACCCTAATAGTCCAGTGGTTGTGGGTTATCAGTATGGATTGAATTCAGGGGAGGCAATCTGTTTGGTAAAAACAAAAGTTCCACATTCAGTTCCTCCTGCAAACCCCTTTGGGGACATTGCCAGGTGGTAATTGATATGGAGATTTTAACACTTGCATACATTAAATACTTGAGATGGGCTTCCTCTGACAAGCGTAACACTCTGGATAGGTGAACTGTGTCTCCTCCAGTGGACAGGGCACAACAATGAGACCACTAATCTAGTTACTCCTTCAGTTAAAGCTGATATAAATCTGTGTTTTTAGTGCTTAAAGTTTCAGTTTTATCTCCAACAGGGTCAGTATACGCACACACACATGTATATCCTTCTTCCCTCCTTCCCATTCAGAGTAAAATATATACAGAGATAAAAATCTTCTCTTAGGATCAAAAATAGCACAAGACAAAAAAAACCAACCCTCAACTGCTGAAAATAACAAGTTTCACTACAATAGTGAAACAATCATACATCTACATGCTTTATATGGAAAAGTACAAACAGAGGTGCACTGTCACATATCGGGGCACAATCTAGACTAATGGGATGCTATGTCACTCATGTTCTACAACCATGACTCCCTTACAATGATTTGTCAGGTAGTTCCCACAAACTCCTGTACAGTCTGCAAGCCACATCTTGATGATACTTGTCCAGTATAAAGAACAGAATACCTCTAATTTCTCCATTTCATCCCAGTACCATAAGATATGACATGCACAAATGTAGTTAGACCTAACTAAGGAGAACACGAAAGAACTGCCATACAGGCTCAAACCAACAGTCCATCCAGCCCACTATCCTGTTTTCTGACAGTGGTCAAAGCTAGACGCTTCAGAAGGAATGAGCAGAACATGGCAATTATCATATGATCTACCCAGTCAATCACTCCCAGGTCCTGGAAACTAGAGGCTCAGGATAGCCAGAGCATGGGATTGCATCACTGATCATCTTGGCTAATAGCCATTGATGGACCCATCACCCATGAACTTATCCAATTCTTTTAAAATCCAGTTATACTTTTGGCCTTAACATCATCCCTTCACAATGAGTTCCACTGGTTATCTGTGCATAGTGTGAAGAAATACTTCCTTTTGTTCTTTTGTTTTTAAACCTGCTGTGCCTATTAATTTCATAGGATGATATCTGGTTCTGGCATGTGTCCTAACTCACTTTCTCCATAACATTCAGGATTTTATAGACCTTTACCATACCCCCCGCCCTTAGCCAATACTCTCCCAAACTGAAAACCTCAGTATTTTTAATTTATTCACACATGGAAGCTATTCCTTAACCCTAATTGGTTTTTTTGGCCATTTTCTGTCCCTTTTCAGTTCTAATATATCTTTTTAATCTGAGAAATAAGCTGTCCAGCACATTGAGTTAGTCTTCTAGTGATTTATGTTCTAATAATCATAGTATAAAATGACACCCAAATGAACTTATGGGTATAAGCTACACTTTATTTCAGGTTGGGTGGAAACAAGGAGAAGATATGTATAGCTGCAGGGCTGGTGAGAAGGAAGAAGACTGAAAATACATGAACTGAAGAGCAGTGCTCTACTTAAAATAATTGCCCTAAAACTGCAACAGTAATTAAGATCCAACTTTTTACCTTCCTGTATCTTTTATTTACAAGATCTAAACATGTATATCAGAGTAGATATTGGCATGATTTGTTTTGACTAACTCATACTCACCATGATCCTGTCTTGCAACATCCTTTCTTTTCCATTATCTGGTTTCCCTCAGGCAGCAGGGATAGCAAACAGTGCTGAATTATGGATGAAAAGGATGGGCTAGCTATGGAGACAGACCAAGGCTCACGTCTCCAGTTATGAATCAGCAGTATGAAAAGATTTAAATAACAAATAAGTCCTAGTTCAGACCTTCATAACAAATGGGGTTGTAAATTAAGAGTTAGCCCAGGTTTAAAGCATCTGAAATAATCTACAATTTCTCTTGATTCTGTTATTTCCACTCCAGCTCATCAGATAAAGTGGGTTTTACCCACAAAAGCCCATGATTCTATGTATATTTTTGTTAGTCTCTAAGGACACATCTACACAGCAGGGCTAAAGCTGAAATAAGCTATGCAACTTGAGCTATGTCAATTGTGTAGCTTAAGTAAAAATGGCTTATTTCAGCTTTTGGCACTGTCTGCACAGCAGGAAGTCCGAGTTAGAGCACTCTTCCTCTGACTTCCCTTAGTCCTCATAACATGAGGGTTACAGAAGTTGGAGTAAGAAGTCCTCTAGCTCGACATTATTTTGACATTATGTCGAAATAACTGCTTATGTGTAGAGGTGGACTGTTATTTTGGAATAATGTCAATTATTCTGAAATAACGTTGCTGTATAGACATAGCCTAAGGTGCCATAAGACTACTCATTGTTTGATTGTGTTAACTATGAGTAAGTGAGGTGTAAACCATTTCCTTTTAAAATTAAGGAATATCAGTAGCAAATAGGAACTAAATCAAGAGAAAGTTTTAAGAGAGTAGGATGACTATGATGCCAAGTGTTGGAGAAATACATCATAAGGCCTTTTAAACATTTAAGGTTATTAAGCAACATTCTAAGAACATAAGAGAAAAAAGCACTCACAATCTCGTAATAGGATGATGCTAAATGCAGATCTAAATTACAGATGCCAAATTACAGATTTAAAAACAAAAATTCAATCCTTTTGCTTTGTCACTTAGAAAATTTGCAATGTGTAGTTACATCTATTTGGCTACATATGTTGCTGTTATAAACCAGTTTAGCTCAAGTTCAGCTGAAGATCTCTCTCACTGTTTCATGTATCTCCAATGCCTTTTTACACCTTTGGTAAGTGCAATATCAGGAAAGTTTTAATATACTTATTACCCAAAAATCTCACCAACATATTTCCCAAAACCACAGAAAGGAAAATAACACAGAAGAGAGACAGCAAAAGATGTACAGTCTTACAAATGCATATATTCTCACAATTAACAAATTAACTCAAGGAATATTACACTGACAATATTACACTGACAATTTAGATACAGAAGATTTACACTTAAAACTCAACTTCCCAGTGCTCGTAGCAGACTCGTGGCATCACAATTATCTTTTTACCATGTACATTTTTAAAAGCTTTTATTAAAAGATTTAATACATTAAAAGTCACATTTAAAGCTCCAGATTTTTACCCAAATCTCCAGTGGGCAACCTGAAAGAGCTACAGATGAACAAAACAGTTAAAGCACAGGTTGGACCTCCCTGGTCGTGGAATGAGGTGTAACAGTTAACTCAAACTGAGGACTTAGTTCGAGTTAACGTTTGACTGCCGCGTGTAGCTGCGGGCAGTTAGTTCAGACTAAGGGGATTTAAAAATGGCGCCCGGACGGGAAGATGCAAATAAAGCCCGGGATATTTAAATCCCGGGGTTCATTTGCAACTTCAAATGCCTACATTAGCCTCCCTAGTTCGAACTAGTGGGCTAGTGTAGACATACCCTAACAGATTTATTTGGGCATAAGCTTTTGTGGGTTAAAACCACTTCCTCAGATGCCTCAGATACAGATTCACTTACAAGATCTTTATCAAGAATTCTTAAAGCTAAAATGCCCCCCTGTGGAAGTGAAGAAACAGATTGAGGCAATTTGCATACTTCTTTCTGGTTCTTTTTTCGGAAGAAGCTTTTCTGACATTTGGCCCGTCTACACGGGGCCAAATGTAGGAAAAACCTCCTCTTTCAGAAGAGCCCTTATTCCTCATAAAATGAGGAAACTGATCTGAAAAAGTGGATGCATTCCCTGGATGCAGCAGAGTTTTTCCGATATCTTGGAAAAATTCTGTAGTGTAGACATAGCCTGACAGAGCAAGTCAAGTACCCAGAAGTCACCTACTATAGGACAGGCTCAACAAGGAAAATAACAGAACACCACTGGTCATCACCTACAGCCCCCAGCTTGAACCCCTCCAGTGTATCATTGACAATCTACAACCTATCCTGGAAAACAACCACTTACTCTCACAGACATTAGGAGACAGGTCATTCATTGTCTATAGACAACCTCTCAACCTGAAGCAAATACCAGCAGCCACACACCAGACCACAGAAACACTAATCCAGGAATTTATCCGTGCAACAAACCCCATTGCCAAATCTGATCACATACCTATACAAGAGATACCAGCACAGGACCTAATCACATCAGTCACACCATCAGGGGCTCATCCACCTGAATATCCACCTACATGAAATATGCCCTCACGTGCCAGCAAAATACCCTTCTGCCATGTATATAGGCCAAACAAGATAGTCTCTGTGACAAAAGGATAAATGGACAAAAAACAGACATCAAGAAAGGTAACATATAAAAACCAGTAGGAGAACATGATAACCTCCTGGAGATTTAACAGAATCATTCTTCAAAAAAATACCCTTGAAAACCAGATTACAGAAATAAACAGCAGAGCAGCAATTCATCTGTAAATTTAACATGATCAACATTCTTTGGAATTGGTTATTTCTTTTCTCCTCCTCCCCTTCCGATCTTCCTCCCAGAGGACAAGAAGAGCAAGAAACTCCTTCAGGTGAGTTTTGCTTGGAAACCACTCCCAGTGATTATTATGTCTTTGGGAGGGAATAATATGGCCTAGATTACAGAACTACAGTAAAGAGAAATAATCTATTTAGCTGATGTGCACACACAATGCCGCTGTTAGTCAAAAGGTTAAAAAAAGGCAATTTGTGTTTATAGTTACTGTACAAAGAAAATATTGGCACACACTGGCAATAATAAAGAGCACACCATGATTAAGATCATCCTGGTTTAATATCACCACTAATACAAGCATAAGGCCAAATCCAAAGTTCAGAGGAGCAAATGACTTTATAGGGCTTGGATCAGGCCCACAGTTAATTTTATCTTCACTAAAATAACAAATAAAATAAAATAAAAAATGCTGTTGCACTATCAACATCAGTTCAGTGTGAGCAGAGGGAGACACATGAGGGAGATTAAGGACTCCTATTTCAAAGGGAATAAAAAAAAGTACTTAACAACTTCCTTCTTAATCCAAACCACCAGATCACGATGGCAAAGTAGCATTACTGTTTGAATTCCTTTAGCAATGTATGTTTGGTTCTTCATTCAAAAATATTTTCATCCAGGTGATGTTTGCAGTGACACAGCTTATAAAATATTTAGAGGATGAGTATATATTACTTTGAAGAATCTATTTATACATTGGACATAATCAGAAGAATTTGTCCTACAATTTAATATAATCTTGTAATTGGCTGCATTGCTTCTTGACTATATCTGTTAATTTTCCATCCTGTTTTAATAACCCAACTGACACACACGTTATTTTTTGAGCTCATAATAAAATAAGCCAGTGCAGTCAAAAGTAGGTGAAGGAGGTTAAATCGGCATTGATTATTTAAGACATATTCATCATTTATTTAGCGATTTCCCACATCACAAAATCCATGGTGCTTACAAACCTTTCTGAGAGATTCTGAATTTGTTTTTATATGATTCTCACTTCTGGCCCTTTACTGCAAACGGATGGTTGAGGTCTCTTGTCAATTTGCAGCATAATGAAAGTGGATTATTGTGCAACCGTTTTTGCATTCCAACCTGTTTTCCTTTAATTGCCCAAGAGTGCTCTCTCTCACGCACATGTGTGCACACAGACATACACAATCTTGACAGTATTTTACTTCCCATTTGGGGAGGTAGTAAAGTGATCATTGTGAGCAAATGAGAGCAGTGCTACTGTACCTCATCATGAATGACTGATTTTTTCTTTTGGCAAGCTGAACTGCACTGTTTAATTGACATGGAAGTTGAACTAAGCATTGGACACCACAGCTAAAACAAGAAAAAAATCAGAAGCTACACTGTCATCAGACCTTCCAATTGACAGCTAAGCCATCTTTCTTTTATTTTATACTGCCTTTACATAGAGGTTTACATTTAGAAATTCCCAGAGTGCTGAACGGGAGAAAAAGGAAAAGGAATAGAATATATATGTCCCTAAAAAGTCTGCAAGCAACAAAGGATTGCCAAACCATAATTTTCCCTTCAAAGGAAGCAGGCCTGTTGGTCATTTTAAATTGTCAGACTCTAGCCATAATTATGTTAACATATTACAGTGGTGATATCCACATGTTACATTGCAGACAAAAGGGAGGAACTAAATTAATCCTACTTAGCCACCTTACATGCACTCTGTAACTAATTTACGCTCTTTATCTGGGTTGTTTCTTACATTCTGAATTTCTTCGATTCCTTCCTACCTTTACGCCATACCCACAAAAATGCATGTATTCAGTTGCAGGACAGGAAATATTCAGTCATGAAAAACAGAGGCACTAAAGTAAGGTATGGTTAGATCCAGGACTCATTGAATTCAAACCAATCACACTGGCTTCAAGAGACTCTGGCTCACTTCTACAGCTCATCAAAGCTCAGGCCAGGCAAAAGTACCTTTTAACCACGGGCTATTTCCCACAGCTAGTCAGTGTTTTTATTAGACATAGACCGTGACCCAAACTGATCTAGACACACTTATCTATGTACTCTGGGACATTCAGTATATGAAACCAAATTTTGCAGCCCAGGCATTTTCAAGTTCTTAGCCATGATACCTCCTAAGATAGTGGACCTTAAAAAACAAAATATCATTTTAGAAACTTATATATAGTACACAGTCTAATATGCTCTACAGTCTTGTTTTTCCATATATAGTGTACACTACATTATCTGGTAGAATAGACTATTAGTAGTGGATGAATTATTATTAAAGCCATTAATGAGTTACACAGGTCACCCAAAAAGAGTGCAAATAAAACCTTTATATAATACCATATCGTAATATATTCTGTATTAAAAAAATACTTTAAGAAATAATTAGGGTTTAAAAAAATTTAGTGATATGCTAGCGGTGAAGCAAAGTTTCATTCATTAGAAGCTAGAGAGTGAGAGAAAACAGCATTAGTACATTTTACAAACCTCTTTAAAAAGCATATGCAAAATAGTTTTTTTCCAAATACAATGCTAAACAAACACAAATTTATTATTGTAAGAGAAAAATGTCAGAGAATGCAAATTTTACGGTCTTCCGGATAACTCTAACTCATCATCACTGCAAAGTGATGAATGTTGACAGTATTATACATGTACAGAGTGGGTGAATTAGTGTTAATAGAATATTGACTTCTTAATTACCTGCCTCTTGTGATTTTATGTGTAAAGCTTTTATAGCGTGATTCATGTAGACTGCACATATAATACTTTCAGATACTAATTAGGCTATTAGATGTAGGCTACACATGCAATATAAAATATTTACAGTACGGGTGAATTGTTATTGGAGAATCTTAACATTTTGCATACTCTGGCCTGTGTGTTTAAACATAGAAACGTAATGTTATGTCAGCACCAAAGAGTTCATATTTTTCCAATTTACATATATACATGCTCCTCTCATACATTTTATTGTAGATACATTCAAACAGAAGATACACATTTATAGCCAGATGCATATAAACAAGTACGCTTAAATGGAAATGTATTTTGCTCAATAAAACCTCATAGACAAACAAAGACTGTGAGTATAATTGCAAAAGACTTCAATGAGAAAATGACTGCACCTTGTACTAAGGATGAGAAGCATCCAGGGAACAAAAAGCTAACACATGAATAAAATAAAAAACTATAAAAAGAATATATATAAAATGTAAAATTGTAAACAAAGAAAAGTGTTACTTATTTGCCTGTTCTCTCTCCCACTTTTTATGTCTTGGCTCTACTTTATCCCAATTAGCATTGCCATCATTTACTCATGCGAAGGAAAATATTATTTCACTTTTCTCCATTTTCTTGTTATCTTTATTACGGTTTCTCCAAGTAGTCTATATAAGAAAAATTGATCCAGACAGCTATGTTGTTTCAAATCAGAACATTCCATATCTCCGTATGCTGCCATGTCACAATAAGTTATGTGAGAAAATACGATGATCATGCCAACTATAGCACAGTAGGAACACTGGGCAAACTTGAAATTTTGTTGGCACAATATTATTTAAGAGACAGCTGATTTAAAAAAAGAAAGAAAGAGTGTGCAATAACCCTGGCTTTATTGTTTACTCGCTGCTCAAAAATGATGACTACTGACATGATCACCTCCCAGTTCTTAAAGTGTTCTGAAGTATACACAACTTTATGACCCTGACACCAATCAATACAGTTTTTTCTATCCAGCTTATCTCTATTTGAAACCCTTCATGCATGAGGTAGTATTTCACACACACATTATGGATTCATTTTTATAGCTACTGTTTAACTACTTATAAATATGATTTCCCACAAATTATGACTTCACCTGAAATTCCTCAATAAGAATTTCAGTTGACTATGTCACACAGCTGGCTTACTGCAGATGTAGAGGTGTGGAATGGGAAGAAAGTAATGTGTACGTCCCTAGTTTATGTTCTCATAAGCAGAGTACATCACTGCCACTAAATTCAGGCTCTGCTTAAGGGCTTGGTTCCTGGAATTACTGTAGCTTTTGCTGGTTGATTATTAGTTTGATTTACATCCCTTTAAGATGCATTTACAGGAAATGAAAAATGATTTCCTTTAAATTGTGATAACTCCTCCCATGCCAAATTTGAAAACACAATGTAAAAGACTTA
Source organism: Rafetus swinhoei (assembly GCA_019425775.1). Lineage (NCBI taxonomy): Eukaryota > Metazoa > Chordata > Testudines > Trionychidae > Rafetus > Rafetus swinhoei. The sequence continues at coordinate 119,912,973 of CM033449.1, forward strand.
TTTGATTAAAATTAAAACTAACATGTGGTATGGTGCCAACTTGATAAGCATTGAGTTGCACCTTAAAGATAAGCACCTCCTATCCCTAGCAGTGTAATCTTCTATATACAAGACACCACAATCAGGAAGTAAACATGGTAAACTATGGAAGATCAGCTGTCACTTAGCTTCAGTACTTTTATTTTTCCTTTTAAAATGCATTTTCTCTAGTATCTCAACAATATCTCCTGAGATCCCAAACATCCTAGCTTTTCTTAGTGTTTAACTTTCTGCCAAGAAATTAAAGGGACAAAGACGTTTTCAATTTAAGTGAGAAGGGAAATTCAATGTAAGAATGGGAGAGAAAAACAGTGGTTTTCAGCACCTGGTGTAACATGAAAGAGCAGGCTCTTCTGGTAGCAAAATTCTGAAGAAAACTGTCAGATACTAAGATGAATCGCTGTAGCTTGAGATTTCAGATATTACAGTTTCTCTGAACATCAGTTCACAACAATTTAAAATAATACTGTTCACCTATTGAATGGAAATGGTGCCTAAATTTGAATGATAAGGCTTGCAATAGACTCAGCTCTTGTGGTTGATAACCAATTTCCTCCAACCAACAGTAGCAATAGGTGCAGTGAAAGAGGATCTGACCATATGAGAATCACCTTACTGAACGCATTTGTTGTTATCCCAAAGCACTGAAGCAGTTACCAAGTTTTAATATTTCCCACAGGTTTTCTTATCATTTCACAATTATGCAACAGAATATGATGGCATGGACATTGTTACTGATTCCAAAGAGAAATCTGGGCAGACAAAAACAAGGACCAAAAATGACTTAAAAAAAGAAAATTAACATGACATTTTTAAAAACCTTTCTAAAAACTGAATACTAGAGTGAGATGTGGAAGTATATTAAATCATGACCAACACTTTTCTTATACAACACAGCTTCTTAACACTCAATGAGGGTATTGTTTGTGGCATTTATTCAGAAAAGCATTGAATCACATATTTATGTCCACTCTTATTCAGGAAGGCACTTACAGAATATGCTTATTTTTACACACATGCTTAAATCCTACTGCTTAAAGTTGAACATGTGCATAAAATGTTTTCCTGAAAAGGAATGCTTTTCTGAATTTGGAGCTGTGCTGTCAGTTTTATGTATAAAACTATTTTTGCCAAATAAACTTCAAATTATTGTTCTCCCGGTAACTATACATTTTGATATACATTTAAGGTTACTGCAGTTACATGAAATTAAAGTCAATGTATTAAATGTGATAGAAATAATAGAATTTTCTAACTAAAATATGCATGGTTTTACATTCACATGGATAGCTGACTCTGTATGCATAAGAAAAAAACACTCAGACCCCTTATGTGCACAGGGAGACCCAGGAGTCAGCACAGAACTATTAATAAACTCAATGAGACTCTGCACAGGCATAAAAATCCATGTGCATGCACCTCGCTGCAGAATCAGGGCATTACTGTATATGACATGCTTTGGCAGCAAGAATGGTAGCAAACTGCTTGATTTATAAAAATATTGTGTCTGTATCTACACTATGTGTGATATTTAACATCTGAACACTCTTTGCCAATAACTGTTCAAGGCATAAAAAGAATCTCAACCTATAAGCAAACAACTGTGTCTGCATATTCTACCAGTGACAGTCCCATTTTCTAATCTTATATTTGTGGTTTAGACCATTTCACCAAGTACAAAGATGATATTTTCACACCAGGAAGGAAATTCTAATTTTCAATTAAAGCACTTGCAATATTCCCTGTGGATACCCAACAATTAAAATATTAATGTCAAGTTCTTTGCAAAGTTGTGTCTTTTGTCACATAACAGAGTGCGAAAGTGACTTGCTTAGTCAATGATGATTACATACATAATGACTTCATTACACTGTTAATAAATGCACAAATGCTTTTTTAAAAAAATATGAATACACATCATCCTAGATGAGTTCGTGCCCATAGTAATGGAAGAGAGTATATTGGGGCTGTTGGGAAAACAAGCAATTAATATGATATTGGTATGCTGGCAGGTAGCTCTAATTATCTTTTTCTGTTGCAGAAGGCATTTGAGAATCATTTAGAAGCAAAAGAGGAATGGTGTTCCATTAAATCCTATTAAATGAATACTTGGACATAGCAGCAGCAGAGGTAAATAGGGTGGTCAAAATCTCACTACCACTAAAGAAAACAAAAAATTCTGTGTAACACAGCTACTTACATCATGGCCTACAAGTTCAGTCTGTGTGGATTTATCTGCTTGGGAAGCGAGAGTCTTCTGCAAATGTTGAGCCTTCTCCTGCAAAACCAAACAACATATTGTAGGTGAGTCATATTCATCTTTACTGGGCTTTTGAGCTACTAACATCGAGATAATAAGTGCAAAACTTATGCACTGACATCTGTTTGGAAATAGAGTTATCATGGTACTATTCTCCCTGGGAGATTTGTTTTCCTGGTACTGCTATCTTAAGTATCAACTGATCCATTTATTAAGTGGGCAGTGAGCTCATAAATGGAGAGTATGCATGATTCATAAGTGCTGTGGGGATATCATGTAATGTGATGCATAGAAACCTTCTTCAGGAGCAGATTAAGGACTCTGATAACCAAGCACTTCTGTGGATGCCACATCTTCACTGAAAAGCTTTCTGAGAACCAGGGTCAATTATTTAGTCAATATGAGAAAGAGTGGAGGGAGAGAGAGCGAGCGCACTGATTTTTAAAAAAATCTGCAATTAAAAAAAATCCCACTACAACAGAGATGGTTGCCTCCTGTGTTCCCCTCATAGCTCAGGGTCATGCTTTAGTCAACCAGCTTCATTTCCTCTCTTGAGCTATTTAAATAAACTTCACGTCCATCTTTTTCTTGGTCAACCCCCCCCCCCCACGGGGACCAGTTTTATTAATATAAAATAAGATCTAAACAAAAATGAGCCCCCCCCCACCACCAAATAAACTCCTTTCATAACTCTTCCTCTCCCCAGACCTTCCTACATGGGTCTTTGCAGTCTCTCCATTGCTTGAAGATGATGTCTCCAGCTATTTCCACCTCAAGAGCTTGTCATACTCTTTGCAGACACTGCCAGTTTCCTTAGCTTTCACACTTCATCACAGAGCCTTTTATAGGGCAATCATCCTGTGGTGACTCTTGCTGTAATCAGGGGGAGCTACTTCCAGCCTTAAAAGGGGCAAGCTACCTGGTTACATATTCTCACTACTCCACTTAGAACCTTCCCACCCCAATGCAAACTGTACCTCAGGGAATGCTCCTTCCCCTGCCCCTAACTGACCCCCATTGATTACTATGGGATTGGGTGGTCTGAGTTCCCAGACTCTTCCTACCCTTACAGTTCATGCACCAGAGTGAGCAGGCAATCTCTTTCTTCTAGGGTCTCCTAAATCTCCTCAGTCAGATGCTCTCCCTCAGGGCCAGAGACTAGGCTCTCTCCATAGCAGCATATCCCCATTGATTCTTACACACTTTTGCAACTTCCACTTGCACTGCAGCCTCAGTGTTTGTACCCTTCTCCCGAATACCAATGTGACCCTGCCATTCTCTGGGCATCCCCACATTTTAGTCACATTTTTCCAGAAGGCAGTTCTGACTTCCATTTCCTCCCACCACTCAATCACAGTAGAAACACTCATCATTACCTCTTGTTTCCCTCACCTCAAGCATTCCAGTGGACACACGTGTGAACATACAGATGGCTCCTGCTCTGACTCTCTTTATATTGGTTTGCAGGGTTTGTCCCTTCCCACAGACTCTCATTCCAAAAGCAACTCCTCTTAATATGCCTCATGTCCCCAAGAGCAGGAGTCCATCTGCCCAGTCATGCTTTGTTTTTAAGTCAGCCCCCAGGAGCACTCACATTACTTCTTGGGACACACACATTTTCTGCACTGGAAACACAGCATAGAATCATAGAACTGGAAGGGACCTTCAGAGGTCATCAAGTCCACTCCCCTGCCCCACTATATGATCCCTCCACTGCAGCAGAACTACTTGCCTCCATTGCTGCTGTTCAGCCAATAAACAAACTGCTTCCTCCCTTCCCATTATCTTGCTGATTCCACCATTTCAGTTTTCCTTCTTGATGACATGGGTGTTGCAAGTCCTGACAACTACACTAGTGGTCACCTCCTGAGTGCACCACCCTGGCCTACGGTCATACAGAAGGCTGCCTGCTTCTGTTTAACCCCTCTTCAAGGCCCTTTAAGAACGCGCATGCCACAGGTAATTCAATTCCTCACAGAGGATCCCTCATTGCTACCCCTGGTGCAGCTTACATTAGTAAAGGGAAACAATTCTCCCCATGCCCTGTCATATAACCATGGATACATTCTTTAAGATAAGTGCATCTGATAGTAGCATTTTCAGATCTGCTAAGTGGAGTGATTATCAGACCAACAGGACTATAGCATTCCCTGGTGGAATCCCGTCAGCCCCACAGTCACAACACATAAAATTATGGATGTTTATGTAGCTATTATCTGTGCACAGATCTTAAACATTTAAGTCCCTTTCCAGTAAAGCACTTACACATATGCTTAACTCTGAGCATGTGAGCATTCCATAAACATCATGAATAAATCACTTGCTTAAGCACTTTGCTGATATGGAACCTTAAATATAGTTATGTTAAGGTACCATAATTGAGGCACCAAGCAAGTTTTACTTGATGAGAAAACCTCAAAACATGTTTTCTTCAGAGATCCATACCCTAATGCAAGGATGGGTTTTGCTTTCTTTCCTCCTAATCCAACAAGAAATATCTACTATGCTAACTCACATAACTACTATACCTTCATTAAAGCCTGTGCTTCAGAAATTAGCACGGCATCAATTCTGAACTATCTGAAGTAGCTGTGACACTGTGTAAATTAGACTGAAGCACTTCATTTATGCATTTAAATAACTTCCTAGGTTGAACCAAGAATTTTACCATGTTTTATGATAGAAGACAGAATGTGGGTGTGAGGGTATGTCTACACAGCAAAGTTATTTCGAAATAACAGTCCTTATTTTGAAATAACTTTACTAGTGTCTACACAGCCAAACCTCTATTTCAAAATAAATTCGAAATAGCAGAGCGCTTATTTTGAATTTGGTAAACCTCATTCTACGAGGAATAATGCCAAATTCGAAATAGCTATTTCGAAACAAGTGCTGTGTAGACACTTATTTCAAAATAGGGGGCCTCCAGCCTTCCCAGGGTGCCCTGGTGGCCACTCCAGCCTTAACCAAGAACACTCCTCTCCCTGCCCCCTTCCCGGAGCCCTTAAAGGGGTAGACTCTGGACACAGTACCTCTGCCAGCTCCAAGCCTGCCAGCCCAGAGCCAGCAGTCACTGCCCCGACCCAGTGGCCCCAAAACATGAGCCAGCAAGCCACTGGCAGCCAGCCTTCCACCGCTCCAAAGAAGCAGTCTGCCAGCTCCCAGGAGCCTGCCAGGACCTGGAGAAGGCGGGCGCCTTCCTGGTCCAGAGTGAAGATCGTGGACCTTATTCAGGCTTGGGGGGGGATGCCTCCAACGTCCATGATCTCCACACTAGACGGAGGAACACGGCTGTCTATGGCAGGATAGCTGCTAGCCTGGCCACCAAAGGCCACATGCGAACCCAGGAGCAGGTTTGCATGACAATCAAGTTGGTCTGGCGAGACCCCAAACCCTGAGCCCTGAGCTTCCCCTTCCCCTTCTTCCCCTTGCTTCCCCCTTCCAGCTCCCTCCTCCCAGGTTTCCCCCTTCCCTCTCCCACCTCCTTCTCCCCTCTCCCGCCTCCTTTTCCCAGTCTCCCCAGAGTTTCATTCCCTCCCCCTCAGTTTTGGTAAATAAAGAGAGTTTGTGTTCATGAAAATATGTGTATTTTATTTGACATCAGGAAGGGGGGTTAGGGAGGGGTAAATGGAAGACGTGAGGGAGGAATGAGGCCCAAGCCCCCAGTGGGGCAGACCAGGGAGGCTCTTAGTGCTCCTCAGGGTAGAAGCTCTCTCGCAGGGCCTCCTGGATACTGACAGCCCCCCGATGGACCTCCCGGACGGCAGCCTGCAGAAAGTGAAGCCAGGCTCGCAGCAACGCATCCAAGAGAAGCACCAGAGTGCCCAGGGGCAGCCCTGGCTCCATGTTGCAGAGTGCTGTGGTGTCCCGAGTGAGGGCAACCAGAGCATGCAGAGACAAAAATGCTTTGCTGTCCCTCATCGAGGCAGACAAGCAAGCAGGGAAACCTGAGAACTGGCTGTCCGGGGAGGTCCCTTTAAGCACAGACCTCAGATAGCCTCAGGCAGCAGCCCCACACAGTAAGTCCTGACCTGGTGCCCTGCTGGAACTGGTTCCGGCCAGCTTAAATGCGATTCAGAGTCCACTCAGTGTGGACATGCTATTTCGAAATAGCAAAATGCTATTTCGAAATGCCTTTTGTGCGTAGACGCGTTATTTCGAAATAACTATAACTATAATAACTATAGTGTAGACATACCCTGAGAGAATGAAAGCTGACAATCATTCCCCAAAAAGAGTTTCCTTGAATTCTTCCATCCCTACCAGCCTGAGTAACAAAACACCTTTGCTCTTGCACTTCAGTGACTTCATGTGCTAGTGGTATGTTTAGGGGGGAAACTTAAAAAAAAATTCTAATGATCCACTTCCTACCACCAAGGGTCAATGCTGAGCATATATCCCTCCAAAATAGCATCTAGAAATCTTGCTGGGTTGAGTGGGGAGCAGGACAGATAAAGGGAAGAGCTGACAGAAGCCCCCTGGGTATATATTGAAATTATTATGCAATTACCTGCTGCATACACTGTCAGCTGCCAGGTACACATAGATGTTAAAGTCGCGGCATAATTAAACTACTATCCTTCCAGCATATCTGGACAGAGAGACAATCTCTACCACAAGTTTAAATACCGAGTGGCATATTTTCTGGAAATGTTGCCATGTGTATAGCCTAGTATTTCTGAAAAGTTTAAGACATGGCAAAGAGATGCACAATCAAAACCTGATTTCCTAATGAATTTCACCTTTCACTCATCATATAAAAATATACCCTTCAGCAAGAACTATATCATCTATTTAAATCATGCTAGTCTAAAAGTTTAAGATTTTAAAGTAAAGCTCTAATCAACAAAGCAAAAGACCAACTTCCAAGTGACTTTCATAAATATGGAACAGATAAACATCTCTCCTTAATCTAATGTGTGTTCTTATTACCTCTTATTCTGTATTAAACACAACAAACCAAAAACATAATTTTCAGTAGACTACAAAATCAGGGCACATGAGGGGTTGACTTCCCAAATTTTTTCCTTCCTCCCCAAGAGTGATGCAGCAATGTGTAGTTCTTATCCAAGAGTCATTCATCTGAGACCCCAAAATTACTATACCTGAATGAGGGAGACTGAGAGTGGTGTTTGCTTTCAGGTCATCTTACATTTCTGAAAGCCGCATTCTCAAAAAAGATGTGGAACACTTTACTAAAAATACTTCATACCGTAGTTGAGTGCACATTTTCTTCCAGTTCAATGAGAGGTCACTTGTATTTATGTAATGAAGTGTTGTCCAAGGAATGATGTCTCACTGTATCATTTTTGCTGCCTCAGTTATTGAAGCCACAAATGAAAATAACTCATTAACCCAAGTGAAAACCTTCTCATATGGACACTTCCCTCCTGAGAGTGAAACTGATATTTAATTGAAATTTAATAAAATTAAAAATAAAAATATAAATTTAACTAATATTTATTTAATCTGATTTTGAGTAAAAACAATTATATATAATGAAGTACAATTTGAAAACTCTCTCTGACATCTCAAATTCCACTTACAACATCTATGACACTGTTTTAATTAATTTAAAAAAATCAGATGTTTCCCCTAGGAGAAGCACATGGGGGACTGCAGGCATCAAGATGGTAAAAGTAAATAGGGAGAATATTTGTGACAATCTGAAAACCATGAACAACTTTACAAACACTAACCACAAGAAACAAAATAAAGTAAAATTCTAAGAGAGAAAAAAGAAATGTGTGCAAAGGGGGGAAAAGATGAACATGTTAAAACTCTTAAAAAATTATTCTCAATCTATTAAATTAAATAGATCTATGAATATGCAGGTATATGGGCACAACGACAAAATGGGACAGAACAGACTACATGGACCAGGGCAGTGAGCATATCTGCAGTTCGGCTACGGCAGCAAAATACTTAGCACAGCCTCTGCCATTGGTAAGACACCTCAATACTGCTGTCAAAATATAATCTGATGATTATAATTTATATTTTTGCTCATTATAACTCTGTGCTTTTACTGAATATTCAGATATAGCTACAAGCATGTTATAGCCACAGTACTTAACAATATAACAATACCACATTATGTTTAGCTTGTTAGGTTGTAAAACATTAAAGCTAGTTAAAGTAGAAACTAGGGATGTAATAGTATAGTCAATTAACCGAGTCACTGATAAGCAAAAGCGTATAGGTTAATGCTATAGACTACACGCATTTCCCCTCCCCCCCACCCCTTGCCAGTAAAATTTTTAGCAGGCTGGCCAGCAGCCCGGCTCAGTCCTGGCTTTCACTGGGTCTGGGACTTACCCCCGCTGCGGCTCTGCATTTAAAGTGTATTAGGAGCCAGGCAGGCAGGCAGCTCTGCTCAGTTCCGGCTCAGGCTGGGTCCAGGAGCTCAGCCACCACCACTCTGGATAGGGGCTGCTGCCACCCCATGCTGCTGCCTCTGTATCAGAGGCAGCAGCGCGGGGTGGCAGGCAGCCAGTCTGCGAAGGGCTCCCCTCGCAGACCAGCTCCTGCCTGACACCCTGTGCTCTGCCTCTGATTAAGACACAGTAGCGTGGGGTGACGGGACTCCTCGGGAATGGAGCTGGAGTGCACTAGCTACCGGCCCTGCCCCCCGGGGACTATAGAATAGTCGACTAACCAATAAGAAGTCATGAGGTTAACTGACTGTTCAATTAACCGATATTTAACATCCCTAGTAGAAACCTCTTGAAATTTCTTTATCTCCCAAGGATAAGCAAATATCAGGAAAGAAAATCAGGGCTTTATGGGCATAAAATGTATATTATCATAAGAATGTTTATAAAGATGCAGCGTTGCATTTAATACTTTACCTTGATTAAACTGTATCTTTTTCTTTGTACTATTTTTAAAAGATATACTCTTTGGTAAAATATATGTATAATAGATACTTAATTGCTGTAACAGAAAGCTAAAGGGACTATGCTAAGAAATAACCATCCATGTAAAGCATTCGTTTCTAAGGCAGAGGGGATCTAGTGTTGTATTATCAGACCAATAAATTTGCAGGTAAAGTGGGCCTATATCAACTCCCCTTTTCAAAGCTAAACTTAAGTTTGTAACCACAGAAAGAATGTAAGAAATATCTTTAGTGTAATTACATTCTTTTGTAAATACAGGCACACTAAAGTCTTAATTCTTCAACGCTGGAAAACATTTATGATGGGGAACTTATTGCAGAAATCATTGGGTTACATCAAACTTAGTTTCCAGTTAAAGAAGAAATATTTTTTGTTTTTCAAGACCTCAAGATAGAAAAAAACTTTTAAATATAGATCTCAAAAGAAGCTTATCCTACCTAAACATAACCCTTTACATAACTGCTAGATAGCATAATTATATGAATAAGATGTTTTATATTCAAATATATTAAGGTCATTTGATGCTATCACTTGTTAAGAGGTTGAAGCTCTCTAGTCTAGCACCGTTGGGACCTGACTGGTTCCAAATGAGAGAATTTTCTGGATAATGGGAGGTCAACATTGTCTAGCAGCATCACCAACACTGACACTACTTACTGGGCTGTTAGAAGACATTTAGGGGTAAATTACAGCTAAATAACAGAACACTGAGAGCTAGATCTGGTGGCTGTAAACAAACGTTATGGGACCGTGGGAAAGTTGGCTACACCCAGGAAAAGCGAACCTCCAGCTAACTAAAATCATTCCAGACCAGAGAGTTCTGGACTGGAGAGGTTCAACATGTGCTAATATAAGAAACTATTTGAATGCAGACATATTTATATTCATTCAGAAATTAAGTATCTGGCATTGCTTAAACAAGCTTTCAACAAACTTATGAAGACCAGGAGACTGATAAAAAAAGAAAAGACAATACCTTCTTTGATGACCAGTTAAGACGCTCTTAAGAATTTAAAGAACTTATGTTAGGAACTAAATACCTTTAGAGGGAGAACATTACTTTTGGACTCTCTCAAAACATAATTCTACTTCCTATGAAACACTAACAAAACTGAAATAATATCTTAGAAAATGGATTGAATAAAAATAATTTTATAGTGAATTAATTCTTTCTAATGCCACACACACAAACACACTCTCGCACACACATACACAAAATGAACAGAGGAAATTAGAAATGTTGCATATTCATTAAGCAGACTACATATTCAGGAGCTGAAGTTATCATGATAAAACAACTGAATCAACGACACTACCTGAATCTGGTTTAATTCAATACTTGCAATAAACGTATATAAAGTGTCAAGGACTTCATTCTTGTTTCGAATCATATTCTAATCTTCTCCCTCCATCCCTGAGCCTTTAAAATTAGTGCTTTAAGAAAGTAAGGGGAGGGGGCAGAGAGGGAAAGAAAGATAGAAAAACAAAGAATATAACCAGGAAATTAGATAATGAGAGCAGTTTTGAAGAGCCATTTCTATTAGCAAAGCAGGACAATTATGCTAGCCCCAATATAATTAAGTATTTTTCTAAAGCCAAGCAAACAACACTTCCAGCAATGTGCCCTGATATTTTAACAAGTGTTAGAAGTTGTAAAAATAGATTTTATAAGAAATTGAGCTAAATAATGCATTTGCTTTTTTATAATGTCCTTGTTTCACTGCACGGCACTGAAGCACTGAAGATTTGGCTTGAGATTGATTTTGCTTGTCAGCATTTTTTGATTAAGAATATCAAATTATGACTTTGACCAGATGGGAGGCAGAAAAAAAAAAGGATTTGGGGACATCAATTTTGAAGAAAGATGCTCAGTGTTGCATGCCTGGGACTCAAGAGAACAGATGAAACTGTACTGTGGCAGAAGTAAGTTATAGACTTATATTGCTTATAGTCAAAGAATTTTTTGACTAAGGGAAAATGTCTCTTTCTTCGTGTGGCCTGGATATTTATCCACACATCTCAAATTCTGTAACATATATGACTGAGTAGTTTATTTCACTGTTCCTCTGAAATGAAGAAAATGAAATGGTTTTTGGTGGGTTTGGCTGTATGTTGAATGCATTCTGCTATATGCTCTCACATCAAATTCCCTGTCAAGAAGAAAACTGTGACCACTTGTCTCATATTCAAAATTGTAGTGTCCAAAAAGAGGAATGCTTAGTGCCTAAATTGCTTCATGTATTCATATTATTCAAGGAGAGGACCTCCCCCGGCCCCTCCCAAAAAAAAGAAATTCCAACTCTTTTGGATGCTTCGTTCAGACAGAACATCTGCAGTTTCCTGACTATGTAATCCAATTTGCCTGGTTTGTATCAGATCTAATGACTTATATTATCAAAGATTGTGTGGGCTTTTTTTTTTTTTTTGTCTTGTCCATCCACAGTAGGTTAACATTTCTCCTCATTTGAAGAGATAAAAATGTCTCTAGGGCCTACTTTTTTATTTTTGTATCCATGTTTCTTTATATTTTTACTATTTATTCTGTTCCCACAGACTACAGCCGCTCCCCGAGTTACGAACAAGTTACGGACCAACACTTGGTCCGTAACTCGAAGTGTTAGTAACTCGGATCCCATAGAGTTACATGGCAACTGCGCTGTTCGTAAGCGCAGATCGCTGTTCGTAACTCAGATCTGCATTTACGACCACTTTGGTCATAAGTGCGGATGGTCGTAAGTGGAGGTGGTCGTAACTCGGGGAGCAGCTGTAAATCACTTGTCGCATTGCTTTCCAATGAGGACTGTATTTACCATAAAACAAGGTACATAATCATCCACTTTAAACTGAGAATTTCCACAGACATTAAGTTAATAGAATCTATGATATTTCTTGATTTCCAAATTAAACACTACATATAATAATAGGTTAGACAGGAGGCCAGGCCAGGTAAAGCCTCATTACACTATCAACATACTCAAATACAAATATCTCAGGGGACTGCATTTAAAATACACCTGTCTCTCCAAGGTTGGTTTATGCAGTATAAAATGGACCTTCCCTGTGTTAGCACAGCAAAAAAGACTTCATGAAAATCTGGCCCTGTATCTGCCATGACTGTTTATTATTTCCTTGCCAGCATAGTTTGTTCTGTATTGACTGCAACACAATGACAGACTGTAGAATCCTGTATAGGACTACAGAGCTCTTCTGCTGAGACACTCTGGGATCTGCTTCTGAAACTCAACATTAAATTTGAGGGTAATTTCTATTGGGTCATGATGGCAGGTAGACTAACAAGTTTAGAAAATCTGACCTATGGGAAAAGTTATAAAAAATGGGCATGTTTAATCTTCAGAAATGAAGATTTGGAGAAACATCTGCAATTTTTCTAATATATAAATGGCTTTTATAAAAAAGACTAATCGATTGTTCTCCATGTCCACTGATGATAAAACAAGAAACAATGAGCCTAATCAACAGCAAGGAAGATTTAGAGATTAAAAAAAAAAGTAGCTAAAAGGGTTGTTCAAGTTCTGGAATAGGCTTCCCAGAGACTGTGGCAACCTTATCATTGGAGTTTTTTAAAGACAGGGAGGCTCCAGGTTTACTTGGTCCTGTCTCTCAGCATACGGGAGTTGACACAATGATCTTTTGAGGCCCCCTCCAAGGCACATTGCTATGATTCTGTGGTTCAGGTGAACTCCTCTGTGGGTCAAAGGATATCAATAGAGAGGACATCTTGGTGGGAGTTGGTAGGAGTAGCCAGGCCAGGGGAAGAAGCTTGAGCTGAGGTGCATGTCTTGTTATTGCTTTGCAATTACAATGAAAGTCAAGCACAGAACAGACAGGAGTTTGACAATAAGTCACAGGCCTCTGTGTCCTGCAGACTCCAGGGCTTGCTTTCTGAAAATCTCACTCAAAATATGAACGTTGCTTTTCATAGACGGTTTTAAGGCACTCAACCCCTCCGCCCTCCAGAAAGTTTCCGTATTTGGATTTAAATACTGAAGATGGCTGTCACCATTTGAACATAAGACTAAGAGCCATGATTCAAATGATCTAATCTTGTCTCTCACAATGAATGCTTATCCTAGTTACTTAATCTGTTACCCCCATTTTTTCCCTTTCATCTAATCCAGTGTTTCCCAATTTTATTTGTCTGAGGAACCCTTTTCAGCTTTTCAGAATTTCAAGGAACCTCTAGGTTTGTCAAACAAACAAACAAAGAAAAGGGGGAGGAGGGAGAGGGACCCACCAATGCATGAAAATCACATTCCTTCCCCAAGACCCCTCTTCCTTGAGGCCTCATCCGCTCTGTTCCCCTCCTCTCCATCACTTGCTATCCCCAGCCCTTATACACTCTCACTAGGTTGAGACAGGAGGTGTGGGGTTGGAATGAGGGATTTGGGTGTGGGAAGGGGTGAGAAGTACAAGCTCTGGGAGGGAATTTGGATGCAGGAGAAGGGGTTGTTGGCTCGGGGAGAGGGCTTCAGGCTGGGGAGTGTTGGGCTCAAGTGGAAGGTTGGGGTGCTGAGCAAACCATGGGTTTGTGGATGTGAGGGTGCAGGAGTTTGGGCTGGATATGTGAGGGACTCAGGGCAAAAGGGTTGTGAGTATGATGGGCTCAGGACACAGATTTGTGATGTGTGGATGGTGCAGGAGTGTTGTGGCAGAAGACTGAGGATGTGGGGATGCAGGAGTTTGGGGATGTAAGAGACTCCGGTCAGGGGGTTCCAGTGTATGATAGGCTCAGGTTTGGGGTCAGGTGGTGCAGGAGTGTTATGATGCTGCAGTGAAATGCGGGTTTGGCCCCAATTGAGGGCTTGTTGACCAGGCTTCATTTAAATAAACTATTATGTCAAACTCAAAAAGGTTTTAGCATTGTCTTTGTGGAAGGGGTGAGGAACCTGTTTTGAGTCAAGGGTCACTGACCCACAGAAAAGTCAGTTGGGGCCACACAAGTGAGATGCAAAAAAAAAAAAAAAAACAAAACCCAACAACCCTCCAAAAACCCCCAAGCCTCACTAATGTGGTCCCAAATGTGCTGGTGGGAGCAGGGGACATAGTGAAAGTGGGTGCTGGGGCTGGGGAGAGGGGTGCTGCTAGGTGGAAGGATGCTGGCTCAGGTGGCGGGGTGCTGGGGCAAGGTGCTGGGGCAGGCAGGTGGCAGGGTGCTGGGGTCAGGGACATGGTCCTGCTGGGCACTAGGGTGACTGGCAGGGTGCTGGGACAAGGAACAGGGTGCTGCTGGGTGCTAGCGTGGATGGCAGTGTTCTGGGGCCAGGGCCAGGGTGGTGCTGAGTCCTGGGGTGTGAGGCAGGGTGCTGGGGCCAGGGACAGGATGCTGCTAGGTGCTAGGGTAGATGGCAGGGCTGCCAAGGAGCGGGATAGGGATGGGGTGCAGGATCTGGGAGGGAGGTGGGGGGCGGAAGGGGGCAAGGTCTGGGTGGTAGGTAGGGTGCAGAAGCAGGCTGGATGTAGGATGTCTGGCCAGGGGGAAGGAGCAGGAGCAGATTGGGGGTAGGGTGTCTGGCTGTGAGGGAGGGTGCAAGGAGGGGACTTGGGTAGGAGTTGGACCTCCCTGATCTGGCACCCTCTGGACCTGACTGGTCCTAGATGAGGGATTTTTGGACCAGGGGAGGTCATTTCCGGACTCCTGGTTCCCCCCCCTTCCCCACTAGGCTTCTTTGCACCTCTCTCCCCTGCAACCCAACTGAGCTGCCCACCCCTGCTGGTTCCCTGCACCTCCCCCAAAACCATCCCCCACAATCCAAGGGAGTGTAGCACCAGTTCCCTGCAGCCCCTCACAGCCCAGCTGAGCTGCCCATCTGTTCCGTATGCCCACCCCCATTCACCTCAGCCCAGCTGAGCCCTGCACTGGTTCCCTGCATGCCTCCCCCACAGCACAGCTGAGCCCCGTTTCCCTGCACCTCCCCCAAGCCCAGCAAAACTGCTGGCAGTGTGGACGTGTTCTTGCACAAGAACTCTTGCGCAAGATGTTCTTGCACAAGAAACCGCCAGTGTAGACATAGCCTAAGAGTTTCCTCGCATGAGCAAAATTAATTTTGTGTTGTGCACCTGTACTGAGTTCATGTGGCTTGTCTGAATGTGCCACTGTGGCACCCAAGTTATTAATAAATATTTTTAAACCTTTACCTTTTCTCTCTGCTGCCATGTCTCCTCCCCTTGTTCCATCAGCTCCCCTGGTGCCTGCTGCCCCCAACCTCCCACCCTCCTCTGCTGTCCTGACTCCTGCCCTTCTCACTGCCCTCAGCCCTCCTGCAACCTTCTGCCCTCCACCAGCCCTTCTCTCCCCCTTGTGCCCACTCCTCCAGTAGCCCCACTCTGATCATGTGAGCTACCCTCCTCACCCCCTCTTCTAACACCTCCCTCTACACACCTGCCCTGCGTCTCTCCTCTGGTGGTGGTCCATCCCCTGCAGGTGTCTGCACTTCTGCTTCACCCCCAGAATCCCTTGGCACTTGCACCTTCTCTTACTCCTGCACCCTCCTGTTGCCTCCCCCTTCCCTCACTCCCCCTACCTCCTTTGCCCTCTTTTTCCCTGATGCCTACCCCCTCACCACCCTCTGCCCCTGTTCCCCTCATGCCCCTCTGTGCCCTCACACATGACTTGCTCCATTCCGGCCTTCCTCATGCCCATCCCTTCTTTCAAGCCTTCTCCCAGCACCTCCTCCTCCCCACTCTAGCCCCCAATGGCCTTACCCTCTCCCCTCCCAGCATCACCCTGTCCCCTCCCACTGACACCTCCTCCTGCCTTTTTCCTCATTATCTGCACTTGGCCCCTGGCATTTGTCTCTCCTCTACCCTGTCCCTTTGGTGCCTTCCCTCTCTTCTCCTCTCCCCTCCCTCTCCGCACAAGCCCCTTCCTCTCCCAGCCCTTCCCCTTTGCCTACCTTCTGCCTTCCACTTTGCGGGGCTGGAGTCTGTGCTCCGTCCCCAGACTCCGAACCCGCAACTCAGCCACACGGCGCAATGCAGCGCCCAGGAGTTTTAAAATCCCGGGCCGTGACATTACGTCACGCCCGGGCATGTCCCCGCCCACTGGTTTGAGCACGCCACGCAGGGCAGCAGCAGCCGGCTAGGGGGAGCTCAGTGAAGGTTGCGCACGCCAGGGACAGGCCGGGGCCGGGGGAGAGACGCTCTGGGGCCGGGGTGGGAGGACGCGCGGGGGGGCCGGGGCCTGCTCCAGCTCCAAATATTGGTGGAGCATGGGCACCACGAGCCCATACAACTCACCGCCCATGCCTCTGCTGGCTAGCTGGCTCTCTCTCTCTCTTTCAGAGGGGGCGGGGGAGTGCCAGCTCCTCGCGGAACCCCTCATTTTGCTTCGCGGAACCCCAGGGTTCCCCAGAGCACCAATTGGGAAACACTGATCTAATCCAAATAAAATAATCTATACTTACTATTGTGTCTTTTGATCTTCATGCAGCACCTCAATATGAAGAAACTTGGCACAGTCAGTTTCAAAATAACCATGTTTACTTAATAAAAACAAATATGCAAACCAAGCTACTTATACACTCCTGCTTTGGTTTCTCATGGCTTCTAAAAACATAAAATATGATGAGCACTGGTAGAAGGCTCAACGACTACTTAAAAGTTTACCTACCTTATTTATATATACCTGCACAACTCAGAGGAGTTTTGCAAAACTAGTTGATGTTTGCAAAACATTGAAAAAAAGGTAAAATGCTAATCACATGCTAAGTGTTATGTCTTGAGGGAAAGAAAATATGTCTCTACATTTGATTTCTACTTAAATGCAGTGTCCAGGTATGAAAGATGAAAGTCTAAAGGAAGAAAAGCCAATTTCCATGCAGTTTTTATAATTATTTCAGCACCAAAGAAAAGACCATGAATACATTTAATAAAAGAAATAAAGCAACTTCAAAAGGGTGTTTTTTTATCATGAAATAATTACTTTTTTATAAGATTCGAGACACTGAATGACACAATAAGGATTTTAATGCATAAGAGAAGGAGCAGCCATTAAAAGTGCCATTGTGGTGATATCTGCTTTCACTGGTCAGGATTATCATTGGGCACTGACCAACCAGCATATTTGTGTTACACAGATGGTTTGCTTTGCATGGCGTTTTGAGAATCCTGGGATTCCAAACTTCTCTTACACTTTGTCAAGTTCTAAAGACCCACCAGTTTCCTATCCAGCTGCCAAAGCTCCAACAATTTCTTGCTGCTAACTTAAGTGATTCAGTCACTGTGTATATTGTCACTATAAAGTTCTGCAACACAATGAAGGATCAATATTCTGCTGCACTGCACAGTGTAGTCACACTCACTTTGCATGATTAAAAATGATTACTGCAGAAGTAGGGCAGAGGAGAATCAGGCCCTGAACATTAGAAGTATAGAGATGGTATGAAATAAATGGAATATAAGACAGAAGAAAATCCTTTGCTATTATTAATTTATCTTTATTGCAGTAGCACTCATTAGTACCCCTAAACCAAATAAGACTTTCATGTCATTGCACCAGACACTGTACAAAACACACAATAAGAGAGTGTCCTGCCCTGAAGAACTTGCATTTAAGGAATGATTTGTTAACACCAATAAAACAATGACACCGAAAAAAACTGGCACATTTAACCAATCATTTCTAATGTAGCTTAAGAAAACAAGTACAACCAAAAAATCTCTTAATTCAGAGTAGTAACAGTCTGATACATTATCCAGCATATCAGGAGAATGACCGCACTGCATTGGACCAAAGGTCATCTAGCCCAGTGTCTTGTCTTCTGCCAGTGGCCAATGCCAGGTTTTTCAGAGGAAATGAGCAGAACAGAATATTTCAAGTGACCCCTATCACCTATTTCCAACTTCTGGCAAACAGAGGCTAGGGACACCATCCTTGCCCATCCTGGCTAACAGACACTGATGGACCTATCCTCCTTGAATTTAACTGGCCTGTGTTTTGACCCGTTATTGACTTGGCCTTCACAACTTCTTTTGGCAAAGAATGAAAAGACTGTGCATTGTGTGAAGAAATATATCCTTTTGTTTGTGTTAAACCTGCTGTTAATTTCATTTGGCAACCCCTAATTCTTGTGTTATGAGGAGAAAACAACACTTTTTTTTTTACTTTCTCCACACCTTTTATAGACTTTAGACCTCAGTCATCTCTTTTCCAAGCTAAAAAGTTCCAGTCTTATTAATCTCTCCTCATATGGAAGCTGTTCCATGCCACTAATCATGTTTGATGCCATTTTATGAACCTTTTCCAATTCCAATATATCTTTTTAAGATGGGGCAACCACATTTGCATACAGCATTCAAGATGTGGGCATACCATGGATTTATTAGAGGAAATACGATATTTTCTGTCTTATTATCTTGACCTAACTTAATGATTCCCCAACATTCTGCTAGCATTTTTGACTGATGTTGCACATTGAGTGGATGTTTTCAGAGAATTATCCACAATAACCCCAAGAATCATCAGGATTTTTTTTTATCTTCTCTGTGAAAGCAGAATGCATCTCAATAATTGTAAACATATTGATATAGATGTTATCTGCTTAAGTACAATTTTGAATGAACTTTTTCTTGGTCTATTATTAGCATTAATTTGTATTATTCTAGTGCAGATGAATCTGAAAGTGACTAAATGTGTGAAACTGATTAGTCTGTTTCTACTCAGTGAAATGTGAAGAACAGACTAACACCTTAAAAATGGCTTTAATAATTTCTGGCCTTACTAAAACAGACTTTAATAAAATTTACCTTACAAATTTTGTCAGGCAAATACTCTCTTTAATATTTGAATAATGCCCAGTACAATGAGAATACTACGTGCTACCATAACATGACTAAGTTGTCATAAAAATTACTATTAATAATATAGGATTTTTAACCAGAGTATGTCCTTGGGTACGTCTAGACTACATGGCTCCATCAACAGAGCCATGTAAAGTAGTTTACTCAGCATAGTCAAAGAAGCGAGGATTTAAATAATCCCCGCTTCATTAAAATAAAATGGCGCCGCGCTGTGCTGACGATCAGCTGATCCAGCACAGTGCGCATCTAAACGCACCGCGGTTGACAAGGGAAGCCTTTGTCGACCGCTCCGGTAAACCTCGTTTCCCTTGTCGACCGTGCCGTGTCTAGACTGCCGCACTGTGCCGGATCAGCTGATCGTCAGCACAGCGCGGTGGCCATTGTTATTTTAATGAAGCGGGGATTATTTAAATTCCCGCTTCTTTGACTATGCTGAGTAAACTACTTTACATGGCTCCGTCGACTGAGCCATGTAGTCTAGACGTACCTCTTTTGAACAACTCACTTTGGATTCATTCCTCTAACATGACAATCCCTAGGCTATGCCCTGTGCACTAATTATTTAGAGACAGATTCTGATCTTATTTGTATTTCTTTAAATTTAAAATAACTTCATTGTTTTTAACAGGATTACTCTGTGTTTATACCTGAACTGAAACTAGAGTCTAGCCTGTGTGTGAAATACTGCCCTGGCAAATCCCAAAGACTGTTATGGAAGTAGTGTAACTGTAGATGCCACTGTATCCACATGGCAGGGGGCAATTTCAGCAGGGCACATACCGTTTAAATTATAATGTCCCAGACTGAAAGCAGTATCTTCTACATTTAAGTTTAAAATCTTTTCTAGATCTGTATCATTTGTTAGTTCTTTTATGCAACTTGCTTCATTGCATATTTAAGTACATTTTTCCATTCTCCTTAACAGTGTTATTACAAAAATGACTTTTGAAGACTTGAGTTGGAGTGTACTCAACTCCTTATTAGACTCAGATTGCCTTCCCCCAGTTATTTTAAGAGCATGTAAAAATGCTAGCTGCTCAGTTATGATGAGCGAATAGTAGAATATGTTTTTCTGATTATTTTGTCCTGGTAATGAATCATAGGAACCAATGGAGTTGGCTGTATTACGAGGAACAATTCAGTTCCTCATCTTGCTCCTACCTAAGACCAGTGATAAAATTCTCATTGAATTACCTAGCAGTAGGAGAACCTTTTGCCGTCAATGGTGGCCTTTTGGCTCAGGCATCTAGACAGTAGTTTTAGGAAGAAAATAATATTTCAAACAACACTGAGGGTCTGAGATTCCATTTTACTCAATAGAACTTAATGAGACTCAGATTTTCCCCTTTGGCCTCATGCATAACTCACAATTAAGTTAACTGGTAAAATTTGATTCGCAGGCTGACATGGAAGAGAACACCAGAGACAAGCTAAAAAAGGATCAATTTGGAGTGTAAACAATATATTTTGTTAGTTTAAAAAGCATTTTAAAAAGTATTCTCTGATTAAAGAGTTCAGGACTGGACAGAGTGAATACAAGTTAGAGACTGAAAATGGCCAAGAAATTGTGGCAGTGATATTTTAATGAGAGAGAAAAAAAGCAGAGGACAGAGAGCATATATAGGCACCCAATTGGACTGGTCTAATTTTCTGGAATATTCTGCTAGTCTCTAATGTCTGTGAGAGGCATCCATGTAAACTTAGAAGCAAGCTGTGTTTAAAATAAAAATGGATTACTCTTGATTAGTTTAAATTACAGATGAAATGGTTTGCAAGACTCTAAAGCGAAATTTCCCAAAGTGGTCCGTGAAACCACATTGAGAAAGCTGCTAACTGGTCGTGAAGGTGTGTTTATTTACAGGCGCCACGGCCACAGAGCCTTGTGTCTCCCATTGGCTCCGGCTCACCATTTGCAGCCAAAGGGAGCCATTTTTTATTTGTGTCATTTTCATTTGCTGCTTCATATTAAACGGTAGGACAAAACCAGAAATGAGATATTTGAAGTTGAATTTAATAAATACCTGCATCAACATTAATTTGGTTTTGATGACTTGTTGGTATGGATGTATTAGGAAGATTCCAAATTGTAGTGGCAAGGATTGTGTTTTGAGGGAGATGGTCAATGTTGCTGAGTTTGTGAAGGAAGTCTGTTGTATCCTGGAAGACGTTGGCCTTGCGTGTGGTGCACAGTTTGAGGATTTATTTTTTATGACTGCCAATATTCCTTCAGCATGTGTGTTATGGCCAGATATGATGTGTCTGCCTAGGTTCCCCTTTTTGTATATCTTTGGAACCCTGTACCACAGCTATAACATAGCATACAACACTATTCACTAGCAGAAATGAGGCCAGTACACACGAACTGTCTGCTCTGAGCATTTTCCTCTCTGCCAAAAGATACTTCATGGGAAACAGTCTCGCTTTCTGACATGTGTGAAGTTCTACCTAAGATGCAGGTCAGCTGAAAGAGCTGCCAAATGTGTCAGTATCCCATATAATATGTATTCAGTGTTGTTATAATCATGTTAGTCCTCGGATATTAGATGAGACAAGGTGTATATCTTCTATAGGATGAACGTCTGCTGGTGGAGAGACAAAAGCTTTTGAGTTTTTTTTCAGGTCACCTGTTTAAGCCTGAAAACTCATCTTACTCACCAAGAGAAGTTTGCCCAATAAAAGATATTACCTCACCCAGCTTGTCTCTCTCATGTAACATATGACACACCGGAATGTTTGATAATCACGTAGCACAGAACAGGGCAACGTAGTGCCCAGATACAAAACAGAAAGGCTGCCTCCAGCCAATATTCCTACATGCTTTCCCTGCACAGGCAATTAGACTGTCACACTATGTATTAAATTGCATGTCGATGAAAGAAAATCTCAGTTTTATCTTGTACTGTTTTCTACCCATATCTCTGCATTCTTACCTAGAAACTGGAAATAACAGGGACAAAATGACTAACAGTAGGCTTCATGTTTAAACCAATGTGACAAAATCGCAACAAACTGTAAAAGCTATTATCAGAGCATACATTACTGTAATATTCAGAGGACCTGTATATTTTTATTTTTTATCTTACTTAAGACTAGATACATCAGCATGCTCCAACTGCTTTGTGCTGCTCTGGCAATGCTGAACAACTGTAAACCAAATTGAACTTGCCAGTTAAATGGGTTTTTGACTACTTATGTCACCAATGTAACAAAGCAACCAGAACACATTAATGTAAACTAGCGCTTAATGTTTTAAGTACAGTGAAAGATGCAAATACCAGCTGTATTTGATTAAAGGAATCTGTAATATAGTAAACATTCTGGATAAAATGAAAGCAGTATAGACATCCACTTATTTCTTTCAGAGAGTAATATGATTTTTTTTAAATTAATTCAGAAACAGAACTGTGGCGCTAGCAGAGCTCAGGTCATGACTTCAAGGCCTTGTTAAGCATCCGAATTCACTTGTCTGTTAAATGTTAACGTTAATGCCTACATTTGTCTATAACTGGCTGGGTGCTGTTTACATTGTATACCTATACTGGTTGATGTGTATTAGCGTAGCTAAGTTAACCTGTTTTTGCAATGTCCTTTTTCAAGTCTGTACTCTGCACTTTAATCAACATTCAGAACAAAGATGTGTACACACATCATGAAACTAATGAATATTACTATTATTTGCTTCATTTAATTATCCCTGTTATAATAAATGGCTGGCAACTGCCTTATGTACTCAGCATAATTGGATTACTGGAGTATTCAGGTTAACTTCAAAAAAGGGTTTGTGTATTCCACAAAGGGATTTTAAGAAAAGATTCTGCAAAACTGGCAGATTGATACAACTCTGCTTTTATTTTGAATCTACAAACTCTAATTCACCTATAAAACAAGCACAAGCTCACTGTTTTGGAATTGCACTTTTCCACATAATTTTACACTTCCATCGACTACTTGAAGAATAAGCCTGAGTCAGAAATATCAGCTCTATATCCAAATCTCACTACAATGTGAAGGTGTTAGAACCTGAGATTTAGGTTCAAGCTATTTTCCACGTACTAGTAAGAAGCTAAGGAAAGGGGCAAAATATCTGCAGAAAAGGTAGTAGGTGCTAGCGAAGGGTACTGTACATCTACCTCCTATTACGTATGGTTATTTAAGCTTTTGAAAATAAGATTAGTCTTGCAAGATGTTCTGCTTCAGTAACCAAAAGGGTTTAAGTCTAATGGGCAATGTAAAGTGTAAAGCACAAGAGCCAATGAAAATATTATGTACCATGACTAATTTTTAATTATGTGCAGTGATGTCAGGATTGAAAAGAAAATACAAGAAAAGAAAACCATACCAAATATGTTCTTTGGGGGATTTAAGCCTGAGTTATAAATATTTAACAACTGCAAATTATCATCAAGGGGCAATCTAGTGGACAGGAATTTCAGAATGTTGCAAGAAACATCTGTTTGTTTTCTTAAACACTTTAATCTACTAAACTTTCCTTCACACTTGGGATTCTTACAGCAGTTCCTAATCAACCCTTCAACATACAAAAGTGATCCCAAAGCATAAAACATGTTAAAAATGCACAAGCTGTATCCATTTGATGCAAAAGACAGAATGGAGTGTTCTAAAGTCCTTCTTTATAAGAGCCCAATGCACATCACTCAGGAGCTTGAGGGGAATTGTAAGATCAAATTAAATTGTAGCTCTACGTACCTTTATATGGTGACATGAGAAGTCCGTTCGTCCACCATGAACCTCGGAATTTTAAAAAATACTCTCATGTGTATGTTTACGTGGGGAAACCACTGTGGTCGGAATCAGGACACCTGCATACATTTCCTACTCTACCACAGCTTTACTGTGTGATAACTGTAACCTATCTGTGCCTCAGTTCCTATCTCATGCTTGCATATTATATTCCTATCCTTTGTCTCTCTTACCTATTTCATCTTTAAGCTCTCTGTCTCTTACTACGTGTTTAGCTTAGGCTATGTCTACACTACAGCATTTTTTCGGAAAAACCGTCATTTTCTGGAAAAAACTCGTGGAACATCCACACCTCAAGTGCATTTTTGCACAAAAACATCGAAAGAGCAGAGGGGTTTTTCCAGAGTAGGTATTCCCCATTCTACGAGGAAGAATGCCATTTTGTGGGTTTTTGCGCAAAAAGAGGAAAGAGGAAAAAGCACAGGTGCTCTGGTGGCCATTCTGCGCATAGCAATCAGAGCTTACTTTTGAGAGAGAGTCCATACAGTCTGGATGCTCTCTTTTGCAAAAGCGCCTCGCAAAAGAGAGGCGCTTTTGCAATGTGGACACACTCTTGCGCAATAAGTTTTTGCAGAAGATCTCTTCTGATAAAAGCTTCTTGCGTAAGAAGCCTGCAGTCTAGACGTAGCCTTAGTGTCTAGCACAAGAAGTCCAAACAACAGATAGGTGCTACCATAATTTAAATATAAAAAAGATGATAATCTTGAGGGAAGGATATGCTGCAAATTTGCCAGTTGTACCTAAGAAGCCAACTCTTATTTCTGTCAGTATTCAAAGATTAAACTTAAATTTATTGGCTAGAAATCAGGAATCTTTGATCTTGGGGTCATCTGACTGGGATTATAAGTGTTTTGATGAACCTGAATAAATCTTTCATTCTTCCAGCCAAAATCTTACCATTGTTCAGCCCCTACCTAGTTTCTGAAATTTCTTGTAAGCTACAATGACTCAGCACTCCAAAATGCAACTTCAAATCTGCTGGATAAAGATATTCAGCTATGCAGAACATAAAAGGACTCACAAACCCACATGAATATGTGCAAATCATTTCAGACAATGATGCTGCATATCTAGTAATCACAAGAGATTTGAGAGTCTCTGCTCCTAAACATTAGTGGCATGTTATTAAGTTAATGGTAGCAAGAGGTCTCATTCATTTTAATTTGATGATAGGTTTCCATGGAAGCATACTATAAATATAACATTTATAAATGGCATGAAATCTAAAGAAGAGGGCTGATGTAAAAACACACACAGTAAAAATAACTGTCTGTCATTACACCAAACATGAGAATATTTGGCCACCTAACCTAATTCAAACAATATTCTTCTTGCAGGCTGGTCAACCACATAATTCATTGCAGCAATAAAGTCTATACAATATGATAGCACAATTCTCCTACCCAAGACCTTGGTGCTAGTCTCCAGCACAATTAAGAAGGGAGCTGCCGCTGCTTTTTATTCAAAAGCAGCCCAGCACATGGGGCTGGCTGAGAAGGAGGTGGTACCGCTTCTACAGACACAATGACAGCAGTTGGAGCTACCTGAAAGAATTGGATTCGAATCATAGGGTTGGAAAAGACTCTTTAATGTGTCCATATCCTTTCTATAAGAGGGAGGGGAGCTCAGAATTGGATATAATACTCCAGATGTGGCCTCACCAATCCCAAATAAAGGATAAAGGGGAATAATCACTTCTCTCCACTCAAGCTCATCTGAAGAAGTGGTTTTTGCCCATGAAAACTCATGCTACTATATATTTTGGTTAGTCTCTAAAATGCTACAGGACTACTCATTGTTCCCAATATGCTGTTAGCCTTCTTGGATACAAGGGCACACTGTTGACTCATATCTAGCTTCTCATCCACTGTAATCACCAGGTCCTTTTAGCAGTCAACTCTCCCTCTGCCTCCTGACCGACATGCTGACTCACCCCCCCCCCCCCCCACTCCTATTCCTCTGACCAAGCCCTCGAGCTTACCTTTTTCCACCTTCCCCATCTACAGGATCAGTCCACAGGAGAATGGAGCTAATTAGCGCACGCATGCTGTGCAGCTCTACTAATGAGGTGGGTGGGTCTTAATTTCTCCCCTGTGCTGCTACACAGCAGCGCATTTTACAGGGAACTATACCAGCAGCTCCATTTACCTCAGCTGGTGGCCAGCACTATGGAGAGTTCTAGCTCCAGTTAGCCACTCTCTTCCTGCTGCCATCAATCCCTCTGTGGCCACTCTATAGTATAACTGTCCCCTGTGATCATTGTGGAGCATAACTGTCCCTGCTCTCAGAACCCTCCCTTTCCATGTTATGGAAAACAATCCCATTTAAGGCACATTCCATTTTCCTGGCAAAACCAAACCCTGACTTTGCTTTTTAAGTTAGGATAAGAGGAAGCTGCATACTAAATTTGGTGGTCTTAGCTCTTACTATTTAGGAGGAGTTCTTGAACAAACTGACTCAAAGATGGATGGATGGTATCTCAGACAGACACACAAATTCTCTAATGTATATATCTCAGTTATATTGTTCAGCTTTTGTTTGCATCTGAAAACAACAACAGATTTCTATATTTAATATGTTCTGTACTCGCACAGTGTCCTTTGATAAAACTCAGCAGTAGAAGGTCTGATCCCAAACCCACTGGAGTTAATGGAAGTGTTTGTACTAATTAACAACGGGCTTTGGAACAGACTTTTAAATGCTTTCTCTAACATTCTGTTCAAACAAACACTTAGTTTTTCTTACCCCTCTCTGATGCTCCCAATGATTTAAATGGGAATCTTAATATATACCTCTGAGGGTAGAAGATGACCAAGAAAGAGTGCGGGGATAATGCAACTCTATTGTGTTACCCTCTGCCTTACCAAAGCTGCATTCACTTTGCATTAGAAAACAGCCATCTCCAGAAACTTAATGCTCTATACCAATATTTCTAGCAAATTGCTTCAGAATATGGATGCCTTTGCTCACATCCTCCCCCATTATGTTATATCTGTCCTTAAGTTTGTAAAGACTTCTTTCCACAGATTGTTTCTTAATCCACTTTGAATTTCTGTTTTCTATATTCACTGATTGTGAAAAAGCTCAGATTTTGAGGTTTCAAGGTTCTGCACTGCAGAAACAGTGTGCTCCTAATTTGCATCCTTGAAATCTGTCAGGTTGACACCTCCATTTGATGCCAACACATCACATCATGTTGCAGCCAAAGAATCCATGGTACATGGATGCATAGTTGCATGAATTCTTTTGATTTTTTTTTCAAAACTAAGCCATTAGTATGACTTTCAGTATTTTGTTGGTCACCAGAACATATGACTGTAGAATAATTACTTTCAGTTTCAGACTAAGAGATGTATATAGAAAACTCCATATGGCCCTCCTGTGTGTTTGAAAACTATTGTAAATCATTCAGTGGCTCCAGAATTAATCTATTTAGGCATTTTCACTGCTCTGCTTATTTTCATAATGTCTTTAAAAATCTTTAAAATGTGTATTTAATACAACTACTGTATAAAACCTTGATTTACCAATGTACTTCATTACTGCATACAGTAGGCACCAGTGGGACTACTTATGTGTTTAAATACTACACTGAATTGACTCCACGATGAGAACCTTTGACTCATTAGTTAATGGATAAATTGTGATAAGAACATAAGAACATAAGAATGGCCGTACTGGGTCAGACCAAAGGTACATCTAGCCCAGTAGCCTGTCTACCGACAGTGGCCAGCGCCAGGTGCCCCAGAGGGGGTGGACCGAAGACAATGATCAAGCGATTTGTCTCATGCCATCCATCTCCAGCCTCTGACAAACAGAGGCCAGAGACACCATTTCTATCCCCTGACTAATAGCCTTTTATGGACCTAACCTCCATGAAATTATCTAGCTTCTCTTTAAACTCTGTTATAGTCCTAGCCTTCACAGCCTCCTCTGGCAAGGAGTTCCACAGGTTGACTACGCACTGTATGAAGAAGAACTTTCTTTTATTAGTTTTAAACCTGCTACCCATTAATTTCATTTGATGTCCTCTAGTAGTTCTATTATGGGAACTAATAAATAACTTTTCTTTATTCGCCCTCTCCACACCACTCATGATTTTATATACATCTATCATATCCCCCTTCAGTCTCCTCTTTTCTAAACTGAAAAGTCCCAGTCGCTTTAGCCTCTCTTCATATGGGACCCATTCCAAATCCCTAATCATTTTAGTTGCCCTTTTCTGAACCCTTTCTAAGGCCAAAATATCTTTTTTGAGGTGAGGAGACCACATCTGTACACAGTATTCAAGATGTGGGCGTACCATAGTTTTATACAGGGGCAGTAAGATATTCTGGGTCTTATTTTCTATCTCTTTCTTAATAATTCCTAGCATCCTATTTGCTTTTTTGACCGACGCTGCACACTGCGTGGAAGTTTTCAGAGAACTATCCATGATAACTCCAAGATCTCTTTCCTGATTTGTCGTAGCCAAATTAGCTCCCATCATACTGTATGTATAGCTGGGGTTATTTTTTCCAATGTGCATTACTTTACACTTATCCACATTAAATTTCATTTGCCATTTTGTTGCCCAATCACTCAGTTTGGTGAGATCTTTTTGAAGTTCTTCACAGTCTGCTTCTGTCTTGACTATCTTAAACAGTTTAGTATCTTCCGCAAACTTTACCACCTCGCTGCTTACCCCTTTCTCCAGATCAAGTTGAACAGGATTGGTCCCAGGACTGACCCTTGGGGGACACCACTAGTTACCCCTATCCATTCTGAAAATGTATCATTTATTCCTACCCTTTGTTTCCTGTCTTTTAACCAGTTCTCAATCCATGAAAGGACCTTCCCTCTTATCCCATGACAATGTAATTTACACAAGAGCCTTTGGTGAGAGACCTTGTCAAAGGCTTTCCGAAAAATCTAAGTATACTATATCTACTGGATCCCCCTTGTCTGCATGTTTGTTAACCCCTTCAAAGAACTCTAATAGATTAGTAAGACATGATTTCCCTTTACAGAAACCATGTTTACTTTTGTCCAACAAATTATGTTCTTCTACGTGCCTGACAATTTTATTCTTTACTATTGTTTCAACTAATTTGCCCAGTATTAAAGTTAGACTTACCGGTCTGTAATTGCCAGGATTGCCTCTAGAGCCCTTTTTAAATATTGGTGTCACGTTAGCTATCTTCCAGTCATTAGGTACGGAAGCCGATTTAAAGGATAATGAATGATTCACTTTGTCTTTTTTTTAATATAGGTTTCTAGAGTGATGCTCTGAAAACCACATTATAAAGTTATGGGAATTTTCTAGTTGTGATAGTGTTTTGCGTGTTAGACTGAGGTGTTTTCCATTATGGTACACTTCACACTTTATAGTCTTTTTGTAATGTCTTTACACTAGTAAAAAACTACACACACATTTTTACAAGTATTTCTCTCTAAAGGAGGAGATACCAGTAATACCGATAGTTAGGATTCTTCAACATTTTCTGCTATAAGACCTACTTTTGCTTATTTATAAACCTTTGCTGATCTTCAACTCTTCATGCTGCAATTTTCTATGGCAGGTATCTGCCTTCAGGCTGTTTGTTATTAATTCATTTTTAATGGTTCAGCAAAAGTGGCTCTGCAAATGTTTTGCTAAAATGATCTTGTGGTCCTTTGGTTTGGAGCAATAACTTGACATTAGACCTGAATGTTGCCCATGTGTCAGGGCTGTGCTTTGGCTGTTTCAGTGAAGCTATGTCTAGACTGCAGGCTTCTTTTGGAAGAAGCTTTTCCAGAAGAGATCTTCTGGAAAAACTTCTTCCGGAAGAGAGAGTGCGTCCGCACTGGCTAAGCAGATCAAAAAAGCGATCTGCTTTTTCGAAAGATAACGTCCAGACTGGTTGGATGCTCTCTCGCATAAAAGGCCACCCGGAACCACTTCAGGCAGGGCTTTAGGTCACCAATTGCTTCCAAGTGCTGGTGCCAGAGCCTAGCAGATACACGCGCTTAAAGGGACCACCCCCGGACAGACGTTTCTCTACTTCTGCTGTGTGCTTGCCTACCTTTTTGAGGGAAAGCAAAGCACTTGCAGTATGTGCTATGGTTGCCCAGCTTTTTTGGATGTCACAGCTTTTTCCTTTGTGCCATGGAGCTGGAACAGCCTCTGGGCATGTGATGGCCCCACAGGGCTATGCTGCAATTTCTGCAGCACTTTGTGCCCGCTGACTTCCTGGTCCTGACCAAGCTCGACCCCAAGCTCATTCTGGGGTCCCTCTCGCTGGGTGCGGGAGCAACACCCTCGGAACCGTAGCCCACTGTGGAGAGGCATGTCTGGAGGCCGGACATCACTTCTGACTGGTGGGACCAGCTGGTCATGGAGCGGTGGAACGACCAGCAGTGGCTCCAAAACTTCCGCATGTGGAAGGCCACCTTTTTGGAGCTGCGTGCCTGGATCACCCCTGCCCTCCGATGACACAACACCCACCTGCGGCCCTCCATCCCAGACAGTGGGTCGCCATCGCCACATGGAAGCTCACCACCCCAGACAGCTACTGGTCTGTGGGCAACCAGTTCGGCATGGGGGAAGTCTACTGTTGGGGCCCTCCCATGGAGCTAAGGCACTCTTAAGCTGCAGTCCCTGCAGGGGGGAGGGAGGGGTAGTCCTGGAAAAGAGGGACCCTCG
Source organism: Rafetus swinhoei (assembly GCA_019425775.1). Taxonomy (NCBI): domain Eukaryota; kingdom Metazoa; phylum Chordata; order Testudines; family Trionychidae; genus Rafetus; species Rafetus swinhoei. The sequence continues at coordinate 119,943,415 of CM033449.1, forward strand.
GGAGAGGGGGGTGGAATGGGGGTGTGAGGGAAGCACCATCCCTGGGGGGTTGTGCTGTCCTGCCTTCACACAGCCCTGCACCTGGGGGCTGGTCTCATAGGGGGTGGCTCCTGGGATGTTTGGGAGGGAGGGATGGAAGGGAGTGGGCACCTCCCAAGGGCTCAGGCACTCCCTCCCTCTCTCATTCCTTGTTTTGTGTGCTTGTTCGTTTCCTTCTGCAGGTTGTGAGGGCCATCAATTCCATTCTGCCGTGGAGGGTTATCCGCCTGGGAGACCTGGTGGATGAGGTTGCTGTGCTGCGCTGGGGTTCCCAAACTGCGGTGGAGCGATTGATGGGAGCCACATCCCAATTCACGCACCTCAACATAGAGCGGCCCAGTACATCAACCGCAAGGGCTATTTTTCTATGGTGCTGCAGACCCTGGTTGACCACCATGGACAGTTCACTGACATTTCTGTCAGTTGGTTGGGCAGGGAACACGATGCCCAGATTTTTCGCAACTCGAGCCTCTACGGCAAGCTGGAGGTGAGTACATTCTTCCCCCGCCAGGAGTTTGCAGTTGGGGACGTGCAGATGCCATTGTGCATCGTGGGGGATGCGACCTACCCCCTGATGCCATGGCTAATGAAACCATATACCAGCCACTTGGACCCCAGCAGGGACCAATTTAATGCCCACCTGAACTGGGCCAGGATCCAGGCGGAGGTCACCTTCAGACGCCTCAAGATGTGGTTCAGGTGCTTTCTGCCCAGCCTTGACGTGGGGGAGCACAACATCCCCGAGGTGGTTGCAGCATGTTGTGTCCTCCAGAACATTGTGGAGAGCAAGGGGGAGGCTTTCCTACCGGGATGGGGGGCAGAGGCTGGCCGTGAGGGGAGACCCTTCATACAGCCACGAACAGCTGACATCTGCCACGCCCATCAGGCCGGGGTGCACATTTGGGAGGCCCTGAGGGAGAGTTTCTCTCAAGCACCCCAGTAACTCTGCCCAGGGCTTCCCCCTAGGGCCTCTGGCTTGCTCCAATAACCCTTTCCTCCCTCCCTTCACCCCTTACCTGACCTCTCAATAAAGACACCTGTTTGGTTTTAAACAAAATGAACTGTGTACTGATCTTACATTTAAAAAGCTGGGGAGGGGAAGGGGGCTCAAAACCTGGAGGAGGAGGGGGGGTTCGGAGTGGCATCAGGGTTGGCTGGATGTGCCACCTCAGGTGCGGAGACTTGGGATTGGGTGGGTCCTGGGACCACAGGTGGATGGGCAGGAGGGGGGGCTGGAGTGGGGTCAGTGATGGCAGGGGGAGGGGGCATAGGCATTGCTTTGGAAAGGAGAAGAGGCATTGCTTGGAGGTCAGGGGGAAGGGGAATGGGCATAGCAGGGGAGGCAAGAGGGTAGTAGGCAGGAGCAGCAACAGCAGTCGGGTGTGCCATCATGTTGCGCATGATGGCACACATTCTATCACATCGCTGCATGAGCTGGTCCCAGGCCTGGTTCCGCCACCCTTCGTCCTCCAGACCTTCTGCGTCAGGGTCTGCTGCATGTTGGGTACCCCAGGCTCTGGCAGCTGGCTTGGGTAGTGTGGCTCGCCCCTCAGTCCTGACCGGTCCGGCTGTGGAGAACACAAAGAGGGAGAGGCTTTCAGTCATCCATGCAGACACTGTCCCTGAGGCCATGTTCTCCTCTGTGAGCAGCAACCAACAGTCCTCAGGGAAGAGGAGGGGATGTGCTGGGAGCAAGGCCAGGTGTGGGCTGCACAGCAGGACCTGCCTCACAGGGGCCCCGAGATGCCCAGGGGATCATGCTGCCCGCTTCCCTTCCCTCCCACCGGGGCCAGATGTGTATGTGTGTATGGCCTCCCCTGAGCCTGGGAGCAGGATCATGGCCATGCTCAAGGGCTGCCTGCTGAGTCCTCATGGCACACACTAACGCTGCCCGTGGTTCCATGTGCACAGGCTGCAGCATGATGTCCAACCCGAGCAGGCCGAGTGACGCTCACACCCCCTCTTGCCCTCTGCCCGCCTCCCCCACCTGGTGTGAATGACAAACTGAGAGCATTCACCTGAAGATCCCTCCACAGCATCAGACAAGGCCTGGGAGACATCCACGCTCACGGGAACCAGTTCTAGTGATAGCATGAGAGTGGCCACATCGTCCGCATCCTCTTTCTTCTTCTGCTGGCCCTGGTCCTCCTCCTCCTCCTCGACATCCAGCCAGGCAATGGCAGGCATGTCGAGGCCAAGGTCCACGACGGCGGGTGGGGAAATGGCTTCCCCACCCCCCAGGAGTTGGTGCAGCTCCTGCTAATAGGTGCAGGTGTGGAGTCCTGCCCCGAAGTACGAGCTGCACTCTCTGGCCCTCGTATCCCTGGCGGAGCTCTTTCACCTTATTCTGGACCTGTTCTAAGGTCCAGGGTGGGTGTCTGCGCTCTGCTAGGGACTCGGCCATGCACTCAAAAATACTGGCGTTCCGCCGCTCGGATCCTGCAATGTTTCCTCCTTGCCCCACAGCTCGAGGAGGGACAGGATCTCTGCTCTGAAACCAGGAGGGTACCCACCTCTTGGTCCCCCTGAATGGGTCTTGGGATCCCTGGATCTGTTCCCTGTGAGGGCCAGGGAGTTTTGGGGGGCTTGAGGCTGGGCCGTGGGTGGCAATGCTTGTGGCAGGGAGAGCCGCGCAGTCAGGGTGCTGCTCTCAGGCTGGCTTCCTGCCACAAGGATTGTCCCGGGTGCCTGCAGCTTTAAGAGGTGCCAGGAGACAGGAACTATAGAGTTCTGATTACTTTGGATGGAGTGGCCACCAGGGTACCTGTGTTATTTCCTGGAGGCCTCTTCTTTTGAAAGAAAACTCTCTTCTCCATCCACACATGCCTTTTTCCAAAAGAGCTCTTTCGAAAAAAGGCTTCTTCCTCATAGAAAGAGGATTACCAATGCCGGAAAAACCCCTCTGTTCTTTCGATTTTCTTTCAAAAGAACACACTGCAGTGTGGATATAATTGAAGTTTTTTTGGAAAAACAGCAGTTTTTCTGAAAAAACTCTGTAGTGTAGACATACCCTAAATGTTCAGTGAAATATAGGATTTTGGTTCAGATCATGACTGATTTTTCATACATATGATTCTTGACCAAAACAGAATTCAAAGACTATGGTTTGGGCCTGCAAGTTCAAACTATTTGAAAGTATTTTTTCAAAGCCGTATCTTGCAAACCCAACATAGGCAGAATTACCACAGAAATCTAGTAAGGAATGCTTTCCAACTTAAAATGAAAATAACAAGCACAATCAGTCTACAATCAGAGAATAATGAGTCACACCAACATGAAAATGGAGTAATATAGTAGTGGAAAAGGCTGTAAAAAATGTGGTAGCTCTTGTGAATGAACAAAAAGGGATTCAATTTAAAATGCCTTCATTAAACTGTTATTATTGGTAACAACTTTCTTTAGACAACTTTTTTTTTGTTAATTTTACTCCATTGAAAAAGGAAACATTTCCAAATATCCTCACTGTATCACAAACAGTGGGTCAGTTTTTTTTTTTTAAAGTGAAGCTCACTAAAAAGAGAAGTCTACAGTCAAGACTTCACAAGCAGGTAGCTGGTGAAGCCTGTTAACATATTGGCCACTCGATGAACACATGAATCTCAATCCTAACTTATCACTTAAATGGAAAAGTGTGTAACTGGTCTCAGTCTCTCAACTGTTTACATCTTTAAACTATAAGCATAAATAGTTATTAACTGGTTCAGCGAAACCCACTGGTGCCAGAAATTTGAATTATATGTGGGTAAAGACTATGAGTAAGCCAGAAAATGTGTTCTCGGTGGAGGCCTCTTTTACCATAGGAGTCTCTTATCTTTACTGAAAAGATCCTCTGGGCTACAATCCAACCTTAGAGACCAGAACTCCCATTTATGCCTTGGGAAAAAGGGGGAGGGATTTCACACTTCCAGGAGTGCTAGGTGCAGAGGAAACAGTTGGTGGGGCCCCATTTTGGCAGAGAGGAGCCACATTACTGGTGTGGAGCTGTGTCCAGATGAAGAGCTGCTGCTAGAAGCTAGAACCTGCTGCTAAGAGCCTGCTGGGGCTTTGAGCACACAGAGTCAAAGCTGTCAATGGTTTTCCCTAAAGGGGAGAAACTTTTGCTATGCTGGGAGTTTACTGAGAAGGGCTGACAGGGAACTGTGAGTAACTGGGATTCCAAACATTTCCTGAGTCCTCTCAAGACAGGACAGGTCAAAGACAAATCATAGCACAAACATTTACAACTATCTAAGTTCAAGAAACTTGCAATTACTAGGCCATGCAAAATACATGTACTTCTTACGCACATACAATTTTTTCAGTTACTTGTGTGCAAGTTACCAGTTGAATGGTAATTGTGTATGTAAATTATTGTCATACTATGTGCTGAGAACTATTTTAAATTTTTCTTTGGTTGCCTGCATTTCCTTTCTAGTTCAGCAGATATACATTTACTTAGAACTGCAAGTTAATTGTGGTTGCATGGTAATATTATAAAGAGAGCTAATTTGGGTCACAGGATCCCCTTTGAGTTATGTTAAAACAGTGGTTCTCAAACTTTTTAGCCCATGGCCCACCCCGCTCAATGTGATCCTTTCTGTGGACCACCAATTACTAATGAAAACTCGCCATTAACTACATAATTACACCCGAGCCATTTTGCTAGTGCTGCAGCTTAGGAGAATGGTGTAATTTAACCAGTAAGGAAATATTAATCTAAATTATTAAATAGATTAACCATTTTAACTTTCTCATGTTAATTTACAAAAGTAAAATATCAATTTATGTCCACCACAAAAGGTTTCAACATTGTTTTTAATTATGGCAGGGGTGGGGAAACTTTTTTGGGTTTTGGGCTACTAACCAACAAAAAAATAAGTCAAGGACCACACAAATGAGAAGCAAAAAAACCCTCCAAAAAGTAGATATGTCATTGTATAGACAACTACACAATTAACTGATAAACCTAGTATTGGTTAATTGTGTTGATTACATGCATTTCCCCTCCACCCCCTTGCTGCCTCTGTATCAGAGGCAGTGGGGCAGGGGAGCGGGAGCCAGTGCCTGTGAGGAGCTGGCTTTAAGCAGGCTCTCCTCCCCCATCCCTATGCTGCTGCCTCTATCAGAGGGAGCAGCATGGTGGAGCATGTGAGGCTGCCGCAAACAGCCTCTGTCTGCGGCAGCCCAAGCTCGCTGTGGACAGAGGCTGGTCTGCGGCAGCAGCCCCTGTCCACGGGGGTCTAAGTTCCCTGTGGTCCAAGCTCCCTCTCCACAACCCATGAAGCAGTCTCTGTCCGCAGTGAGCCTGGGCTTGCCGCAGACAGAAGTTGATCCGTGGTAGCAGTCCTGCCCACGGGGGGTCCAAGCTCAGGATGGGGCAGGCTGAGTTAGAGCAACGGTCCACCTGAAAAATGTCCCCAGACCACAGTTTGAGAACCACTGATTTGAAACAATCTTTTGTGAAGGTTCATTCCTAGCACCATTATACATTTTCTTCACTAAAGACATTCTGAATCCAAGAGGAACTGGAGCTAGGGAATTTTGAGATCAACATTTTTTGTCTGTTCATTGGGAAAAAATTCTAGGTATGCACTGATGTACAGAGGGATCATTTTGACTGTTTGCAGCACTAATCTATGTCGATTTAAAGTACGTAATAATGTTTAATATTTCAGAATTAAAATATGCAAGTCTACAATGAAATAATCCGAAAGGTTTCTCCTTCCTTGTAAATATCCATTCCACCTTCTATGAGTTGCACAAGTTTAAACTCTGCTATATGAATATACACTGTGACTTGCTTAAGTGATACTCCATTTCAACATTCTTTCTTGATCCATTTCAGTATTCCTTCCCGATTTGTCCTAGTTGGTCAGCTTGTTCCATTAAACTGAATTCTGTATAATGCATTTAATATCTCCAAACAAAGAAAATTTGCAAATCACAGGCACCATACGCACTGACCTTCGCTCTTCTTTTGAATTTGCAGTATGGTTCATTTTAGTCAAGCTGTTGAAACATTTGTGCTATAATGCATCAAATTAAAGCAACCAGCTGTGATGTTTAATCTAAGCTAAAAATTTATGATCTACAACTACACAATACCTTAGGGAATAACTGATAGAGTACGACAGTGCTGTACAAAATATTTAACAAAATGGTTAGAAAACTTCACCGTATGTTATTGGGATAATGCTCAGTTATTTGGGCTTATAAAAAAACATTCACTTATCCAAAAATATGTATCCCAGAGAATAAATTAATATCCATTTGGACTCTCCTATGATATGCAGATAAGCAACCTTCTGGTCTCATGTGGTGTTAGATTAGCTCTATGTTTTATCCTTTATTATGTATAATGGATTTATTGCATTTGCAGACAATCCAGAATCCAGTTTTTATTCTTTAAATAGGCATGTTGGATAAAAAAAAAGAACACTCTTCAAGTGTTTTTCCCCCTTTTTCACTGTGTAAAGTACTGTTAACAGAAAAGCAGCCTAACTCTACCAGTAATGCTTAACAGGTTTTGCTAATGAGAGTGTGTGCACAATACCGTCAACTTATGTGAAAGAAGAGAAACGATAGAATCAGCTAAGATCATGCAAGAAAAGTGAAAATAGGACAATATATCAGAAGTGCTAAATTTAGTTTCCACATTTTGTAAAAAAGTAGCAATGTCAGATTAGAAGCCTGAAAACAGGCTAGGATGGAGTCAGGTAGAGTAAAATACTAAAGCAAAAGAAGTAACATGCATATTAACAATATTAATATTAATAGCTAGGTTTTGTTATTTCAAAATGTGAACAATAACTGTGGTGGAAATAAGTATTTGTAGACAGAGGATGAAAGCAGCAAATACACCAACAGGAAAATATGATGTACCGCAATTGTATCATCTCTTATTATTCACGCAACTACATATACATGGAAAATAGAACAATTAATTCCACCATACCTATTTCATTGGCATCTGAAGAAAAACAACAACTAACAGCTCTTTGGCTATAGAAATATGGAAAAATTCCACAAGCCCACTCAACTTTTGAAACAAACACAAGCCAAAAAAAAAAAATCCGAACTGAATTAAAAGGTGAAGTTATGTATTGTGCTAGCCTGAAGTTTTTGTTAATTGTGTCACAGGCCAGAAGGTAATACTTCCATCACAAGCAATAATGAACATGTCTTCCCCATGGTACATCCAGAAACCCTCTCTTTTTTCATCGCCAGTATAGTATGCAGGTGGGTGGTAGCACTGTGAGGGAAACTGGATTTTTAAAAAAGAAAGTAAATATTTTCTCTGTTTTGCTTTTACAATGCAGTTTCAGCTTCCCGTAAGTGCAGAAATAAGAAATTCACATAACACAGCATAAGTCAAATACACATATTAACATTGTTTTAAGGACTATGAAAGTACTGAAACACATTCCAATTTTAACATCTTGAGATAGGAGCCATTAAATTCTATTCATGGAAGAACGAGAGGGAAAGAAGCAGGTAATCCAAACAGTGTGATTTTAAATAGGGTTGCCAGATGGCTTCTGAAAAAATACCGAAAAAAAAAGTGTGGCCACTTTAAGAAACACTTTTGAGGCTTTTTGGCCCTAACAGGCTGTCGGCAGCTGTCTGCCATTTTGCCTGCCTGCGCCAGGCCGGACAGCGGAACCCAGTAAGCACCCGGGATTTTTGCCTCCTGGCTGGGAAAAAAATCAGAAAATAACGGACATTTTAGGTGTCTGGTATTTTCTGAATTTTTTTACCGGACAGGAGGCGAAAATACTGGACCGTCCAGTTCAATACCAGACACCTGGCAACACTAATTTTAAAGGGTGAGAAAAATCTACTGGATACCATCTGAAAGCAGGGAATGCTACATTTAAAAGAGTGTTCTTGTATAACATGAATTTCTACTATCCATGATATATTAAAATTCCCCACTGATTAAATTTCCCTCAGTCCAGGGAAAAATATCAGATTTATAAGACAAGAAAAGGAGTTAACTGAAGATGCTAAATACATGTTTTGAAATAAGAGTGTTATGGGTTTCCATGACTAGAGAATGGAGCTCTCGGAAAAGTTTAAGTGGGTGCTTTCAAGGAAGAGAAGGAGGGGGCATCAGAGCTGCAGTTAACCCTGGAATTGTAACATTCCATGAACCGCGTCTCCAGAGAAATCTGTACTTTTCTGTGTGTTTGTCTGCAGAAGAGGAACGTAAAGGTTATGGTCCTTTTAAGGTTACATCTCCTGAGATGTAAAACTTACTCATACTAGTAAAAATAAAAACGTTACCCTAGCAGTTTAACCCAGTGAAAGAAAAGTGCTTACTTTGTGTGTCTGAAGTTGCCAGAAGGAAGTTAGCTTACCTCCAAGGTATTTTATTGCAATATCTTTATTAAAATATTACATCCATCAGAGAAAAGGTCTATAGAAGCTATACTAAATAACATTTTCCCCCATGCAGCACTTTTGTAACAAAGCAATCCAATTTCCTTCCTTTTTTTTCCTTTTCTTAATTTCCCAAAAGGGAAATGGTTTTATAATTTTAAAATGTTCTTTCCAAGTGCATTTTTAGTAGATGAAAATTAAATTCATTTTAAAAAGTGCTCTTCAGCTTTCTGCCTGGGAAGATCATATCAAAATATCTATTTTCTTATCTTGTTGGAATAGGTATTAATGTCTCTAGCTAAGATCATAGGTTTTATTTTTCCTGCCAGCAAAATGTATCTGTTCTTGCATGACAGGGATACTTCAGAAAAATATAAATCACTGGTAGTGTCAAAATCTCTAATAAAATTATATAAATAATATCATGCAGTTTTAGTGTAAACACATACAAAAAATAGCTCAGCATTCTCCCATAGTGGTTTATCAATTAAACTCAGTATCAAATTAGTTTTCTATTAAACATATTTTCTAACAGTCAATAAAACACTTTGCCACCATAAAGGGAGAACAGGCAACAGCAGTTACAGATTGCATGGTTTTAGGTATTTTTCCCCTAGAAAAATCTTGAGAAAATAATTATCCTGATTGGTAATAGATCAACAAGTCTTTTATAGCATGAGGACTATGGCTTAACATCCTGGAACCATGAACTTACCCTTCTCCTACAAGATGAGTTCCATTGAACAATGGTCAATTCCTGTAAAGATATTTTCTTTCTATGTAAGTTTTATATTGATACCCACTACAGTAGTATTTGAGCACTCCTCAAGTAAAATTAAAAGCAAACAGAGTCCCCAGAAGGCTTCCTGGAATCTCTGGTACTCCTCCCTTTTCAGAGTAAAAACTCTGCCTGGGTAGGATTTTACGCTATTTCTTTTTAAACATATTGATCTAACATGGGGAGGGTTGTTGTTGATTGCTGTTCTATGGACAGAAAGAAGTGTCAGCATTAGGAGTTTCATTCTTATGCGGCAAGGCTTTTTTAAAGACAATTTTTTTGGTGTTGTCTAACGATGGTTAGACTCTGGATTTTACCCACAGCACACATTTTACTGACAGCAGTAAGTAACTGGCAAAGCTAATTTCTCCAAACCTATCAGGTCCCCAGATGCTGTGCATTTGACTCTAGATTAGAGAAGTAAATTCCTGTTTAATTAGTTGTTAGTTATTAATTAGTTAAACATAATGTTTAACCAGTTAAACAATTAAACGGGGGCAAGCAGGAAGGCCAGTACAGCCTAACCAAGCTGGAGCAGCCCCCGTGGTCTGCTGTGACCGGCTGTAGTGCCTTCCCCACAGGGGACAGGATCTATTCAAACTGGACTGGTTGTGGAGGGACTGCTCTAGTCCACAACAGGTAACTAGTTAAAAACATCCACATCCCTATTCCGGGTGGCATAGTGCATTTTAGGTGTATTTCTGTTAAGATTGCATATCATTATATAAAGTAATTGGCATCTGTATGTTAATCTGTTTGCTATGATGCCATGTGCACATTTTAATCGTAGGCTTCAACTACAATCACAGTTTTGCTTTTGCTCTTATTACAACGTATTGTTGGCTCATTTGTGTGTTTAGTTGGAATTGCTCTGCTGCAAAAAACAGGCAAACTCCATAGCACTAGCTAGAAAGAGTGATGTCAGTAAGCAAAAGCTCACTTAAAACCTACATGACTGTAGACTGAAATGGATCTCTTTGAATCCATGCCTGGCTGTTTTTTAATATTTAGGCAGTGCTTTAGGAAGTTTGGCTTATTAACATAAATATGCATAATCGGAGATGCTTTGCAATACGTTTTTTAGTGAATTAGAACTAGCTATGCATTTTCATTTTAACTTAACTTACTTTGATCAGTCTGTTTTCATTTGCAACCACTTAAATCTTATTGTTTGTACTTAATAAAAGTGTTTTTTGTTTGCTATCAGGCCCAGTGTAAATTAAAGATGTTAAAATTCAGTTAAATAGGTAACCACTCGATTTCAGCAGCTACGTGCTGCGGGCTCTGAAGTATAAAGCTTAAATAAGCTTTATACTGCAGAGCATGCAGTGAAGCCTCCACGGAGTGCGGCTGCCAGCCCCTGCCGGCTCCTCTCCCAGGGAAGTGGCTTCACTGTTGCAACAAAACCTCCTCCGGGGCAGAATGGTCAGCCCTTGTTCACATGGCTCCTGGGGAGGAGGCTTTGCTGCCCTGCCGCAGTGAAACTACCTTCCCGGGAGCCAGGTGAATATAACCGAGACCATTACCCACTAAGCATCAGCTTATCAGTTAATTGGTTACACTCTAACATCCCTAATGTAAATAATTGTTATCTAGGGGGGCAGAGGAGTGAGCATCTCTCTCTTTTATTGATAAAGAGGGCAAACTTCCACATGAGCTTTCTTTGTGTAAAACTTTTACTCAGAGAAAGATGAATTTATTTGGGGGTTTGATCCCTTTTGAAGGTGTGTTTCCTAGCTGCTGTGCCCTAGAACTGCATTCTCACAGAGCTGAACTGGTTCACTGTCTGTATTGCTCTTCAGGGAGGCAGTTACCCCAACTCTGCACCTTGTCTGGGGGGGAGACCTGAGGATCTGGCCCAGTAGGACACGGTGGTGGGGAACCCGGGAAAGCAAGAACATGAGTGTCAGTGGCATAATCAGCACAGCAGGAAACAATTCACACCCCATCACAGTGAGAGCTGCGTGTTGATTTTGTAAAACCGATATATGTACATGTGGGGGGTGGGGGGATACAGATATGTGGTACGGGGGCACAATCAAATAAGTTTGAGAACCACTCAATTAAACTAAAGCAACATATGTGATATAATTTGGAATGGTTACAACTTCATACAAATATATTCATCTTAAATGTACAGAGTAATCAGCCTATCAGTGCCACATTACATTGAATCCCCAATACTAATATGTTCACTTTATTCTTAACTACATATCTGAAGATTACATATTTACTGGGTAAATATATGAATACCTATGAGACATGTCCTATTTCTCACTAAACTTGAGTTGCTGTTGTTTTTTAATTTCACATTAATAGTAGTAAGAAAAAGAAAAAGAGAACCTTTTCATCTTTAGTGCTGGCACTAAACATTAAAAAGGCCGTAGAGCAGTTTTTAAACTAAGAGATGGGGGAAAGCCGATAGGTGCGGAGATGCACATAAATAGGACGGAGACTTCTCTTAGAGGAGAATCCATTGATAGAGATTCTCTAAGCTGTAGTCAGAAAGAGAGGAGGGGAGAGGACAAACCATGGGCCAGAGCAGACAAACAACCGCATATAAAGGAATCCAATGCATCAGGGAAGGGCAGACAAAGGGCAGACAAGACAACGTGACACCAATATTTAAAAAGGGCTCTAGAGGCGATCCGGGCAATTACAGACTGAAAAGTCTAATTTCAGTACCGGGCAAATTAGTCGAAACAATAGTAAAGAATAAAATTGTGAAGCATGTAGAAGAACATAATTTGTTGGACAAAAGTCAACATGGTTTCTGTAAAGGGAAATCCTGTCTTATTAATCTATTAGAGTTCTTTGAGGGGGTTAAAAAACATGCGGACAAGGGGGATCCAGCAGATATAGTATACTTAGATTTCCAGAAAGCTTTTGACAAGGTCCCTCACCAAAGGCTCTTGTGTAAATTACATGGCCATGGGATAAGAGGAAGGTCCTTTCTTGGATTGAGAACTGGTTAAAGACAGGAAACAAAGGGTAGGAATAAATGGTAAATTTTCAGAATGGAGAGGGGTAACTAGTGGTGTCCCCCAAGGGTCAGTCCTAGGACCAATCCTGTTCAACTTATTCATAAATGATCTGGAGAAAGGGGTAAGCAGTGAGGTGGTAAAGTTTGCAGATGATACTAAACTGTTTAGGATAGTCAAGACAGAAGCAGACTGTAAGGGACTCCAAGAAGATCTCACCAAACTGAGTGATTGGGCAACAAAATGGCAAATGAAATTTAATGTGGATAAGTGTAAAGTAATGCACATCGGGAAAAATAACCCCAACTATACGTACAGTATGATGGGGGCTAATTTAACTACGACAAATCAGGAAAGAGATCTTGGAGTTATCGTGGACAGTTCTCTGAAAACTTCCACACAGTGTACAGCGCGGTCAAAAGGCAAATAGGATGCTAGGAATTATTAAGAAAGGGATAGAAAATAAGACCCAGAATATCTTACTGCCCCTGTATAAAACTATGGCACACCCACATCTTGAATACTGTGTACAGATGTGGTCTCCTCACCTCAAAAAGATATTTTGGCCTTGGAAAGGGTTCAGAAAAGGCAACTAAAATGATTAGGGGTTTGGAACGGGTCCCATATGAGGAGAGGTTAAAGCGACTGGGACTTTTCAGTTTAGAAAAGAGGAGACTGAGGGGGGATATGATAGAGGTATATAAAATCATGAGTGGTGTGGAGAGGTCCGATAAAGAAAAGTTATTTATTAGTTCCCATAATAGAAGAACTAGAGGACACCAAATGAAATTAATGGGTAGCAGGTTTAAAACTAATAAAAGAAAGTTCTTCTTCACACAGCGTGTAGTCAGCCTGTGGAACTCCTTGCCAGAGGAGGCTGTGAAGGCTAGGACTATAATAGAGTTTAAAGAGAAGCTAGATAATTTCATGGAGTTAGGTCCATAAAGGCTATTAGCCAGGGGATAAAATGGTGTCCTTGGCCTCTGTTTGTCAGAGGCTGGAGAGGGATGGCAGGAGACAAATCGCTTGATCGTTGTCTTCGGTCCACCCTCTCTGGGGCACCTGGTGCTGGCCACTGTCGGCAGACAGGATACTGGGATAGATGGACCTTTGGTCTGACCCAGTACGGCCGTTCTTATGTTATTATGTTTATGTTCTTAAATAAGCAGTGGCAAATTTTTAAAGTGCTTCTACACAAATGCTAGGAGTCTGACTAATAAGATGGGTGAACTAGAGTACCTCGTATTAAAGGAGGAGATTGACATAATAGGCATCACTGAAACCTGGTAGAATGAGGAAAATCTGTGGGACACAATCATACCGGGATATAAAATATATCGAAAGGATAGAGCAGGCCGGGTGGGTGGCGGAGTGGCACTGTATGTGAAAGATAATGTAGAATCAAATGAAATAAAAATATTAAATGAATCAACATGTTCAATAGAATCGCTATGGATAGTAATTCCATGCCCCAATAATAAGAAATTAACAGTAGGGATATACTATCGACCACCTGACCAGGACAGCTATACTGACATTGAAATGCTGAGGGAGATTAGAGAGGCTACCAAAATAAAGAACTCTATAATAATGGGGATTTTAATTATCCCCATATTGACTGGATACATGTCACCTCAGGAAGAGAAGCAGAGATAAAATTTCTCAATGGCTTGAAATGACTGCTTCTTGGAGCAGCTGGTACAGAGAACCCACAAGGGGAGGCAATTCTCGACTTAGTCCTGAGTGGAGCGCAGGATCAGGATCAGGTCCAGGAGATAACCGTTACAGGACCGCTTGGGAATAGTGACCATAATATAATAACATTTCACATTCCTGTGGTGGGAAGAACACCTCAGCAATCCAGCACTCTGGCATTTAATTTCAAAAAGGGGAATTACACAAAAATGAGGAGGTTAGTTAAACAGAAATTAAAGGCACAGTGACTAGAGCCAAATCCCTGCAAGCTGCATGGAAACTTTTTAAAGACACCATAATAGAGGCCCAACTTAAATGTATACCCCAAATTAAAAAAACATAGCAAGAGACCTAAAAAAGAGTCACCGTGGCTTAACCACCATGTAAAAGAAGCAGTGAGGGACAAAAGGCATCTTTTAAGAAGTGGAAGTCCAATCCTAGTGAGATAAATAGAAAGGAACATAAACACTGTCAAATCAAGTGTAAAAATGTAATAAGAAAAGCAAAAAAAGATTTTGAGGAACAGCTAGCCAAAAACTCTCAAAGAAATAATAAAATGTTTTTTAAGTACATTAGAAGCAGGAAGCCTACTAAAAAACCTGTGGGTCCCCTAGAGGATCGAGATATAAAAGGCGCAATCAAGGACGATAAAGCCATTGCGGAAAAACTAAATGATTTCTTTGCTTCAGTCTTCACGGCTGAGGACGTTAGGGAGATTCCCAAATCTGCACAGTCCTTTGTGGGTGATGAATCTGAGGAACTGTCCCGGATTGAAGTGTCATTAGAGGAGGTTTTGGAACAAATAGAAAAACTTAATGTTAACAAATCTCCGGGACCAGATGGCATTCATCCAAGGGTTCAAAAAGAACTCAAATGGGAAATTGCTGAACTCTTATCTGTGGTTTGTAACCTATCCTTTAAATCGGCTTCCGTACCTAATGACTGGAAGGTAGCTAACATGACACCAATATTTAAAAAGGGCTCTAGAAGCGATCCTGGCAATTACAGACCGATAAGTCTAACTACAGTACCAGGCAAATTAGTCGAAACAATAGTAAAGAATAAAATTGTGAGGCACGTAGAAGAACATAATTTGTTGGACAAAGGTCAACATGGTTTCTGTAAAGGGAAATCATGTTTTACTAATCTATTAGAGTTCTTTGAAGGGGTTAACAAACATGCAGACAAGGGGGATCCAGTAGATATAGTATACTTAGATTTTCAGAAAGCCTTTGACAAGGTCCCTCACCAAAGGCTCTTGTGTAAATTACATGGCCATGGGTTAAGAGGGAAGGTCCTTTCATGGATTGAGAACTGGTTAAAAGACAGGAAACAAAGGGTCGGAATAAATGGTAAATTTTCAGAATGGAGAGGGATAACTAGTGGTGTTCCCCAACAGTCAGTCCTGGGACCAATCCTGTTCAACTTATTCATAAATGATCTCGAGAAAGGGGTAAGCAGTGAGGTGGTAAAGTTTGCGGATGATACCAAATTGTTTAGGATAGTCAAGACAGAAGCAGACTGTGAGGGACTCCAAAAAGATCTCACCAAACTGAGTGATTGGGCAACAAAATGGCAAATGAAATTTAATGTGGATAAGTGTAAAGTAATGCACATCGGGAAAAATAACTCCAACTATACATACAGTATGATGGGGGATAATTTGGCTATGACAAATCAGGAAAGAGATCTTGGAGTTATCGTGGATAGTTCTCTGAAAACTTCCACACAGTGTGCAGCGGCGGTCAAAAAGGCAAATAGGATGCTAGGAATTTTTAAGAAAGGGATAGAGAATAAGACACAGAATATCTTACTGCCCCTGTATAAAACTATGGTACGCCCACATCTTGAATACTGTGTACAGATATGGTCTCCTCATCTCAAAAAAAGATATTTTGGCCTTGGAAAGGGTTCAGAAAAGGGCAACTAAAATGATTAGGGGTTTGGAACGGGTCCCATATGAAGAAAGGTTAAAACGACTGGGACTTTTCAGTTTAGAAAAGAGGAGACTGAGGGGGGATATGATAGAGGTATATAAAATCATAAGTGGTGTGGAGAGAGCAAATAAAGAAAAGTTATTCATTAGTTCCCATAATAGAAGAACTAGAGGACACCAAATGAAGTTAATGGGTAGCAGGTTTAAAACTAATAAAAGAAAGTTCTTCACATAGCATGTAGTCAACCTGTGGAACTCCTTGCCAGAGGAGGCTGTGAAGGCTAGGACTATAATAGAGTTTAAAGAGAAGCTAGATAATTTCATGGAGGTTAGGTCCATAAAAGGCTATTAGCCAGGGGATCGAAATGGTGTCCCTGGCCTCTGTTTGTCAGAGGCTGGAGAAGGGTGGCAGGAGACAAATCGCTTGATCATTGTCTTCAGTCCACCCTCTCTGGGGCACCTGGTGCTGGCCACTGTTGGCAGACAGGCTACTGGGCTAGATGGACCTTTGGTCTGACCCAGTACGGCTGTTCTTATGTTCTTAGATGGGACACCAAATAGTTGTGCTAAATATTGATGACCTTTTGGATAGGGCTAAATGCTAATAGTTAAACATCTGCACGTATTTACATGTAATAGTTCCATCTAAGTTAACAGAATGTTTGATGGTGGGATCTCAAATGGGAAAACTAACTGAAAACTTAAGTACATGCAAATGAAATACCAAATTACTAAGGTGTAATTGATTCATATTTGATAACACTCAAGATGCAGAAACAGTTTTCCATTAGGTCCTATTATCCCCTAATACTCAATAGAAAAAAGTGCCATGAACAAAAAACATACATTGGGATGACTGAAAAGGTTTCATGGTTAACATGTAATGTGCCTTTCTAGAAGATCTCAACTTTGAATCATTCCTTTCAGGCTTCAACCAAGATATAACAATAATCACCTGTGAGTGCGCATGTTTGAGAGAGTGAAATCAAATGCAATGCTTGTGAAAAGTCTTGGGCATACATCCTGTGGGCTTATGTAGTCTGTCTACCAAAACCATCTATTCGTCATACAAACAGTATTGACATGGTAATTCCTCCACACCACTGCCCATCTAGTCGTCCTCCATTTTTTAACTTAAAAGGGAACCACAGCTGTGGCAGAGATATTAATACGTTTTATAGCTTCTTCCCATCTATCTACAGGCCAACCATTTAAATACATTTAATTTTGAGCATCAATAATCCCACTGACTAGGATACATGCTGAAGTGCTCAAAGTAGTTTTCCCTCCACATGGTTCAGAACCTTCCTTGTCTGTTTTAAGTTAAACTGTGGATTATTGTAAGCAGATTTTCACATGCACTTGATCTTGCCAGCATCTTACATTAGATAGGATCTTTACATATCAACAAAGTCACTAAGGCGTTTGGAGAACTAAGACAAATGATTTCTGCTATTTTTAATATAGATGAATAAGGATGCCATTCAAGGTACTAAATTTGAAAGTGAACAAATAGTTTGGCTTAATATGGTTAAAATAGTAAATTTGACAGTCGTTATTTAAAGGGCTTAGTACTAAACTATTCATCTTTGAACGTGCCCCATTCAAACTGCTTTATTTTTATAATGTATAACTCAAGCCTTCTATTTCACTATATCATTAACATCTGGCTTCAAGCAAGTGCTGCCATTTAAGCGGGAAAAAACAAGATAGCATAATAAAATACTTGCTTTAGTATTCCAATACTGTACTTTTGCTTGCTGTGAGTGGGTAACGGGGCCTTGAAATGTGCTTATTTTCCTTTAGGATACAAGAAGATATGTCATGGGGACTGATGATGTGTAAGTACCCCTGTGGCAGTTCTCCCCACTCCTCATGCTTTATGAAATTGTCCTATGCATACACATATGCATAACTCGAAGATGCTGTAGACAAAATACCTCAAGAAACCTATTGATTTTAATGTCACAAACTGCTGGATCTGTATATCTTATTTTGGTGTATGTATCTTTCTTGTATGTACAAATTTAGAAATATGGAATGATTTATGGTTTTAAATGTGCAAATGAAAGCCATCCAGGGTGTTTCCAATGCTCTGGCAATCTTTATCACTGGGTAATCAACTTAATTGCCTATAAACAACCTGGTTTTGTCTCCTAAGTCTGAGCAGTGATTGATCCTGGATATGTGGCTAACCCAAGGGTGGGCAATAAAACAATGGCAGCCCACCAGGGTTAGTCCCTGGTGGGCTCCCACCTCTACGTTTACCTGTGCCCCTGCAGGTATTAGTCGATTGCAGCTTTTGCTGGCTGCAGCTATTGTTGGCGGGAAGCAACGTGCACCAGGATACTGCTTTCTGCCACTTGCATTGGCCACAAATGGTGATTCACGGTCAACAAGAGCTGCAATCGTTCGATACCTGCAGAGGCACAGGTAAACAGAGGTGGGGGTCTGCCAGGGATTAACCCTGCTGACCAGATTTGGCCTGTGGGCTGGAATTTGCCCACCTGTGGGCTAACCCAACTTATCCTGGTATATCAGTTCACCCAGGTAATTTCCCATAGAAAGGAGCCAGGGGGAAGATGAAAACAAAGGATTCCCTCCCAAAAGGAAGTTATTTAAGATGGAAAATTATCAGTCTCCTGGTTTTTGGCTGGCATGACACACCCAAAAGAATACCTGGGGACCCCAAGGAGAGTAAAAGATCTTCTCTGGCTTGAAGGTTTGTCTGAAATAAAAACAGTTTTACGGTAAGTCTGCAATAAGGTTTAGTGTATTAGCACTATCTATGCGTTTTCTTTAATTTTAATTCTGTCATTTATTTTGATCTGTTAAGTTACTTTGATCTTCAATTCTGTAATTTACTTTGCAACCACTTAAATCCCATTATTTATAGTAAATAAAAGTAATTTTATTAACTATCAGGCCCAGTGTAAATAGTTGTTCCCTGAGGGGAGCAATCAGTGTGCACATCCTCCTTTCCCCGTTAAAGGGGGCTTACCTGAATGAGCTTTCAATGTGTGAAACTCATACAGCGAAAGATGGATTTATTTGGGGTTTTGATCCCATTTGGGGGTTGTTTTCCTGGATGCTGTGTCCTGTCTTCCAGAGCTGAAGTGATTCAATGTCTGCACTGCTCTTCGGGGCAGGGGCAATGATCTCAGCTCTGTGCTTTTGGCTGGGGGAGACCAGAAGATCTGGCCCATCAGGACAGGGTGGTGAGATACCCCAGAGAGCAAGAAGGTGAGTGTCAGTGGCTTTATCAGCATACCAGGAAGCAGCCCCAAGGGGTCTTCTGTGACTGCACCCCATGAAAACATACAGACATACAACATTTCATACAACAAACAAACAAACATACAACATTTCTTTTGTGTTCCTATATTCCTTTCTCAGTGCAAAACACATGCTTTGTCATTTGTAATCTCATATCTAACCCTTCCATGCACTTTTCATAACATTTTTACTAGACATATCCCCACATCTGTTTTTAACATTCTAAATCTATGTATGTTCAAGTCTATCATTAATAAATATATGCAACATTTAATTAATACAGAGAATAAATAACTGGGCCAAAAAGCTGTATTGTAAGTGGGATGATTTTTCATATTATTTGGACATCACAAATCCCTGCCTCCCCAAAAGTCAACTTTTCTTGAAATTACATAAATACTGAGTTACATCTCAGCCAGTGTAAAACATAGCTGTATTAGACAGAATTGCGGTAAACAGATTTAATTCAGTAAGGATCTGGTTCATAATGTTAATAACATGACTAAAAGATCAAAACCAATAACTGCCCCAATATGTTACAAGATCTTTCTCAAAATTTCTCTGTAGCCCATTTTGCATTTTATATTTCTATGTAAGTTCTCTCATGAGGAGTACAGTGATTGAAGACCACATCAGATATTAAATCTACACACATAGCAAAAATCAAGGACATGTCCGACCTGTTTTCAGTGTTAATGACATTTATAATATTGGCATTCAAACTGCAATTATGTGGAATTGTGCTGAAACGTGTAAACTGGTAACCTAAAAAGGCTGCTACTTGAAAACGTTTAGAATAGTCATTCCATAAATAGATTTACTACAATATCATGATTGTCCATGGTTTCACCTTTTTGCTGCTCTAATGTTACAAAAGGAGAAAAGATACACAGTAGAAATAAGATATTTAAATGATGGGAATTCACTTTTATGAATCCCTTCACTAACATACAATGGGAAAAATAACTAAAATCTGACACCTGCTGATAACCTATCAACAAGACTACACTTATGTATAGTAGTTCCAATCTGGTTCAAAGGAGGAAGGGGGATATGTATACTAGTAACACAGCAATTTTAATTAGTGGGAAAGAAGACATTAGATTCAGCCTCAGCAGTGTCTCAAAAATGTGACTAAACATACGACACAAATTTTGTGGGGGAAAAAAGTTACAATTTTATTCTGTTAATTTGAGAAAGCTCAGGTGCAACAACTTTTGCGATATATAAAACTAAAATTAGTGGACACAATTAAATTCATAGAAAAGACCAATATCTGTTACCAAATTCAACTATCTTGAACTGGAACTCCAGGGAGGTGGAGCCGGAGGCGGCGCTTCCAGTGTCAAAGCTGGCCTCCTCCATGCAGAGTAAGTAACTCCTTGCCTGGGGAATCACATTCAGTGTGTCTGTGGCTGCAGCTGCACATCACACGGCTGCTTGTGCGGGTTCTTTCCTACAACTCTCCAGGGGAGCTGTGTGTGATCAGGGGAGGCCCATCTCCCCTAGCTAGCCAGTGGACAAGGAAGTTTAGAGAACTGGTTTCTCTCCAAAATAACTCATAAAAGCACACAATGCTTATGTATTAATTGCAGTAAGGAGTAAATGACTTTGAAATGAAACTATCCTGGCCACAAAGTGCAAAGAACAAACAGCAGCTGTGGTTTGCAGCTCATGAAATGCTGTCAATATTTACTTCAGTTAACTAAAATATATATTTCTTTTCCATCAAGAACAAAAATGCAAGAAAAATAATATGACTTGCCCCACAGAATCTCCTTCAAACAAACCAGACATAGGCTCTAAATACACTGTGATCAAAAACTTAGTAAAGTCTAAAGGGGCAAAACTGAGGAGCAGACCATGGCAACATTTGGGGCAAAGAAAGTTCAGCTGGGACCTCACCTCCATTCAGCACCCCCTCTGAGCCCAGAGCAGGGCAGGGATGATCCTGCCCCCTGTCATCCAGATCACAGGTGTGTTGCCAGCTCCTCTCCCCCACACTTCCTCCAACTCTTCCTCCCTGCACCATATGGCTTTGCAAGTTCCAGCAAGCCCCACAGGCCACTGAAATTGAAGCTGGCAGGAATCAGTGGAAGGAGCAGCCTCAGCCAGGATCACAGGATACTAATGATCAGTATTTTTCACTTCTAACATTCTTTCCCTTCTACTGGCTGACTGTTTGTTCCCACTGCTTTCTGCTTATTTCCTAACAAAATATTTCAGACTCACTCCATCTGTTCTCATCTTTCCTCTCCTCCCTGCTGTATTATTCTCATCCTCCAGTTCCTTCTCCTTTCCTTATATTGCCATTTAGCTATTCTCTTGCTAACTAATCCCCTCCAAAAATTTAAAATAAAAAAGTGGAAGTAACATGACTTTTGCAAACTCTCACTCTGTTCACTATATCCCCTTCTTCTACTCTTTATATTATCTATTTAGAGAAGAAGTTCTTCACAGCAGCTGTCTAATTATTCTGTACTGCACCAAGCACAATGGGACCTATTCTCAGATTATTCAAAGGCACTGTGATGTAAATAAAGTGTGAAGATTTCCAGAAAGCCAAAGAGTTTCCATAGACAATTTACAAATGCTAACAAAATATGAACCACCCATTTTTGGTTAGATAGGTGCACTTACCCAAAACAAGGCTTAAAAGTTTTGTGACTCAAGTAGAACAGTTCATGCTATTCTGTAAATAGTAAGGTTCTGCAGAATCAACATCATATATGTAGTAGCCCAATGCCTGTGACTCTGTAACGCTGAAATGCTGGCTGTTCCCTCTGGACGGCGCTGTTGCCTCCCTGGCTGTTCCCTCTGGGCAGTGCTGTTGCCTGAGTCACGTTGTTTGCCTCCCACCGTGGTGCTCGGCTGACTTCTGCGCCGCTCAGCTGGGCCGCCGCGGGGGAGCAAGCAGCGCTAGCGGCCGTTTTATGCGCCGCGGTCCCCATGCAGCACGGGGGCCGGGCGGTGACGTACACGGCCAGGGGATGGGCCTGGCCGTGTACGTCACTGCCCCGCCCCCCTTCGCGCCCCCCTTCGCCTCCCGCTGTGGCGCTTGGCTGACTTCTGCACCGCTCAGCCAGGCCGCTGTGGGGGAGCCCAAATGGCTGCTTGCTCCGCTTGCTCCCACACGGCGGCCCAGCTGAGCAGCGCAGAAGTCAGCCGAGCCCCACAGCGGGAGGCGAAGGGTGGCGAGGCGGTGACGTGCAGCATGACAGCAGCTCCAGGCCCCGCACCCTGGCTGTGTACGCCACCGCCCCGCCCCCCTTCGCCTCCCGCCGTGGGGTTCAGCTGACTTCTGCGCCGCTCAGCTGGGCCGCCGCGTGGGAGCAAGTGGCGCAAGTGACCGTTTGGGCTCCGCGCTCCCCATGCAGCACGGGGAGCGCAGTGCCCAAACAGCCGCTTGGGCTCTGCGGTCTCCCGAGCGAGAGGCAGGAGGGGGAGGAGAAGAGAAAGAGAGAGACAAAGAGAGAGGCAGGAGGCAGAGGAGAGCTGAGGGGAGGCAGTAAGAGGAGGAGAGAGAGAGAGACATGGAGCGAGAGACCGGAGGCTCAGGAGAGAAGACCGACCTGGAGGAGAGACCTGAAAATCCCGTCTTATGACAGGCTAATTGGCTAGTATGGAAGATTCTTCTTGGTATTAAAATATAAAATTCAAAAGTGATTGCTTTCATAGCTGAAACTACCAAAACAAAAATTCTTTTCATCTTCACAAAACAGGAACAAAAATGAGATCTTGTCAAAACAAAGAACAAAGTATACATAATCCAAGTGACATCAAAAACATACAAAATGACCTTCCTGCCCTGAATAAAATAATTAAATCCACTATATAATGGCAAAAACTGCAATTATTGTTCATTTTTGGACTTCATTTCGCATGTATTCTTTCCCCTTTCAATACAAGATTTTACGCTATTTAAGATATGTCAATTCATTCCATTACTTGTCATTCACATGCCATTTATTATTTTAAAATAAGTACTGAATACATCAAAATGTTTTCTGACAATTTTTCTTGGAAAAAGTCTCCTTTTTCATAAATAGCTAACTTTGTGTCGAACCCCTCAACAAAGTAAGTATGTTACCCGAAAAGACTGAAAAACTTTTCTTTTTCTTCAAACTAAAGCAGCTTGCTGGCAAGCATTCAAATATCTTGAAGTTTTATATACCTCACAAACATTCTGTGCCGGTCACAGAACCCAGGTATAATAAAATAACTCCTCATGATACACAGACAAATCAATAACACTTCTAGAAAAACACCGGAACAATTTTAAATCTCTCTTATTTGTCTTTACATTTCAGGGTACCATCTGCCTCAAATGTATTCTCGCTTATATTTATAGTTTCACTGAGTGTAAATTTTTGGAGAGAGACTTACAGAGTTGTGAGGTTAAACCATTAGTTTTGCTAAAACTAGCAACTGCACTACATTTAAAAGTTTTATCGTGTATAGCTACTCCAATTAGGGATACATTTTTCTACTGCAATAAGTATACTGGTAAGAGCTCTCACATGGCTGTAGTTATACCAGCATAGTGGTGACTTATAGTGGTATTCCCCTACCTTTACAGGGATACGCTATATTGACATAAAGCACATTTATAAGCTGGTTTAAGAGCATGATACAAATGATACTATTAGGGGTACGTCTAGACTACAAACCTTTTTCGAAAGAGATCATCTAGACATCCACAAGACTTTTGAGAAAGCGATCCACTTTTTCAAAAGAGAGCACTCAGGCAATCTGGACGCTCTCTTTTGAAAAAGCCCTGTTTGCATTCAGGAACGTCTTTTTTACTCTTGATTCTCAGATCAGTAAACACTGGGTTCTGGAACAAGATAAAGCAGCCTCGTGGATTCTTAGTCATGTTTGCTTTTCCCCAAGTATTCCCCCTACACTGGAGAATTTATCATGCTGGCGCTACACTCCTAATAATTCCTTAGGTACCTAGTTAACCCTTACCAGTTCCTATGGCATTCCAGTCTCTGCCCACTCTTCTGCTAGAATTAACCAAATTTAATAGTTTCAGCGTGAAGAGTGATTTCTTCCTAATTGCTTAATAAAAGCATTTTTACGATATTCATTGCTCACTTCTTCTCTGTAGGTACGTCTACACAGCAGCGTTATTTCGAAATAATGTCAAGCTGGAGGACTTCTTACACCGACTCACAGTAACCCTCATTTCACGAGCAGTAAGGGAAGTTGGAGGAAGACAGTGCCAAAAGCCGAGTTAAGCGATTTTGATTTAAACTATGCAATTGATGTAGCTGAAGTTGCATAGCTTAATTCAGCTTTAGCCCTGCTGTGTAGCCATACCCTGTGTTTCCGCAATGCCTCTCTCATGCTACATTTTCCTTGTCTCCATTTTACGCACTTCCCCAAAGTGTTCAGGGTTTCTAATAATTCCTGCTCTTTGTACATAATTGCAGTGCAGCATTTGCACCTGCACTTCCTTTGATAATGCTGCATAATGCTTCATGGCATGAGGGGTCACCATCCAACTGATATTTCTCAGCTGATGATTTATGGTCATCATGCATAGAGTATGACACTAACTGGTTCATCTGCTGCTCTGGCTCTCACTGGCCTTGGCACCTCAGGTTGGCAAAGCACACATTTTCCTTATGAATTGGCCATTTTGTCTGACTGTTCCTGAGGATGTCCTTCTGTAGGGGAAATGATGGTGGCTTATTGCACAAATCATCTTGCATTTTCATTTTTGATTGGAAGTTTCATTTCCAGGCCTGGGAAACCTGTTAAGGCTTTTATTATCTCAACCAAACGTATGTGAAGGGATTCCAGAATGTAGTCGGTATTTGTCTACAGTATTCTGGAACTAAGGGCAGTGATAAGTCTACACAGTTGAATGCTTTTCCTTGTGGAGGATATGGAATTTTCTTTCAACTTGAGCCTGTCCCAAGATACAATAGTATCTTCAGGTTCCCCACCAATTTAAAATTACTTTGATTAGTTTACAGAGTTAAGTGAATTTAGATACAATTTTTCCATGAATATCAATGCAAAATATTTTGCCAGTTTATTTTGTATGGTTTGGCTCCTCTGAAACACCAGGAGGAAACTGAATTATATTCAAAGAGAAGCATATGGGGAACTGAAGAGGACTTAGATGAATGGTCATGGATGTGTACTGGTTTATGCAGGGCCAGGTAGATAAGAACATAATTGAGTTTCATTGTTGTTCTCTGTTGCTCCTGGGCTTTATTGCATTTTACTTATATGGCACCTGCAAATCTTGTTTAGATGTTCTCTTATTTCCTTCAGTCCAAATCTACTATATATTTGAGAGAGTCTGTCTGTCTGCATGTCTGTCTGTTCAAGAACGCCTCCTAAATGGTAAAAGCTAGGACCACCAAATTTGGTATGCAGCTTCCTCTTAACAAAGTGACGTGAGGGCTTGGTTGTGCCCGGAAAATGGTCTGTGGCTGGAATGGGATTGCTTTCCATAAAACCATCCAGAAAAGAAACAGAATCACTAGCCACGTGAAAGGGGCTTTCTAAGGGCATGCTCCTCCCCCTCCCTCTCTGGGTCTGACCCAGCCCCAAGCCTCCTACTCCCCAGGTTCCATTTTCAGAGGGTGTGGGGGGACTGAAGCTCCCCTTTTCCCTTTCGAGTGGGAACATTGCTGGCTGTTCTCCTTCATCAGGGATTGAGGGGAAAGTACACAGTTTTCTTCATTCCTCACTCTGCTGGGGAGTGCAGGGGGCAGATGAACCTGGACCTGTCCCAGCTGGGGAACATGCACCTTTTCCTCGGCTGTGCCTGCTGGAGCTGCAATGGCCATGGAGAGGTGCCTCTCACTTGGTCCACCCCTGGAGCAGCCTTTCATACTGAACCTCTCATCCCCAACCCCACCCCAGAGCAATGATTTAAATGAAGACTATGGAAAAGAATTTGAAAAGGAAAAAAACACTGTTGCTTCTTTAGGGAATTTTTGGAAACTGGAAAGCAGGCAATTTTAATTAATAAAACCCGAACAAATCCCTCATTTGTATTCCACTGAATTCTAATAATTCCAATCTATTGGTTCAATCTCTGAGCTGGACTGAAGATTTGCAATCATTCCTCTATAATTTAATTGTCTTGTTCATAGATTTTAAGGCCAGCATAGACCATTATATGAGCTAATCTGACTTACTGTATAACACAGGTAATAGATTTTTTGCTCAGTTATTCCTGTATTCAGCAAAATGCAATTATTTCCTTCTCCCCTCCCCCGTTGGCTGAAACTCTGTACACAGTAAGTACCCAGTGCAACAATTGGCTAAATGAGAACAGTAAGCCACTTGGAAGTTGAGGAAAAACAGCCACAGTGTGAAGTTTCTTATTTCCTAGTTACGGTCATTACTTTACCATCAAGATACAAACAGCCTTCATTAAAATGTACACAGCTGCTGTCAAGTAATTCTAAGAAACATCTGCTGGAAGCTGTACAGTAGCACTCTCCCAATACCTGCTCTGTCTCTAGTACGGACCTTACAGTGGCACAGCTGAGCCATTGCACCTACACCGTGGAAAAAAATTTCCTATGTCACCACTATACATGCCATTGGAAGATGCTCTTATGCCAACATTGTGCTGCTCAAACCAGTGCTTGTGTCAGTGAAACTTTTGCCAGTGAGGATGCCCCTGAATAACTTAAGTTTTGCAGACAAAAGTGGTAATGTAGACAGCCTTAGTAAGGAAAGACTGACCTAATAAGCCACATGAAAGCACTGATGGAGCTGTGAGCATTGATTTATAATTGTTTTCCTCATAATGCAATGTCCTATTAACAAATTCCAAACAGGGATGTTTTCTACTTCCATGCAAAACACATAAACATAATACTTTCAAACATGAAGATAGGCACCTCGGGGACTTTTTGAGAGTGCCTACTCACTTAACTCCCAACGATTTAAAAACATGCATAGCATGTAAGACATCTGAAAGAAACTGATCCAACAAACCCTATGAAATGTTATGCAATAAAATTCATACAATACTCCACACACAAGTGTCACGGAAGTCAGGGAGTTAGTTTTGTTTTAAAAGGCTGATCTCACTGGCACCTTTGAAATACCAAAGATAGAGGTAGCTTGGGCATATAAACAAATATTTAAGTACTTTACATTACAACGTATACCTATTCAGTGACTTACTGTTCCTTAAAATGACATGAATCAAATTCTGTCAATCTTACTTATACTGAATAGTAATTTATTCCATGTACACTCCCACTGAAATCAATGGGATCACTTCAGGAGCTAGGGGATCAAAATCTGGCCCTTAACACTGGGTAAATAGGTGAGGGGGTATGATGTTATGCCTCCATATTTTTTATGGAAATATGATGTTGAATATGAAAATAAATAACTCAAATATGCTTTATGCAAAATGGATCAAGTAACCTATCATTCAAGAACCTGTAATCCTGTGAAGGTGTGTACTCTATTTGCGTGAATGTATCATTCTTGCATTTGATGTTAGATATATTAATGGCAAACTTGTTTTATTAACCTAGGTCTTCTAGTGAAAGCCATTAGTGGTACTTGAGGAGCTTAATGGCCTGGTGCTCAAAACAATGATCTGTGAATGGTTTTGTTTTTCCTGCAAGTCTAAACTATGTTTGGTTCTACAAAGCCATGAGACCATACCACCTGGTGCTGGAATCCATCTTGAATTTGGAATTTTTCCAGGAGGGGGAGAGAGAATTGAACAAAGGATTTCAGCCCTGGGGAAATTCTAATTAAGGGATGGGAAGTAAAGAATGATTGTTTTTTAAATTGCCTTCCCACCCTAACGGGCACACAAGAACACCTAGAAAAGAAAAGAACTGTAATGAGAAGGGTGGAGGGCATTGCTTGGCCTAGGTCAGAGTTAAATATCAGCTCTGGCTTGTGAAGAATTCCATCTGCAATAAAACTTAGGGTGCAAATATGATTTGTAACAACTTCTCTTAGTGTAATTGGCATGCTTTTTAATTTTTACTCAGTAACTTACTTTGGTCTGTCTGTTTTCACTTGCAATCATGTAAATCCTAGTTTTTATGCTTAAAAACCACTTTATTTACTATAAAACCCAGTGTAAATAATTGTTACGGGGGAGGGATAACAGCTGTGCATGTCTCTCTTTCATTGATTAAGGGAGCACACATCTTTATTTGTGTAAAACTTTTATACAGAATAAGACTGATTTATTCAGGGCTTTTGTGCTATTTGGGGTTGTGCTTCTGGGTGCTTACAAGTCCCTGTAACTGAGCCCTCCAGAATTCAGTAGTTATCAGCATCTGTGTTAATCTGCTGTGGGTCTGTTACCCAAATTATATGCCTTTGCTGGGAAAACCAGAGCATCTGGCCCAGCAAGATGGGGAGGTGGGGCACCCCAGAGGGCAAGTAGGTGGGCTCCGTAGTATGATCAGCACATGGGGTGACAATCTCAAGGAGATCTCTGGGATGCAACCTGTACTATGTAGTAGAAAAAAATCCTATTTTAGGTTATGTATAAGTTATAATAAAAAGTAATATTGTAATAGTTTAAGTATTAAATATATTAGTTTGCTGTATTATTATAATTATGATTCATACCCTGCCGGCCACCCTTTCTGATTAGCAGAAAGGAATAGGAAACTGTTTGGTAGAGATGCATCAGGCAGATTGTTTGCATCCGTATTGGATGTCAAGACAGGAATAGAGACCATTATTGTCACCATTCTGATTTAGGCTTACAATAAATGTCATGAAATAAGTAAAAGAATGGATGACTGTTCTCCTTAAAATTGTAAGTTGATGTTCCTGGTCAAATGATTCATAGTTTCTGTGTAACAAAGAAATCAACCATGTTTCGCGTGAATGAAGAATGTCTGTGTCAGGAATAAGTGTGAAGGCTATCTCTGGACCAGATGTTCTAGGAACCAGGGACAGATGTAAAGGCACCAGAGATTGCTATATATCCCTATCAAGATGTGAGAAGAGGGCAAATTGATGACTCTAAGAGGAGGTGAGCACCTATCAACTGGGACAAGATAGCTGTAATTGAAACCAGCAGGATGAAACAATAGATAAGGGATGAGAAGAACTTAACATAAACAAGCAGAGCGCAATTAATTACAGCATGATGGTGCAAAATTCACTGATCCCAATGAAGGAAAACTACTATAAAAAGGGACTGCTTTGCCATGGATTTTGAATTCACCCAGTCACTGGAGCCTTGGTCTGGACGGACAGAACCTGGTTCCTCCTCTTGTACTTAGCCTGCTTGGCTGCCAGACTAATGCAAGCAACAGACTGGTAACTATAAACATCAACTGGCAGGATGTGTGTGTCTCTATGTAAACATATGCTTTACTATTGTATTTTTAATAAATGCAGAGTATTGCCTTTTCCCCTATAAAGGTCCTGTGTGCTTTTTATAAGCATAACAACTGGGGGACCTTAAAGTACAATCATCATCCAAATAGTAACAAATTTTAACCCAGGCCAGAAACAAATTCTTTGGCTTTTTTCTTATTCAGAATTGAATTCAACTTGTACAAATCTCTGGGTGAACCAGGACCCTAAGTTAGATTTACACTGAAAACCAAAATAAGGAATAGAGTTTTGTTTCATTATCAAGGATTCCCACAATTCTAAATTATAATATTTGAGTCCCATTCCCCCCATTTAATGGTTAAAATAACTTGATAAAGTAAAATTGATGTGAAGACAAATGAAATCTAGTGATTACCAGCGTAAGTTTGCTTCAAAAAAGGATCTGTAAAAGAAAACAAAATCTTACTTAGAGGAATTATTCCCCACAGTAAAGTTCTTATATTAATTCTTTAATACGTACACATTTATACAATATATGTAGTCTTATAAGACCACTTTAAATTTGTGAAGTCTTGTAATGGAGGAATAAACCTTATTGGGAGGTAGGTAGTGTTAGGGATATTACACTTAACACTAAACTTTTGGGACATGAGGTAAAATTATTTCTGAAGGGATCAAGTGAAAATGAGTTCTGAATACTATAACCTAGTCCTGATCATTTAGAAGCTACAGTGATGATTGCTGTAAAAAGTCTTTAGAAAGACAAGAGACATTTCTCATCCTCACAGAAATATGACATAATTTGGATAGATTAGAAGGCTGATTAAGAGACAGAAAAATCTGTTATGATGGCTTATTTGCAGGTCCAGATTGGGATGAACTGATGGGACTGTGGAGCTTGTTCACACTTTATCATGATTGAAACACTGCTCTTGATCTCTTAATGAGCCCAGAATTATTCCAATGTAGTGCAAAAATCTGTAACTGCTCTCATTGTCATCTGTGTTTCAAAGTGTGGTTCTTTAGTCTAAAAACTGACTAAAAAAATATGTTCAGTGCCTTTCTGTGAAAAGATGAAGAAGGATGTTTTCTTTTTCCCCGTAATGGCTAGCCATGCAATGCCATCAATAATAAATGTTTTCCAGGCCACATTCTGCCTTTCATTACATTTAAAGCAGCCCCACTGTCTATAGTGGGACACCTATCAAAGGTGAAAGTGAGGCCAGAACTGGACCCTGCAATTGGAGCTTGATGTAAAATTCTCTTGATGTATAAAACAAGAGAATTCATCTCATTCCTTTTCAGTGGCTCTGTGGGTCGAACAGGTATAAAAACAGTGGAATTTATTTTTGCCACTTAAAGCAAGCAAATGTGGGACACTTCATAGTTCAGTTAAAATGAATGGAGAAAATTGGACTCAGTTGCATTGACAAATGCATTGCTGAAAAGTAGCCCAACTGATCTGTGTGACAGTATGATTACACTGTGTTTAAAATTTATGAAATCCTTAAGTTGCTACATGTATTAATTCTCCTTGTGTCTGTATTCCAGGCTACACTTACCATACTGCCTCAGTGCAGCTAAACCAATGCAGTTGTGCTACTTCCGTACCTGAATGAAGACACATCTAAGATGAAGGGAGAGAGCTCTTCCACCTGCATAGTTAATCAATCTCCTTGAGAGGCAGTGGCTATAACCGCAGGAAAAGCTAATTGGGGTTTGGTTAGTGTAACTACATCACTCAGGGGAGGGGTGTATTTTTCACACCCTTGACAGATGTAGTTATACTGGTATAGTTCTGTAGTGTAGCTAAGACCTAAATTTTTACTTTATAGCTGTAAAACGATTGCTCTGAAGCTGTCAATATGTCAGAAGGGATGGTCTCCTGCTCCTTAAGAAGGCTGTAAAAATTCAATGGGTCATTGTGGGCCCTCCACACAGTTTGTTAATTGCCCCATCACACCTATGAAGAAGCTAAATGTAGAAGGGCACATTCATCCTGTCAGCTTGAATTATGAAAGAGGGAAATAAAGATCATAAACAAGAAAAAAAAATCTCTCTTTGCTGGGGGCAGAGATCTCGAAGGTCAACTTCGGTTAGCCCTATAAGACATTCAGTGCTGACAGACTGTTACAACCAGTGCTTTTTTTGTGATGGTACTGCCTGGTACGCAGTACCGGCACCTCCAGTCAGAGCTCAACAACTTTTCCCCTGGAGTACCGGCACCTTTTTTTTTTTTTTTTTTAAACAAAAAAAGCACTGATTACAACCATAACCTGTAACTCATTATGTATATACTTGGCCACTGTAACCTGTAAATAACATTGATTTATTTTCTCTAGTTAAAAAATCCTTAGCTGGTTTACTATAGGATTAGTGACAAGTGTTGTCTTTAGTGTAAAATCTGAGGTACAAATTGACCTGGCATCAGCGACTGATCTCTTGGGACTGGGTGAAACCTTGTGTGATCTTGGGTACATTCCAACCATCACTATGTTCAGCCTGCCTAGGTGGCAAGATAGACTTCACTGAAAACACATTCTCAGATGGCTTTTTCAATAAACAAACAAACAAATAAATAAATAATCAATCACCACCACCAAGTCTTACATAGCACTCTTCATTAATAAATCTCCGTGCACTCATGGCTAAAGGTCACAACTCCTACAGTTATTTACACCATGTGTGGCAATACAGCTGATGGACATTATGGACTTTTCTGACATGCAAGAACCTAGGTCTGTATTTTTCTCTTACTAGTGGCTCAGAATTCTTTCACTGGTGGCAAAATGAGTAAGTGGATACCAAGGGCTTTGTGACACTGAGGCTCGGCACCTATGACACATAGTTTGGTAATAATTAACTTTATTTATAGCTATCCATTCCCAAATACTTCTGGGTTGCTATCAAAGTAGAACTAAAAACATAACTTGAAGTAAAACTACATATATTATACTAGACTACACAATTGATATAATAAGTGAAATATTAGCTCAAAGCAAGACTTCTTTCCCATAATTTAATCTCTTTCTACTCAAATTTGCTCTGATGTTCCATCAATCATTCCAAGAGCTTTTTTCAGATCAGATATTAATACAGAACATGTTTGCTTGAAGGAATGAGTGCTGTGCGTCTAAGGCTTATTTGCATTCTCATATTTAGCCTCTAACAGCAGAAAAGGAACCTGACTCCAGATATGATAGGAGAAATGATGGAAATTAGATAACTGAGCAGGTTTTTGATTGATGCACAAGTTAAAGCTGAGGGAAAAATTTCACTTGTAATGAGCACAAAGTTTAATAAACATATTCTAAGTAGCAATCATGTGCATTTTAAGTTGCTTCTTGACTTCTGAAAACACATCATTTGGCCCTAATGGCCTCACTAGATAGCTCATTCTTCTCTTTAATGGCAGATTCTTTCATCAAATGTTAGTACATTAAGAACTGAAAGGAAGTTTGTCCAGCCAACCACGCATAACATAGGTACTGTAATTTCACAAACCCATTAAGAGGATGTACAAGAATAGAAAATAGTTTCAACCTTTGTGCTAACAATTATATTAGTGCTTCAAAACTGTTCTCTAACATGACAAAAGAGGTGAACATGAGCTGATTTTTTACTTTTAAAATCAGTAACAAAACCTAACTGAAGAGCAAAATTTTCAGTTTCTGATTAATAAATTTTGTAATAGCTCCTATAGGGAAAAATGTGATGACTCTTGTTTACTGTAGTGAGCTCTGGATAAGGAGTTTTGTTCATCTGTATATGGAAACTGGAGGAGTTTTCCAGTGCACTGGGTGAAAAACTTTAATTGGTTCCAAAGATTTTGAATATTTTTAGATTTGGGCTGAGTGTTCATAGAAGAAAAATCCAAATCTTTGTCTATGTCTCCAACTGGTCTCCTGTCATGCTCCACTTCTATAGCCACCACTAGCAGTACATTTTGTGTCTCCTGCTTCCAGATTTCTTTGTGCCACTTCCATGAGCACCTACTGCTTGGAACACACTTCCCAAACCTCTTTACCAAGCTACTTCCTTCACACTTTATCAAAATCCTACTATAAATTCACTTTCTCGGCAGGCCTCTAAGAAATCAGATTGAAAGAGACAACCATATCAATAAACAACAAAACAAAAACAAGCCAACCAACCTAGAAACATCAGGATAGGTACTTGCGTCAGATTCCAATTCTACATAGGCAGACCCTTGTGCCCATGAAGTTTCTAATCTGCACAAGCAGATTTCTGGGCTTGTGAAGAGCCCGTTATAAAATTGATACTTTGAAAATGGAGTACAACTAGCCATAAAGGCTGAGACCCACTTTGCAATTTTAGCTGGTTCAGGTTAATATATGTTATCATTGTTTTCCTTGTAATCCTTCACTTGTTCCTTTCTATTGTGTGTGTATGCATGCATGTGAGTGTCTTATTTTAATTAGGTATGAACTTTGCAGGCTAGGTACTCTCCTTTAGGTCTGTGTACTCTAGGATTAAAGACCAATCATAATTAGTGCTACCGGAGTGGTATAGTTATGTTATTAATAATAATATCAATGGCAATAACGTTAATTAGTTTATACAAAGCTTTCTGACAGAATTTTTCTTAATGCCTAGATAGGCTTGAACAGTATATTTCAGGGAAATAACCTAAGGAAAGATAGTATTAGTTCTTTTTATCAAATAAAGATAAAAAACTAGAGGTTAGGGAACTCAAATTTATTTAGCAAATTGGCAGGAAAAAGGTTGATGAACCATATTATCCTACTGATTCAAACCCATAGGGAAGAAAGCAAATATCTTTGTACCTTAAGGTTTGAGTTTTATTGACATAAATTAAACAAGAACTCAAGTCATATAGGGACGAATCTGATTTAGTATATTTTGTTTGCCTACAGGAAAAAAGCCCATATACGTAACAGTCGCTAGTTGGAGACAGTGTCACCAACTACATTTCTATTAGAATTATTGGTTAGCAATGATGCTTCAAGGGACAGATTCAGCCGCAACCTCATATCCCTGGCATTATGCTTGATTACTTCCTTTTAACTCTGAAAATTATCCTGTTCTTGACATTAGTAATATAAATACCCTTGTGAAGGTCATTTTAGTTTAACAATGAAAAATGAGTTGTCCTACTGCTCCTGGTACTCCTTTAACTGCACCAGCTTTTCCAGTATAAAGGAAGCCTGCTAATTTAAGCAGTCAATACACCACATCAAAAACAATACATCTGTTACTAAAACTTGGCCACATTGCACTGTTCTCACCAAAATGTCAGGTGGATAAATGCTTATTTGCTGTCTGACAACAATAATACACTGCTTAAAGATAGGAAGATGGGCTGACTCAATATGCATTTTTGAGCTGGCTCAAAGTATGACATAATGAGCAAGTCCAGGGTGGCAGTCATGTGTTGATAATAGGGATGTGAAAGTGTAATCATATACATGGTTATAAAAAGGCTCCTGGCATACGTGGAGAGCCAGCTTAAAAGATGGCTCCCTGCATGCCCCAGCTCCTGCGGAGCTGCCTGGTGCCTCTCGCCGCTGTGTGTAACCATGTGACCGCTGAAATGTTCAGCAGTTACACAGTCACTTAAATGCTTTTTAACATTCCTAGTAGTAAGTCAGTTGTCCTGATGAATACAACAACAATGGTGTTCCTAGCCTCTATTTGTTAGAAGCTGGGAATGGGAATCAGGGAATGGATCACTTGATGATTACCTGTTCTGTTCATGCCCTCTGCGGCACCTGGCACTGGCCACTGACGGAAGACAGGATACTCAGTTAGCTGGACCTTTGATCTGACCCAGCATGGCTGTTCTTATGTTATGTTCTTATGTAACATTAAATATTATGGAATACATGATACAGCCCTTCTCTGTTTTAAATTTTCTTCATCAGTATTTTCTAAGTTGATTTTATATTTTAAATATACTCTTAAACCTTCATAAATTAATCATTCTAGATTACTATATATTTAAAGTCACTGAAACAAAGTCATTATTTTAAATTAATCAGTCAGAGTGGTTTAGTGTGTTCATAACAAAGTTCATTTTAGAAAGAGGGAACACTAATTAATTTTGTGTGATTTTCATAAAAAGACAGGTTATTGAGAGTTGATGTTAGAAATAGTTTCCAAAGATTTTAGGCATAACAAAGTATTTTATATCTTAGTAAGGTACTGATTTTGGTGGAGGGTTCTCTTAAAACTAGTTCATCAAATACAAGTAAAATCCAGCTATCTGGAAGAAAAGGAATGTTGTCCCTTTAAGGGTTCTCTTCAACAAGGGGGTGAGAGTAGAGATGCACAGAAAGGACAGAAAGACTTTGGAAGCAAGTTTTTGTACTACATTAATTAAAATTAAAATGTGTATTTTAGATGAGTAGTCTTTAGAAGAATTTATTAAAAACCTATATTTCTGAAGATACAAGCATTTAAGGCTAAAGCTGAATACTTAGATTGTGCATCTAAATATATATTAAAGGATTTTTTACAGATGTGATTTTATAATCTTCAACAAATTAATGAAATAACAACAATAACGAAATAATGGATCATAGGTTCAATTTTATGGTAATAAGTCTGGCGAGCTGAAAAGCTTTTCACTTTTAAGTTAACAGGTCCTCTTCTGGGAAGAGTCACCAGTCTGAAGAAACTTCAAAAGGATCCACAAAACTAAGTGATTGGGCAACAAAATGGCAAATGAATTTTAATGCTGATAAATGTAAAGTAATGCACATTGGAAAAAATAATCCCAACTATACATACAAAATGATGGGGACTAATTTAGCTATAACCACTCAAGAGAGATATCTTGGAGTCATTGTGGATAGTTCTCTGAAAACATCCACTCGATGTGCAGCAGCAGTCAAAAAAGCAAACAAAACGTTTAGAAGTATTAAAAAAAGGATAGAGAGTACGCCCACATCTTGAATCCTACATACAGATGTGGTCGCCTCATCTCCAAAAAGATATATTGGCATTGGAAAAGGTTCAGAAAAGGGCAACAAAAAATGATTAGGGGTTTGGAACGGGTGCCATATGAAGCAAGATTTAAAAGACTGGGACTTTTCAGCTTGGATAAGAGGAGACTAAGGGGGAATATGATAGAGGTCTATAAAATCATGACAGGTATGGAGAAAGTGAATAAGGAAAAGTTATTTACATGTATCCACAGCATAAGGACTATGGGGTCATTAAATGAAATTAATAGTTAGCAGGTTTAAAACAAACAAAAGGAACTTTTTCTTCACACAGCACACAGTCAACCTGTGGAACTCATTGCCAGAGATTGTTGTGAAGACCAGGACTTTAACAAGGTTCCAAAACGAACTAGATAAACTCATGGAGGTTAGGTCCACCAATACTTATTAGCTCAGATGGGTAGGAATGGTGTCCCTAGCCTCTGTTCGACAAAGGCTGGAAATGGATGACAGGAGTCGGATCACTTGATCTTTTTACTCCATCTGGGGCATCTGGCATTGGCCACGGTCAGAAGACAGGATACTGGGCTAGATGGACCTTTGGTCTGACCCAATATGGCTATACTTATGTTTTCGGGGGCTCTCTTTTTGCCCCACCATCACCACACACATGATACAGTTCTTCTATGAGCTGGAAGACTATTTTTGCCACCTCCATCTGAAGGGATATTTCCAACACACCACCGAACATTGCACTCACCCATAGGATTGCTCCTACCAACACTACAAAGAAGAAGAATTCAATGTGGACTCCTTCTGATGGTCGAAATGACAGTCTGGACTTCTACACTGAGAGCTTCCTCAAACATGCATAGGCTGACACTGTGAACAAACATCACATGACACAATCTCAACTGAGCAGAACACAATGCTGTCCACAGCCTCAAAAACAACTGTGACATTATAATCAAAGAGGCTGACAAAGGGGGTGTGGGTAGTCATCATGAATAGGTCACACTATGAACAGGAGGCTACCAGATAACTCACCAAAATCACATTCTACAGACCTCTTTCCTCCGATTCCACTGAGGCAAACCAAAAGAAACTACACCATCTGCTCAAGAAACTTCCTGTTATAGCACTGGACCAAATCTACACAGACATACTCCTGGACGTCCCATCATCTCAGGCACTGGCATCCTCACAGCAGGATTATCTAGCTATGTTGTCTCTCTCTTCACACCCTATGCTACCAGCACTCCTAGCTATCTTCGAGACATCACTGACATTCTGAGGAAACTACAGAGCATTAGTAATGTTCCTGAGAATACCATCCTGGCCACCATGGATGTAGAAGCTCTTTAAACCAATATTCCACATGAGGATGGACTACAACCTTTCAGGAACACTATCCCTGATGATGTCATGGCACACTTGTTGGCTGAGCTATGTGACTTTGCCCTCACCCACAAATATTTCCGATTTGTGGGCAATTATACCTTTAAGTAAGTGGCACTTCTATGAGTACCTACATGGCCACACAATATGCCAACATTTTTATAGCTGACCTAGAACAATGTTTCCTCAGCTCCTATCCCCTAACACTGCTCCTCTATTTACACTAAATTTGTGACATCATCACATGGACCCATGGGAAAGAGACCCTTGAAGAATTCCACAGAGATTTTAACACTTTCCACCCCACTAACAACACTTACCCATGAACCTATGTCTGCAACAAACCTGTTGCAAACTCTGCCCACATATCTATACTCGCCATACCATCACAGGGCCTAACCACATAAACCACACCATCAGGGGCTCACTAATGTGATATGTGCCATCAAGTGCCTGCAATGCCCCTCTGCCATGTATATTGACCCAACCGGAGAGTCTAGGCACCACAGGACAAATGGACACAAATCAGACATCAGGAATAGTAACATACATAAACCTACAGGGGATCACATTAACCTCCCTGGACATTCAATAATGGGTTTAAAAGTAGCCATCCTTTTACAAAATAATTTTATCACCTGATTACAGAGGCAGACAACTGAACTGGAGTTCATTTACAAGTTCAATACTTTCAACTTAGGCTGGAATAAAGATCTTCAGTGGTTAACGCACTACAAATGCAATTTCCCCACCTTTGATATTGGCATCTCCACATCCACCCTGACTTAATTAGCTACATTAACACTGGTCCTGCAATTGACAGGTAACTTATTTTGCCATTATATATATAGATCAAATTCTGTAATTTCCATTCCAACTCATCTGATGATGAAAGCTCATAACCTAATAAACCTGTTAGTCTCTAATGTGTCACAGGTCTGCTTGTTGTTGTGATTACAGTTACAGATTCCCCACAGCTACATCTCTGAGTCAGTCTGCAACAGTTTGCTGTGAGAGCCTGCAGGAATGGGTAAGAATAGGGATAGTGCTCATCCTCCACCCTATTCCTAAGATCCAGGGGAGGCATTGCTTCCCCTTGCCTCTTATACCCACTATCCGGGGGGGGGGGGGCAAGCTTCAAACCCCCTGAGTCAGAAAGTTACAGCTCTGTAAAGTACCAGTGTCGATTTGGCTTAAGAACTAAACTCCGTAAGTCATCCAAAAATAATTTGGAAGTGTAGCACAAGTAGGGATGTGAAAATATAACCATGATCTCAGAGCTCATCAGTTAACCTTCATGGTTACATGCAGGCTCCTGGTATGTGCAGGAAGCCAGCTTAAAAGCCAGGTCCCAGCACACATTGGCTTCTGGGGAGCTGCCTGCCTCCCTCTAGCTCCTCCCCATCCCCATCCCCATGCTGCTGCTGGCCTGCTGCATACACTGCCCCCTTGGGAACTGCCTACTTCCCCCCTGCCGTGTGCGTAACTGCTGAAATTTTCAGAGGTTACACGTTTATTTGATCAAGCACATTTTAACTTCCCTAGTTGATAATGGACTAATCCGAGCTCATAAAATATTCTTCAACATTCCCCAAGTAAACTCGGAGAGCATCTTCAGAAAACAACTCTCTCCTCCATAAATTGTAGAGCAAACATGAATGCAAACTTTTTGATTTATTACAAGAAACTATTAAATGTGTTAGGTACATTTGCAAAACACTGAATAATTAATAAATAAAAACACTACAAAATGAGAAAATGCTTTTTCTCTATATTCTCAACTAAACAGGGAGGCTTTGTCTACACTATGATTTTTATCGCAAGAGGCAATGCAACTGAAGCATGGATTCACATTTTCCCACCCTTTATTTGCATACTCTCTTTCGTTCCGTTTTTGCACTAGGGGTTTTTGCGCAAAAACAAGCAGTGTGGCCATGGCCGTTTTGCACAAAAAGGTCTTTATGCCTTTCCAGGACAGGCATAAGGATCTTGCAGGAAAAGAGGTTTTTGCACAAAACGGCAACGACCACACTGTTTGTTTTTGCGCAAAAACCCCTAGTGCAAAAACAGAATGAAAGAGCGTATTCAAATGAAGCATGGGAAAATGCTAATCCGCGCTTCATTTGCTTTGCCTCTTGCAGAAAACGTCATAGTGAAGCTGTAGGCAAACTGAGCAATACACCATTTGCTTTTTGTTTTTTACCTGCTATGCAGAACAGCACAACTAAAATATTCAGCAGTTAATACTCCAGACAAACTAAATCAAATGCATAATCTCACCAATTTATCATTATCTCATAATTTAGCATTACCCAGTGGTTGATTTTCCCTCTTTATAATGCAAATTAATACATGATTAAAAATTAGCAAGAAAAATCTGCTCTTTAATCAGATTTCATGAGAATGATTGTAGATTGTGTTATTATATTGCATATCTAGGTACAAAGGTATTAAAGCAAAAATAAAAAACACACCAAGTCCAACTATTCAAGCATATGAAAAAGAAGGGAAAGGTTGTATATCGAGTAACATATTGGGGGTGGTAGAGGGAAGTGAATAGAGAAAGAATGAAAGGTGCATGCTAATCTTCCCTTAGGATACTAGTGACGCTTAAGTGCTTAACCTTGCATTTTCCTGTTTATTAATAACTTCATTACCCCAAATTGCACATTTACACAATTGCATACCCCCCGGGTATGATTGCACAACAGATCCTTAATCCTCTACTCCCTCTTTCGATAGTGACTACTATAGCTATTGATGAAGCATGTTTATTGACAGGTGTATTTTCCTGTTAACTTATTGGATACCCAATTTAAACTTCAGATAGGGAGCAGACCTTTTTATTAAAGCCTAAGTTTCACTAAATAGAAGGCAGTGGTTTTCATGTCCAAATATTGCTCATGATCAGACAAAACCTCATTCAATCTGGTAAGTGAAAAACAAGATAAAAAGCAATTGAGTTCCTTTATGGAGTAAACAGATGAAACAATAAGAGCCTCTGATGAAAACAGGCCATATACAAGCAACAATAGGTTAACAATGGTGCTAGGTCCACACTCAGAAGGGATGCCAGTGCCTCAACCTTGGCCCTATCTCCACTTCAGTCCAAGGCCTGCAAGTGATGGGAGGAGTTTTGGGGGGAAAGAATCATAGACTCATAGAGCTGGAAAAGACCTCAGAAGGTCATCAAGTCCAGCCCCCTGCTCTAGGCAGGACCAAACGCAACTAAATCAACCCAGCCAGGGCTTTGTCAAGCCGAGACTTAAACACCTCTAGGGATGGAGACTCCACTACTTCCCTAGGTAACCCATTCCAGTGCTTCACCACTCTCCTAGTGAAATAGTTTTTCCTAATATCCAACCTGGACCTCTCCCACAACTTGAGACCATTGCTCCTTGTTCTGCCATCTGTCACCACTGAGAACAGCCTCTCTCCATCCTCTTTGGAAGCTCCCTTCAGGAAGTTGAAGGCTGCTATCAAATCCCCCCTCACTCTTCGCTTCTGCAGACTAAACAGACCCAACTCCCTCAGCCTTTCCTCATAGGTCATATGCTCCAGCCCCCTAATCATTTTGGTTGCCCTCCGCTGGACCCTCTCCAATGCGTCCACATCCTTTCTGTAGTGGGGGGCCAAGAACTGGACACAATACTCCAGATGTGGCCTCACCAGAGCCGAATAAAGGGGAATAATGACATCTCTGGATCTGCTGGCAAAGCTCCTCTTAATGCAACCTAATATGCCATTAGCCTTCTTGGCTACAAGGGCACACTGTTGACTCATATCCAGCTTCTCATCCACTGTAACCCCCAGGTCCTTTTCTGCAGAACTACTACTTAGCTGGTTGGTCCCCAGCCTGTAACAATGCTTGGGATTCTTCCGTCCCAAGTGCAGGACTCTGCACTTGTCCTTGTTGAACCTCATCAGATTTCTTGTGGCCCAATCCCCCAATTTGTCTAAGTCACTCTGGGCCCTATCTCTGCCCTCAAGCGTATCTACCTTTCCCCCTAGCTTAGTGAGGCCAAGTGGGGGCCAGGCCTCTGGGGGCAGTACAAGTAAGGCCCTTGAAGCAAACCCATGGTCCAGACACTGAGGCCCAAAAAAGATTAGGTCCAGCTGTGCATGCAAGGCTAGCAATTTGTATAAAAGGGTAACAAATATTCCTTCCTTCACTCTCCTCTCCCCAATCTGTCATCATCTCCTCCTTCCTCACACTCTCCTCTTCTCCTTGCCCCCTTCCCTGCCAAATCCAGGCAAATTATGAATTAGATTTCACAGTTTATGAAACTGTGCTTTAGAAAGAGTGGGTGGAAAATAATGGAAACTTACTTATTTTATAGCTTTATAGTTGAGGAATTTGGTTTGATGTGAATGCATAAAATGATTTCTATAATAAATAGCACATCACTAAGCAACAGGAAGGATATTATAATAAAATCCCATACACATGGCACACCTTGGGCAGTCATTCCATGGAAATATTGCAGTGTCTGTCTCAGAAAACCAAGAATGCTTGAGACAATACTAGAGCGCTCCCCAAAGGGTCCAACATTCATGATCCCATGGAGCAGGATAAAGATCAGCTTTCACATTTGGAAAATGTTTGTGCAAATTGACAGGACAAAAAAGATTTCTTTTGTAAGTAAGCTTTCTTGAACTTACTTCCTTGTGTAATATGAGTAAAATATTTTTCTTGTATTGTACAGAAATGGAAATGAAACAGCAACTGTGAAATACAGTTATGGATTTAGGAATATCCACTCATGGAAAACTTCTCTGAAGCATCAGCACGTCATTCCAATGAATATTCAACAAAACTAATTTATATTTAGAAGACCCTGTTTAGGGATGGACAGAAACTGCTTTCTAATTTTCTTCTTAGCCCTACAAATCAACATCAAGTTAGCATGTCCAATGTAGTCTACAATTTTTCATCTCTTGAATATATTAATAAATCTATTATTCCGAAGCTCCATTATTTTAACAATAGTAGCAGTTGATTCACTTACTGTTGTGCATATTGAAAACAGGATGAAGCAGTTTGTTATAAATTCACCCTGTAGTTCATCTACATCAGACAGATGCAGCTAAAATGTGTCGTGGATGCCTTCAGCAACATATTCCAACCGATACGTCATATTAATTAAACTACTGATCTTTGAGAAGCACAACATACATTCTGGCATATGTGTATGTTTCTGAGCTCTTTTTTTGCATATGTGTGTGTGTCTATATTTTAGAGTGCATCTGTCTGTCTGTAAGTCTGTTACTTCAGGAATTCCTCCTAAACGGTAAGAGCTAAGGCTACCAAACTTGGTACTTGGCTTCCTCTTCTAATATAAAGCAAGGTCAAGGTTTGGTTGTGCCAGGAGAACCAGAAGCCCCAGGAAAATGGACAGTTTCCATAACATGCAAAGGGAAGGGCTGCTGTTCTGAGGGATGTGATATGTGAGCCGGGGGAGAGCTATCTTGCAGAGTGACGACTGGGGGCAGCCGTACCACCAAGGGAGTGGACAGCAGGGCTGCGGCTCCACCATCTTGCCTGCAAGCACACTGGAAAGTGTAGCTCCCATGCCCAAAATCCTTTGTCCCCTTCTCCCGGCCCTTGACCACAGCTCCTCCCCACACAGCCTGCAGGCCACGAGGGTTTCACTGGAGACCTTGACCCGCCCCCAGAGCCTTGCCCCCTATGGATAGCTGCAGAGGGTCCCTGGAGACCTGGATTGACCCCCGGAGCCTGCCCCTGCACAGAACTCACAGTATATGGGGGAGTGGCCACTGGAGGCTGGGGTCAGCCCCCAGAGCCTAGGGCCAGTCCCTGGAGCCTCGCTCCCCCAAACAGGCTGCAGGAGATGGAGGGGGGTCACTGGGGGCTGGGACTGGCTCCTGGAGCCGGGGGCTGCCCTCCTCCACCAGATAGGCTGCAGTCACGGGGCAGCACTGGAAGCCAGGGCCTCCAAACCTCGTGCCCTCCCCACAGACAACCTGCTGGTTGGGCCTGCCCATGCATCCCCGGCCTCTCAGAGGAGCCACCAACCAGGGATTGCAGACCCATCCCAGCAGGAGGAGCCGCCAGCCAGAGAGCACAGTCCCAGCCCTCCAGGATGAGCTGTCACCACAACAGTCACCACCCGGCCCTGGGTGGTCCTGATAAGCTTCCTCCCCCAGCTCCCAGTCTCCTGCCCTGGGGCCTGTTTTGAGTCCTGCAGCTGCCATTCCCCACCTTCACTCCTGCACCTCCAACCCATGCCTGAGCCACACACACAGCCACCCCACTGCTCTGAGCCCCCCTCCCATTCCCCTGCCCTATACAATGATGCAAATAAAGCAGGTATATTTTCCTTTTAATTTGCAGAAATAAACCCCAAACATTACTACAGTTAAGGACCCGAGCAAAGCTGTCTGTCTGTGTGTATGTGTGTACACGCACATACATATTATATATCTATATATTTTAGAATGCATCTCTGTATCTGCGAGTCTGTTTGTTCAAGAACTCCTCCTAAACAGTAAGAGGTAGGGC
Source organism: Rafetus swinhoei (assembly GCA_019425775.1). Lineage (NCBI taxonomy): Eukaryota > Metazoa > Chordata > Testudines > Trionychidae > Rafetus > Rafetus swinhoei. The sequence continues at coordinate 119,987,648 of CM033449.1, forward strand.
CACCATAATTGGTATGCAGATTCCTCTCCTTCTGACTTAAAGCAAGGTCAGTACTGAAAGCCCTGGAAAAGGGGCAGTTTTCCATAACATGGAAAAGGAGGGGCTGCTTTTGGAGGGACATGATATGAGAATGGCCACTGGGGGGAGGGCAGTGAGCCTGCAGGGGAGAGCTCCCCTACAAAGTGGCAACCGAGAGCAGCTATACCACCAAGGTAGTAGCCAGCAGGGCTGGAGCTCCACCATTTTGCCTGCCACCACACTGGTAAGTAGCCCCCATGCCATAAACCCTTTCTCCCTCTCCCAGCCTTTGGCTGCAGAGCTGTGGTAGGGGAAGAGAACAGGCTCCAGATGGGCTCTGTGGGTGGCCGGGAGGTGGGGAGAGAAGAGGCCCCAGGCAGGCTGGGGTGGGGCTTGAGGGATGGAAGAAGAGAATTGTTCCCAACCTTCCTGCACTCTCCCCTCCACATCCCCAATGCAGTGCCTGGAAGGACCCTGGGATGCCAAGGAAGTCTGCTAGTATATATATTTGCAGGTTAACTGGAACTCTGTGGTCCAGCAGGACCACAGATGTTCCTGGATCACAAAGCCCAGGTATAGGGAGGTCTGGCTGTGGGGCAGAAGTGCGGCGGGGGTGACAGTGACTCAGCCAGGAGCCCCTGTATTGGGGGTGGGCAAGCAGTGCAGTGGAGAGTTCTGGGCCTGGCCACACAGCTCTGGCCCCGGTGGTGGCCCTGGCAGCTGGCCCTGGCAGCTGTAGGTCCAGCAGTCGCTTAAGAGCTCTGGCCTGGGGAGTCACAGACGACCAGGCAGCAGTGGTGCTGGGCTGGAGCCCTAGCTGCGGGGGCAGCATTCAGCAAGGGCCATGAGGGGAGGGGCCTCCCCTAGTCCGGAAAACCCCCAATTTGGCACTTGTCCAGTCCCAAGGGTGCCAGACAAGGATGGTCTAACCTGTATTAGAATGTAGCCAGATGATGTTATTGGATGACCAGATCTTGGAGGTCAAACTCCACTGACTTTTACAAGAATTTAGCTGGAGTTAGCACACAGGATCATAATTAAAATACAAAGGGTAATGTAATTTACATTCTTTCCCACATCTTTCATCCTGGAGGATGCCTAACCATTAAAATATAGCTATCACTGGGGTGACAAAGTACAAATAAACAGCATACTGCACAAAAATGGAGGGAAGAGAAATTATGGCACAGTATACCACAGGAAGCATTTACTCTTATGAAAACTACCCAAGAATCTCTAATGCCCACTTTCCCTGAAAGGATGTGTTGTATCTTATAGACCACCACCACCTCCTATTATTTAATATAATCACCACTAATGGCTATTCATCTTTAGTTCAAATTGCAGATTCAGTGGGGGATTTATTTTCTTTTTACTGTTTTTGAAATTATAAACTGCAGATTCTTTCACCAGCGCAACACGTGAGGCTTAGTTAACAATTGTATTCAGGCCAGATCTTAAGTTGTTGTATGTCAGCATTGCTCCACTGAAACCAATGCCACTGGCATAAATTGGCATAGCTCCAAGAAAGCCAATGGAGCGACACCAATTTATACTCGCTGAAGACCTAACAAGTTGGTATCTGTTGGTATGAAGCCCCGAAATTATTTCACCATCCCAGTAAATAAATAAAGAAACCACCTTCCAACACTGACATAAAATGGAATTTAAATATGTAAAAATAAAGACACGTGGCTTTTCATATACATCAGCCAAAACTGTATTGCTTCTCTTTCTTCTTCAGCTGAATCATCCTCAATGATGACATTTAAATTGTCAGGTTGTAAAATTCCATAGCTCATCACTGCCTCCCCCAAATCATCATTTTTATAGGTCGTAACAAAATTCTGTAGTTGAATTAGTTTATGTTTATTACATTTAAATTGAATATTAGCTCATTCAAAATCCTAGCAAAATAAAATGGGAGCCAAATAAAACTATGTGGCATTCAGATGCTCCGTCTATCCATTCAGATAGCACTAATTTAAATTTCCACCGTGAAATGAAAATAATAAAAGTACTCTGAGTGAAGCTTGCTCATATTTGTTTGCATCTGCAGGAAGATCTGTCAGTAAAATGTTGCACATCTCACTGAGTCAGCAGTCTACCAGTGACACCTAAACAGAAGACAAGCATATGGGACACATTATTATTAGAGGAGTGTTACTAACATTGTAACATCTCTAGGGACACCTAAGGTTGCTGTTTTATGGCATATTTGCTCATTTCTGTAACATTATTTCTATGCAAATATGTTGAACAGAATCTGAATCAAAGCAGGAAGGCACTTTTGACACCAGTGACACAACGATCATTTATCTATATTCATGCCAAACATCATGAGACAACAGCACTTTGAGATAAGGACTTAAACTAATATGCAGAATCGCCTCCAGAAGTGGTGGAGAATATTGAAGATTCTATCTTACTGGCAGCTTTTCATAAAGGAGTTGGAGTGCACTAGGAATTGCAGGCTAATCCCCATTGTGTATCATAGGATATTATTTTCACACACTACATCTGCCTTGCAGAATGGACTTGGAGAGTAATTATTGCTGAGATAAGCCTTTTCTGCAATACGTGCAATTAATTCTCCCTGTAAAAGGGGGAAAGAAGCCTGACACATTAATAATGTTTAAGTACACCTAATCTATTTCTTTTCTGCTTCTAATGTTTCCTAAATATGAAGAAGAAAGAGGATTTGAAAGTACTTACAGATGTCTGGTCTTATGTAAATCATCCAAGGGTCTGTAATATTCCATCATAAAATGGCCAACATGAAATAATATCACAAATTATAGTAGAATGTAGTGCAAGTGGGGAATTACTATAAAATTGTTTTATTTTTCCTGCACGAAGGCCACTATTCCTATCAAATAGGAATTACCACATTATTGAAGTTTCAAAGACATGAAATGTTATTCAATTTGGATTTTCAATATGTATTTTGAAGGAAATTAAAATTCCTCTTCCTCTTTCTACATATTTCATACAAGGGAATTTCCTTTAAGATTTTTTTTTTTCAGTTTCATCCCACTCGCTTAAAAAAAAAAGTTGGGTGGTTGGAGAGGTGTGGAAGGTATCTCCAGCAGCTATGAATTGCCCCAGGAAAATTACAGTTAATTTACACATGGCGCGCTGAGGATCTGGCCCAAATGCTTTTCAGAAACAAGGTACAGATACCTCAGAAAAGCCAAGCAAATTTCATACCTACAATGCCATGAAGAATAATGGGGGCTACTGAAAGGGCACTGGTCTCGTGTATGCATCAAAACAAAGCAGCAGGAAGGATTCATAGGCAAATTGTCCATAGCTGAAATTGAGCTACAGTAAAGTATAATGAAAAGGAATGGAGCTTTTAATCATTAATTTGCACTCCATTTAATGTTTGTACAGGTCTTGGACATGGAGATAGAAGTTAAGTATGATCTGTAAAGATAAAACAGGTGTAACAGCTATCTTGGTCAGAAGCTTCATGTCTAAATCATGAACTTCTACAATTGGAGTTAAAGGATTCTGTCCCCTAGCTAGCAGCTGAAGCACACATTATATGTAGACATCAAACAAAGGCAATAACAACTGGAGAATACTCCCAACAACAAGCCAAGAGGGCAAATCTGGCCCAAATCTTTCCCCATATCCCTCTGCTGTCCCCAAAATGGCCATCTCTATCACACCATCCTCTTTCCTTGATTACTGCAGGACAAACTCACATGAAAAAAATTATATGTTCAGAAATGTTTATGGTATAAAATCTTTGTGTCCACTTCTTTGTATTGGTAAAATTGCATCAGGACTGAGAATGATATAAATGCTCGCAAAAATGCCAGAGCATTGTCTATGCCACTGTGTCATAAACACATATTCAGAGTAGATTTCAGGTAATTGAATGGTTGTGTAACTGCATGAATTCTTATCAGTTACATGACTACTTGATAGTCCCCGGGGGTGGGGCCAGCAGCCAATGCATTCTGGCACCTCTCTCAGGGAGCCCCCTGCTACCCTGCACTGCTGCCTTTGTATGAGAGGCAGCAGCACAGGGTGCCAGACAGGAGCGGTCCACAAGTTTAAAATCCAGCTCCCTGTGCAGACCAGCTGCCTGCGCCGCGCTGCACTGTTGCCACTGATACAGAGGCGGCAGTGAGGGATGGAAGCAGCAGCTGTCCGTGGGGGTCCAACCTCCCTGTGGACAGAGGCTACTGCAGCAGTGCAGGAGGGCACGGGGGAGGCTGCCGTGAATCAGCTTCTCTCCACGGTGGCCCAGGCTGGCCGTGGACAGAGGCTGGTCCCCAGTAGCATCCCCTGTCCTCAGGGAGTCCAAGCTCATCATAGACAGAGGCTGGCTTGTGGGAGGCGGAGCAGCCTTTGTCATGGGAAGCTTGGATTCCCCACAGACAGAGGCTGTTTTGCAGCAGCCTCCCCTGCTCACTTCCCTCCCACCCCCCATTGCATCTGATAGAGGCAGCAGCACGGGGGATGCGGGGCAGATGGCACCATAGAGCCGGTGCTGGGAGAAACCGGCTTTTAAGGTGGTTTCTCCAGCACTGGCTCCTTCCCCACCACCACCACTTGCTGCCTCTGATACAGAATGTTCCATTCATGTGATTCACAAGCTGAACTATTCAGAGCTGGGCTCAGTCTCTTTAAGCAATGTCTGAAGCATCACTCTCTGCCAAAGTCTGCATCAGATCTGAAACCAGCGGTCAACACAAATTGACAAGTGAATATATTAACTGCAGACCAAATAGCAGCCCATTTAAAAAACACCTGTGAGGCCAGGGCTGGCCTTACCATGAGGCGAACTGAGGCGACTGCCTCAGGTGCCAGACTGTGGGGGGGAGGGGGGGCGCCACTAGGACCCAGAGTGTAGAAAATTGTGTCTGCTGCTGGTGCATATGTATTCTCTCTGCTCTAGATGCACAGAGATGTTGGAGTGCTGTGCTGGAGGAAGGAGGGCACAAGAGACATAACAGGCTGGCAGGAGAAAAAGGGGGCATGGGGGCATCATTTGAGCTCCATGCCTCAGGTGCCAAAATGTTGTGGGCCAGCCCTGTGTGAGGCACATTGAATCCTGTGAACCAGATCACCTCACTAGGAAAAATGAGAATCCTAAGATGTTGTTTGGTTAAAGTTGGCAGCCAGTGCCAACTACACCTTGGAATAAGTACATCACTGATACTGGAATGAGATGTTCCAGTTGGTGCACAATCCAGCTGCCTGTCTGCTTAGAAACATCATGAATAACATTCTCCACATAAACCCACAGAATCCAGAGTTCTCTTCAGGATCTCTACCTAGATCAAACCTCTTAAGGTTAGCCCTAGCTACTTCAGCAATCATCTCTTCCCCGCACCCACCATATCATGATCTTCCACCAAAACCATGGTAATATTCATCAGGAGACTAAACACTCCTGGGAGCTGGACAGACACTATCACAAGACATAAGAACAAACAACCATGCTTGTCTCCTGCCTGTATGAAGATGGGAAAATCGGGATCCTTGCTGAGAGCCTTTTGATCATCAAGAATAATTTGAAAGTTGGGTATATGTAAACATGAAGCAGGCCTACTCCAGATATAGGAGACGGGGCGGGGGTATGAAGAGGCTGGCAGGGAATGAGTCAAATAAGCTTCTGCTCACTATGCCAATAACGGATAATTTTACAGTGACAACACTGTCAACCAGTTGATAATATATGTGCTGCACTAAACTGATATTGTATTACTGCACTGAAATTGTACAGAAGCTTAATGTTCTTTGTATCCTATTCTGTCATTTAATTTAAGATAATAATTACATAATACATCATTTCTTAATGTAGCCAAATCAGAAACACAGAATACTGAACATCTGCAAATAAATGAAGGTGATGATATGGTAAAGGTGCTTTTTAATCCTGGAAAAGTGCTATATTACTTTTCCCAAGCAACATAATATTTAGTTAATTCTTTGCATTAATAGATTTGCTCTCAGTTTGTGTATAATACTTGTCATGGTTGCAGACCCCTTTTAGATCTGAAATGCACCCCACAGATAACAGACCTGGCTTCCTTCACTTCTCTTAGGGTATGTTTACACAGCAAAGTTATTTTGAAATAACAGCCATTATTTCGAAATAACTTTACTAGTGTCTACACAGCCAAACTGCTATTTCGAAATTAATTCGAAATAGCGGAGCGCTTATTTCGAATTTGGTAAACCTCATTGTATGAGGAATAACGCCAAATTCGAAATAAGTGCTGTGTAGACACTTATTTAGAAATAGGGGGTCTCCAGCCTTCCCAGGGTGCCCTGGTGGCTACTCCAGCCTCAACCAAAAACACTTCTCTCCCTCCTCCCCTCCCCGGAGCCCTTAAAGGGATTGACTCTGGGCACAGTGCCTCTGCTAGCTCCAAGCCTGCCAGCCCAGAGCCAGCAGTCACTGCCCCTGGCCCAGGGGCCCCAAAACATGAGCCAGCAAGCCACTGGCAGCCAGCCCTCCACCGCTCCCCAGGAGCAGTCTGCCAGCTCCCAAGAGCCTGCCAGGGCCCAGAGAAGGCAGGCGCCTTCCTGGTCCAGGTCGGAGATCATGGACTTTATTCAGGTTTGGGGGGGGGATGCCCCCAACGTCCATGATCGCCGCACTAAATGGGGGAACGCGGTCATCTATGGCAGGATAGCTGCCAGCCTGGCCACCAAAGGCCACATGCGAACCCAGGAGCAGGTTTGCCTGAAAATCAAGTTGGTCCGGCGAGACCCCCAACCCTGAGCTTCCCCTTCCCCTTCTTCCCCTTGCTTCCCCCTACCAGCTCCTCCTCCCAGGTTTCCCCTCCCTCTACCACCTTCTCTTCTCCCCTCTCCGGCCTCCTTTCCCCAGTCTCACCAGAGTTTCATTCCCTCCCCCCCAGTTCTGTTAAATAAAGAGAGTTTGTGTTCATGAAAATACATGTATTTTATTTGACATCAGGAAGGGGGGTTGGGGAGGGGTAAGTGGAAGGACGTGAGGGAGGAATGAGGCACAAGCCCCCAGTGGGGCAGACCAGGGAGGCTCTTAGTTCTCCTCAGGGTGGAAGCTCTCCCGCAGGGCCTCCTGCATACTGACAGCCCCGCGATGGACCTCCAGGATGGCAGCCTACAGAAAGTGCAGCCAGGCTCGCAGCAACGCATTCAAGAGAAGCACCAGAGTGCCCAGGGGCAGCTCTGGCTCTATGTTGCAGAGTGCTGTGGTATCCCGAGTGAGACAAAATGCTTTGCTGTCCCTCATCGAGGTAGACAGGCAAGCAAGGAAAGCTGAGAACCGGCTGTCCAGGGGTGGTCCCTTGAAGCACAGACCTCAGATAGTCTCAGGCAGCAGCCCCACACAGTAAGTCCTGACCTGGTGCCCTGCTGGAACTGGTTCCGGCCAGCCTTAAATGCGATTCAGAGTCCGCTCAGTGTGGACGCACTATTTCGGAATAGCAAAATGCTATTTCAAAATGCCTTTTGTGTGTAGACGCATTATTTCGAAATAAGATATTTTGAAATAACTCTGTAGTGTAGACATACCCTTAACTAGTTAAACAGTTGCCAGAGCAGCCCTTGTCTGCAGCAGGCCCCCTGTAAGGCTGGGGTAGCTCTCTGCTCCAGCCCCTGCTGGTTACCAGTTAACTGGAACCATTTGGGGTAATGCTTGTGGGTTAACTGATTGACCTCTCACATCCCTTATCCAGCGTCAGGCTCAGGAAGAGTTAACCTCCTAGCATGGCAGAACCCAAATCTGTTATCCAAGTCCATAGTTCTCTTAAGGAGACCTATCTCTGTTTTGGATCGTTTCCTGTCTGCTCCACCCCTTCCTCCAAAAGCCTCATTTGACACAAATTTCACACAGGTAAACAAAGAAGGATATGATGAAAAAGTAATATGAATAATTCCCTCTTTCTCCACAATCCTGTATACATACACACAATGCAGTATGGAGTTTATATCGAAATCTGCTTCCAGTGGCCTGCCATTTAAATTTGACACTTACAACTCAAGCCATATCTGAAGAGTTCATGCACTATGTCTCATATTATGTAGCAAATTACGTATAAGGAATTCAAGATTCTTAATAATTCTAATGAATTACTCAAATATTAATAAAAGCAGTCTTTAAAGGAATAATCTTAAAGGGACTGAGTTAATGTTGGACTTCTAAACCTATCTCTGGGTTTTCTGACTTCTAAATATTTCTTTTCTCAGTCTTGTTAAACAGGACACTATCAACTTGAAAGTCACACTTTGATTTATTTTAAACTTCTAATATTTACCAATAATACCTAGGATAACTTAACAATTAAAGAAGTTTTATTTTTTCCAAATGTGGTACTTTAGTTTTTTGGTTTGGACACAATGTTCCTTTGATTACAAACAAAAAGTTGACAATTTCACTGTTCTTCCTACTGTCAGTCAATCACTTGCAGAATTGGTGCAAAAGGGATGAATTCAGGAAGGGAGCTTAAGCAGGTTTTTTAAGCACATATATAACTAACATTGAAGCCGAAGGAACATAAGTACACGCATAAATTCTTTTCTCAACTAAGCCCTTATTTTTTTTCCTCTTTCTAAAACACTTAAAAATATCATAGGAAAAAGAACTCTTTCTCCTTCATTTTTTAAAAAGTGAATTAAAGAATACTGTTTAATGCCATGTAAAGCTAGTTTTTATATTTCAGCAGTACAATCACTATAATATCAGTTTTGGATATTTTTAAATTTTATACTCCTTCTATATAAGCTATATTATATATATAGCTTTGCCACTTGTGATCAAATATGGCTCTCTTAAATCCAAGTCAACAAAGCTTTGCCACATAATACAATAACTAAAAGTTGTATCAACATAATTAATGTTCAGGCTTTTTTTTTTTTCAAGTTCGGGGATCATCTGTTTTAATAGAGGAGAATAACATTATTTAGTTATGTGTTGGATAACATTACTACTTTTCAAGACAGCACAAGGAAGAATAATTTAGAACTCACAAGAAAGCATTTACTGAACTTCAAGATTTTTGGCATGTGCTAACCAGTACACACAATGTTGTATTATTTCCGTACCAGTGATTAATGCCCCTTTGATACTGCAAGAGAACTGTCAACATGATCTTTTAAAACAAAGAACTACCATCAATGTGCCTGGATAGTAGCCATTTCAAAGGCTGACAAGTCCCCAGAACTATAGAGTCATAAAAGCTCCATTAATCAGGCTGAAAGATGAATATAGCCTTAAGATGTCCATCCTGCAGCAGGTGTAAAACTGCTTATTTAGTTTTTTCTCTGAGTGACTGACCTTGTCTGCTAAAGTCAACTTCTCAGACAAAAGTGTATGTCCTGCTTACCAGATCCTCGCGTAGTTGGGAAATGAGTTCATCTCTCTCCTTCAGCTGCAACTTCAGCACTGAACATTCATCTTTCATTATATCCTATAAAAACCATCAAAAGATGTTATAATAGGCTAGGACTTTTATTTTGCTCTTGACAAGAAAAGGCAGATTCTCACAGTGTAAGAGAATTACATTCAAGCAACAAAACTCAATTGTCTTGTCATATTTTAACAACAGTAAAAACAATTAATGCATCCAAAGTAATCCAATAGCTTCTTGACTAGAAGTCCATTTTGTTAGTGTCTGATCCTTTGAAGTAGTCTTTTATTGAAGTTCCTCTCAGACATCTTTTATTTTAGTTAGGAAGAAATGGCCATAAAATTCCTAGTGTTTTCTATGAACAAAACTATGACAAATAACCATTTAGATTAATTATTATGAAGTTCTCAATCTGACTGCAGATGGAGAAAGGAAGCACAATAGAAATCCCCAAAAGGAAGCAACTCTGATACCCGCAGCATGTATCCATGACAGGAAAAACAGCAATGATACTAATGTTAGTTGGGCGAAGGAAAAGTAAGCACAGATCACTCTTTTTGCTTGATGGTTCATGTGCAATTAGTATCTATAGGAGAATCTGATGCTCATGCAAGTGAAAGTGTGAACAGCAGAGACCACAGCCAAACTTGGATGAGTCAGGCCCTTTGCATATTTTCCCCAGAAAAATCTGTCAGTTTATTTCAGTCTTAAATTCCCAGTCCTCACTTGAAAAGGGAGTCATTCAAAAAATCTTTTGATATAGCCACACATCTAAGAGGGACTTAAACTTTACCAATCAATCCCCTCTGAAGACCAAGTCGGCCCTAGAAAAGCTATAAACACACATCGTTTTATTGTAGATCCAGATTATACTTGCAAACGAGTGTTTTTGCCAGTGTATTCGCAGCTACAGGAGGACTATGGCCAATGGTTTTTAGTATAGACCTGGGCTAAGTGACATAACCAGAGTTTGAAGAGGTTAGATGTTCAGAATTGCACTTAGTTCTCTAATGGTGTCTATGTTCCTGAAATTTTAACATAAAAGTGACTTAAGTGATGTCAGAACTTCTTTCCCTTGGTAAAAAGTTGTAAGTGCGATTACAATAAGCACTTTCCAATGCAATTATATGCTAAACTTTTGTTCTAAACAAATTAGAAAATAAAATATAGTGGGATGCAATAGAAAACAGTCATAGTACTAAAAAATAGACATATCTGTATACTATCAGAAATAAGAGCCTTTGTACTATTAGTCTAGAGGCCGATGTAATATTTTAGTGTTCTTGACTATATAATTTGAAGGGCTCAAATTCAGGAAAAGATCAGGATTTCTCCTTGCTGGGCTAGAGGAGAATTTATGGAGGTAGCTATAATTTCTATCTACTCTTCAGTCTATTCAATAAATAAGTTGTTCAGGAATGCTAGCTCAAAAATATAATATACAATACACAACAACCAAAAACATCCCAGCAACAAAATATAAAAACTTTAAATGGACATCACTTTATAAAGCTATGCTACATTTTTATCCATTTATTTTTACTTTTCAAAGCTACAGATGCCGAAGACTAGAAAGTTATGGAAAATAAATGCTAAATGCTCTCTTACCATGTTTTTTTCTAAAGTCCCCTCATTTGAAATAGAGCCATTTTTTTCTTGAAAAATAACTTCAAAACTATGTAACAATTGATGTTGGGTAGTTATGCCTCTTTTTTCTATTTATACATATCTAAATGTCTTATTTCAAGAAGGCATCACATTACTCCTTGTAATCTGCATCTTTTCTCCTAGTTCAATCAAAGAGTCAAAAGCATAAGAAGTGAAGGGAGAGAAGCAGGAGAACCCCAGGGAAGGACAGCATATTACTATAGTTTGTGAAAAATTATAGGATTTAAAAGGCATAGTAAATGTAACAAAGTGTACTACTGATAGATTGTGACACATCTCCATTAATCCTAGAGAAAATCCCATCTGAACCATGCCATTCTGGCAGTTAACCAGCTCACTGCCTATGGCTTCTCCTCATGCCTTTCTGGGTCCTTACTATCAGTACTAGGCAGAGAAGTACAATGACTGCAGTGCAATTATCCCTCTTGGGAGCATAAAATGGCAGTTGCCCTGCTGCCACTCCCTCAATAGCATGCCCATAGCAGAACTAACCCGAATCTGGCCTCATGTCACTACCTTCACAGTATGTAATATCTGATTCTCAAATTACCTACATTCTCCCCCATGCCATTATTATGTAAGTTGGATATAATTATAATAAAAAAATGTAGTGGCGACAGTGATTGGTAAAGTGATTTTGTTATCACACACTACAAATTTATACAGAAATAAGGGTTTCATACAAATTACGTTCTGGGATCATGGCAGGCAGCAGGGCCACCATGCCCTACCCTCCCCCCACCCGCTCCCTCGGCCACCTCTGCCTGCTGCTGCTCTACCTGCTCAGCGAGGCCAGCGCTGGGTGACTGAAGGCAGGGGTTCCAGCTAGCAGGGCTCCTTGTAGGTTGGGAGCGCCATTCCCCCACCCCACCTGTCCACAGCCCCGCAACACAGCACTCTCCTATCCCCCTAACACAGTGGTTCTCAAACTTTTTGACCCACTTGGCTCAATGCAAACCTTTCTGTGGACCAGCTGTTGCTAATGGAAACTCACCGTTAATTACATAATGACACCCGAGCCATTTTGCTAGTGCCGCAGCTAGGGGAGAATGATTTAATTTAACCAGTAAGAAAGGAAATATTAATTTAAATTATTAAATAGATAAAGCACTTTAACTTTCTCATGTTAGTTTATCAAACTTCATTTTAAATAAAGTAAAATATTAATCTATGTCCAACACAAAAATTTCCTGTGTTTCCTTTATTTATGGCAGTGGGTGGGGAACCATTTTTGGGTCGGGGACCATTGATCTACAGAAAAATCAGTTGGGGACCACGCAAGTGAGAAGTGCCAAAAAAAAGGCTCTAAAAACAGCCAACCTCACTAATTGGGCCCCCAACTGACACACTTCATTCCTCTGGCCCTCCAGTCCCATGGGGGGGAAGGGAAGGTTCAGGGTTTCCCATAAGCCAGATTTATTTTTCTGGGATTCCAGGGTTAGTGGATTTTGTGGAACCCCCTAGGCTCTGGGGTTGGGACAAAAATTAGGGGTTCAATTTGCGGAACAGGGCTCCCAGTGAAAACGATAGGGGTGTAGGATTTGGGCACAAGGTAGGTGTAGGAGGAAGTGAGGGTGTGAGATCTGGATGGAAGGTAGGCTACAGGAGCAGGTTGGGGGGTAGGGTGTCTGGCCAAGGGGGAGGGTGCAGGAGCAAGGGAGGATATAGGAGCAGGTTGGGATAGGGTATCTGGCCAAGGGGGAGGGTGCAGGAGTGAGTTGGGGGCAGGTGTCTGGCCAGGCGGGAGGATGCCTGAGGGGGCTGAGCGTGCAGGGGGCTGGGCATGAGGGGTCACTTACTTGCCTTTGCGCCCCACCGTTCCAGGTAAAACGGCCTCCTGCTGGTCTCATTGGCTGGATTCCAGACAATGGGAGCAGCAGGGAGAGCCTCCAGGCAGCACACCCACACACTGCTGTTCCCCCAGCCGGGGAATGGGGAGCACTTATTTCCCGCAAACTGGATGGTGCAGTGAGGATCGGGGTTTTCTCTCCCACCCCAGTGGGAGGCAGATGCTGGCACTCCAACATCACAGGGGAAGGGGGAAGTATGAGGGAGAGTGAGGCTGGAGCACCAGTGCAGACTTCCCGCTGTGGGGGGATGGAGGTGGGCTGAGCTCAAGCCGCAGACCCACTGCTCTAATAGAGCCCCCTCGTGCTTACTTAGAGCACCATCTGCACCCTTCTCATTTCCCTCCCATGGGCCTGTATCTATACAGTAAATACTGTCAAACACAAATGGTATTGGGAACTGTAGTGACAAAGCTTGGCCTCTCTCTGAGTTGGAGGGGGAAGAACTCCCCAAGCCACCCTGGTGTGCAGAGCCAGAGCAACCCAGCCCTGCTCCCAGGAAGCAGAGGGGTGGGACCAGAAGTATAAAGGCAGTTGGGCCAGATATAGCCCAAAGTGAACCTCCTCCTGAGGTAGGAGGCTCGGCCACACCGCCTGGAAGAGAAAAAATGTCCAAGACTGCCAGCAATCTCAAAGACTGGCAATCCTGGCCAGTCAACCAAGCCAATGGAAACTTTGCTAGAGTCTTTGTTCCCCTGTAGCCAGACAGGAACCCCCCTGTAACATCCATTTTTGCTTGCCCCTCTCTGAGATGCCTGGAGCATACAGGGCACACAGAGCAGTAAAATCAGCATAGTCTTTGAAGCCTTGACAGGAGGCCCAGATATGCCAGCTCACAGTGACCCTGGACAACTGTAAGCAGAGATATGAGGGTGATCGAGCTAACTGCTGACCAAAAGGCTGCAGAGGAGTGCCCTTGACTGAAACCCATATTGATACGAACACACACTCGTCCGGGGGGGGAGGAATCTCCCGCCCAGTAAAGAATGCCCAGTACTCACAATTTAGTTATCTCTCTTGCAAGTGTAAATTAAGTTGAAACTCCCCTTGTAAGAACTGGCGTCACAAAGACAGACCAGTGCAATTTGGCATCTTAGATAAGAAAGAGGATACGGGCCCGTATGGGTATAAAGATGGGTCCAGCAGCACACTTACTCTGAGCGTCAATCTACCATCTATCTGCTGGTCAGGTTAGGTGATTGGCCTCCCGAGGTTCCACGGGGACGCCCACCTCGTATTGGTCTTTCCTAGGAATTGAGGGACCGGCCCTGGCCTGATACGCTGGAGTCGAGAGGCACAGAAGGGGGTAAAAATTGTACCTGTATGTGTCCTTTGTTTAAGTATATATACATAGAATTAGAGCTCTTTAAAGATTAAGCTGTCACTTGGTGCCATTATTTCTATTTTCTATCTTTATTTTCTTTGTAACCATTTTTAAGATCTATATTTGTCAATAATTAAGAAGTAGAGCAATAGCCATTGTAACCACATGCTTTATAAGTCTCCTTAATAAACCTGTAACTGTTTAAGCTTTAACCTGACTCCTTCAGTTGCTGTAAAAGAACTAAGCACAATTTAAAAGAACTCCAGCCTGTCATAAGGGACAGATACAGACAGAGCTGGGCATTTGGATCGTGTCGCTTCCAGGGGACAGATCCGTAGGGGCACCTCTCAGCCTTCCCTAGGCTGCCCGCTGCGAAGGGATCATGTATCCTAGCAGTCAAAATCTGAGGTGTAATAAGCTTTTCCTGTAAACTCTGGGGCGTCTGTCGGCCTGTTGGCTGCCCGCCGCAAAGGGATCCCGATCCTAGCTGTCAAAGACATGGACGTTAAACTTCTCGGGGCGCCCGTCAGCCTCCCTAAGGCCGCCCGCTGCGACGCCTGGACCTTGTGTCCCAGCAGTTGAAGACTCGGGTGTAACACACACACACACACACACTGCCCTGACCATCGACTGACATCCCCCCAGACTCAGAAGAGCTGGGACCAAGACAGGTAGCTCACAGGGGGACTGGGAAGTAGCTCAGGGATAGATGACCCATGTCTGGCTGAGGATATGGAGGTGAAATGGCCAGCATGTTGTGATCAGCATCGCTGCTGACCTAGTGGCAGCTGGAACCTCCACTGTTCGGGCCCTGAGCTGCAATGCAGTGGACAGGTGGACCTGAGTACCCCTTGTCACTCCAATCCCTGAGTGGCAGTCTCCTCATTTTGGGACAAAACACTTGGGCTTTGTTGGCTTTCTGCCAAAGTTGGAAGTTCCAACTGCTGCTCAGCCTGCACACGGGACTGAGCACCCTGAAGTTATTTCCCTGCCCTGAACTAGGGACAGGGCATACCGACTCCTGATCAGCCTGAACCCAGGCCTGAGCCCACTGTTTGTGGCCCGCGCTGCACTAGGACCAGGACATATTGACTGCTGCTCAGTCTGTGCATAGGCCCTCACAATAGGACTCTTCGTTGTCCCTCCCTAAACTAGGCCCTGGGCATCTTGCCTGTTGTTCAGCCCAAACATGGGCTGGTGGACATGAACTATTGCTCCCCACCCCACCCCACCCGCCCCAAAGCAGGGCCAGGCTGGACTACTAACCCAGTCTGCTTCCTTGTAGTGAGGCAGGTTGGCCTCCCTTTGAACTTGAACGGAAGCTAGGCTTTGACCTGGACTAGTACAGGGACACCTAAGATACAGTCCAAAGTGCACAAAGGAACAGGGAGGAAGACATCTCACAATAATAAGGAATTAGAAGGGAGGAGGGAGAAAAGGACAAGACCGGCCAATGAAATCGCATGAGAGAACACTGACAAAAGATTTCTTTGCAAAAACTGTGGGAAAGAGGCATCACTGCCAAAGCACAACAGCAATACACAAGAATTACTGGAGTTGTACATAGTAGCCTGAGATCAGAAAAAGACCAGTTTTACCTTTGCAATGCTTGGGGCAAATCATATTATTGCATATTGTCAGACTGCAGGTGAAAATGGTGGAAGGCCATTGCATTCAAGACATGGCTATTTAAAGCCTTTTAAGGTGAAGATGAAAAGATGACAAAGGCCAGTGGGGACTTACAGTAAGAAGTGATAAAGTAGTAGCAGCCAATAATCCCCAACATAGAATTATCACAACAGCTAAGAAGAACAGATCTTTTCAGCAAACGTTGCCACCATTACTCTGAGTCCAAATGAATTACTGAGTTTGGGGGGAAATTTCTTTCTTTAATAGTCAGGTTTTGCATATCTTGTGGCTCCATGCTGGTTCTTCACTGTTTTCACATTCTAAGAAAAGCTTTTAGCCATGTTTGTGATGTTTTTAGAAGAATACATGTGATACCCATTTTATGATTCTCTACACGTACATTTATCACACCTAACATCATGTAATAATATTTACAGGGGGAATTTGAATAATTCATTATATATTTTGATATCAATGTAAGTAAAAACAGAGTTCAAAATAATGTAGCTTCAGTAAGGTATGTATTAAAAGAGAAGAATAAAGGCCATGCTTTTAACATGAGACAAAATAAGCATAATAGATGTTCAATAAATTTAAGTGAAATTAGTTCCTGAAAAAATGAACTACTCTTATGGACACTTTTTAAATCAAAGCTGTTAATAATATTAGTCTTTTATGTATTCAAAATAGGCACCTAATGAACTTGAAACTTCAGAGATTTGGCATTTTTCTGTCACGTCAGAGAGTTGGGAAACAGAAAAATATCCCATTGGTACTAGTAGTGTGAAAACTGACAGACAGAAAGAGAGCTT
The DNA here is from genome assembly GCA_019425775.1 of Rafetus swinhoei. Lineage (NCBI taxonomy): Eukaryota > Metazoa > Chordata > Testudines > Trionychidae > Rafetus > Rafetus swinhoei. The sequence continues at coordinate 120,004,308 of CM033449.1, forward strand.
ACCTAATAATTGCTTGCTATTTATAGTGCTTTTCATGACAAAGAATCCAAACCTCCCTCCCCACAAAAAAAGCAATGCATACTTTACACAACAATCATTGTAACCACCAGAGGAATGCAGCCATCTCTTCAGTGATACACATCAGCTGTTTAATACCACACAGCAGTGTAACTTAGAAATGGAAGGGAAAAAGGTCTGACATGGAAAATTTCTTGAAGGACACATTTTAACTCAAACTAGGTAATATGCATACAAATATTTCAGACAGTGGGGCCGACATACTCGCTGGACCCCTTGACAAGGCATGGGGGAAAGGATGGGACCTCAATCAGAAGCGGTGGGGCTGGTGCTAGCAAGTATGTAGATTCTTCTATTACGACCACTTCACTCATCAGTAGCATATGTAGTGGTAATCCTTAATAATAATGATGGTGACTAATGATTTACCAATTACTTCTAGTGCTAAGAGTCTGATTCTGATTTCACTTGCTGTGGTTTGGTTCGATAACTGAGAGGCAGTTATTCCTGACTTTCACTTGTGTGAATGAAAGCAATATCATGTTCTAAGCCATTTTTTTTAAAATAAGTGGCAACTGGTTATATGCACCTCTATCTTTAGGTGTCCAACTTGAGGCAGTTTGTTCCTGGTATTCAGAGGTGCTATATCATTGACTTTAACTGCAACTATAAGAGTTCAACACCTGTAAAAATTAAGCCATTGGTATTTTAACTTGGGCAATCAAAATTGTTTTAACTAATTTATTTGTGTAGTATTCTAGGCATTCCACACTACTACAAGAATTGAAAATACTTTAAAGTACTGAGATAATACCACTTGTCTAAGGCAACCTTGGTAAGGTTTGTTTTTAGAAAGGACTACTTCAATGTATTTTGAGGGTGAACGGACCTTCTCAGTTTATAATCAAGCAGGTAACAACGCTTCCATGCTACTGTGCTTTAGTTTTCCAAATGTATGGTTATCTGAACACCTCTATCATTTGCCTACATTTAAACATAAACTAATGAGTTATGCCTACACAGCAAAGTGAAAATGTACCCTACAGACAATAAGCTACATTTCATCAGCCAACTCAGAAGAGAGGAGAGAACTGACACATCTGTAAGCATGTAATAATGCAATAAACACTGTATACTATGCAGAGAATATGCCACTTAAGAAAAAAACCAGTCCTGAATCAATGAACACATATTTAGGGATAAAAGTAGTGTTGAACGGATGAAAAATACTGACTCCTAAATGACTAAAAATATATGATGAGTAAGTTCACATCTGTTGTTTATTTCCTTGGAAACGAACACTAGGGTTTCAAGGATGTGGACTGTGGTGGCATGTGACAAACAGGAGATCAGACTAGTTCTGATAGTCCTTTCTGGTCTTAAATGTTATGGCTATGAAATGAATAATACTAACCAGTTAGATCTTAGGCCCTGATTTAGAAAATAGTTTCTAATTAGCAAAGCATTTAAACATATGTTCAACTTAAAGCATAGGATCAGGTCCCATTGGCTTTAATGAAAACTAAGCACATATTGAAATGCTTTGCTGTGTAAGGATTCTTTCTTGAATTGGAACCTTAGACAGATTAATCTATGAAGCAGGAAATGAATCTCAATCTATATTAGTAGAGCAATGTGAAAATTTACAGCTCTCCATAAATTATGATTATTAATACAAGGTGTCACATGACTATCTCTGCTTTCTCACTGTACAGTTAGTTTTGCTGAGCCAATAATGTCATCGTCCATTTAGGATTATACTCTATGGCTATGTCTACACTACGTGTTTTGTTGAAAGAGGCAATCTAAATGAAGTGCCGATTAGCATTTTCTCACACTTCATTTGCATAATCTATTCCGGTCCGTTTTTGCGCAAGAGGTTTTTTGAGCAAAAACATGCAGTGTGGATGTGTCCGTTTTGCGCAAAAAGCCCTTTTTGTGCAAGATCCTTATGCCTCTCCCAGAGAGCATACCCAGGGGCCCTTAGCATATAAGCGTTGTGAGTGTGAAGTAGTTAAATTGGTTTGGCATAATGTTTTAGAAAGAATAAATTTCCGACTTAAATTATGATATAACCACATTGATCTCCTCTTATAGTTTTGATGTACTGCCCAAGATATATCAACTCTCTCACACTAATGTGTGTAGTTATTCAGAATAAACTTGGCAGGGGGAGGGGGGAGGACTCTTATCATACTGGTTCATCAAAATGACTCTTGAAAGCACAACTCCTTGATACACCACAAAATCTGAATATAATGATAGAACTAGGGGTACCCTCGGTTCATATTGATTTTTATTTGATCAAGAGGTGTGATGGTATGGAGGCTTAAATAGTATCATCTCTATCCCCTACTGCTCAAACTCCGTATCAGCAGAGATATTTTACCGTGTAAAACATTTCATTGCCTTCTCATATTTGCTAATAAAACATTAGGTTCTCAATGCACATTTGATAGTCATATGCAGACCTTCCAGTAGATTTTCATCGACTTGCAAACACACGGCATATTCCTCAATCAATAATACCATTTCACATGCACAATTTTCAGATCTCCGAGTTCATACAGGACTCTTGAGGCTTATCACAGTCTTCCTTGATAATCTAAGGAAGGAGTTCAAATATTTGAAGAGTTGATTCACATCACATTTAACATATTTTGCATTAGGGAAAATAGAGTAAAAACAAGGTCTAAGCCATATTCTGCTCTTCATTACACCAAATTCGATGGAGTTACTTTGGTTTCCCAAAAGTCTGTAGGAGAAGGAGTGGACCCCGCTTTTTTTCAGTATGGCAACTTCCAGGGTAATTTATTTTAGTTTTTACTATTTTTTGATATTTGACATTGTCAAAAATATTTGTTTTCTCTTCATATGTTTCCATCTCCGTCCATGCTCCACCAAGAAACTTCTAGTGCAACAGATTATAAACTGAAGTAGAGATTAAAAATGTTTTTGGTTATAGAAACACAAAGAAACTAAGTGAACTGAGTGAAACTACAGTTTCAGTGTGTGAGTCAAACTGCATCCTCAACTACATTGTGACCTTACAAGCAAATGCATTTTTCATTTGAAAGTCAACCTTTGTTAAACTAATGTGATGCTTTGCTGCTACATTTTGTGCAGCTACATCAATCTTTAAATACCCTGGACTTTGGGATAAATGTAGACCATCTATTTGCTACACTGCCAGTAAGAAGATCATTGCACCAGAAAAGAAAGGTACATCTTAAAGGCTTTTTAATAAGAAAATTCATCTGCTTTGGTCAGATAACATAGATATTATCAAAACCAAGGTTTATAGTGATGTTGATGTGTAAAGACAAACAGTATGTAAAAATCTCTCAGATGTGAAGAGAGGCATTAATTTGCATGATTAGTTGTCTTTAGAGAACCCAATTTAAACCTACCTAATGGGAGTACACAGCAATATAGTACTAGAAAATGTAAACAATATTTTAGAATTTCAATGGTTTTCTAAAGTTGCATTTAATAACATTACTTCCGTTTTGTAAGATTCTACAATTTAGAGTGGCACTATATTTGCAGTATCTAAAACAAAACAAAAAAACCCCCAAACTCTGCATGGATTGGCTTGTGAAATGAAGCTTTCATTCCTTTATTTGAAAATGAGTATTTTGCAAAAATATTTTAATAAATCTATTCAAGAATAGAGGTGGTTGGGAATATTTCAACAGAAGGCTTTCATGTTACAATATGCCAATTTTTTTGAAACGATGGGAGGGGGTGCACTTTCAGTGAATTTTTTCTTGCTAAGAGTTCCTCAGGTACAGATGGAATTTATCAAAACCAGAGATATAGAGATCCCAAATGACTCAATAGCCCAGTAGTTAGAGCACCTGAGATTCACAAGAGGGGCTTAAACCTGAATACCCTAAGCTGGGCTACAGAGTAAATTTCTTCTCTCATTTAATAATTTATTTATATATACAAAGCTTCAACTGAAGAGCTAACACTTTATCCCATAATCTGATGTTTATGGCACTCACCTGGCATTCAGGATGCACACGTTCAAGGCCTGTTCTGAATTAGGCAGGACAGGGATTTGAATCCTGTGTCTTCTACACTGCATATGAGTGCCCTAACCACTGGCCTACTATTTGAGATAGTGGAGGGGAGCGCGCTCTGAAAAATCCTTTGACATTTTCCAGTGTAGGAAAAAAATCCACAGGTTATATTTTGTTTGTAAATAATAGTTGTTTGTCCACCATATGGTATCTCTCTTCTTGGGGCAATTGATGCCTTTTTCCTCTAGAGTGGGAAGGAGTAAGGGTTTCATAGTCTGTGTTCGACCTAGTCACAGGAGAACATAAAATATAGCTGCATCTGAGAGACAATACCATCTTTCCTGATAGCAGCACAGTCCATGTTCTAGCCAAGACTTTGAGGGATCCACAGAAGACAACAGAGAATTATCTGAACTCCGTAGTTCTAGCTGTCAGTTCCTGAGAGGTCCCTGTCTCACCTGTACCCTGGAATCCTGTGTCCTTGCCTTGCTGTCCTGGTGTTTCCTGTCTGTGACATCCTCTGTCTTGGGTCCATTCCTCTGAAGCTGGTATATGCTGTGTTTCCCTATACAACACCTGTAGTAAAGCACCTTGGGTTGATCTTGGAACCTTATGGCAATCTGTTAAGCCAACCTGTACCTGTATGCCCTTGAAATGTAGATGGTATCATGAGCTTTCATGGGCACAACTCACTTCTTCAGAGTGGGTTCTTTCATCTGAAGAAGCGGGTTGTGCCCACGATAGCTTATGATACCATCTACATTTTTTGTTAGTCTCTAAGGTGCTGCAAGACTATTAATTGTTTTTAAAGTTTTTCCAGTTACAGACTAACACTGCAACCCCTCTGAAACTGTATGCCCTCAGTTATTTTGCTGGGAAGGTCCTATGAGTTACTATTTAAGTCACCGCTAATAAACAGGTTTGTTTTATAGTTAACCCTGCCCATAGCCTTTGCTCTGAAGATAGGTGCAGTTTGGGAGAACAAGTCTGCTGTGTGGGGACTCTAAGATGTGGAAACTAAGGCACATTCAGTTAACCATAGGCAAGATCTGGGTTCCTGATTAACATCAATTTCATACTAATATGAGATAAAACTTTTTTTCACAATATACAATTTTCTTGTTTTCCAACCAATTCCTTCTTCTTATCATAATCACAACATGCTTCAGAGGGCATGATACCAGGATTCATCATCAAATTTGTAACAATCACTAAGAAGAACGTCACACTTTCACCAGGGTAGATTTGGCTGCAACATTGATTTACTATGGTATATCAGTAATGCTTCGTTCTTGGTACCTCTGTATTTATATACACATTTTCCCAGTACATATTAGAAATAGGCCTTTTGTCTGACCTAATTTAATAATTTGAAGATACCTGAAACCAGTGTGGATAAACCAAAGATTACTTTGATACGGTTGTAATTATATCTCTGAGGCTTCTGTTAAAGAAATCAAAACATCTGCACGAGACTGGGGATGGGGGGAAGGACAACCATCTATCCTTTATTATAAAAGAGAGGAAATGATTAACTGGGTGGTTATATCTCTGAGGCTTCTGTTAAAGAAATCAAAACATCTGCACGAGACTGGGGATGGGGGGAAGGACAACCATCTATCCTTTATTATAAAAGAGAGGAAATGATTAACTGATATTAAACAATAGTAATATTTTTGGTGCAGATTAAAATATTGAACAATTGTAACATATTAGGGTACCAGAACAACAGAAAACTAGATGGTTGATGGTATAGAGATTCATGTGGACCCTCTTCTCTTTCTGCTTGCATCTCTGTAATTACACAGCACTAATTAACAAAGTAGAATCTGAAAACATGCATTTGTAACCCCTTTTCTTAAAATTTGCTTGGAGTGTGAATTAACACAAAAATGTCAAGTGAAACTTAGCCAAAACTCATCTGGGTTTGACTCTTATTAACAAAATTTTACTCAACTCACATTTAGTGACTTGTATTTTATTGAATTATCCTGTGCAATAGCCTTTAATTAACGAATACATCTTTTTACCCTGACAAAATATCCTACCTATTATACTTTCTTATACAACCATCCCTTCATCTCAGTAGATGAGTGTCTCTACTTATCCCTGCCTAATTTTCAAGAAAATATTTAATTTACAGCAGACTTCTCAATGTCTTCTATTTTTAGTCCCAAAGAGATGAAACCCTTTTACTCTGACATAATTGTCCATTTTTCAGTACAAGAAATCTACTCTGACAGACCCGGAAAAAGGTCCAGCCAATGGACTTGGTGAGTGAGAGTGGCTAGATTAATGAGCTCATTATAATTTATGAAAGAGTGATGCGGGGATGACTACCTACTTTAATTAGTTTTATTACTGTAAGACATTGTTTCATATGCCAAGCTCATCACCAAGCATGCCTGGAAAACAGAGTAGTAATCAGATTTGATACGAGGAACCTTTCATTACAGTACAGCTAACGGCACTTATAATGAATAAGGAAGGTATTAAAAAGATAGACATGGCAGTGTCTAGCATAAAATAATTTATCAAGGCTAATAATTTTGTGATGAACAGTGCAATGATGGTCCTAAGTAAAGAATTTAGTACAACAGCAGTATTGTTATGATGTGCAGTGATTATGGAAAATTCTGACAGTAATATATTTGGAAGGTTCAGCAGGTCAGGTTTACCCAGATAATAAAGCATAATGCAAAATATTAATTGCTCACCTATTATAATGAAAATATTAATTAGTAACTGGAACTGGAACTTCTAGAAAAATAACAGCTCCCTTGAAAAGTGAGAAAACTACTCACCCAGTTATCTTATAACATGGAAGTCAGGGGCATATATATATATATATATATATATATATATATATATATTAATGTGACTGATCATTTTTAAATAACTTTTTAAATAAGGACTTAGTTCGAGTTAACGTTTGACTGCCGCGTGTAGCCGCGGGCAGTTAGTTCGGACTAAGGGGATTTAAAAATGGCGCCCGGACAGAAAGATACAAATAAAGCCTGGGATATTTAAATCCCAGCCTTCATTTGCAACTTTGAATGCCTACATTAGCCTCCCTAGTTCGAACTAGGGGGCTAGCGTAGACATACCCTAAGAGTGAAAAAAAGTATTAAAAAGGAATTATGCAATAAATTAAAGTAAGGTTCTCTTTGCCAGAAAGTAAAACATACTTAGTGAAGGGAACAAAGTTTATCAAATTATAAATGGAATGAACTTTGAACAGAAAGACTAAAAGTGATTAAAATAAACAGGAAGAAATTGTATTACTTGTTTAAAAATACCCTCTTCCTCTTCAAAGATTTGTATGCTAGTCAGATGACTAAATATTTGTGTAAAAGGGCAAGATAACCTGTTCTATCTATCAACAAAATTGTGAACCTAGAAGAAGAAGGGGAAAGGTAAAAACTGTTCCAGAAAAAATCAAAAGGGAAAATTCTATTTTTAATACTGAAAGGCTATTACAAATATATAGTAGCAAGCTAGACCTTAAAATTAATGATATGTTAGCAAAAGCAATTCAAAATGCCAACTTCAAGTTATGGGAAAATGGATTCTAAATAACAAGACCACACAACCCTGCCGTGTATCTTCTATATTATTGCCTCATTTGGATCTTGGTTCTGTCCTCAGTTCTATACTAGGCACATCAGAAAACTCGAAAGAAATAGATCTTGGGGACCTGACCCTAATATGCCAGTCTCATAAAAAGGACACAGCATAGTCTGTATGCCTTATGTAAGTTAGAGATGATTTAATACAATGTAAAAAAATAAACAGCAGACAGAAGGGTTCTGTGTGTTAATGCAAAAGTGTCTAGACTTGAACGCCAAATTATTTATCCTTTACTTTTCAAAGCAGGACCAACTACAATAATAAAGAGAAAGAACTAACAGAATCAGTGTATAAACTAAACTGGCATCAAAAGACCCTCGGTAGGATAATGTCACAACCGACATTTTCGTACAAAGGAGAATATAATTTGTTCAGAAAGAACAAGGAGGAGAAAAGAGGACAGTGCTATACTGTACATCAGAAATATAAACACTTGTTCTGAGACCCAGAAAAAAGGTGAGCGGCAGATCAGTTTAAAGTTTCCATGTAATAATAAAGGGGGAAAAAACAGGGGTAATGTCAGTGTGTGGGGATCTGTTAGGCTACATCTACATTACAAAGCTATTTGGGGATACAGGAGTATCCTGAAATAGCTATCCTGCATCTTCACAGCAAGCCCATTATTTCAAAATATAATGGACTCACTATTCCGACGTCCCTGTAAACCTCATTCCACGAGGAGTAAGGGACATTTTGGAATAGTGGGTTATTTCAAAATCTGGCGCTGTGTAGACGGCATCAAAGTATGAAATAAGCTATTTCGAAATAAGATCAAAATAAGATATGCAATTTGCGTAGCTTGAATTGCGTATCTTATTTCGAGCTATGGTGCACCCTTACAGAAGTACCCTTACAGACCACCAAATCAGGAACAAGTGGGATGAGATATTTCTAAGATAAACAAACAGAAATTCCCAAAAAACCAAGACCGGATAGTAATGTTGGACATCAACTGAAAAAAGTACAGCAAAAGACAAAGTTTCAAGGAAGTTGTAATGTACTGAGGACAAATTATTGTTTCAGAAAGTGGAAGAAGAAAGAAGGGAGGACAGCCATTTTAGACTTGATTCTTACATGTTGCAGAACTGAAGGTTGAAAATAGTTTGGGTAAAAGGGAACATGAAATGATACATTTAATAATTTTAAGGAAAGATAGGAGTAAGAGCAGCAAAATAAGGACAATGGACTTCCCATTCTCCCCCCCCCCCCCCCCAAAAAAAAAAGCAGACTTTAACAAACAGACAACTGGTACTTTTTGTCCCAAGTGAGGAAAAATGAAGCAGGAGAGCTGGCAGCTGCACAATATTAAAAGGCACAACAGCGAGCTATCCGATGCAAAGAAAAAGATAAGAGGAATCTCAATAGAGCAACATGGCTCCCGCAGGAGCTCTTTAAATGACCTGAAACATTTAAAAAAAAAAGGAATCTTGCAAAAAAAAAGTGGGAGCATGGATGAATTACTAAGATTGTGGACAAAAATGGCACAAACGTGGGGACAAAATCAGAAAGGCTAAGACATAAAATAAGTTACATTTAGCAAAGCACATGCAAGTCAATAAGAAGAGGTTTTACATTAGGAGTAAGTGCAAGACAGAGGGAAGTGCAGGTCCCTCTACTTAGACAGGAAGGAGAGTTAATAACTGATGACATCAGTTGAGGTGATTACTTCTATGGTGAAGACTGAAGCAAAATACACATTAATTTGTGACCAAATACTTAACATAATTAATTTGAATATCCTAGAAAACTTGACCTATCAGGAATATTTTATAGAAGTGGGCATGTTTAGTCTTCAGAAAAAGAGACTGAGGCAGGACTGGGTAAGACTCTTCAAGTATGTTTAAGTCTGTTTTAAAGAGCTGGGTGATCAGTTGTACTCCATTATACACTCAAAATGGAACAAGTTGCAATGGGCTCAATCTGCACCAAGGCCTGAGGTGGCTTGAGCACCGAACCTTTTAAACTGCCACCGAAGCACCACGTGTCATGCTCTGAGCAGCTGTAAGGGCTGGGGAGGGGGAGTGACATGCTCCCGGGCTATGTCTACACTACAGGGATCTATCAGAAAAAGGTATGCAAACTGTGCTCTGCAATTTGTGTACTTTTTTCGAATAATTTTGTTGGAAGAGGCTTCTCTGAAATTTGGCCTGTTTACGCTGGTCCAAATTTCGGAAAAGCCTCCTCTTTCGGAAGAGCCCTTCTTCCTCGTGCAAGGAGGAAGACAGGGCATCTGAAAGAGTGCATCTGCTCTTCCACAAAAAAAGGGGGAAGAGCAGACGCATTCCCTGGACGTGGTGGAGTTTTTCCAGGATACCGAAAAATCCCGTAGTGTAGACATAGCCCCAGTGGCACTGATGGCTGGTTGCTCCTGGCCCCACTATTTCTGCTGAGGACTCTTCCGTTCCAAGAGCATGGAGCTCCTTCCCCGCCCCAGGGCCTGGTGTGGCTGTTGGCTCTCCTGCCTACAGGTAGTACAAATATATATACAAATCTGAATGTGTCATTAATCATTGAGAGAGGAAGCATGATCCTCTGTTTAAGGAAACTGACTGAGAAGAAGAAATTCTGCATTTTGTTCATGTATTTTCAGTGTGACCATGGGCAAATCACCACCTCTCTCTGCTTAAGTTTCCTCACTTGTAAGCTAATTTCATAGGGTTGTTCTGAGATTTATTTCATTAGTATTTGTGAACCACTGAGGTACTGTCACGATGAGTACCTCAAAATGCCAAACAAACAGACCTTTATAGATATGCAATAAGTCTCAGAAATGCCTGGAGTTATTTTAGGTTATAACCTTTCACTTTGCTCCAATATTTGTCCAGGTGATATCCAACTACTGAGCAATCTTGAGCTGTTTAGCTCATATCACATCAAGTTGTAGTTTATAATATAAATGCAGCACTCTTCTGTAAATATGGATAATAGACTCTTTTGTCGTAAATTTATACACAATCCGTTTGCAACCTTTCTGTTACTAAGATCATTGATAAATTGCCTGGGCTAAAAATCTTACACCATATAATCAAAATTCAACTGAGCAGCAATTTGTGCGTTACCAAGATTTATTGTTGCTAATGGCAAACCATATTATAATCAAAATGGATAAGGCAGACATCACAGTTATATTGCATTAATAGAGATTATAGGGATGAGACCTTAAAACACTTGAGTAATAATATATGTTTCTTGATGCAGAATATGTACTAGATCTTAGCCTCCTTAGAGAAACTTACAGTTGTAAAGTGGCATAAATACAAAATTTTCCCCGCTTTTGTCTATTCCAATTTTGCTATTAGTTTAGCTATTTTGTCCTAATCTTTTTAAATGCCTATAATTTACACAATAAAAATCAAACAAACAAATAATTTTCTTCTGGAGAGATCACAATGAAAATTTCAGTAGATCCATACCACAGAATTTATCTTCTTCATAGCAGTTCTGCTACTTCTCAGATCAATATTGAAAAAGAACCTGAACTCTAATCCTAACACACTTGAATTTATATTAGAAATCCACATAAGACTACATGCTGTGTCTTGCAGTGGAAGTATTCCAGTCTGTATATATGAATTTAACCACTGGAGGAATAGGCCACAACTTCTACCAATCGTGTACCCATGGTTCAGCAAAGCACTTAAATGTGTGTATAATGTTGAACATTTAGAATTTTCCTTAGATTTCAGTGGGATTACTCAGATGTTTTCAGTTCCCCCTATATTAATTCTTCTCTTGATTAGACCATAATCTTTATACTATAGGTTATGCGTTTCAATAATCATTATATACAATGGGTTATATATGGCCTACATCTCCAAAAGTGACACTTTTTCGTTTTTCAGTTTTAGGGTATCAATTAGACAGCCGACTAATGTTACCTGAATTTCAGAAAGTGCTGACCACCCACCCTGTCCAAAATATTTAATGTGTCTCACAACTGGTAGCCAAAAATTGAGTGAGCTAGAATCACTAGTCATTTAATTAAGGACAAATGTGTCTAAATGTCTTGTGATTATGACATGTCCAGTTAGATGAAAAAATCTTTTTTTATATTGGTTAATTTCTTAAACAACTCAAAATCCACACAGCTTGTCCAAAATATGTATTACTAGAAAATGTGCATGTACACACAAATGCACACACAGACATGTAGACACATGTTAAAATTCTTCTGCCTCCCCCCCTTCACCCGGCTGTCCCATTTTAAGATATTTTGCAAGTACCCCATAAGGAACTGACAATCTTTAATGAGTAAAATATTCATAACCTATTGTATTCTATTTCATTATGTTCTCTCACAAACATACTTCTAATATACACAGAAGGTGATGTATCTGCAATGTTATCTTAGATTTACTATTCCTCAGTGTAATCAACTCTCTGATGAAGAGATCTCTAAATTCTCCATATATCACATATATCCATATTTATCTAACGTCAGATACTGCACTTGGGTCTCTAAATTACCTAAAAGATAATTGTAGGTAATTAGGCACCTTTATTTATTGAAGAAAAAAAACAGGGACTGTCAGAATCTATATACGCTTGACAAGTATTAAAAAGTAAACCCTTATAATCTCACAGAAACTAGATAGCAAAAGAAAAATGAGAATAGTTAATCACATAGCTCTGAAAAATTCAAGAGTACATTTTAGTCCACTTAAACTTGGTGGAAACTATTATACTAATTTTGGTCTTGATCCAGCAAATTCTTAACTTATATTCTTAACTTTATTATTGTACTAAAGCTTCAGAGGGGTAGCCCAGTTAGTCTGTAACTGGAAAACCTTAAACAACAAATAGTCTTGCAGTACCTTGGAGACTAACAAAACATATAGATGGTGGTTTGAGCTTTCGTGGACACAACCCACTTCCACAGATGAGCTCACGAAAGCTAATGATACCATCTACATGTTTTGTTAGTCTCCATGATGCGGCAAGACTGTTCACTGTTTTTTAAGGTTTTACTATTGAACTGGGGTAGTCACTACTTAGAGTGGTAAGGTTAAGTACACACACAACCTTGTTGCCTATTGCAAATGCTGGAGTATGGTCAACTTTTTTTTTAAAGAGGAGAAACAAAAGCACAGGAAAGGGGTAGTTTGTTTTTGAGGTAAGAAGCTTTGTTGTAAGTTAAAGTGCAGCCCTTTTTGGAGTCCTGTTCACCACCAAGAAGTAGGATATCAGGGTGCTGCTAATTCAAGAACTGAACAACATTGGTAGGTTGTTCCTGGAGGTGTACTGACCGTTGTCTACTCAAATACTAAATAGTTACCTACCAAAAATCTCTATGGTAACTAAAATGGGAGAAGAATTTGTGATCATCAACAGTGGGGACATTTTGAAATGTCACCAGTATCAACTCTGCCCAATGAAAATCAAATATCATTGCTTTTGATAGATGCAAGGTGGCTGGCACTATTAAAATGACTGTGATATATTTAACTATAATTACTAGAGAAAAACAGTGAGAGAATAAGACTGCCATAGAAATAAATATGGGTGTATCTGAATTTTTCATTAACATAAAAATCCACAGTTTTCATAATTGTCCATGTCATCCTATATTTTGTCTCCTTTGGCAGAACCCCAGGTGGTCTCTTCCTCTGTCATTCAGCATCTTTTAGCATGGCCAAAATGGTAGCTTTTTCTTTAAATCTTTAGACTCTCTCTGTGTCTTCAAGGTCTTCTTCTAACAACCTGCCCCCCCTCCCTTTTTTTTAATTGAACAGCCCTTCTGTTAAATCCATTGTTTTATTAATGACATGTTTTCAAAGCCATTAATTAAAGTTTTAAAAGCGTCTTTCGTTGTTGTTTAAGGTAACTGCTTCATTCTTTGCGCAGTTGCTGAAAGCTTTGACTTTCACAGGACTTTGACTTTACATGGACTCTATCCAACAACAAGAAAAATGCCTATGGCCACTTCTACAAACAGAGTTCCATAAAATACCAAGCACCTCACCAAATATTTTCCCCACCAAAATATTTGGAAGTTAGAAAGGTTTAGATAAGCCCAGAGGCGTAGCGAGGGTGGTATGTGCCCGGGGGCAAAGGAAAAATTTGCCCCCCCCCGCCGCCATGTGGCATGGCCCCGAACCTGGTGCACAGCTGAGGGGAACTTGTACTGCATCTTCCCCCAACCCCTACAGTTTGGGGACGGGCTCCCGCATGCACTAACCCTCCAGTGGAGATGGAGGAGGGTCGGGCTCGGAGCAGAGAGGCAGGGAGGAGACTCCAGCTGCCGGTGGAAGGCGGAGTAGGAGCACGTGAGCTGAAGGGATAACGGGGGGAGCAGAATGGGATTAAATTGGAGCCTCCTAGCATGGTGCCCAGGGGCCCCTCCGGCCCCCTCACTACGCCACTGCCCCCCCTACTGCAGATCTCTCATCTTATGCATGTGCAAGATCTGTGAGAGCCATCCCATGAATCTGCAGTTAGTGTCTGTGGCGCCTGCTTCTGGGTGGTGTCTCAATGCTGCCACATTCACCTCCAAAGAGGGGGCTTCCCAAAGCAGGCCCTTGCTGCTGACCCCCAAAGCATCCACAGGTCCAGTCTCCTTTCAATGGGCCCACTTCCCAGGGCTCATTGATCTTGGATCTGGCTTCCGTCCCCGCTCCAACCTTTGCAACTGCCCAGAGGTGCTCACCTTCCGCCTTATATATTCCCACCTTATTCACCCCACAGGAACAGTCTCTGCCTCACTTGTCGTAGGGACTATTCTACCAAGACTTAATACAAAGTTTCCATGTAAAAGGACTCAATACAAAGCTAAAAACTTCAATGAGAGAATGATTAATGCAGAGACGTGTCTACATCTGCTGCAGGGAGACACCTCTGCCTGCCTCCACCCCTCTCCCCCCAGAGTCTACAGCCCCATTGCAAAGCGGAGGAGGGGAAGAAAAGAGGCTGAGGCCCATCTAATGGGACCAAAGCAGTAATGAGCAAGCCATGCCCGGGAGCCATTGTCCTGTCCATTGCTGGTGCTGTGTTGCTTCAGGCACGCTGAAATGCAGTCACCTCTAGGGTGGGCTGGACAGCTGTTTAACACCTGCACAAGGTTTCAGGCAGGGGGCAGTGTGGGCTGCCTTCCTGCAGAGCCCCCATCAGAACTACTGTGCCCTCCTGGCTTAGGAAAAGAATAAACAGGAGGATTGGAAATTAACCCACCCAGTCTCACGTCCCCTAGGCAGGGACTGAGCCATCTACATTAGGCCCCAGCTGGAGTATCATGTTCAGTTCTGGGCGCCACATTTCAGGAAACATGGAGAAACTGGAGAAAGTCCAGAGAAGATCAACACAAATGATGAAAATTCTAGAGAACATGAGATATGAGGCAAGGCTGAAGGAATTGGCCTTGTTTACCTTGGAAAAGAGAAGACCGAAAAGGGACATGAGAGCAGCTTTCACGTATCTAAAAGAGTATCATAAGGAGGAGGAAGAAAAATTGTTCTCCTTGGCCTCTGAGATTAGGATGAGAAGCAATGGGCTTAAATTGCAGCAAGGATTAGGTTGGACATTAGGAAAAACTTCCTGCCTGTCAGGGTGGTTAAACACTGGAATAAATTGCCTAGGGAGATTGTGGAATCTCCATCACTGGAGATATTTAAGACCAGGTTAGACAGACACCTGTCAGGGATGAGCTAGGGCAACTCAACTTTGGAAGCCCCAGGGGCCACACTGATGCTTACAGAACATGCTGAGGGCCTCAACTTAAGTGTGGTTACATATGCAAGCAAATATATACAAATAGCTTCTCTCACACTGACAGGCATGAATACAAAGATTAAGGCAAGACTACAAAACACACAGACCCCATTTAAGTCAGCTCTGCTGATATGAATAAAATGCAACATTTACCCGATTTCTACCCATGTGACAGCACTTTTCATGAGCAATGACAGTCCAAGAATGTAACTACTAAAATGCATATCAACAGATCATTACACTGACTACTTTTTTATTTTGGCTCCCACTCGCCGGCCACGTGTTGATCCCCACATAAACCCAAACTGCACCACGGGGCGCAAACAAACTGACTGTGGGCAGCATACCAAGTTATTAATAAATATTTTTAAACCTTTACCTTTTCTCTCTGCTGCCATGTTGCCTCTCCTTGCTCCACCATCTCCCCTGGTGCCTGCTGCCCCCCAACTCCTCACCCTCCTCTGCTATCCTGACTCCTGCCCTTCTCACTGCCCTCAGCCCTCCTGCGACCTGACCCCCTCCACCAGCCTTTCTCTCCCTTCTGTGCCCACTCCTCCAGTAGCCCCATTCTGATCAGGTGAGCTACCCCTCCTCATCCCCTCTTCTAACACCTCCCTCTACACACCTGTCCTGCCTCTCTCCTCTGGTGCTGGTCCCTCCCCTGCAGGTGTCTGCCATTCTGCTTCACCCCAGAATCTCCTGGCACCTGCACCTTCCTTAGCCCTGCACCCTCCTGGTGCCTCCCCTTCCTCACTGCCTCTGCCCCTTTGCCCTCTTTTTCACTGATGTCCACCCCTCACCACTCTCTGCCCCTATTCCCCTCATGCCCCTGTGCCCTCACACATGACTTGCTCCATCCCCACCTTTCTCATGCCCACCCCTCCTTTCAAGCCTTCTCCCAGCACCTCCCCTCTCCCCTCCAGACCCTAATGCCCTTCCCCTCTCCTCTTCTCTCCTCTCCTCTCCCAGCATCACCCTGTCCCTCCTCCCACTGACACCTCCTCTCCTGCCCTTTTCCTCATTGTCTGAACTTGGCCCCCTGGCATTTGTATCTTCCCTCTCCCTTCCACCTCCGCACAAGCCCCTTCCTCTCCCACCCCTTCCCCCTAGTTTTCCCCCGCCCTGCCCTGCCCTGCCCTGCAATGCCGTACCTTCTGCCTTCCACTTGCGGGGCTGGAGTCTGCGC
Organism: Rafetus swinhoei; assembly: GCA_019425775.1. Classification (NCBI taxonomy): domain Eukaryota; kingdom Metazoa; phylum Chordata; order Testudines; family Trionychidae; genus Rafetus; species Rafetus swinhoei. The sequence goes on from CM033449.1 coordinate 120,020,874, forward strand.
TTGGGCCCCAAATGTCCCCGGACTCCGAACCGGAACCTAGGCCAGCACCACGCGGCACCGCACACTTTTAAAGTCCCGGGCCGTGACGTCACATCATGCCCGGGCGTCTCCCCGGTCACCTGCAAACGCTGCGCAGCGTGCGCAGGCAAGGGGGAGCCAACTGAATGCTGGCATGGGCGGCGAGTTCTATGGCCGTCCCCCGGCCCCGGACCGTCCCTGCCATGCGCAGCGTGCGCGGGCAAGGGGGAGCCGACTGAACGCTGCGCATGGCAGGGACAGCCCAGGGCCGGGGGGATGGCCATATAACTCGCTGCCCATGCCAGGTGAGCCTGCGCAGCGTGCGCTCGCTCTCACCCCGGCCCGGCGCCCCCCTAGCGTCGCGCCCGGGGGCAACTGCCCCCGCACCCACTTCGCTACGCCTCTGGATAAGCCCCATGTTCTGAGTTACCGTCACCACTTTAGTACACAATTTATGTGACGTGTTCCAAAGGGCTTCTCTGCCTTTTCACTTCAGTCTCAGAGAGCGGGTCCTCAGAGCACAATAACACTCAACAGCTCCCTGAGTAACCAGTTGTATTAAATTCTGACTTGTGTTCCTCATAATCTTTCAAAAAACCGAACAATGGGGCAAAAGAAGTTTAGTCCCAGCTCTGCAACAGAATGTGAATTTATACAAGTACTATATTTAGAGAGAAAAAAAGAGCTTTGATGATTTGATGACAAATATAAAAAGCTACCCACAGTTAATCTGAACAATTTAAAACACACATACAGTCTCACATGGAAATGTGAAATCAGATTAAAACTGCCTCTAATTTGCCAATTCACAATTCTGAGTGTGGATAGACAAATTCAGAGTTCACAATGTTTTTTACCCTAATGGGCATATGGCATTGAAAGGGGTTCCTTCATATTGTAACGAGTGGTATGAAACTTTCTGTGGGATAAGTTCAGAACTCACACAAACCTTATGTCTCAGACACTGTCTTCAATCAGTGTTTTCATGTGGGGGTGGTGTCCTGAAAGATTTTCTCTGGATATTTTTAAGGGGTAGTCAAATGTCAAGGTTGCTATTCCCATTGGAGGAAAGGATAGCTCAATGGTTTGAGCATTTGCCTGCTAAACCCAGGGTTGTGAGTTCAATCCTTCAGGAGGGCATCTAGGGCAAATCTGTCAGGGAGGGTGCTTGGTCCTGCCATGAGGGCAGGGGACCAGACTCAATGACCTCTCAAGGTCCCTTCCAGCTCTCTGAGATGAGTGATTTTTAATGGAGATATACCTAAGTCAACAAAAAAGGAAAAGAAGTTTGAGGTTATAGGAAACAAGACCAATGACTTATTTTGCTCTTTAATGGGAAGAAAAGGGGAAAGATCAACTGGCTCTTCATGAGGTAGGATTTCAGCTACAGAAGCAAAAGTTGAGAATCTAGTCCCTTGAGCAAAGGGGAGATAGAAATGAACTATAGCCACACGGTAAGGACCAGAGAGAAAAGAAACTGTGGCAGGATGCAGGGCGCAGAACCCTTGGATGTCAAGTGAGGAATACTCACATGCATGATTACAGGCTTGCAAAACAGTGAATCTGTCTACCTTTGCTTGTTCCCTACTTCCCCAAAAGAATGCTTTGATCACTGTATAATGCCTGCCATTTTCAATCTCTGGATTCAGAACAGAGGCAAAGCATCTGTGAAATAGGCAGACCCCACAGGGCTGAGAGGGCAGTCATTCACCTTGTCATAATACAGTCACATTTTACAGATAATGCCATTTAAATTCAGCTTGAGCCTTAAAATAGCTATGGATAACATTCGTTTTCCTAGAATACAGAGGATAGATTACCATTTCATAAGAGCTTCATTGCACGGTGTGAGTAGTTAGGTTCAATATAAGTTATAAAACATTTATGGAATCTATTTCCATATCAATGGAAAGGTAAATGAGTGAATATGACTTACTGGAAGGATGTGTGTTTATTGAGATGAATGTGACAGAAAACAATAAAACTGACTAAGTTTGACATGCATAACTGGAGTTAAACACCACAAGGGGCTTAATGTGCAATGACAGTGCCATTTTGTCTATAATTTATCATTATCATGCCCTTCAATATTGAAAAAAGTAAAATATTGATCCCAACTACATTTTTCTTCTCCAAGCGAGACCACTATGTAAATTGCTCTAGAGCATGTGCTGTTTTGTTTCTTTAACTACATCTTCAAGTTTAAAAAGCTAACACAGAAAAGCAGGAAGCCTTTTGGTCTAAGTAGCGGATGGTACAAAGCCAACCTACCCTGCTCCGGGGTACCACATCTTTGGGATGGTGTAGCCTTCTCTTTTCACATACCAAGGCATTCCTTCAGATCAGTTTGAACTGGAGCAGAGTAACACAGCCCTCTTTCCCTCATACCACTTTTCAAACTTGATTGTGCAGCCATCACATGTGGGTTGTCCCAGTGAAATCAACAGAACAAAATCTTTGAGTACCATTCAGTTTAAGGGTTGCATAAATAGACTTACAAATGCACAGAGATAGAATGGTCTCTGCAAAAACATTTAGCACTGAAATCTACTCTTCTGTTCTCCCCCATATCTCCACAGCACAAAACAGATCCAATTTGTTAGCCTCAGGGCACACACCTCAGCAGTCAACCCTTTCAGTGTGACACAGGTGACACATGTTTTTTCTTGCATTCTGAACCATAATTGACAGATTACATTGGGGTTTTAAAGCTGTTATCTCATTACATGAATCAAATAAGTCAGTTCTGCAATTTGTGACAGGCCAAACATAAAGGAACTGGGTCAGCAGCCTGAACATTTTACTCACATGAAGACAAAAACAAAACATCTTGAAGCACAACAAAATGTGCATTCCATATTTTGGTCATTTGGAGCCTGATGGTTACCCATGCTGCTGCAGATTTGCTATTTCTGCCAAAATAAATTCATGCAATGCCCTACTTAATATTAGTCAGCCCACGATTAATGCATCCCCTCACCTTTGAAGCAGCCCTGGCTGCCCTTTCTTATCTTGAGTCTACTGTGGTTGCCACCACCAATTACAGTAGGGCTACGTCTAGACTGCAAGCCTTTTTCGAAAGAGGCTTTTTTGAAAGATGCTTTTGAAAAAATCTCTTTCAAAAAAGAGCATCTAGACTACAACCAGTACTTTTGAAAAAGCAAGCTGCTTTTTCAAAAGAGAGCACCCAGGCAGTCTGGATGCTCTCTTTCGAAAAAGCACAGTTTGCATTACATAGCACCTTTTTTCGAAAGAGCACTTTCCAAAAAAGGCATTATTCCTTGTAAAATGAGGTTTTCCGAGGTCGAAAAAACTGCTGCGTTTTTTCGATTTACTTTTGAAAGAACGCGGCAGCAGTCTAGACGCAGGGGAAGTTTTTTCGCAAAAAGGCCACTTTTTCTGAAAAAACCCTGTAGTCTAGACACACCCTAGGAGCGAAGAGCTATTTCAGGTGATGGGCAACACTAACACAAGAACAAATGGGAATAAACTAGCATGAACAATTTTAGGATGGAAATTACTAAAGGATCCCCCATCATCAGAGGAGTGATGTCCCAGAACAGCCCCCCATTAGCATTAGTCAGGCAAGCCAGGGACCAGACTTGATGACCCAACAGTTACCTTGCAGGCCTGTCTTCTAAGATAGACATATAGAAAAACAAATATAAATTAAAACAAATAGAAAAACTGCACATACAAGGTTTAATCCTGCAAGGTAATGATCACTTTAACCTTGACTCAGGAACACATTTAAAAATGTCTAAATGTAATCAATTTCATTGAAATCCCAGAGATTATTGCCATGCTTACAGTTAGGCACATACTTAAGTTCTTTGCTGGATCAAGGCCAGCATCTCTGATTGCTGTGAAAACATTATCTTTCACAAATACTCTTCACAAATTCCTATGAGAGAGAGTCTGTAATTTTAATATTCACATTTTATAGTCTGGGTATAGATCAATGGATTGGCAGTACTTATAAAATAGGTTGAGTGAAAACCTATTTTATAAGACCTTGCGATGGTCTCTTATGAGTTCATTTTTTTTCTCAAGTTTAATCCTTCCTCCCTCTCTCTGCCTCTTTTTCCCTACACTGTCTACTTAAGAATTAATCTGTACACCCACAATGCTTATTCCCAGTATTGGCTTCCATGACATCATGGAAAAATGCAAAAAGCACTATTTCAGTCTGATTCTCTTGGGCTCCTACCTCACTGAATTTTAGAGGGTAGAATTTTCAGCACAACCTTTTTATGGTATATTACATACAGTATTAGAAAAGTGAAACTAGGAAAATTAACAGTATAACAAGGTTGTCTGCCCCCTGTAAAGGCACTGGGGATGAGGGTCAGATACCTCTGTTCCAAGACATAGCCCTCTAAGGACAAGTGTCCCACAAGAGGATTAGCAGTAAACCTGGGAATGAAATATATATATCTATATGAAAAAAAGTACCTGTGAACTGTAGGACCTGCACTAATGAAGCTAATTAAGGGTACGTGTACACTGCAGCATTATTTCAAAATAAGCTATTTCAGAATAATAACTCCTGAAATAGCTATTTCAAAATAGCGCACCCACACGACAAATGCCTATTGAAATAGCACGAATCTATATTGAAATAGCACGTCCACAGTCTGTGGGGGCTGAATCCCATTTACAGCCCCCCGGAAGCACTTCGGGCAGGGCATCAGGATAGCAGTCACTTCCTGTAGCTGCTGCCTGAGGCTCATCCTTAAAGGGGCTCCCCTCTACAGCCATGCTTCAGGCTTTTCAACTTTGCCTACTTCCTCAAGGTACAGCAAACATCTCACTGCCCGCTCTGGGTGTCCTTATGGACACCACAGCACTTCTGCCATGGAGCTGGACCTTTTGCAAAGCAGTCGCCAGCTCTTAGACCTCCTGCTGCACCTCCTGGTGCAGTTACTGCACACTGCCCATGTGGCAATGCAGGAACAGGACCCGCAACCCACTGCAGGGCACCTCCTCACCCCACTCTACATGCTGCCCATGCAGCAAAACTGCTCCCGCACTCCCCTGCACACTGTCATTTCTGGCAATGGGACACCGTTCCGACCGGTGGAATTGGATCTTCATGGAACAGTGCGATGACCAGCAGTGGCTCCAGAACTTCCTCATGCAGGAGGACACCTTCCTGGAACTCTGCGAGTGGCTCGCTCATGTCCTCCGGCGATGGGACACCCGCATGCGATCCGCCATCCCCCTCCAGAAGCGGGTCGCCATCGCACTTTGCAAGCTCACCACGCTGGACAGCTACTGCTCCATTGGGAACCAGTTTGGCATGGGGAGATCAACCTTCGAGGCCATGCTCATGCAGGTATGACTCCCTTGCTATTGTCCTGAGAGTGGTATACTACTGGAATGGGGTTACCTAGGAATGGGGGTGGAGGGAGGTTTTTCAGTCCCCCCTTCACAAAGCCCTGCCGGAGATGGGTTAAGTTGGGGTTGCTTCTGCTATGGAAAGGGGGTTGGGCTCGGGGAATTCCCAAGGGCTCTGGCAACCCTGTGATTCTCTGTTTGTATCCTTCTTCAGGTGGTGAGGGCCATCAACGCCATCCTGCTTCACAGGGTCGTCATCCTGAGCAACGTGAACCTCACTGAGGCTGGCTTTGCTGCCACGGGCTTCCCCAACTGTGGTAGGGCACTGACATCACCCACAACCCCATCCGGGCCTCCAACTACTGCGCCTCTGATTATGTCAACCAGAAAGGGTACTTTTCAATAGTTTTGCAGGCACTCATGGACCACCGAGGTGCTCCACCAATATCAAAGTCGGGTGGTTGGGGAAGGTGCACGACACATGTGCCTTCAGGAACTCCTACCTCTTCCAGAAGATCCACGCTGGCACTTTCACCCATAACTGCACCATCAGGGTCAGGGACGTGGGCATGCCAATGTGCATCATGGGGGACGCAACCTACTCTTTGCTCCCCTGGCTAAAGAAGCCCCACTGAGGGCACCTGGACCTCACCAAGGAATGGTTCAATGCCAAGCTCAGCAGGGCCTGCACCATGGTGGAGGGCACCTTCGGCCATTTGAAAGGGAGGTTCTGCTGCCTCCTCACCTGACTGGACCTCAGCGAGCAGAACATCCCCCAGCTGGTGTTGGCCTGCTGAATCCTGCACAACCTGTGCAAGAAAAAGGGAACATTCCTGCCAGGGTGGGGGGCAGAGGCTGAACAGTTGGCTAGGGCCTTTGAGCAGCTGCGCACTGCTGCCATTCGGCACGCCCATGAGGGAGCTGTGTGCACCCAGGAGGCCCCTGAGGGAGAGTTTCAGACAAGGACACCTGTGACACTCTCCCCCAGGCCTCTCCACAAGGGCCTCTGCATTGGCCCTCTGCGCCTTTCCTCCCACACCCCTCCCTTCCCACCTTTCCCTCCTGCTCCACCCCCCTGCAGATACAATAAACCTACTTTTTGTTTTGAAAGAATAAACTTTTTTTTTAATTTGAAGTAAAATATAACTGGGGAGAGACTGGGGAAAGAACCTGGGAGGGGGAAGAAGAGAAGTGGAAAGGGGAGGTGGAGCTTGGGGATGGGGCTGGGGCTGGGACTGGTACCTATCTAAGGTGATCCCACCACCTCATGTGTGGGGCCCTTGGTGGCCACAGGGTGGGGCTAGGGGAAAAGCCGGAGGAACAGGAGCAAGGGCAGGGGTGGGAGCAGGTGGTGTGGTGCAGCCCCAGGTCAGCATCCAACCTCTGGGCCTGTTGCTTCAGAATCCTCGCCCTAATGTGTAAGCTGACACCAAAAGGTCTGGGTTCAGATGAAGGTGATGTGCTTTGAGCCAGGCCATCTGTGACCTAGACAGTGGTCACTTTCCCGCAGGGTTACAGATGTCCCAGGAGAACCTCGCTACCCTCGTGTCCTGGGGACAATCAGGCATGGGAATGTGCCAGCTAGGCCAGGTGCCTGCGGGCAGAAGTGGGGTGGCGGGGTGGCTCACCTTCCCTCCATGCCATGCACACACGAGGTCTGGCAGTGGCAGCGTCCCACAGGGAGAGGACTTCTATCCCTAGCCACAGGAGAAGGGGGACGAAGGTGTTGGGGGGAGGTGTGTGTGAGTGGCAGAAGCCACTTGCTGGAGAGGGTAATACTGGGGTTTCCTCCTCTTGCTACCCCCAGTAGGTTCTCATGCAGGGGCTCAGTGTCCTCCACCTCGTCTCACTTGCCTGGGAGTGGATGCTGCCCTGAGACTGAAGGCATGAGCCTGTGCCGTGTGTAGCCCTGATGTGTGCATCCATGACCTCAGCCTCCTTCATGGTGCCTTGTGGTGGGAAGGTGTCCCACCATGGGGTCAGGAGTAAGACAGGCCTCCCCAGAAACCCTGTGAGCAGGAGCGCAAGATTCCTTTGGGGCAGCCTCATTGCAGGTGTGTGCTCTGGACTGGCGCTCCATGTACACCCACATGCACAGGCTGCTGTGCAGTCCCCAGGCCAAGAAAGCTGAGCGGGGAGTGCACAACCTCTCGCCGCCTGCCAATTCCCACCATGTGTGTCTAGGGGAAGTAATGGAACTCACCTGATGGGCCTTCCCCAGCCTCATCCAAGCCCTGGCTAAGCCGGGGGTAACATCCTGGGAGGGGGGTACCAGCTCCTGGGACAGGCTCACCTCCTGGCTGGCAGGCATTGTGTCCACACTGGCTTCATCTTCCTCCTCCTCCTCCTCTTCCAGGAGCCCACCCTCTGGGAGGCTGATAATGGGTGTTTCCAGCCCAGAGTCTACAACTAGGGTGGGGGAAGGGACCAACTCTCCTCCCAGGATGCGGTGGAGATATTCAAAATACTGGCACATGGGGGATGCCGCTCCCTGGCCTTCATGTATGCCTGCCTCCGCTCCTTGACTTTCATGCGCACCTGCTCCTGGCTGTGCATGTGGCCCTTCTGACCCAGACCCTTGGCCGTCCAGCTGTAGATGTCCTCAATCCTGTGCCTGGTGAGGAGATATTGGAGGTTTGCCCCCTCCCCCCCCCAGACCTCAATGAGATCCAGCATCTCTGCACCAGACCAGGGTGGGACCCACCACTTTTGCCACCAAGCAAGGGCTTGGGAGCTGGCTGCTGGCAGACCAGGGGGGAGGCTCAGTGGGAGCACAGGGGTCTGCCATAGCACCTGGGTCCTGCTGCATGGCACAGGGCTGGCAGGGCCTTCCTTCTGCCACAAGCCCTTTTCCCTGTGGCTGCAGCTTTAAAGGCTGCAGAGGAAGGGGAACTATAAAGTTCTGATGGATGTGGACAGAGTGGCCACCAGGGCAGCTATGAGAAGCCCTGGAGGCCAATTATTTTGAAATAACCACAACTGCCCCATCTACACACACCCTGTTTTGAAATAAATATTTTGGAATAGGTGCTATTCCTCATGAAATTAGGGTTTATTATTCTGGAATAAGAAGCCCGTTATTTCAAAATAATGGCTTTGCTGTGAAGATACTCACCTTGTTATTTTGAAATAATGCTGTAGTGTAGACTTGCCCAAAGTGGGCTAGATGTGCTCCATTCATAGCTTTTGATTCGGAAATGTGGGTATCAAAGACAAAAGAAATTGGCTTTGTAGTGTGTTAACCAGTTAATGTCTTTATGCAAGCTTAGGGTAACAGTGCCAAATCTGTGAATTAATTCCAGTTCTGCAGTCTCTCTCTGTGGTCAATCAATCATGGATTTAAAAGTAGCCATTCTTCTACAAAGGAATTTTACCACGCAGTTACAGAGACAGAGTGCAGAACTGGAAAAAGTTATGAATGGGCATCAATGCTAAGGCACTCTCAGGAATATTGTAGAAAAAACAAGTCAGTTATTATAGTAGTTTGGGGGACTATGACATCCTACACTTCTTCCCCACTGACTAATGTATGGAGCAGGAAAATCACAGAAAGAGCACTACAAGGCTGAGCAAAGTGGCAAACTTGCTGAGAAAAAGTACCCATAACAAATCTGTAGAAAGCAGACGTGTAGCAGTGAGGATGGGAAAGGGGATAAGGTTGCCAGCGCATGAAGCCAGCAGGAAAGGGAGCTCATTAGTGCTAGCAGCTGGGCCATCCTCAATTGTTGAAGCACTGGAGTGACTTGGAATTTCTCAGCCTTTTTTCCAGGTGGCCCCTTCCAGACCTTCTCCCTGCCAAACTTGGGTGACCTAACTGTGCAGTTCCCATTTGTGCTCTGTGACAAAGTGGTGGTTGAGGGTATCAGCCATGGTATTTTTTTCCCCAGGTAGGTATGTTGCCGTGATGGTTATGTTGTGTCGTATACAACAATTCCAGAGCCAAATCACCCCTGCACATAGGGAAAGGGCCAATGTACAACACTGTGGGCATATTGTCTGTGAGAATACACACTGAAGGTCCCTGAATGTATGGGAGGAAATATTTGCACACATTATGAACCGCTCTAAGCTCGAGCAGGTTGATGTGAAGCCTGAACTCACTGATGGACCACTTCCCTTGTGCATATTGTTCTTGGAAGTGGACACCCCAACCTAGAATTGAGGCATCTGTAGTGATTTGTTTGGATGGTTGATATCAGTGGAAGGGCACCCCCATGCAGAGATTCTGTGCCTGGGTCCACCATTGTAAGGAAGTACGGTCTTTCGGTGGAGGCGAAATGTGCCCGTGGATGTGGTGGTTGGCTGGTGTATACAGTGAGGCAATCCAGTTTTGAAAACATTGAAAGCGCAGTCTGGCATGTGGGATGACATATGTAGTGGCTGCCATATGCCCCATGAGCTTGAGACAGGTTAGAATGGGAACAGTTGGACTGGTGGTCATGATTGTGACCAGGCTTTTTATATTGTTGAAGCGTTGATTGGGAAGATAGATTCTATGACAGCACGTGCCTATGAGAACCCATATGAACTCTAGGGATTGTATGGGACGTAGAATGGATTTTTGATCACTGATGATGAACCCTAGAGAGTGAAGGAAGGTCTTTGTGAATCTGATCATGTTCCTTGTGATCTGTCTGGAGGGACCTCGGATGAGGAAATTGCCCAAATAAGGGAAGATTGTGATGCCTTTTTGACAGAGATACACCGCTGCAACTGCCAGGGTCTTGATGAAGACTGTGGGGGTAGAGGAGAGTCCGAACGGGAGGACTCTGTGTTGAAAATGGTCTGGTGCTACTGTGAAGCATAGAAAACATACGTGTGCAGGGTGTATCGTGATACGGAAGTATGCATCTTAGAGGTCGAGGGCTGCAAACCAGTCCCCCATGTCCAGTGTGGGAACAATTGTAGCGAATGTAACCCTTTTGAAATGCTGCTTTTGAAGGTATCTGTTTAGTTGACAGAGGTCTCAAATAGGTCTCCAGCCCCCTGTTCTCTTTTCGATGAGGAAGTAGTTTGAGTAAAAACCTCTCCTTTGGTATTGTTTAGGGGCCTGTTCTACAGCTCCTATGTTAAGAAGGTGTTGGACTTCTTGGCGGAGCAAGCTTTTGTGAGAAGTATCCCTGATGAGGGAGGGAGATGGTGGGGAGGTTGGGGGAATCGACATGAAAGGGATAGAGTAACCACAGCCGATCATTTCTAAAACCCACTGATCTCTGGCGCTTGCTGCCCTTTGTGCAATCGGTGGTGGAAGATGTTGGACTCGCCTAGCACTGGTGTGGAGGGGAGGTCGAGCTGACCCTTGACCAAACTCTCAAACCTGCTGTCTAGAGGCCCGAGACGTGGAAAAGCGTGTGTTTGTGGCTCTTCTCCATTGGTTTCGCAGACAGAAGTGGCTTTGGTCAAATGGTCGATGCTGCTGCTGCTTGCCAAATGTTGCATCCCAATGTCTTTCGTGGGGCATATATCACTTCCTTCAGTAGGTGGTGCGTGAGTCTTTGCTAGAATGCAAAGCTTCATCAGTCTTTGCAACGAACAATTTCTCCTTATCGAATGGCAAGTCTTCTACCTTGGCCTGGAGGTCCTTAGGAATTCCAGCTGCTTGAAGCCAAGATGAGCGTCTCATTACTATGGCCGTTGCCATAGCCCTTGCCACAGTGTCGGCAGCGACAAGGGCCATCTGTAGAGCTGTTCGGGATATAGTATACCCCCTCTTTGATGATGGCTTTGAGAATGGGTCTCCTATCCTCCGGGAGATGTTGCATGAACTCTGTTAGTTTTGCATAGTTGTCAAAGCCGTGATTAGCAAGCAGGGCTCTGTAGTTAGCTATACGAAGTTGAAGGGTTGAGAAGGAGTACATTTTTCTCCCAAACATGTCCAGGCGTTTGTAGTCCTTGTCTTGTATATTTGTTCTGCATTGAGGATTTTTAGAGCTTTGATTCGCAGCATCTACCACTAAAGAATTGGGCTGAGAGTGTAAGAATAAAAAAGTCCATGCCTTTTGATAGAACAAAGTATTTCCTATCAGCCCTTTTGTTGGTGGGGAGGGGGGAGCTGTGGCTGGCATTTGCCATACTGCATCCACTGCTTCAAGTATTGCCTCGTCTAGAGGCAGCACAATTTTGGTTTTTGTAGAGGGCTGGAGGTTCTTCAAAAGCTTGTGCTGCTTTTCCTGCATTTCCTGACTGATGGCCACCCTTTTGAATAAATCTTGAAATTGTTTCAGATCGTCACTAGCCGAGGGATCATCTGGGATAACTGCTTCTTCAAAAGACAAGGTGCAGAAGACAAGTTATCATTTGGTGGCATCTCTGATTGTTGGATGCTGGGATCATCCTCGATCTGCCCTTCCTCGAGGTCCGTGCCCTCTGATGGGGAGTGTGATGGATCAGATTTCTGTACAGGTGCGGGAGGGGCATGGGAGCTGTGCTGTAGTGCCCACTAACAATAGGGAGACCATCGGCTATGATGCCAAGGGTAGTACTGCCAGTCAGGGTGCCATGGAGTGTATTGATAGTGCCATAGCCTGTGTGCCCCATACGATGCAGGCGGTCTGCCTAGGGACAAGTGTTGTGAAGAGAACACACTCCTTGTATCCCCCTGACTGAATTGTGATAACATAGGCAAGTGTGGCGAGGGCACAGAGCCTCCCCTTGATAAGAGAGAGTGAGAATGGTGCCGTGCCAAGGACTCTGCCGGGGTGTGTTTCTCACTGTTCTGTCAAACATGGTGGAGAATGAGTTTTGCGTGTTAAAAAACAGCAGGTCGCTGGTTCATGCCACGGTGCAGAGTCTGCAGGTGCTGACGCTGGAGGCATTGGTGCCATTGAAATCCCGGCAGATCGGGGGTTAGCCTGAACTGTTAGAGGGCAGTTGGAACTTGCCCTGTCATTTTTCGGCAGCAGAGGTGAGAGTTGTGCTGGGGGCTTGCAGGGCACCTGGGACAGTGCTGCTGTCAGGGTGCTGCAGGTGCCAGTGGTATGTTTGTTGATTCAGGGCCTTTAGCAGGTGCCCTTTTAGACGGCTGAGGAGCCAGTTCACAGCCTCTTTAGAGCGCATTTTTGAGCCTGTTACTGAGGAGGGCCAAGATTTTTCAATGCCCGAGGTGCCTGGTTCATCTCCCTTACTAATTTGTCACAGGACGAAGCAGGCCGGTGAGGGCTTTGTTTTTGAACACGCTTTTTGCAGTGAAGGGCTTCAGAGGTTTCCCTGAGGGGACATAGCACCCGAGCCCTTATTGCCCCATTTATACGGATGGAGGTCTAGGCCTTTATCTATGGGCAGCATGCGTATTCTGAGATCTCTATCCTTGCGAGCTCTGGCTGACAGATTGCGACAATGAACGCTTTTTTGTGAAACATGCGTCTCTCCCAAACAGCGTATGCATTTGCTGAGGCCATCAGAGGCTTTTAAAGCCAGGAGAGGCCGGTATGTCATCCGGTGGCAGACTACAATGCTTGCAGATGCAAGTGTTATTGATGAGTAAAACTGCCTTTCCCCCTCTTTACATATATATATATATATATATATTTTTTTTTTTTTATATTTTTGCAGGTTTATAGTTTGCTGTGGCTTGCCGCTGCATGGTAGCAAACTGTTGTTCTGACTAACTATATACAAGCTGAAATAAAGAACTGTGTAGGGGTTTTTGTAACTATTAACTGTCTAATAGAAAAAGAAGGAACAGAAGCAGGTAAGTCCATACTATCTATCGAAAATAATTTTTCTTCTCTTCAGAAGTGAGATAAGGAGGAGAGAGGTTGGCGCTCCATCCGTAGCTGAGGGCGGCGAAGAAGGAACTGAGGGGAGTCGGGCTGTGCACGCTAACTTCAAAGGCGGGAACACAGAGCGCCTCTCTCTCATGTGCAGCCCGACTGGACACCGTGGTGCTGGGACAAGCCCAACACCAACAGTGAAGCACCCACGGAGACATCACTCAAAGAAGAATCATGGAGGTTAGGTCCATCAATACATAGAATGGGTAGGAATGGAGTCCCTATCTCTGTCAGAGGCTGGAAATGGATGACAGGAGAGGGATCACTTGCTGATTAGCTGTTCTTTTCTCTCCCTCTGGGGCATTTACCATGTCCCTTGATACACGGGTAAATTTTAGCCTAGTGACAATTTTTGAACTCGCAAAGCCATTTAAAGACCACTGTAGAATAACATCAGAAGTCACCATTACTGTTACCAAAATGCTTCTTCTCTGAGCACGCTATTCATTCTGCAGCCTAAACCCTGTTTCAGATGGCATGAACCCAATAGCATGAAAACGTCAGTTAGCTTACTCCAACATTCATTATTGTACACAAGGTGAAACTGATTTATTATGAACTTGAAAAATAGATTTTTCTCTCCATGGACTCACAAGGAATTTTCAAAATAATATAATTTAACTAAAGGATATCTAAAACTTTAACAATGTATTGAATTGATCAACACAGAGGGGGTTGGTATGTAAATATTTTTATACAAGCTTTCAAGTTCTCTTTTATTAAGAAACTGTACATTATATACTGATTTTATTAAACCATTAAAACAACTGAGAAATTAGATAAAACTTATAGTTCGGCAAAATGCGTACTAACATTTGTGACCAGCGCCAAACCCACATTCTATCACATTCCCTGTTCTTAGCAGAGCTGGCTTATTCCAAACCTTATTGTTCACCGAGGGGTAAAATGTCATTTGTGGCAATACTACTTGGCTTCACTGAAATGGTCAGCCAATCATGTGGCATCATATGCGTGAAACTAAGTAGATCTGAAACAAGTTAGTTCCAGCATGCTTTCCATAACATAAGCTGTCAATCCTTATGAAGTCATCTTCATGACAAACTAATTAAGACACAGCTGTAAAAGACAAGCCACCTCCAATTTATTTTGTGTAAATCAAATCTAATCTTAAATTTGACAAAACATCAAATACCTGCCAAAAAGTAGAAATTAAATCAAACTTTATATAAAACCATTAGCTGTGGAAAAAACATTATCTTCCATACAAACAAACAAAAAGCTTTGTTCTTAACTATCTATCAAGTTAACTAATACAATAGAGAGCAGAAAGGACACACCTTTTTGAAATCTGACACTCCATAGTGCAAACAGATGAGTAGCCTGCCATAGTGCAGTAAATCTCACAAAATGCTAATCTGATTGGGACTTGATATAAATACAGCTGCTTGACTGTACTGAGTTTCTCTGCACTATGGCACTGAAATTTCAATAGATGGCAAAAAATGAGGATTCTTCACTATTAGCTGCGAATGTCTTAGTACTCGTATTCAGTACCAAATACATTCATAGAGAGACCACGTTGTTTCTGACTGCCACACGTCAGATCCAACTATATCTGAACCTTGCTTTGTATAAACATTTAATGAGAACAGATTGTCTGTTTCTGGGCCACCTGATAAACTGTTAGCAATAGTGCCTCTCTTTCTGTGTTTGACATGGCAGCTTCAAACTGAAGTCAAGATGGTGCAGCGATTACAGCCTGTTTGTTGCTTAAAAAATTTCTAAAAAGAACAGATGGATGGAGCCGTCTGATAAATTGAACTCATGCTGTGTGGAGGAAGATTTCTGTTGATTTAACCTAACAATGGCTATCCAGTTTCTGTAAACATGCTGGGAACATACCATTCAATTTTACCTTTACTGCTAAGAACTTACATGTTAAAACAACCCAATCAGCTTAGTTTTACGGTGTAATTATTTAAAATTATTTTCTCCAAATGCAAATATACTAAAATATTAGATTCATCATAATACACAAAGTAAATAGAGTTTGCATAAAGGGGAGGAGACACAGCAACTTATCTTCAAGGTTTATGTTAATCATAGACCTCTAAGAAGTCAGACCAAATAGCCTGCAATTTTTAGGGCATTCCCCTTCTGCAGAATGCCAGTTGTTTGTGATGGGGCTGACCTCATGGCTAATGGAGTCTGGCATTAACATCTGGTGGGGATTGACTTTTCCAGGATTTTTTTTTTAACTACCAAAGCTGCACATTGACTCAAACTTACTTACCAGCAGGTAATCTCCAAGTAAGAGGAACATATCCAACAAAACACCTTAAGGGGCAACTGTAACATTTTTCTTTAGCCAAAGTAGTCAAAACACAGGGCTTTTTTCTTCTTTGACTCTTATCTATTGAAGAATCAAGGTATCACTTGAATTACAAATGTTTAACTCTTCCTATGCGCATAATAAAAACTTAGATATGAAAAGAGTTGTCTAACCAGGTTAGAAATCAACTGTTTCATGAAAGCTTGGACTAAACTACAAAAACAAAAGTTGCTGCTTGCAGATGTCAGAAACAGAAGCAGCTGCCCTGGCACAGGATACAGTTTGTCCCTGACTATAATTGCCATTCAATAATGCTTGATTTGCCCCCTTAGGTAGCTTTTGATGTTAGTCATGGATATTTTTACATAGTGTAGAGAGGGCTTAGTGGATTTTCTATATATCTGTGTCTACAGACTAATTACATTCAGGTGAAAAGTAGAACATTAGTTATAATGTATTTGATTTGAAACTCCTCATGAACAGGAACATAGCTTACTCACAACTTACAATTTGATTACCCATAATGAATTAACTATTTAGATTCTGAACTAAAATGTGAAATAATACTGTACAATTATAGTCATACATTTAATTAGCCTTAGAATAGTTTGATAAAAAAAGATCCTACTTTCATTGTATAGCAGGAAATGGGCTCATTCCATCAGATCCATTTTGTAATGGGCAATTTTTGCCATTGAATGGTGGCCGCAAACATCATAGCCATATGGCTCTGTTTATATGGAGCACCTCACTCCAGCCATCTGGGCTAATACTATCTCTACAATATCACCCAATCAATTCTTTATTATACATACACTTCACCTTAATTAGTCACAGTAACCACTTTACAAGCTGCTGACCTTCTATTCAACATCATGAATCAAAGAGTCAGGTAACTGTCTGCTGATATCTCACAATGCTAGTACTGATATCAAATGCCATCTTTGGCCACATGCTCTTCTTACCTTTTACCTGCCAAGTCTCCCACTGTGTGAAGAACTGAGTGCTATCTGTCACCACCCAGTTCATCACATTCACCTACATTTTCCCACTCTGTCAGCAGCAACTGAAGAGATGCTGTTGCTGCCTAGTAAAATAGGGACCACTAGGATGCATCCATGCCTGCATACAAGCCCTGCATCACAGCCTCACTTAACTCAGCCCATTTTCCAGCTAGACATGCACTTCTTCAGATTCACTCTACTGAATTCTTCTTTTCTAGCATCGTAAAAGAAATAAAAATATGTACATGAATTATATTATATTATGAGCATTGCTATGGTTTGCTTGTACCATTCACAAAGGTGTGCTAGACACTCCTGAACATTACAGAAATACATTGTAATTGTGGGTAACACCACAAACTGTCTTCTCAGAAATAAAGACACAATAGCACTCAAGCAAGTTTCCAAGAAGCCATTAAATGCTTAACGGTTCATTCATCAGCAGAGAGAAAGATGTAAACAAGATATTTACATTCTATCCCAAAGACAGTTCAACTCTTACATACACAGGGCAGCATCAACAAATATCTGAGAACCTGGAACTGGGGGAGGAGGTCTCTGGCTGAACAGGAAATATAGCCTGTGAACTGTTGCACTGTATGGTAAGTAACACATTTTGCTTTTACATTCATTTAAATATTAGCTCGCATTTTTGTAACCAATTCTGACTTTTATGCCTTATCACTTGTAATCACTTGTAATCACTTGTAAAATTTAGCTGCAATTAATTCAGTTTTTAAATTGTTTTAACCAATCCAGTGTGTTTATACTGAAGTGTTGGGGAACCTCTACTTTGAGAATACAAGACAGTTCATAACAATTACCCAGTGTTGGAATGAGGGACTATCTATGAGCTTGCACTACCCAAGAGCAATTCCACATACAGTTCTAAGGAACAAGATTGGGACTAAGAATTTGTATGTGTCACCCTGTCTGTAGTTCATGAGTATCTAAGAAAGCATTTATGTATTGAGCTGGGAGTGAATTTGCATGTTGAAGGCTGTGTAAGCAGACCAATAAAGCAGTGTAAAAGGCACATCAGGCTATAGGGAGTTCAGGGGACACCAACAAAACAGATTGTATCATGGAGAATGTCACAATATTGATGGTTTAAAACACTTTTTTAAAATGAAACATGATATTTGGCCTTCACACCAACTCTTCATTCAGTTTATGGATATTTATGAGCTGCACCAAAAATGGAGACTGTCTGTCCAAAGAGCATGTGAACTACTACAAGCATCTCCTTTCTGCTGTGCTATTTTGAAGCATAACTGTTCTGGAAGGACTGGCTCTGAAAGAATAGTAAAAACCTCCATGCCTTTTCAGTCCATTGCCTGATTGCTAAAGTGACAATTAAGGGATTTCATGGTATTGATTTCAGGAGAGAGAAACAATCATCCAGTAGTAACTGGACTGAGAGCAAGAACAGCAAGAACTACTGAACAGCCAGCAGGACAGTAATGATTCTCACAACTTACTGACTAGGACTCCATCTGCACTATGCAACTTTAAGCCAAAAGGCTTTTTCCCTATCTACCTAAATCTTTCTAAACCTTCTCCCAACCAAGGGTTTTTTATTTAAATACTAATCTGGTGTTAGGGTGACCAGACATCATGGTAAAATTGGGACCATCCTGATACTTAGGAACTCCCTTTACTGCCGCTGATCTAGGAACCAACCAGGTGCTTCCCAGGGTACATCTAGACTGCTTTCCTCTTCCAAAAGAGGAAATGCAAATGAAGCGCTGATTAGCATATTCTCACACTTCATTTGCATATCCTCTTCCAACCCTCTTTGCGAAAGAGGTTATTTCGCCAAAAACGCAGTCTAGACACGGCTTTTTCATGAAAAAAAAACCCTTTTTCGAAAGAACCCTTATTCCTCAAAAAATGAGGTTTACAGGTTTACCAAGAACGTGCTAGGCTTGCCCTCCTTTCCCCAGGTCACAATTTTTGAGTACTATGAAGTTCTATTTCTGGAGGTGTATCTAGGGGCCGACAGCAGCAGTCACACTCACAATGAAGATAATACCAAATTAAAACAATGTTTATTATGACAGGTATTAAAATGGCAAACAAAGCAAAGCATACAGCACTGATCACACAGATTGATTCAATCACTCCTGAGTGTAGCATTAACAAAATCTGGTTATATAAATTGTATTTATCGAAGTATACAGATAGAGTTACCTAATAAAATACCATACTCACATAGCCTTCTACAAGAAGGCCAAGCGTAAAAGGACCAGCCTCCCTCTGCCTTTGGGACTTTGGTGCAAGGTGAAGTGTGGAAAATTTTAAGCAGAGCAACTTAGAAGTAAAGTAAATTAAAGGCTTGAACATGAAAGAAGATACCTAATTAGGAAGGAGCGAGAGCCCCAAGCTTCCTTATTTCCATAGCTTTTATCAATCTTGTTGCATGATCACCCAGCCTCTAATGACCATAACCAGATTTCTGCACCCGGA
This sequence comes from Rafetus swinhoei, assembly GCA_019425775.1. Classification (NCBI taxonomy): domain Eukaryota; kingdom Metazoa; phylum Chordata; order Testudines; family Trionychidae; genus Rafetus; species Rafetus swinhoei. Next base: position 120,039,770 of record CM033449.1, read on the forward strand.
GATTTTGTGGGTGCACATACTTGATTAGATGTTGATAATGGGGCAGCTTTTGAATATGCATGAATAAGATCATCTGACGCCCCCATGGACTCGTTCCTAGAGGTGGGAAAAAGCAGGAACCGGCAATTAGGTGCAAGAAGGCCTGTTTCCTTTTTAAAAAAATATCGGTTGGCTGGGTCTTGCAGTTTTGGACCTATTTAGGTCTCACAAGGCACCGAGTCACATACCCTATCTGCGTACTGACCCAACTGAAGATTTTGCCACCAAGTCTTTCATAATTTCTAAAGAAATATTAAGGATATTTAGTTTAATTTCTAAAAGATATTAATCCTTACTTATCACACTACACTCCTGCAAAAGCCAACTCATGCAAGATAAGTCAAGTACTGCGGGCCTTGCATTACTGGCATCACTAAAAGTATAGGAAAAGGGATAGGACAGGAAAAGATATAGCTTAGCAGGCTACAAAGCTCCACTTCCACAGCTCCAATTGGCTCTGCACCCACCATTCCTGACTTGTGGTGGGGGGTAGCACTGAGGCTGTTCACCTTCAATTTGCAGCAGCGCTAGGGGCTGCTTTGGGGCTGTGCACCCCCAACCCAGGGCTTGTTGTGGGGCTGCAGCCAGGGGCTGCTACTGGGCCCATGTGACCCCGGCCCACGGCTTACTGTGAACCCCCGACCTGTAGCTTCCTCAAGCAGTGCACCCTGTCCCCCACAGTTCCAGTGGGGGCTGAGAGCCTGTGGCTGCCCCCTCTTTTGTCCCATGTTTTATTCTTGCTATCTGGTCACCCTATCTGGTGTAAGTAAGTATTGTTCTGTATTTGTAATGTAAACTGCAGCAGCTTTCCCTGAAGTTGTAAGAGTTTTTAAAAGTTAAAACCACAAAATATAGATGCAGTGAATTGAAGTAATGACTTTATCATAAGGAGTGTCTGCCTTTTAAGAGAGAAAACAAAATGAGGAATTTCACAGAGTCATTGAGCTGGATAGGGATTAGGAAATATTTTTCATTAAACTATAGTACTAAGTGTATGTAATAATTCCCCTTCAATATATAAATTATAATTCAATATTAATAAACATGGTAGGTACTGTTAAGATAATATCTATTGTTCTTATACTACAGGTTTAACCTCCTCTGTAAACTGTCACTCTCTCCCATGACAACATCTGTGGTCCAGAAGGCGGGTCCTGGTGGAGGGCTGGAGGCAGGGCTCCCTGCAGCTGGGCTGCCAGGCACAACCCACCTGGGCTGCCTGGTGGGGCTGTAACCTGGCGGTGCATTGCAGTGGGGCTGCAGGACTACTGAAAGCCTGGCGTGGGTCAGTTGAGCTGCCCATTGGGACCAGGAGGCCAGCGTGCTGCCTCATGAGGTCAGGAGCCCAGCTTCCTGGGATCTGGGCTGCCTGGCTTAGCTGGGAAGGGGAGGGGGACCGGCAGGGCAGTGTGGCTAGAGGCAGTGTGGGGAGTTGGCTGGGAGGCTAGTGGCTGGTTCAGGGCTGGGGGAGGGGGCAGTAGCAGGGGGGCCAGATACGACCTCTCTGGTCTCGTAAAATCCCTCATCTGGGACCAGTCAGGTCCCAAGTGTGCTGGATCAGGGGAGGTGCAACTTGTATTTGCTATAATATAAATGCTGCAGGGCAATGATGTTCTTTACTTTATTTGTCAACCAACATTGAAACATGAGTTAGAGAGTTGAGAACTGAATGGTCAACACAGGAATCTCAGAAATAATCCATACTACACCACTACAGTTTGAGTGCATTTGCTAAAAACCAGAATATACCCAGATTTCTGATTCATTAACCAGTCCACCTGGCACTGGGTTAACTGAATTCAATCTCTGTGTTTGTATGTTTTGTACAGTTTACTTAAGCACTAAATTAATAACAAAACCTCAATAGTTTAGCCAATAGGACCGATCTATTGGTAGTGGAAGCAAATGAAAAGACTCCTACTGACTTCAATGGGCTTTGTATCAGATGCACAAAGAATGACTGTACTGAGGAACATCTGTATTATTCCTATAGACATGACTGGTTTTCTGTACTACATTAAACCCACAAACCGTCACAGAGACTATAGCCCAAAGGTCATTGCAAAAGCTAGTAGAGTTGCCTCTTGACCTTTCCTAAGAATACTTGCAACAATCTCACTTGCTTATGTAATAATGTAAAAAAAGCAATAAATAAGGCCTAACTGAAAGTTCTGTAGGGCTTTATCTTATCGTTTACAAAAAATGACACTGACAAAATGACTTATACTGAGCCATCTCATGACATTTTACGATGACAGTTTTTAGGGTGAATGGCTTTTGTATGAAATACAGATGCTCTAACACTCATATCTTGTGAAGAAGCTCTCAAGATTCCATCTTGTATGTGCTGATATTCAGAACAAGTATGACCTAAGGTTAAAAAAAAAAGTAAGCTTTCCAATCAGTAATTAATTTGCTTAGTGGTAAGAAGAACAGCTCTGATCTTGCTAAGGAAGTAGTGCAGGGAAAACATGGTGTCTCTCTGAGCAGAGATACATTCAGGAGCTTCATCTTTTGGGGGCTAAAACATCCTTTTGATTGGAAACTTGCACAACTTAGTGTAATACAAGCAGTTCCTTCTTTAGAACAATTCTACACAATTGGGAGACACCCTTGGCTCAATAAAGTCAATGGAATTTTGTCATTGATTTAAATGGGGCCAAGATTTCACCCTATATCCTTTATAATAATCCTAAATAACTGATGGTATAGAAGGATGTCCTAAGGGTTTTTTCCCTCCTTGGATGATGATGTGCTATAACAAACTTACTCTACTCTACACATCAATTACTAGCCTGAAGATATCCAAGGCAAAGGCAGGAGGAATCCGCTATAAACCTAATACAAACACATTCCTTGAAAACATAAGATGCAGAACCATTAGCTCGAATTGCAAGGTCCTTCCAGGGAGCCAAAGGGGAAGTATTTTGTCTTTGGCATTATGACGACAGGTTTTCAGGGGACTGTAATTCTAAACAATTTATGCCTTACTCAACAAAAGAAACCTAGACTTTTCGCTTATCATAATGTTCAGTGTCCGAAACCTTAGGGAAGAACCTGCTGGACCTGAATGAGTAGACCCCCCTTTTTTAAATTCTGTTTTCTGTTGTGTTCTAGAAGGCAGGTTCTGGAGAAGGATACAAGAACTAGCCTTTTCCTGGATTTGATTAATGCCTATCCTCTTAAGTGTGATCAGGCTCATGAAATTATTATAGTACAGTGGTGCTCTTCATTTAAAGGCAGACTATTTTAAGTGCTGTGAAATTCACATGCTAACTCAGGATTATCTCAAATGTTGCTACACCCCATAGGAGTTCTGGGAGTATTAGTATTGCCGATGTGGAGTAACTTAAGTAAAAAATACAGCCTCTAACCCACCCCACCCCCCAAGTACCCTCTCTAGCATTTTCCAAAGTCATTTTTCTCTTCAACTTTTTTGGAGGTGACACACCTGAAGCTCACATTATTGCTCTAATCCTCCTCAGCCTGACTTCTACTTCTGCCAGTGCATGACTTACCCTACTCCTTTGGAGATAAGCACATGTGCAGAAAGCACATGTGAGCAAGACCATGGCTGTGGGAAAGCAGAAGATTTTTCAGGAATTTATCACAGTATCTTGATGTCTCTAGGTAACATGCTACATTCTTTTAACCTGAACCCCAAAATTTGTCACTGGCTGAAAAATCGTCAAGTAAGGCATCCAGAAATCTTGGCCTGAACATCTGTAGTAATTGATCTGCTTAGCATTGCAAGATCTAAGTGACTTAGGAGCATAACGTTTTGTTTTCAGTGATTTAGGCACTTAGACCCTTTGAAATACTATGCTGATACAAACTGTATCAAAATTTATACAGAACAGAGTAGGCATCACACCATTGAGATGTGCAGAGCTGCTTTAGTAAGTAGCCCTGCACATCCTGATTTTTCTCTGCCTTTCACAGGAAAGCCTCACTGTATCCATCAAATAAAATGCAGAACTTCATCAAATTAAGGAAGCCAAACTATGAGAAAAGAGATTAACAGCACATGCACACAAAATCTGGTACAGAAGGAGTGTAACATGAATAAGATTTTGCATTAGGAATCAGTAAATACAGGTTCAGTCACTCTATGAATAGGTCTTATTCATGGAAGCAATACACAAAAACCGATTCCTGTACAGGACAAACAACAGACTCAACAGGGGAGACAAATGTGGGGCAGGTCTAAAAAAATGCAAGGTGATCCTCCGAATCAGGAGAGTCTGGAATAAGCTAGGCCCATCTAAATTTGCAAGATTAAAAGTTAGATAAGAGAAGGTACATATGGGCACTTTTTTTAACCCTTTTTCTCTCTGCTTGTTAAATTTCTGTGAAGAAGTAAACCATATTGTTTTTGATAAAGCAGTCCTAAGTCAATTCCATACTTGCCACAAATTCCCAGAGAAGATTCCAGAGCCAGATCCAAACCCACCTGGGCCAGCTGGAATAAAGAGGCCTGTGAAACAGGGGGTTTTGTAGCTTGTGATCCATTCTAAAGTGGGATAAACCACAGGCATCAAGGCTGTTCCCCACTCTGGCACTCCAAGTGCAGAAGGAGGGAGAGCACAAGAGACCTCAAAATACCTTGCCACTATAGGTTTCTGCTTAAAAGCTTCCGAAGGTCACTGATTCCCTGGCCCGGGGAGATAGGCTGCCATCATCAAGTGAAAACCCCCTTCTTCTGAAACCCCAGCTCATTTACCACAAGAGAGCTTGGAGAAAAAAAAGGAAGAAAACAAACTGCAATCTCTGATTGCTGACCTCTCAGTTTAGGCATGCATACACAGAACCCCTGCTACTTTCTAGGACACAAGAATCAAATCATCACCTTAATAAAGATGATTTTATTAATAAAAACAAAAAGATATTCTTGATAAAGCATACTTGGTTGCTAGTTCTTACAGAACAACTGGGAAAAACAAATTAAAACACAGAGAACATAGTATCTCTGGGTACAGCTTAGATATAGTGAATACAGGGGGACCACATGGACCTAGTACAGAGAAGCTTAACCAAACAACAAACAAAGAAAATAACCTGATCGCGACTAAGTATACATTTTCCCCTATTTGCTCACGATCCACTTCAAGGTCCATTCCATTTCCTTGCCTAGTATTTCTTGTAGGCATGGTAGTTCCACCTGTCAATGCATCTTGTTTCCCCCAGCTCCTGGCTTAAAACTCACACAAAGAGAACAGCAGGCAAGCATATGTATTGAACTTAAATTTCAGCAACGTTCCCTGCCAACACTCCCTCGCTACCTGAGTTTAACCCTTTAGTCACTGAATGCTGGCCAGCACCCCTCTTATCCATCAGAGAGGGATAGTATTTTGTGAGACGTATACCACAACGAGTCCATGACCTAACTCAGGCTATACCCTACAGGTGCAGGGAGCACTGGTGATAACATTAGCATTGGAAGTCTATGCAAAAAAATCAGTCAAATTTAAGAAACAGTGTAAAAAGCAGAGGAAAGGTATTGTGCACAGAAAATGAGAGGTTACCACCAGCATAAGTACTGGCCTTAAAAAGCCACAAAGCAGGGAGAGTGTGGAAAGGAACAGATTAAAAACAATAAAGTGAGGATAGTGTGGTCTAAAAGCGGCAAGGGGTCAATGGAACTGAATGACTCATATGGACTTTCAAGTCACTTTACTAGAAAGTATGAAAATACTTCTATAGAAAGACCAAAAAGAGAGGCAACTGTGCCTACACGCTGTTCAGTGAAGGCAGAATGTTCCGACAATGAAGCTTTGGGTTCATGAGTGATAGCCTCGGAAGTGTAAATATGCACTTGCTCAGTGGAACTGACCACTACTATGACTACTGATGAACATGCTCTTGGAGGTGAAAGAATTGTTCAATTTAAAATGATCTCATTCACGAATGTGCAATCAAATGTTTAAAACATAGACTGGAGACTGTTAATTAACAGAGTATAAATGTGCTCTGTGTCATCAGCAATGGACTGTACCCTTAGAATAATACTGATTTGTGATAATTTCTGTTAAGTACATTGGAAGAAGGGCTCATTCTTTAACTAGATCCACAGAGCAATCAGTCACAAAGCTATTTGGTCTATGTTATCCAGCACTTTTGTACTGACTATTAAGATCATTTTGTTATAAAATATCAGCTTGGTTATTGGCCAGATGGAAAGTAAATCTCAAGATAGATATACATAAAAATGCCACTGGCTACCAGAGAGTCACATTGCTTTAGCATTTGTAAAGATTGTTAAATATAGCCAGTATCCATGTTACAATTCCAACAAACAGATTTGCAGAAAAAAAGCTAGAGAATGAATGGGAGAACTATTAGCGGAGTCCTACCCTCCCTTTCAGTAGCACTGCCAAGGATTGCTCACTTTCATTACTTGTGCTGCTGCTGTCATCTCTCACTTTGAGAATTAGCATCAAGAGTACTAATTACAGAAGGCAGACCCACAGTAGTCTGGAATAATAAATACTGAAGGAAATTCCTAGCTTTGTCAAAGTTAGGGTTGCCAGATGGTCTGCAAAAAATACCGAACACACGGGCTAAAAACTGGTCGAGCAAAAAAACCAAACAAATGTGTGGCTACTACCAAGAGCCACCAAGCTGGGAACAAAGGGGGAGGCAGCAGAGCCTGCTCTGCAAAGCAGCTGCCTGCTACCCAAAGCAGAGAGAGACAGACCCCGGGGCAACACAATGGGAGGGCGGGGGAGCAACCATGGGTAGGAAGGTGACTCCCCCATAGCCAGGTCTTTGGGTGTCCCAGTGGGAAGAAGCAGAAATTCCATCCCAGTCAGTTTTGGCTGAGAGCCCATGGAAGGTGCCTAAACGCAACTACAAAGCACCTGAGGGCTTCTCTCCTGGACTACGGCGCCACAACGCGCTGGGACAGCGCTCAGGAGCAGGGACAGGGCTTCTCCTCCTCCCCCAAGGTGTCACTCCGCCTCAGACGCAATCAGCTGAGGGCTCCCAGCCCCGATTGCGCCCCGCCTCCCAGCCACTCCCCCCGCCCCCGCCTAGCTTCTGTATGCAACCAGAGGCTCCCAGTGCCAATCGCGGCCCCGCCTCCCAGCCTGGGACTCCCTCTGGTTGCGTGCAGAAGCGTGGCGGGGGTGGGGGAAGTGGCTGGAACTCCCAGCCACTCCCCCCGCCTGGCTTCTGCACGCAACCACAAGCTCCCAGCTAGGAGGCGGGACTGTGATAGGCACTGGGAGCCTGTGGTTGTGTGCAGAAGCTGGGCAGGGGGAATGACTGGGAGTCCCAGCCACTTCCCCCGCCCCCCGCCAGGCTTTTGCATGCTATCACAGGCTCCCAGCGCTGATTGCAGCCCCGCCTCCAAGCCACTCCCCCCGCCCCCGCCAGGCTTCCGTCCAGCGCCCAGCCGGAAAAAACAGAAAATACCGGACATTGCACATGTCCGTTATTTTCTGAATTTTTTTACCCAGACAGAGGGCACAAAAAACGGACTGTCCGGTAGAATACCGGACACCTGGCTAGGACAGAAAGAATACAGGGACTTGTTTCTTATATTTAATGCCCAATTAGTAAAATAGGTTGAATGTTAAGGATCTCTCTCAAAAGCAGTTTAACATTAACTACATTCATTCTGTGACAGCAACTACAAATCAGTCAGACTGGGACCCCACTGTACTGAACAAAAAATATATAATAAATGAGAGACCCAGCATTCCTCTCTTAGGCTGTCATTATACTCCAGCAGTATTTTAAAAATAAAAAAGCATGCTTATAAATGAGAGGTCCTTTGCATGATTAAAACCAGTATTTTCCAGTGTGCTTAACTATGTCAAGTGATTACAAAATATCGCCAAGATATACCTGCCATCAAATAGCCTGACATTCTTATAAAACCTACAACAGTGATCATTTCATTACGTGTATTTTCCTCAGACAAAGTTTGAGCCTAATGGTAGCTCCACTGACTCCTAACCACTAGAGGCTGCTGCACCAACCCTGCCTCCTTCCTTCCCTCCCTCCCTCATTTTGGGCATGCTAAGTGGAAGGACACTGCAGAAAAGTTAAGAGACTAAAAAACTAGACTGAATGGAAAGATACCCACCCAAAATATTAGCAGAAAAAGGAGGGTAAGAGTCATAAGCAGAAAGAATAATCAATTTGTCTGAAATCAGGAAAAAATACCAAGTTTGTAAGAGCTAGTTCTCTTCCCTCTCCCCTCCTCTTCCCTCCGCCCAGGACTACCTGAAATCCAGAAAAAAAATTCTCTGATTGGCAGTTTTATCAGTGATGAGTATTTTTTTTACATATATGCCATGCTCCCACATTTGTGGCCTGAGCATCAACTCAAGTACTAGTGGTCCACAGTGGACATTTAGCAAGCCTGAATAAGGATGAAAAATGATCATGTCCTGGGAAAAAAACCCATCAATTGGGAGTTGATCTATTTAAAAAAAAATAACCAACCAATCAAAAACCTAAAATTGAAATACACACACACTTCTTACTTAGGTTGATTTTCAAAATGCATGTATACAAAAAACATTGAAAACATTACTTGGCTGGTTATGAGATAAGTACTCGGTACACTAAAAATAGTATTTAACAGCTTGAAACTAAAATGGATGTAACAATGATGTAATGAAATCTCATTCACATCAGTTGCTATTTAATCATTATAATAGCAGGGAGACCACTAGCATTAAGGTTATATGACCATTTCCATTTTAATCTCATGTTCTCACCTCATTCCTAACTTTTGACAATTTTTAACATTTAGAAAGATTTTTTTTCCAGGCTTACACCATAATTCTACAAGACAGTCCATATGGGGAATAGGGAACTAAGCGTCTATTCAAAGGGGCTTCTAATACCCAATAAACAAAAAGAGCTTAAGCAAACAACAGTCAGATGAAAATGAGAAAATACATTTTCCCTCATAATGAAAAGGAAAACTGTGAAACATTTTTAAAAAAGTATTTAATAGTAGAAATAGGTGATGATAGAAAGTTGAGGAGAAATGCCTTTAAATGTCTAACTGAAACTGGTTTTGATTTGAATGAGATAAAATCATCTGAAAACAGCACGGTCTGCATGTGTGAACAAGATTTTTATGCTAAGTTGTTTACATGTATAGCTACAGATTGCTACTCTACATGTAAGTGTGAGCCTAACCTATGCAGGGAAAGGTGTACTGCAGAGTGCTTTGGATTTATTAGCTGAACTGATTGGCCCATTCCCATTGGCTGGGAATGTCAATCCGTGGCTGGGAGCCACAATCGCCCGTAACTGCAGAGGTGAGGATAAACAAAGCATCTCTAGGTTGCCAGGTGTCCTGTTTTGAACCGGACAGTCCAGTATTTGAGCTTTCTGTTCAGGAAACAAATTGAAAAAATATAAATGAGAAAATAAAAATGTCTGGTATTTTCTAAATAAGATGTAATGTCGATTGTGATGTAATGTCAAGTGTGTCCGGTATTTTTGTTGAAATCATTTGGCAACCCTAAACATCTCGCGGCCAGCTAGCAGCTTGCCCTTTACAAGTCATGAGACAGAGTTTGAAAACCCCTGAACTAGACCATCCCTATCAGGCATTTATCTAGCCTGCTCTTAAAAATCTCCAGTGATGGAGATTACACAACCTCTCTGGGCAGTGTATTCCAGTGCTTAGCCACCTTGACAGTTATAAAGTTTTTACTGATGTCCAACCTAAACTTCTCTGCAATTTGAGCCCATTGTATCTTGTCCTTTCATCAGAGGTTAAGGAGAATAGTTTCTCCCCCTTTTCCTTATAACAACCTTTTTGATATTTGAAAGCTGTTGTCCTCTCTCAGTCTTTACTTTACCAGACTAAACAAATCCAATTCTTTCAATTATCGCTCCATAGGTCATGTTTTCTAGACCTTGAAGATGGAATTATGGAATAAAAGCCTGTGTTATTAAATGCTCAGAGAGGGCCATTAATGGTACTTCAGGATCTTGATGGCCCATTGGCAAGAGAACAGTGAACTGCAAATTAACTTGCTTTTCCTGCAAACATGAGAGGAGGGGCTATGGTTGTTCCTATCAAGACATGTGGTTATGTTACCTGATAATGGGATCCATCTTGGAGTCTGTATTTTCCACTAAATGTGAGAGAAAAAGTTTTAACCGAACACAAAGAATTCTCGCTTTTGGCAACATGTATATAAAGGTGGGAAACCAAGCAATAAGGGAGGCTGCCAGAAATCAGTATGCCCCTGCTTACCATTCAAGATGACTAATGGAAACATCTAAGACTGAACAGGGAGAAGGATTAAGCCCAGACTAGGAGGCTTTCAATCTGTTTAAAAGAAGTTTATCAGAATAACTGGGGAGAGATATTCTATGCAATATTTTATGTTTCTTAATTAATTGAGCTTAGCTTGCTTGTTCTGTTTTATTTTGTTTAGTAATGTACATTGCTCTGTTGTTACTTATGGTCACTTAAATCCTACCTCTCATACTTAATAAAAATCACTTGTTTGTTTATATACCCAGTGTCATTAATTGTTATTTGGTGGGGGATGGGGGAGCTGTGCAAATCTCTTTATGTAAAAATGCTCTTACATGTAATCATCAAGTGATCCATCCCACATCACCCATTCTCAGCCCTGACAAAGAGAGGTTAGAGACACCATTCCTGACTATCCTGGCTAACAGCCATTGATGGACCTATCCTCCATGAATGTATTTAGGGTATTTCTTCACAACATCCTCTGGAAAAGAGTCTCACAGTTTGACTGTGCATAGAGTGAAAAAATACTTCCTTCTGTTTGCCATAATCCTTCTGCTTAGCAATTTCATTTGGCAACTCCTAGGTCTTATGTTATGGGAAGGAGTGAATAACTTTTCCTTATTTACTTTCTTCACACCAGTCATGATTTTATAGACCTCTATCTTATCCCCCTTTAGTTGTGTATTTCCCAAGCTGAAAAGTCCCAGTCTTCCTAATCTCTCCTCATATGGCAGCCTTTCCATACCCCTAATCATTTTTGTTGCCCTTTTCTCAAACTTTTTGCCAATTCCTATGTATCTTTTTTGAGATTAGGCAACCAAATCTGCACACAGTATTCAAGATGTGGGCATACCATGGATTTATAAAAAGCCACTAAGATATTTCTGTCTTACTATGTCTCCCTTTCTTAATGATGCCCAACATTCTTTTTGCTTTTTTAATGCCACTGCACATCAAGTGAATATTTTCAGAGAATTATCCACAATGATTCCAAGACCTCCATCTTGAGTGGTAACAGCTAATTTAGACCCCCACCATGCTATATGGATAGTTGGGCTAATGTTGTACAATATGCATTACTCTGCATTTGTCAACATTAAATTTCATCTGTCATTTTGTTGCCCAAAAACCCAGTTTTGTGAGATCCTTTTGAAGCTCGCAGCAATCTACCTGGGACATATCTATCTTGAGCAGTTTGGTAGTGATTTAATTTAATGTTATAATGATTTAATCTAATATAAAAAGCACTTTCCCAAAGACTCAGTGCTTGCAACACTGTTTATTTCTACCTCTGTTCTCAGGCTCACAAAATAAATCAAATTAAAAAATCTGTTCACCTCATGGGAGCAAGAATTTGGGAAGGCTCATGATCATGCTGGCCAGGGTAACACATTGTCTGTCTTCAAAAGCCAATATTGTATGCTGACAGTATTTGGAAATGATTGTGGCTTGTAAAACCACTCGCATTACTGCTGGAAGAATATTGCTTTCTCTTGGAGTGAGTCAGGAAGCAATAACAGAAAAATTGTTGCATTTTATATTACTTTATTTCTACTTAATGGCATTGGCTATGAGATGTACTTAATTTTCTCTTTGTCCTGGAATTAATGTAGATTTTGAGGTCAGGCACAAGTAAATGGAAATGAAAGACAGTGCGACTCACAAATAGCTTCAGTCAAAATGTGCTGTTTATTTGTGAGTACACTGTATCATTTTCACAACATAGAGAGCAAGGAGATGAACTTAAAATGAAGTAACATTTGAGGCTATTTAATGGAACGACACTGATTATTTGGCTCTTTTACACCAGTCTTTGGTATTCCAGAATCATTTTATTTTGAAAATTAGTACACTACAGTATATTTAGCTTAAATCTTTTGAAATCAGCAGAGCTCTGATTATTCATATCATCTAAGGATCTAATCCTAAATTACAAGATTAACTGATATGGGCTAGAGATAGACACTTACCCTTACTCACACTGATCAGTAACTTGTTCTGTGAGTAGTATCACTGATTTTTAGAGTGTTGGGAAGGGTGGATGAATGCAGTGGGCCTATAACAAAGTCTGGCCCTTGATGAAGAGCTCAACATTTAAAAACACTGAATTTTGTTTCTGCAACGTGGGTCCAATTTTGAGTCCTGATGCTGTGCCCACAGATCCAACAGTGCAATGGAAATTTAAGCACCTTGAACAGGCAGCTGTGGATTCCCCTCAGAGTAGAGGGGCTAACAGTGGGAGGGGAGGGAGTGTGTGTCAACAGGCCATTCCTACAGGTGCAGATTAGAGAATTAGTTCAAGTGCAATAGGACTGTTTTGTCCTGGTGGTCAGAGATCCCATCAGCTACACAAAACTTAGGACCTGCACATGTGCACGCTACTGTCACAATTTCTGTTAAATCCCTCTTCCTTTGCAACTAATAAAGAGTGGGTGCAAACAGAATACAGTATTTTAGTGCCTTTTATACAACAATATTTATACTCAAGAAAATGTTTGGATTGTGAAAGCAGAACATATATTATAACCCATAGAAGAAGCAGTTCCACTATCAGAACTCCAGCAAAAACAACGTTTGAACCATTATAGTCAACCAGCAGCACTCCCTCTGACACCCTCTTCTCCTGGTGCCCTGAAGTCCCTGTTCGGGTAATTGCTCAGTATCAGTCCCTTAGTTTCATGCCAAAACACAATAAAGATCATTTGTGTTAAAGCTGTCATTCAGTCACCACCTTATTCACGTGGCCCAGGGCAACCCCAAACCAACTAAAGGAGTCAAAGTGTTTGACTAAGCAAAAACACCTATCTATTCTCACTTATTACATGATGGAAAGAAACGCTCTCTCTGTGATACAATAAAGGCTGCTCAAGTATTGCTTTCCGAAGCACCTTTAGCAATACTCAGTTGGGTTTTGCTACAGATCTGTAACAGTCAGCTGTCTCATTTCTGCAAGAGTTATTTGTTTTATTTCTTTACCATTTTTGACCCACCTATTTATGAAGTAATACTTTAGAGTTACTTTCTTTCATCATTAAAGTTCTAAGCATATTTAGTATCTGCGGGTATGTCTACATTTAATATCGTGCAATGAGGAGTAACAGTTAATTCGAGGGGAAGGGTTTTGGATCAGACTACCGCGTCTACACGCGGCAAGTTAAATTGGGTGACCGGCATTTTAAAATGGCGACCGGCCGCGAATATGCTAATCAAGCGCAGGATATTTAAATCCCGCGCTTCATTAGCAACTTCGGTATGCTTCATTTGCCTCCCCTAGTCCGAACGAGAGGGCAAGTGTAGACATATTCAGAATGATTTCATATCAGATGTCAGTGTTTTACAATGGGTCTACCGTAAAGCTGTTTTCTGGCCAGTGAATTTAGTGGTGATGGGCTAGTAAGTTGATGTTCAAAAGCATAAGTTAGACTGAAAAAAGCGAACAGAAATCAAAGGAAAATAACAGAAGTGTCGCATATAAACATCACAACCTCTGTAGACTGAACTTTTTTCTTTTGCAAAGACTGTTTAGACCCTCAACTTTCATCACCGGAAGAAAAACAATTATTTTTACAATATCTTCTCAAGTGCATACAATGATGTTACCAGCTTGCTCAGAAGAATGCTAAGATACCAGCTGGTACCAGTTTAATAAGAGGGAAGTGCTATTAAGGGCACCTCACTGAAAACACAAAATAATAAGCCAACAGTCATAAAACATTTATTCTCCAATGAATTCACTTTACCTTGAAAGGTACTGGCTCTTCAGTAAGTGGGCTAACAGGAAGTGAAGCAGTACTACTGGCAGGACTCATATCTGCACTCTGTAAGAAAAATACCTCAGTGTTAATGCTTTCAAGTTTGGGACTTTTAAGTTGGACACTGTGTTTTGCAGTTTAGCTACTTGATGCTGCTTCAATTTTTTTATCTAGAGAAGTAAAAGAAGGAACAAACCCATATGTTAAAAAACAAATGCTATCAAGCTAGACTGTATTTTCTTAACTGGGTAAGAGTTTCAATATTTCACTTATGGATAAATTATGTCAAAAAGTGTGCCTGGGGAACGTAACAACCAACACAATTAATAAACTATTAACATATGCACAGAGACATATGTGCATTTAGAGGCGAACATCAGGGGACTGGAACTATTTGGAACAAATGCCCTGGGTGCATACATAACAAATGGTGGACAAACTTGACTGATTTATATTTTCTTGATTGCCAAGTCATCATATTAAAGGATAAGTATCTGAAGAACGTCAGGGAGATTAGTACAAAGCACAGAAGTAGCTAATAATATTGAAATACTGTCTAGCTGTTAAATATATTAATGAAGTTTACAGGTAATGCTAAACTGGGGGCCATTTGCTACAAGGAAAGGGTTGAAAACATATTCACAAGAAGCTAACCTGGAAACAAAATACCTGTCCAAACAATAAAAAGTATGCTTGCAGAGAAAAAAAAGTACAGAGCACAGAACACATAGGCACTCAATGGATATATTTTATATTTTTTAAATTTATTTTATTTGACTTGAAAGTTTTAGAAAGCATAGTAGGCATGTGCAGCCAAAATGACATTTGCTTTCTGTGCAATTCTACTGCATTGCAGAACAATTTGTATTTTATTTATTCAATATGGCCATTATAGGACCAGTTCTGTAGGTGGTGTGAATCTTTGTAGTTTCAGTGATCTAGCTTATACTTTCTAGGCAAACAATATTATACAGACACATGTCGTAATCATACTAATACAATGTCACTAACAGCAATAAAAACTCCTCGAGCAAAATGAAAAGACTTTCTGCTTACTCCTCCTTTTGAAATTTAAACAAATACAATCATACCCTGAAAGTCACTGGACACTGGCTCTTTCAACCCAAGCAAATACAAAGTGAGGGCTTTCTAATGAGAGTTTGTGGTTCCAAAACATACAAATGAGGCCTGCAAGTCTCTGTTTTCCAAAATTAATTTAACTGCTGAAGGCACTGTCTTGAATTTAAATGAAGCCCAAACCACAAAGAGCTTTAAAACAGAAACATACCACCTGAATTTGCAGCTGGAAAAAGAACTGAAAGCCACTGGAGCCTTTACAGAACAGGTGTACTGTGGGCCATGGGAGAAACATGAGAAAGCAGTCTGATAGATGTATTCTGCATGGCAGTTTCTGGGTAGTCTTCACTTACAGTCTCATGTGGGGTCAAAAAACAACACCTGAAAATGCCAGAACTGCTTTGTTGGAAACTATGGAAAAGTTGATGCCAATCTCAATTTTACACCATTAGGAACTTGGCCAGTATACTAGTTTAAATTAATTAATTTCAATGGTGAAATGCCAGTCACAGCAGCAGAGAATCAAGTGAGATGGTCAGTAACAAACAGTAATTTCTTGAGCAATTAAGAGAAATAACATTACTTTGAGAGATGCCAGCAGGTGACCTTCCTGAAGGGAAGAATTTACAACCTACAACGCCAAACATACCTCTCTTACTTTGTGTATGTTTGTCAGAATCACTTAATTGTAGTTTGAAGTTCTTCATTCATATCCAGAACTTCTGTGAGAACTCCATAGAGGACTTCACTTTTGACATCTCCTGACTCATTTCTGTTGTCACAGAAACAGCCAACTGGCTTGAAACGAAATCAGCTTATCTGTGAATTACCTAGACAATGTCACACAATTGGGTTCCCTTCCTAGTTCTATCACAAAGTTCTGATGGTATTTGGCACAGGATTTTTTGTGAATTATGATAAACATGGTTTGATGTTAGTATAGATTGCTTTCACCTAATAATGAATTAGGAAACACAAAGTTATGGATTAAAAAGATGGCTAACTTGAGTACTTTATTTAGGAAATGCCTAAATGAAGGTTGCTTCTGCAACCATAATTTGGCTGCTTTGTGTGTATGCAATTAGTTATTTGACCTCATTTTCCTTATCTCCCCTTCCCCAAGAAGACACCTGATTCATTCAGTGTGTGGGCCAGATGTGCTTTGATGATAAATTGGAGCTGGGTAGAGAAGGAATCTGCCTGTCAGATGCGTCACTCATTTGCTGAAGAAGTTGGATGTGTGTAGTGAATGAAGGAGGGGATTTCAGGAAGACTTGCCACTGAATTCCCACATGATGCTGGAGAAGTCATTTACACCAAACTTCTCACAGATAGTCCTTTTGCATGTAAATCAAAGGCTCTGGCATAACGTATACAGGTAAAGCAGCTGAATTTAGGTTGCATAAGCAATATTTGTTCATTTTGGCATTTTCTAACTTCAGACTACTTGACTTGGCAACCTTCTCGTCATCTTCATATTGTCTATTGTTTATGATTCAACCAGTTGATGACAAAAAGCTCAAATACTATTAAAAATTTTTATACATTTCTCAATGTTAATACAGAGAAAATTATTTATGTGTGTTCTATCTATAAATAAAGCACTTACACATTTGCTCATCTTCAATATATTTTGTATCATTATCTTCTGAAATACCATATTTCATCAGTGTCACATAGACCAATATATTCCAAGTAATTTAATTGTGTTAAGTTTTAAGTGCAATTTCAGTTTTACTACAACTTTCAATTATTAATATCACTACTACTGCTACAGTAAAAGAACTGAGTGGAGATTAATTGCGTCACTTCAAGGGTATCCAGGGTTGTGAAGCACTTAAACATCATCTGCCTTTAGTGGTCTTGTCTTTATCCACTAGTTGTCTCCTCTTTGATTTAGCAGTCCCAGGCAACATAATCTTCTTAGCAGCACACTCCAACCCCAAGTCCTTTGAGTATCCCCCTGGAGTGTTAAGTCCCAGGTCCACTGGACACTCCGAATTCATACATCCACTCCCCCAAAAGAAAGAGTACCTCCCCACACTTACCAATTCCAACTTAGACCACATCTCTAATTCACAGCAATTGCATATGTTTATAATGAAAGCAAGTTAAAGTTTATTTAGCAAACTACAGACATTTGAAAAGGAGCAAGTTGATTTATGGAAAATAAATGGTTACATGTACAGGAGCCCCCCCGCTTTGCGATGGCCCGATTTACGACCCCCGCATTTACGACCTTTTCCATAAGTGCGGAAGGGGCCGAAATCCCCCAACTTACGTCATCGGCCCCGCATTTAAGACGTCATACGATGCCTGTCGTAAACGCGGACACGAGTTATGACGCCCCCGACTTGCGATGCTATCTCCGGAACCGATCGCGTCACAAGTCGGGGGCAGCCTGTAAACAAAATCCTAATAAGCATTCTAGAGACAAGACTTTATTAACAAGGTTCTTTCCCACCTAATTAAATTTAGCTTACCAAAGTATTTGTAAGGGTATGTCTACACTAGCCACTCTAGTTCGAACTAGGGTGGCTAATGTAGTCATTCAAACTTGCAAATGAAGCCCGGGATTAAAATATCCCGGGCTTTATTTGCATGTTCCCGGGCGCCGCCATTTTTAAATGCCCGGTAGTTCGAACTCCCTGCCCGCGGCTACATGCGGCACGGGCTAGGTAGTTCGAATTAAAGCTCCTAATTCGAACTACCATTACTCCTCCTACAATGATATTTTAATCCCGGGATATTTTAATCCCGGGCTTCATTTGCAAGTTCGAATGAGTACATTAGCCACCCTAGTTCAAACTAGGGTGGCTAGTGTAGACATACCCTAATGTTTTCCAACCTGACTAGTGTGACCCTCCTTTTGTAAGACAGATCACGCTAGCAGTTTGTCTCCTTGGTGAAAGATTTAGGATGTACCTCAGTAATCCAAGTTAGACCCCTGCCTAGTATTTTGGTTTTGTTCCTGAAGTGTCTGTCTGTCTGTCTCTCTCTCTCTCTCTTGTGTGATTCTGAAATCTTTTTATTGGCACCAGGTTCAGTAATGCAAATAGACCTCCACTGTGAAGCCTACAACATAGAATATACACGTGACTATACAGAGAAAGAGAACTGTCTCTTCCCTTGTTCCTGACAGGAGCTTGTTTATCACCGTCTGATGACCAGCTTTAACTCACATACCTAAAGAAAACAGTTTTCAGTACAGATACATAATTCTTTAAACATTAGCCACACATACATTTTGAAATAACTGATGGAACCAGTGGGCTATTGGCTCCTGGTAGAGACATCATATGCCACCGTGAATTAATCAAACAGAACACCACATAGTTAAGGGTTAATATGAATAAGTAGGCTTCTGGAGACAAGATCCTGTGTTAGCTGCAGGCATGCTGTTTTTGCTTATCAGAAGGGGAAGAGGAAAGAAAAGAATCCACAATTTGAGAAAAAGAAAATAAGTGGATGAAAACCTTGAATTTGGGCACTTTGATATAAAAGACTGCTAGGAATGCTTGCTGATAAGTAGTTTGATGCATAGGGTTTACAAGGTGAAGTCAGACTTTCCCTCTAATAGCTACTTCCACGTGCTCTGTGGTGGCATGAGCCTGGGCCCCAGACTGTAGAACAGGGAACCCCATCTCTTCTGGGATCTGAATGATCCCCCTGACCACACCCACACATTCTCCATAAGAAGCTGCCTGATTTGAAACCAGAGGGAAAAGATTGGATGTGATCACATAATTAAAGATGGTTTCACAATGCATATGAACAGGAAAGTCAAATTATTATTCACTGACAGGCAACCTTAATTTTGGCATTTCCTAATTTCTGACTCACTTTGCAATCTTAATACTGTGCTTATAACATTGGGATGCTTTTTTTCTATATACAAATAAAACTTCTATCAAACTATTTAGTTAAGAGTTCTTTCTTTTATCAAAGGATACATTCCACATATTGCTTTGGTATATGCTGGCATGTATCTTAGGATACACACCTCCTGGCAGCATACTGCATAAGGATGGACTCATTTTCAAAGTCTGTATAAACTTCAGTAAGGTCTCAATTTGTTGTATATCATGTAGCAGTGAAACTGAAGAATAAGTTTTGTCTCAAACTACTCTGTAATCAAATCAAAGTGATATTCTTATCAAGTTTGTTACACAATTTTGCTATTTGCAATAGTTGGAACTATTTCTTCATACATTCTGATAGTCAAAATATTTCAGTTTGGAGTAATGCAGAGCCTTGGTATATAGCAAAATAAATTAGAGGTAGAAAAGAGACTTTAAAAGGCACATTTTTTGAGGAGTAACATTTGTTCGAACCAAGGGGTTTGATTCGAACTAACGCATCCCGGAGCACACTTCCTGGTTCGAATCAGCTGTTGAGCGGAATAACGTGCGGGCGAGATTATGCTAATGAAGTGCGGGATATTTAAATCCCCGCTTCATTAGCAATTTCAGTCGGCTACATTTGCATCCCTAGCTTGAACTAGGGAGCAAGTGTAGACGTACCCTTAATGAAAACAGATCTACCTCATCTCACAAATTTGGATTGGTCTAGATACAGAATCCTGCCTTTAATCTGATCTTCTGTAGCAAAAGAGCAATGCACAAAACTTGTTATGGCATAATTAACCATACATGCAATATCTTCTGTATAATCCACAAAAAAGGAGGCAATTTAATTTCTTAAAACTTTTCCATAAGGGTAAACAGTGCTGTGATAGTAGGCAGGCACTGACTTCTCTTGAGATCAGTATCAAAATTTATTGATGCAAGAAGTTAATACTGACAAGAGAAAATCTTCAGTGAATATTAAATCTAGAGAACAAATAAATCTTGATAGTAAACAAAGTAGAAGACAGTTGGTGTCCTAGATAGCTTTTACTAAAAGAGAGTGAAGGGAGGAGTGTTGAACTTATTTTGGGGTGATATTTTAGTTGTACTATAGGTTATATTGTTCAGCACCATTTTAGTCTAGAAAATCTGGGGGTTAACTTCTGACAGAAGTATATCAGATTAACTGTGGCCAATATAAAAAATTTCAGAAGAGAAGATTGCATAATTTCAGTCTAGTTGTAATAAATGCATGAACAAGCTGTTCAGAATATTTTTAACACAAAGACAGCATTATGATTGCTCTATAAGATTAAAAATAGTCACTACCACTTTCAATCATAATCTACAATTTGTCATGTAGCCTAGTACTGTACTAGCATTTCTAACAAGATACTAGTCAACACATTAACTTTTCCCAGGGTGATTCCTGCTCTGTTGCTCTGCATTGATCTCCCTAATGCAGTGGTTCTCAAACCTTTTGGCCTGTGGTTCACCTGGCTCAATGCAAATCTTTCTGTGGACCATCAGTTGCTAGTGGAAACTCGCCGTCACCTATATAATTACGCCCGAGTCATTTTGTTAGTGCTGCAGCTAGGGAGAATGGTTTAATTTAACTAGTAGGAGAGGAAATATTGAATTTGAATTATTAAACAAATTAATCACTTTTTCATGTTAGTTTATCAAACTTCATTTTAAATAAAGTAAAATATTAATTTATGTCCAACACTAAAGAAAACACGGGAAAGGGAGGGTGAGGCAGGAGTGCCAGCATGGGCTCCCCACTGTGGGGAGTCGAGGGGGGCTGAGCTTGAGCTGCGGACCTCCTGGAAGGAGGCTGCAGACCACTAGTGGTCCTCAGACCACAGTTTAAAAACCACTACCCTAATGCTTTTGCGGGTCTCTCCTCCTCCTACCAGCCAACAGGTCCACCTGACCCACCGACTGTTTGCTCAAGTTCTCCAACAAACAGATTGTTCAGCCTTTTTCCTGTGTTCCTCCTGATTGGGTTGGAGAAGAGAAGTGACCCCAGTCTGTTCCCCTGAATCTGTGGAGTAAGGGCAGATCTCAGGGCTGTTCCTCTGTGTGTCTCTTTGAAGAAGCGAGAGATTGGTCTTCCAGCTTTTCATCAGGTCAGGTACTGAAACCTCCTACCTCAGCCCCTACTTGAGGAAGAAGTGGCTCTGATTTTCCACAGAACCTTCAAAGTCTGTTTTAACAGGGAACTGTCTTGGGAGATGTGCTGACAAATGATTAAGAGCAACCTACCCATCAGCTGAGAACACAGTTGAAGGGGAGGAAAAAAGTGCAAAGGGGAGGCTGCCAGGAGTCAGGATTTTCTTTCCCTCTCCAGAGTGGAGTAAAGTTTATGTTCACTTGTATATACTTCAAAATGTTGTACTGATGAACTGGTAGAGGCAACCCAATAAACACACTAGCAATTACAAACCTGAAAAGCATCCAGCCTGCTTGGGGTGGTATGAAAGAGAAGGCAGCTGGCTGCAGATGGAAAAGATTGTTGTTGGGCTTTGTTGGACACTCAGGAAGGGGAGCAGAATTTTAAGTGGACATCAGGAGTGCAGAGATATGGAGAAGGGAACAGAATTTATTAGATGAAAAAAGTGAGCACTGCATGGACAATAGGAAATTTCACAGAGATCAGGAGGGTAAGGGCCAGGGCTTTGCTATTTGAGAGTTAGGAGCACAACAATTCCACTTTTTCTCATTTGAGCACTGCCATATCCCAAATTGCCTATACTTAGGACAAGTTGCTATGGTCAGCATATACTCTAATACTACATAACATTTCTGAAATGCCAGTGTTATCTTCTTTATAGAGCCAACTTCAAATTCATCTTCAAGGTTGACTAACATTTTAATTCTCTCCTTCTCAGATAAACTCAGAATGAGCATTGCATAAAGAGAATAAATCCTCACAGGCAATGTCAGATAAGTTGCTTCTTTCTCCTTCGCCACCATCTGTCTAGTTAATTCTCCCCCAAACTTCCTCTACTAGGCAAAGATGAAAACTTTGGCATCTCCTTTAAATGTGTACATGTTTATTACCACTTTCACACTTGACGCCTATCGTAAATGAGTGCTCGAGTTATGATGCCCCCAACTTGCAATGCTTCCCCGGGAACCAATTGCATTGCAAGTCAGGGGTCACCTGTAAGCCGATTTGATTCTGTACTATGCTTTCTCTTCAAAGACTATAAATACCATAGTGGCTTACAGTTATAAGTTACCACACAGTTCTTTATAAGTAAGCTCATTTATTCTTAAGGGGAAAGCATGACAAAGAAAATATGTCTTTTAAAAAATGTACGTGGCATATTAAAAGTATACAAAAGTCACTCATCAGTCTTATGGGGTCTTAATAGGACAAGTCCTTCCAATCCTTTCCCAGGAAGGAAACCACCCCCAACCCTGGACAACAGGTCCTGTATACTTGCTGGATCAGAAACAATGTCCTAGCTCAGTTTAAACTCAAGTTATTCATCCAAAAGTCCTTCCTGTGTCTGCTGGTGTCTAGAGAATCCAGATTGAGCTAGTATATGTCAGCCTGACCAGGAGATAGTACTTCTCTGTATTGGAGACAACCTGGGTCATTTGCCTTGATTTCCACACACTGCTTCTAGTTCCTGGAGGAGATGTGGTAACCCTCCTCTACGCAGCAGAACACAGTCATGCATAAATCATTTGTTTGAAACATTGGACCGTAAAGGTACTTCAACTTCATATAAAAAGTTTCCCAAGGATATGCAGGAAATTGCCTGTGTGTCACTCACAACCACATCTGAGTTTAAGCCAAAGGATTCATTGATTTCATAATCCCCATCTAATTTCATTTGTTTCTAATTATTAAGTATATCTTAAACAATCATCAATTATTATAAAGTGAGATTACTCAAGTGTTTAAGTTCACTGTCAGAAGCATGGATTAACAAACACCTTCTCATGACAACATAGTCATTGATGTCCCATGCTAAAAGCACTGCCTGTTGACATAGTATTTACACATAAATCAAAGAGTAGTGAGTGAGAGCAGCACTGTATCTGCCAACACCACAATCTCCAAACCTTGCATGAACACCCATTCAGTGTCCTGCCACTTCATATAAAGTCCTAAGGACATGGAAAAAATTAGCTAATGGAACTGAAAGACAACCCAGTCACACACCACATCAACAACATGGGAAATCATGGTCTCAGTACAAGATCTCAACTGGACCTGAAAAAGGATTGGACACTTATATAAATAAGTGTCCAATCCTTATACCCTGAAGAATAAGGATTGGACACTTACATAAATACATCCACAATTATATTGGATAGCACAAAAATATGCAAAGAATGTAAGTCCTTATTCTTCAGGGTATAAGGCAATACCTAACTTGATAGCGTTAGGAAGAAACTTCTACCGGCAGATAGTTCTATAAATGCATCCACCTTTGAAGCTGGCCACTGTTGGAGACAGGTTACAAGGGCTTTATCTAGGAAGCCAATAAATACATTCTTGTCCTAACAATCAAGTCTTCAAGCATGCTATTTCTTCCTTCCCTGATGCTTTGAGAAACATTTATAACTACCTGTCATGGATCCACCAGCTAGGTGCTGTGCCTCCAGATTGAGAACATCACAGCAGGACCTGCCTCACAGGGGCCCCGAGGTGCCCAGGGGACCATGCTTCCCGCCACTCCCCACCCTCATCCCACAGACAAGCAGACAAGGGAAGTGTCCGGCCATAGTGGGATGCCATGGGTGGGAGAGGGGCCTGGAGCAGCCCGGCCTTCTATGGGGGATGCACACACATCTGTGCCTGGCAGTGCTGTCCAGGAGAGCGGGTGGTTCCTCAAGTGTGCAGGCATGGCTGTGAGCTGTACTCCTCAGAGTGCTTGGGGTTGTGCCTGCGCCCTTGTGCTCAGCCTGCTTCCAGCGGTGTCTGGTGGTGGGAGGGAGTCCCTCCAGGGGTCAGACGTGTGTGGGGTCTCTACACAGCCTGTGAGCACAAGCCCATGAGTGTTCTGGGGCTAGCTCCTGGGGCCACGTTGTGCATACTGCAGCTGCACGTGCTTGCACATGCCCAGGGTGCAGCACACTGCCCAGGCTGAGTGACGATCACTCCCCTCCTCCCCTCCCCTCCCCTCCCCTGCCGTGTGTGTGTGTGTGTGTGTGTGTGTAGCATTTCTAATAACAACAATACTAACACTAAATTTTAGTTACATCAGTGGTGGGCAGTATCCGATCCGCGGAGTAGACACGGTTCACCAGGGTTAGCCTCTGCAGGCCACCAATACTTTATTTACATGCACCACCACTGGTACAGCTGCTTGAACCTTCCATTCACCATGGAGCACCATCTCTAGCCAATGGGCACTGCTTGAATTGGGACACCGCCTCCTTCAGCTCACATGGGCTAGGAATGGTAATCCACAGCCAACAGGAGATCACAGGGCACAGGTTAATAAGCCCTGGCAGAAGCCACATCCAACTTATTGCCCACCTGAGTTTAATGCAACTTATATGCATTAAATTTAAGTATAAAAGAAAAAAATGCAACTCAGTGTGAAGAAGAAAGTCTACGTTGGGCATTAACAAGGAAGGTGAAGTCAGGTGTCATTTCTGATGTTGCAATGTGGAGCACTACTGCAAGGTGGTCATCAGTGATAGAAGATCTGTTCTTTGATTTATTGAATTTCATCACAGAAAATGTCTGCTTGCAGATGTGAGTTGATCCGAACAATACAAGCAACTTTTGGGCATGAGACTTGATCTTTGGAAAGCTTTGTTCATTAAGAGATGCATAGAATTCCAGAAGTGGTGTTGATTTGAATTGCTCTGCAAGGAAGGCATCACTCTGCAAGTCAATAAGCTCAATTTGGAGCATTGTCCACCACATATGTGAAAGGAGAGGAGAACAAAGCCATGCCCCCCACTTCTAACCCTATTGCCTGGCAGCTGCCCGGCAGGCACAAGCCCTTTGCATAGAAGCTGTTGAAAGGGCTCATGCCTTCAGGCAGCTCCCAGGCAACCAGCCAATGGGGCAGAGCTGAGAGCTCTTTTCAATTACTTCTGCTTAAAAGACTTGCACCTGTTGGGCGACTGCCAGGCAATGCAGCCACCTAGCAGGTGAGCCCTTTGAATAGAAGCAATTGAAAGGGCTCGGGTCTCTGGTTTCCTAACAACTCATTAGAGGCTGGGGGAGCTGCAAGCCCTTTTAAGTGCTTTTATTTAAAGGGCTGGTGCCTTTCCTGTGCCTGTCAGGCAACCCGTTGCCTAGCAGCCGGGGAACACAAGAGCCTTTTAAATAGAAACAGCTGAAAGGGCTCGCAGCTCCCCAGCCTCTAGTGCATTGCCAGAGATGCAGGATCACTTTCAGCTATTTCTATCTAAAGGGCTCTCTTGTTCCCCTGGGCTGCTAGGCAACATTAATGGGCTGGGGAAAGCAGCAACCCTTTAAATAGAAACAGCTGAAAGGGCTGGTGTCTCTGGCTCCCTAGCAATGCGCTAGAAGCCCAGGGAGCTGCAAGCCCTCTCAGCTGTTTCTATTTAAAGGGCTGTTGCCTTCCCCGCAGCTGCTAGAGATATGAGCCCTTTAAATAGAAGCAGTTTGAAGGGCTTGTGCCCCTCTCCTGCTCCGAGGCAACGAGCTAGGGGGCCGGGTCTGAAACTGCCTCACAGGCCAGATCAAAGCCCTAGGCGGCCCGGATGCAGCCCGCTGAGAGGTTTTTGCCCACTCCTGCAATAAGCCGATGTTTATCATGTAGTCGACTAGTTCTAGTTCGAACTAGAGGCTAATGTAGGCATTCGGTTGCAAATGAAGCCGGGATTTAAATATCCCGGCTTCATTTGCATCTGGCGCCGCCATTTTTAAATGTCTTAGTCGAACTCCGTCGGCTGCCACATCGCCGCACAGAGTAGTAGTTCGACCAGGATCTCACCAACTCACCGCACACCTCGCTCCATGAGGTGTACCGCAGTTCGACCAGAGATCCTAATCGAACTACCTACTGTGCCGCTGTAGCCACGGGCACGGAATTCGACTAAGGGACATTTAAAAATGGCGGCGCTGAAGATAAATGAAGCCCGGGATATTTAAATCCCGGCTTCATTTGTAACTCTCGAATGCCTACATTAGCCTCCCTAGTTCGAACTAGGGGGCTAGTGTAGACATACCCTTACATCCTTACCTCCGTAGGCAATTTATTCCAGTGTTTAACCACCCTGATAGTAGAAGCAATGGAACATTAGGAAAAACTTCCTAACTATGTAATTGCAACTTTATACAGGCACTTAGTCACTCAGGCAACCACTAATACAATTTAATTTTGCCCATCTAAACTGGGCTAAAACATAATACATCTCTATTGCTCAGTGATAAATACAACCCATATAAATCTCATTTTCAAATCTGAAACACATTAAACCCTGAACTTCATTAGTAACATTGCTCCTTACATTGTCCAGTTTTTGGCGGTTTTGTTTTTTGTGGTATTTTTGGTCTTTCTGCTTCCCTGTAGTCTTTATTTGAGGTTTACATTTTGCCAGTTCTCAGAAAAGATTCTATATTCCTGGATTTTGGTGTGTGTCACTGAGGCTTTAACAAGCCATTAAACTTCTTAAGTGTTGTGACTGCAATTATCTCACTACTTCATCAGCTCTCAAAAGGGCTTTTACATGGAACCACTTCTAACAGGTCATTTTAACTTCTTAGATGCAGAGAATCCATTTTCAAGACTCTTTTGTATTCCCTAATAAGTTCAATGAAAGAAAGCATTTTGGCTATTTGTATGCATTACCTACCAGCACAAGGAGCAAAATAATTCCTTAATGTAAAAAAAAGTTGAAATTTAGGTTACCATCTGATGGGTATTTGACCAACCTGGCAGTTTTTTTAATGCATTTACCAATTTCCAGACAAATGGTTTCATCTGGCAGGCTTTTTTTTATGTGGGTCCAAAGTTTTGCATTATCATAGTACACTGGGGTATCTAACATTAAAAATTTCTATGGCCAGCTAAAGAGATTGCAATGTTCTTGACTCCACAGTTAAGTGATGAGCTCAAATCTGTTCAAAATACAGCAGCAATCTGCCCACCAACAGACAAGTGCACTATCAATGTGTGAGAAAGGGTTTAAGTCACATAAGATTGAGGAGACATGCAGCATTATCAATCTTATCTATATGTGTTCTCTCTCAAGGCATTAAGTGATTGTTACAGGAGTTGCCCGGTGGTTGGGGATTGGTGTTACAATGTGGTTGCTTTGTGGTGGGGTATGTGCTGGTGTTTCAAAGTGGGTGGGTGACCTTAAATACCATCCTACGTATGTTCTCACTGGTTGCACCATTTTCTTCTACAATATATTTTATAAATGCAAGATAAAGATTCAACCAATAATTCCTTATACACTACACATGGTTCTTCAGCAGAAAAATATTCTAAATCTTTCCAAAGATTCAACCCATTCCTTTATCAGATTCCTTCCATTAGAGTCTTCTTATAAAAGTTGAAACCAGAATGTTCCATATATTAAAGTAGAATGATGGGTATAGCAGAGATCACTGCAGTCAGGAATGCAAGTGATGTTTCTAGGTTTTTTTTGAAGTTTTCTAGGCTTAGACACCACCTTATGATAATTGTTGTAGTAAAGATTTAAGTAAAGATTAAGCCACTTTTGCATGGGAGGATGGTGAGGAAAAACAAAAGAATCACAATGCAGTACCTTAATTTTGACACTTTGTGCATTGCTTCACTATATGGTAGCAAACTACACGATCATATTCAACTCTCAAATTCAGTACAGAATCATAACACAATGTTCTACAATCTTAGTTACATGTATATTGCACCTTGCCATTCTGTCTATGCCACACAGACTTAATGGTAGTCATTTATATGACAAGTACTCAGTAAACCAAAAAAAGTAATTCATGTATTTAACAACCTTAATCTATGACCTACATTTATGAAAGATTTTTTTGCTGGTTGAAAAGTCAACGTGGGATAGCTAGCTAAGCCATTAAAATACATGCCTTATATATAAGAAACTATTATATAAAATAAGTAAAAGTATACTGGATTATTGATTGGAAAAATTTTAAATATTGAAATTCAAACAAAAAGTGATTAGGAAAAAACTGAAGCATAATGTAACTCCCTCTTTATTTTCCACCATCTCTAATTAGGATTATGAAAGCAGTACAAGTCCAAAAAAAAGCATTACCAGATATTACATGTCTAAGATTTGTTTGAGATATTACATGACTCTGAAGGGGGCTGTCCCAGACCTTCCCAAGTCTGGGGGAGGGGATCATATGGCCCCAGGTTCCTCCACATCAGTTGCCTCTGGCTGCAGAGGATTCCCACCCTCACCTGTGACTACAGCTGGACAGCCTGCAAGGACTGGGGGACTGCAGGGAATCTTCTCCCCCCCCCCCCCTGCAATATAATGTCTTCTGGTTAGCTGTGGAAAAGAAGCTCCATGACCCACTGGGCATTGGTGGAACTTGTTCTGTGCTGCAGACACAGCTCCTGACATGGTTAGGAAGTGGGTAATAGGCAGTTTTCTGATGACTCCTCTTCAGGATCAGAGGAGGGAACTTAGCCGCAGTTCAAAGCTAGGGTTGCCAGGTGTCCGGTTTTGAACCAGACAGTCCAGTATTTGAGCTTTCTGTTCAGGAAACAAATTGAAAAAATATAAATGAGAAAATAAAAATGTCTGGTATATTCTAAATAAGATGTAATGTAGATTGTGATGTAATGTCAAGTGTGTCCGGTATTTTTGCTGAAACCATCTGGCAACTCCATCAAAGCAATGAGCCCAACCCTTGCCTAGCTCAACACTTCCCTGCCCCATTAAGCGCCTTCCAAGGTAAAGGTAACAACCACCATGGAGAAGGCATCCAGCAACTCAGCCTGGAGCTATGGCAGCATCCCAGCCTGTGGTAAAGGTTGAGTGACACGTTGGAGTTCAGCCAGCACTTTGTTAAAGCACCTTCTGCTACTTGAAAACAAGGGGGGGGAGAAGATGTGGCACTGAGACTGATCCACTGTCAGTGCTTCCAGGAGAGACTGGGGACTGCTGCTCTAGAAACAGCTTTCAGAGGCAGAGAGACGAAGAACCGAAGAAGTGACTACACAGGTCATAGGCTCCTAAATCTTATCATGCATTTGAGACACAAATTAATGTTACCTTAGCTGCTTCATTTTAATCCACTAGAAACATTTAGCCATATCACAAAACCACAACACCAATGCACAAGCTGGCCTCCTGAGTAATCTGTTCTTGGATCCATACTGTCCATAGAGTGGTATGTACACAATGCTAGGCCACAGAGCTGTATCCAGAAGCCCAGCCCATGCAACACCTTGATTTTTGTGAGTAAGAAGTTCATATACATATTTAAATAGATCATTTTTTCATGCTTCTTGAATTAAATCCATGAGGCAGTAAGTAAAAAATAATAATAATAAAAAAAATAAGCATGGCCCCTTTAAGAAGAGGCTCTGTTTTGCTGGTGGCCATTTTGTTTTTCTATTCCAGCCACAAGAAAAGCCCCTGCAGAACCAGGAACCAGGTAAATGTGGGGAGACCTGGTGGGGCGGAGGGGCGGGGGTTCGGCCCGGTTGATGAGTGTGTACTAGGGTTGCCAGGTGTCCAGTATTTTCGCCTCCTGGCAGGGAAAAAAACCAGAAAATACCAAACATTTTGTCTGCGTCTAGACTGGCAAGTTTTTCCGCAAAAGCAGGTGCTTTTGTGGAAAAACTTGCCAGGTGTCTACACTGGCCGCTTGAATTTGCGCAAGAACACTGACAATCTGATGTAAGATTGTCAGTGTTCTTGCGCAAATACTATGCTGCTCCCATTCGGGAAAAAGCCCTCTTGTGCAAATGTATTTGCGCAAGAGGGCCAGTGTAGACAGCTCAGGACTGTTTTGCGCAAAAAAGCCCGATGGCGAAAATGGCGATCGGGGCTTTCTTGTGCAAAACCGCGTCTAGCCTGGCACGGACGCTTTTCCGCAAAAAGTGCTTTTGCGCAAAAGTGTCCATGCCAATCTAGACGCTCTTTTCCGCAAATGCTTTTAACGGAAAAACTTTTCCGTTAAAAGCATTTGCGGAAAATCATGCCAGTCTAGACGTAGCCTTTAGGTGTCCGGTATTTTCTGAATTTTTTTACCAGCCAGGAGGCGAAAATACCGGACTGTCCGGGTCAATACCAGACACTTTGCAACCCTAAATGTGTGCAAAGAACTCACATTGAAAAGATGATTACAGGATAGCAGCAGCACCTAGCACAGCAAGACAAATAATGTACTATAATACAGAACGTCAATTGAAAGACCAAACCAAACAAGTGAAACTCTTATATCTACATATATAATTTGCATTCAAACAAGAATATTAAATATTTCAAAATCAGGCATTCGAAAGTTAGGAAATACTAGAATTAAGGCAACCTTAATTGGGCCCCATTGATATGCAATCTTTAATTACATCAGCACATCCAATTTTTCCACAACTATATTTAATTTAGTGCAAAGAATGGATAGTGCTCACTGAATGAGCAGCTAATCAATATTTTATCCTCATTGCTCGGGTGTGTGGCACCATTCATTATTAACCATTCAAACCTTGCTCTGAAGACGTACATTAATTTCCTCGAGGGGATTTTCTTTCCCATGCATATTATCTGACTGCTTCACAAATATTAGTGAATGTATTTTCTCAATGCCTTCATGAAGTAAACTGGTATTAATGTTCCCATTTAATGATGGGCAACTGAAGCAGACACTAACATCAAAAGTGCAAACTAATTTTGGATGCCCACTCTGATGCTCATCACCTGATTTTTCAGAAATCTTAACACTCTAATATTATAGTACATGCACATGCTATTACACTGGTGTCAAGTCATATAAAAGCCAAAAATGTGAGTGATGTTTAGGTTTACTGTGCATACCGATTGTGTTGCTTGCTAGGTATGGGTTGTGCTGCAAGATTTGTGCAAGTGGGAAATGAGGATTTTGTGCTATGAGAGGTTGTGTGCTAGTTTTGGTGTTGTATGTGTGTTGTGCTGGGAAATTTTAAGAGTCCAAGAATGTCACTGTAAAGATTACATAGACAATACGGACTTCTATTTTTGCCCTTCTGGAGATATCTCCAAAAGTTATAGGGCTAGATTCTGTAATTAGATCCAATGCCTTTTCGTCACACAAGGTTTGGGAAGAGTCAAGGGACTAGAAGCTGCCCACATATGGGCCGGAAGGTCACTGATCTGGCCTTTGGTGTAAGGGGAACCTTAAGGTGCGTAGAAAGCAGGGAGCAGGTATGGAAGAATTCCACCCAGCTACACCTTTCCTCCATTGGTGCAGAGTTCATTAAAGACCCTGTGTTAATAACAGAATTTAAAGCTGCCTAGAATCAACTTTAACTCTTGCTGGGGCCAGACTGGCCCTGAGAATCAGAGATCAGACACAGGAGACAAATCAAGTTTATAAAAGCTTTCCCAAGTTTACTTTTTCTTCTGTGAAGACAGAGAATAGTTAAAGGAGGTCATACAAAAGAAAATGCAAATCAACTTAATACATTTTAGTGCAGCTTCACTTCCTCTTTCTATTTTAAGCACAACATGTGACTATTGGGTTGCATTGAATAGAAGCACACTGGACTAAAAAGAATAAGCTACAAGGTCCATCCCAGCTGCTTAAATGATGTAAATATGGTAACTACAATGAAGCAATCTTCTAACAATTGTTAAACTCAGAATCTTTTGATGTGAGTTTATCTCAGGTTAACCATAAAACACAGGTGCACACAACTATAGATATTTTCACCTTTTCTATTGATGCATTTTACTTTCAATTAAACTGAAGTGAAAACAAATATCAGCAGGAAGCTAATCAGAATAATTTACATTGCCAATAAATAATAATTGATAGCTCAATATCTAATTTATCATTTGGGAAAGTAACTGATGTGTTCTTAATAAGTATAATCAGTTATTCCAAGACCCTACAGATCACAATAGCAGCTGTTATGTTTAAAAGCCAATAATGATAGCCAGAAATAAATGTTAAAAGGTCATCTGTTGCCTTATGATGCACAAACTCATGTACTTTGATCCCAAATTATGGCACTGGAATAAGCAATTATACCATTTACCTAACACTTTTGAAGCACTCAAAGCATTGCTGTGGAAAACCCTTATGCTAGAAACAGCATTTTATAATTTCAAACTGCCTGCAGCGACAGTATTCAGGGGTCTTCCCAGATTTTTATGTGCTAATCCTAGAGTTATTAAATATATTTGGTTCTTTGGTTTCAACAGGAAGCTTGCATGCACACCCAAAGACAGAATTTGGTACTTGGTCTTTGCTCTCCCCTACATACAAAGAATAATTGATCATGTTAACAATGGCCTTTTCTCTAAAGTTGAATTTGCATCAAAGAGATAATACCTGGGGATCCAGACTGTGGACTATGGCAAGTACAAATGCCTATGCATAAGAAACATATTTGATCAACAATAAGTACACTACTTTTAATCAGTGCCATGTTACAGTGCAGTTAATATAGGTGGGCCAAAACAAATGTGATACCTCAAATACTTGCTAACTACTCATTTGGACAAGCAAGGTTTTTCAGGATATACCCAAACCACAATATAATTCCTATATATGTCACCTTCCAAGAGTTACACACAACATTGCCACTTCTAGTCATGTTTTGAAATTTTTAGTGATTCTCTTAAAGACCCAGTTCCTAGAGAGGGGTGGTTGTGAGCATCTCAGCTTTCATTTTTAACAGAAGTAAATCTCTAAACCTCCTGGCTTCAGAGACAAATCTTGAAAAATGTGAACCACAACTGCTCGAAAACAAGACAAAAGAATAGAGAAACTTTAATACATAATTCTCATGATATTTTTGGACCTAACTCATTTTTGAAAACGTGTGGTTGGCAATTCTGTGCAAACTGAATCTTGGAGGGAAACTGCATAACAACCTATCAAAGGTAAGATTTTTTTTTAAATCTATGCAAACTCCAGATCCTTTGTTATTAAGGATTCGATCTTGAAATTGCTGTGCATGTGAGAATCCCACTATAGTCAGCAAAATTACTTGTGTGGCACTGGAAGACTTAGCCTTAAAATGAAACTAAACCCTCTCTCCCCCTTGCCTCCCAACCCATCTGGAATATGAATATTAAAACACAAATGTTTATTCGTGTGGCAGTTAGCATGACAATCTGGGATAGCTCAAAGAGCAATCAAGCAACATAGAAACTAAAATAAAAAGCCACTGTACTCTTAATGTCCACAGAGATTAACGAGTGTCAAACAGAAAATGTAAAACATTTCCAAGAACGATATAACTAATAAAAAACTCTTTATTATGAAACATGTTTTGCCAGGAGGCAGAAATAATGAACAGTCTGACCCATGACTTTTTCAGCAATGAAACTCAAGTGTTTCCCAAACACTAGATTTCAAGTAAAGCAAAAAAAAAAAAAAAAAAAAAAGGGAAACGTAAGACTCTCAGATTTCCGTAGCTACCAACCCTATGCAATGATTTAAAATGATCATAGCCCCAATTGTGCCAGGGAGAAAAGGGCAGTCCCTGCATGCAGTAGCTTGCAAGACTGGTACTTTGGACAATATGTGAAGTATCTGGGTGACTTGACATCCTGTTTTTAAAGGGACAGTCCTATCTTTCAGCCCTTCTGCAGCTGTCCTGACTTTCATCAAAATGGGCAAATGGTTCCATATTTTCTGTCTCTCCCCATCAATACTAGCAGGTCCTGCTTTTGGCCAAGTCCCTGCTTGCCAGCTGTCCTCCCACCAGTGATTGGGGAGCAGTGACTGACAATGAGTGTGAGTGTGCAAGGTTGTTGTTAGGGTGAAGATGCAGCCAAAATGGCTGGTCACTCTCTGCTGATCCATCAGTGTATTCCCCACTATGTGTTGGCTCTCAGCTGGCAAGACTCTATCCCCTCCTTTGGCCTGGTCAGCACAACACAATGCAAGCTGCCAATTATGTTTTGCCTCTGCAACCTACCCACCATTCCTTTACACGCTCCCCCTCTTGCTGTCCTCTCCGTTTTGCCCCTTCGCTCCTCCAGCCCTGCTGCTCCTCCATATTCCCCCAAGTGGAACACATTCCAGTTCCAAAACTGTGCAGAGAACCAGCCCTTGGTCAGAGCACAGCCTGGCCAGTAGTCTCCTTTCTTCCTCCACTGCCTCTTGCTCGGCTGGTGTCCTGGGAAAGCCCAAGATCCAAGGAGCTGGCCAGGAGGATCCAAGCCCTGCCTGTGTCAAAGCCCCACATACCATGGGCATGGGACAGCTTCTCAGCCAAGCTCTGGAGTTGCTGGGGATGTGTGATTTGCAGCCTGTTCACACTCCAAACCTGCAGCCTCCACAACAGCCGTCCAGGCACTGCCTTTGCACCCTCTTCCCAGCCCAGGCCCCCGCAGTCAGGTTTCCTGAGCCCTGGTTCAAAGTGCATCTTTAGACTTTAACCCTTTCCTGCATGTGCTGTATCTGGGAGACAGGAGGTGGCTAGTTCATGTGACCAGGAGCAGGCTGGCAGTGTTAGCTGCCTTTTAGCACTGTGCAGGCAGGAAGACAAGCTGCTTCCCTCCAAGGGAGCTAGGGGGAAAAGAAGAGATGAGGTCTGCCAAGATGCAAGCCAGATCATCCCTTCTTTTCTCCACCCCTGCAACTGGAAGTAGCTCCCATGCCTTCCCTCCTGCACAGTGCCAAAAGTCTGCTGCTGGCCACATTCTGGTGTTAACCCTGGTAGATGTCTGGAGGCATGTGACTGTGCATGCCCCCCCTCCCATTGCCCTCAGTTACCAAGACAGCCAGATCCATCCTGGGGGCATGAAGGATGGATAATGCTTGGCAGGTTGTGTCAGGTCAGCCAGTCATCTTCCGTATGCAAGAGGCATATCTGTGTGTGTGGGGAGCAGGGGGGGCGGGAGGGGAGAAGTAGGGGTGTGTGTGTCACCCCACCCTTTGTGTAACCTAAAACCTTAAAGATAAGGCAAATAAAAAGAACTCAGCTATGCAATATTTCTTTTTCATGGGGGGCTCAGTCACCTTGATGTTAATTTGTGCACTGGTCCTGTATTGTTCTGATTCATGATGAACTCAAATATGAGTAATTTTACCAGGTGTCCTATATAATGCATGAAGAAATACAGTCTGATAAAACCCCAAAGAGAGAAGCAGCAGCAAAATTTTGCTAGGAAAAATGATGGAAATGCACCATTAACAAAATATACATAGGTAACTATGTTCATATTGTTAATATCTAATCAACAAATTGCTGTAAGCACACTCAACCCCAAATTCTTAAATAACCAGGTATGATGTGTGATACTAATCTCTGCACACTATTAACCATAACGAACAACAAAAGTCTATTTTGTTCAGGTTCTTATCACCAGGGCATCAGAATACCTCTTAGCAAATGCATTAAGTGAAGTAACTGACTTCTGGCAAGTGTCATTCACCTGTTTTTCCCTCTCACTATCTCCCCAGAACTAAAATAGCATGAGTGTAGTGGTTTGTTTTTGTAGGGTGCCCTTCCTGCTCTACAGGTGGCAAGCTCTTCTGTGCTGCCATGGCCCCGGTTGCTGCCAGAGCTGTACTACCCAGCTTCCTGTCACTCTGGCACCAAGCTGGGGCTGTGCTGCCAGCTTCCCAGTGTTCCAGGGCCAGAGGAAAAGCTGGGGCCACACTGCCCAGCCCCAGCCCCTCGGCATGCTGGGGTTTGTGGCACTGGATGGGGCAAGGGCCAACAGCTACAGAGGGGCTGGGCTTCAGCAGGCATGGCCTTGGGTGGAAGGCATGGCCTTGGGTGGAAGGAATGGGGCACCCATAAGTGAAGTAAGAAAATTTCATGATCTTTACACTGCCTAATTTAAATAAGTTTTCAGATGCAGATGGCTACCACAGTAAATAAAAGAATCTGACTTCTTATCCCTACTTAAAATCTATCTTTCCACAGTTCATAAATCTGTTGTTGTTTTTTTAATCTAAAACAGTGTAGTTTGGTTGAAGACATTGGGAAATCTCAGCTCAGGTATATAGGAGGGTGCGTGTCCTCTCCACATTGACTGGAGGGCAGTCTGGATTATAAACACACACTGGTCAGGTTACAGGTGGAATCTGGGAGTACAAGGCTAGGGAGAACTGTCTGGTGCCTTTCTCTGATTCATGAGTGACTCAGGGAGCACTCATGCAGTCTGGCTGGAGGTGGCTCACATGCTAAGTGATAGCAGTATCTGGGGGCATTTGCTACTTGCCACAGGCATTTGTTACTTGCCACTAGCAAATCTGTGTGAGAGGCAGCTCAGGATGGAATGTGAAGGGAGCTCAGCAGTATCTCAGATCCAGATTGTACCTGGGGATCCAGTCACTAACTCCAGTGACATTAATGGCTTTACACCAGGACAAACGTTAACTTGTTAGCTATACTCTTCCTCCCTAGAGGAGTACAGCTTAGCTGAGCATAGCTTGTGTGTATTTAAAACTAGGGTTGCCAGGTGTCCAGTATTGAACCGGACAGTCTGGTATTTTCACCTCCTGTCCAGTAAAAAAAATTCAGAAAATACTGGACACCTAAAATGTCCGGTATTTTCTGATTTTTCCTGGCCAGGAGGCGAAAATCCTCCGCGGGGGAGCTGTCCGGCCCGGCGCAGGGAGGCAAGATGGCAGGCGGCCGCTGGCAGCCTGTTAGGGCCCAAAAGCCTCAAAAGCAAAGCATTTCTTAAAGGGGCCACGTTTTTTTTTTTGGTTGGTTGGTTGTTTTTGGTTTTTGCTTAAGAACTCTTGGGGTCTTTTTTTTCTTTTGCTCAACAACTTTGGTCTCCCCCTTTTTTTCTTAGAATTTTTTCCCCGTTTTTTTGGGGGGAAGGGGGTGTTCGGTATTTTTTGTTAAAGCATCTGGCAACCCTATTTAAAACAGCCTGAAGGTACGACCGGATCATTATTTAACACAACTGAATTTGGCCTCAAACGCTGCTGTTGAGAATGATGAATGTATCTTACTGCTTCCTGATATGGGCTCTACATTATAAACCTTAAAGAAAGAACCATTCCCCTTCCCTCAGAGGGCATTGTGCAAATGAATTGTCCAAAGAATTGTCTTTTGCATCAAGACTAGCCAACAGAGGCTGCTGCTGGTGTGTTACCTGAACAATCATTTTCTAAAAATGGCTTCACCTGCTGCTACACTTGGAGGAAAGTGGACAGCCTGAATGAGGAGAAACGTGTCTGAGAAAAAGGAATCCAGTCCCTATGAATATTTCAACAAGAGTTATAAGCCATTCTGTCTGTCAGACCTCTAGAGTGCTACGTGTTTGGGAATAAAGATTACCTATTGTATTTGCTTGGTTATTTCAAGAAAATACTCTGTTTTATACATCTTGCCACAAAACTGACACTCTTGTTTCTCGACACTGGGCAGACAGTCTCGAGTGTGTGAGTATGTGTGTGTTCCCCCCCTTTACTTACACGAATTCTCCAAAGCAGAGATGAGCAAGATCGAATGTGAGTATGAGAAACTGATAAATTCCAGAGATAAGATTCACATTTTTTATCCTATTTAGTAAAAGTAATTTGGATAAAAATCTATGTGTACTTTTTATGCTTGGTAACTACCTAGATGGAATCTTTTCTAAAGTTCTGGGTCTAATAAACAACAAAAATAATTGCACTCTAAATTTATATTCAATCAAGGCCTAGACTAAACTACTGATCCCTGACACAACATTTGGGCTTCTCCAAATTTTCACCTATTCCTTATGAATGCTAGCTACCAACAAAGTATCCAAACAAACTAACATGGTTTGGGCTCTATAATCTGCCAGAATGTCTTGAAACAGGAAGAAAATCACCTTTCACAGGGGTTGTGTGAGGTCATCAGCCCTCAGATACAATCAAGTTTTGAAAACCAGCAGTTACAGTAGAACATTCTGTCCTGTTTTTATGCAGTGAGTCATCATATTTGAGAAATGGATTTCATTATGAATTTATGACTAAAGTAATCTCATTTCTGTCTGTCATGGCAATGACTCACCATTTTCAGAATATGGCCGATCTACACACCAGGAAGGTGATGGTGACACTTTCCATTGAATTCGCTGGGATTTGGATCAGTCCACAAATGCAATCATCCTATAGCCATTTTTGCATATTTTACAACAACATTTCTATGGGGATTTTTACTTATCTGTAGTTTTTGTTTACTTTCAGGAATTGGTACACACAGATGACCATTTGAGAAGCAACTTTCCATGAGCAAACTCATAATAAAGAAAATGGAATAATTTGATGCCACTTTTTTCAGGCTATTGACATATACTGAACTACGTGTTGTTCAATTTTTATGATATAATTCTATATAAGGTGTTTACAAACTTATAGTTTTTAGGTTATATTTTCAAAACAGTTGGAGATTTAGACACCTTGCAATAGAATTTATGAAAGTATTAAATTCCCTAAATTATCAGAACAATCTCAGTCTTTGTTGTTACGCTGTTTTATATGGTACCTTATTATTTGCATTTATATATGCTTTATATTTTCAAAAATATATACAAACAGTAGCTAAATGACACTCAAAATTAAACATTTTATATTATAAAATTATTGCAAGGTGACACTTTTCAACCAACTAATCAACTGCTGAAGGAAACAGTACAAAATTTAAAAATATTAAATCTACTGTAATCAGTTAAATAAGCACTTTGACACCTTCTTTCAGTACTCTGCAAAGAGCAAAATGCATTTGCAAAATGATGGTGAGTCACTGCCATGACAAAGAAGAGTAGTTTAAGTCAAATTCCATTTAGTAATGAATATTTTGGAATAAAATCTTTGAAAGGTTAATTTGTGTTAAATGAAAAGGACTATTTGATCCAGAAGGCAGTTTCAGCAGGTTGTCATGGGACATCAGTAAAATGCATATACATTACACAAATACACAGAAATAATGCCCCTCTAACCAAACCCTTCTGAATTCCCAGTTTTGGCTTTTAAAACAATCCTCCCAGACCCCTTTAAGCTTTTCATCAGAAGCAAGCTCATCACAAACTAGGACATACCAATTGAAATCAGCACCACAACAGAAGATGCAAAACCTAGAGACATATCTCCATGATGACGAACCCCTCAATGCATCTTTCATGGTCCATGAATCCTACACATGGTCATTGCAATATGT
Organism: Rafetus swinhoei; assembly: GCA_019425775.1. Classification (NCBI taxonomy): domain Eukaryota; kingdom Metazoa; phylum Chordata; order Testudines; family Trionychidae; genus Rafetus; species Rafetus swinhoei. The sequence continues at coordinate 120,078,966 of CM033449.1, forward strand.
GGTGTACCTCATCTACTCAATGCTCCAATAGCAACACCGTGGAAGAAATCAGACAATCCCTATGCTCCTGAATGAACAAACAGGAAAGAGACAAAACACAGCACATCACCTGCAGGTGAATACTTTCCACAAAGTAATCACACCTCAGTCCTCAGCCTCAAAAGGAAACCTGGATAATACTTGCAACATATGAGCCTGGGAGCTTGAATTCACTACTCTGCTAGTCACTAAAAATCATGGCCTGAAGAGACTAACCCTAAATCTCTCTTTTTGTCCTGTGACTGCAAAGGTGGTAATGGGCCGCTTTACCTTTAAAGGTCCTTTACCTTATGTACTAACTACTTATGCTAAACAACCTGTTTCACCTTCCATTTTTGACACTGGGAATACCTTTTGCAGACATGAAGAACTCTGTGTGGCTCAAAAACTTGCCTCGGAAGTGGGTTGTGCCCACTAAAGCTTATGATACCCTCTATGTTATGTTAGTCTTTAAGGCAGGGGTTCTCAAACTTTGTGATACCATGACCCCCGAAAATGCTAAATGAATTTGTGTGACCACCCCCCCTCCCACTGCCCTGGGTCACTTCCTCCCCCTTCTCACCAGACTCCTTGCTCTCCTGGGGTTCCTTCAAGGTGTCTGCAGTCCTCAACGCCCTTCCCCCCTGCAGGCTCCTTCCCCCGTCTCTTTCTCCTCTGTGCCTCTTTTCCGCTACGTGTCCCTTTGGTTCCTCCCCTCCTCTCCTGTTTCTCCTCTGCCTCCTCCTCTGACCCCCACGTGCCCTTATTTACCTCCGTGTCCTCTGCCCCGACCCAATCCCCCAGCTCGCTGCCTGAGGGACCCCTCCCTCTCCCAGCTGGGGAAGCATTCGGTTGCCCGGCAACCATGCCACGGCCGGCCCCTACTGCGTCCGCTCCTGTGCCAGCACCGGCCTCACTCTCCCGTCGCCTTGCTTCCTGCAGCTGAGCCACGCTCCTGGAGTCCCGCGGCCCTGACCACGCTGCGCGGCTTGCCGGTGGCTGTCTTCCGCCGCCCTGCCGCTCTTCGTGGCCTGGGGGAGAGGGGTCACAAGTGAAAAACCAAATCCAGCTGTGACCCCCCTCTAAGTTGCTTGCGACCCCTTGGGGGTCGCGACCCACAGTTTGAGAAACGCTGCTTTAAGGTGCTACTAGACTATTTGAGGTTTTTAAATTTTTTCCTGTTACAGACTAACTCGGCTACCCCTCTGAAGTTTCAGAGTTCAATATTAGTTATCAGTAGAATGTCTCAAAAAAAACAAACACAAAAAGACCACCAACACTACACCTCCATTAAGATACTTCAGTTTTGGAACTTGATCTTCATTAATAATTCTGCAAAGTTCATTGCTTTTAAAAAGTAATAAATACATATGTAAATGTGTAAAAGAAAATCCTGATTATAGCCTCAATTCAGTCAGGTACTAAAGCATATGCCTAAAAAGTGAATCTGAATTATCTTGGTCATACCAATATTCCCTTACAAGCAAGGGTACCATTTAAGAGGGTTTTGTGGGTCAGTAGCCCCTGAAAGTTTGATACCCCTTGGGTTTCATACTTGAAGTATGCTGCTTAAAACCCATGCCTAGTTCCAGAGGCAGCTGTTAACTGCAACAGAGTTTGTGCTGCTCCCAGCTTTGCATTTGGAGTAGGGAGTTTGTTTATAAGCAGAGGGAGTCAGGTTGATTAAGATAACAAAAGGCCTGTCATTGAAGCAACTGATGGATCATTAGATCATCATGGAAATACTGGCCACCACTTAAAAGATAGGAGGAAAAAGATCTGTGATTGCACTACTGCTGTTAAACTTCTCATAAATGTTCTTCTAAAAGGAAAACACTGAGATGGCAAAATGTGTGGATGATGCAAATTTACTCAAAATATTTAAGTCTAAAGGGATCTCACAAAACTGGGTGGGTGGGTAAGGAAGGGATTAGAGGTGAAATTTGGGTTGTGTGGAAGTGGAAAGAGGTGAGTTAGAGGTTGAGGGAAGGTCATCATGTCCTGTGTCAAATTTCCTTTGGAATTACATCAACAAGATCCTGCAAAGAGAGAGAAGTGAAGGGTTTGAGGAGTGAGTAATGTGTGTAATACATGTAATAAAGTAAGTACTCGAGGGACAAAAGTAGACAACAACAACAACAACCACCACCACCACCACAGTCTCCCTTTTTTCAATACAGGAATAAAATATGTGACACCTTGTTGCAGTCTTTTTAGCCAAAACAGAACCCAATTACAAAAAAAAGTTAAAAGTAAAGCACCTTGCCCTTTCTACTGAAATGGGTACAGAGTTCTGGTACACATTGGCTGAAAGTGTTTAGGTGCACACATGTCTTTGTGTGTGTGGTCTGAGGTTACAGTATACTGCACTTAATCTTAATGTACTGAAAAATGAAAAGAAGCCAACCTAAGACATTACCCAGTAGTGATAGAATACAAAAACAAAACAAAAACCTGAATAATACCTTTAATAAGGTCTTCCTGATGCAACGTAAAATCATGCAGGGAAATAAAATAATTAAATAAATGCACTTAGTTGATGCTTTCAGCTTGACCCAAAATGGCTGTCTAGTAAGATAAAAACCTCCATGGCATTCAAAGTAGATGTCCTTCACTGCTCATTAATGTTCAACCTAAGTAAAACAAATGTTTTAACTTTGTTAGAAGCATTCTGCAAAGGCTTCTCTTTCAACTGTAATGTCTTGTGAGACATTTCTCAGAGTGCCCAATGCAGTATTATCGACAAACAATCAGGAAATTATAAATAGACTTCTTTCTCCAACAGAGCCCTCTAATTTATTTCCAGTCTAGCTTGAAATGTACCTGAAACCCTAACATTCTAGAAATCACAGTATTTTCATGGACAAAATTTTTCTCTTTTTCCTGATGCTAAAGAAGATTGAGGTATGTTCAGCATTTGAAACACACACCAAGTTCATCACACCATAGCACCCTAAGAGCAATGTTCCTATCCCAAAAGGTAGTGGCAGTGGTCACTCAGCCATGAGATGAACTCCCCATATATATGTACACATTAATTACTTCATCGTACACAGACGGATATCCCAGTAAGAGATGTTAAAATTAGATTAATCAACTAATCAAATAGTCAATAAGGGCACTTCCGCTTTAAAACGAATCAAAAGCTGGCCCAGCTGTTGCTATATTTCAAAGGCGGAAGTGCCGCGCAACATTCTGCCTTTGAAATGCATAAGAGTCCCAGCAGGGATTCTTGTACATTTCAAAGGTGAAACGCCACCACTGTACCCCTGCTCCCTCCCATGGAGCTGGAGCTGGGAGGAACCAGCTTTTAAGCTGGCTCCCCGGAGCATCCCCTCCACTTCTCCCCCTTGCTGCCTCTTTCTGATAGAGGCAGCAAAGGTGGGGGGGGAGACTGACTAGTTGACTAGTGTGTTGACTATCTGATAAGCTTTTGCTTATGGGATAGTCAACTAGTCGCTTACATCCCTAGTCCCAGTATTGTCAATATTGGCATGGAACATTTACTGACCACACCTCTAAGTGTACAGCAGCTGTTAATGTGTGCATTATGACACTGCTGCTTACTTGCTATGAAAAATACTTATGCCAGCCTCATAGTCATTGAGTGGGTCATTATACAGGCTCCGGTACTAAACATGCATGTCAACACTGAGTACGAGGGAAAGTCAAGGTATCTAATCATATAGAGATTGGAGGATAAGCATGCAAGAAAACACTATTTTGTGCATCACAGAACATCACTGTGGGCCTCAATCATCCATAGGCAAAGGAACATCACTATGCACCACACCAGCAGAACTAATTTCATATATGTTTTGTAATATACTGCTATCTCTGTAGGTGTGTGCCTGATATCTGCAGGAGTTCTCTTCTGGGGCTGAAATTCTCCTGAAACGCGTCATGGGCTGATACTGAATAAAGTAATATGGTGGTACATGGGAACTCCCAAGTGCATAATCACTGGTGATTGGCCCTCTATGAAATGCCCGGATCATTTCATAGACAGACTTATTTCCAATCCCAGCCTTTGTAAGCAGCCATTTTACAACAAGTGTTTAAAAGTTACGTAGGCACTTCAGCTGACTGGGCACTGTTCTTACAATCTACCTCAGACTGTGTGTAAGAGGGCTCACATGAGAGAAATAAATGTTGTTGGAATCATAAAACCCCCCATAAAATTTCACTATTAAGCGTTAACATTATCCAGCAGAATCATTAACAAACTTGTTTATTTCCGCACCATAAGTGCTCTTTGCTCACTCCTCTAATGCACAAAACAGATTGGTTATGATACTTTCTCAGGACCCAAGCAGTTATTATCAAGGCCTTGTCTTCCCAGTTTAAACCAGCTGGTGATATTGTGGGCTCAGTCCTTCACAGCTCTACTACTTAGCTTCATCTGAGCTTATGAGTCTTTATCATTATGGCAGCATTTGAGGGAGAAAGAGGATAGAGGAAACTATGACAATAAGGCAGTGCCAAATAATTCCAACATATCAGATATCTGACCAAAACAAATAAATTGAGAGAGCATGAAACATTCTTCAGTAGCCTGAAATGACCTGCAGTCTTGCAAGATACACAGTGCTGGCCTGTGATATCCTGACGTTTTTGCCTCCCAAAATAACAGAGGAATAATAGTAATTGATGCCAAGATACATAATCATACTATTTGCTTTACCCTCTCTCTTGTGCTTAGTATTACAAACTGCCATGCTGAACTCCGAGCTTTTCCATCCCTGCCACTTAGGCTAAGCTTACATACTGCCATGCTGAACTCCGAGCTTTCCCATCCCTGCCACTTAGGCTAAGATTTGCAGGATGGCAAGACATCGCAAATTGGCAAAAGTATAAGTTCATGCAGGCCAGTGATTTCCTATTCCTAAAACTGTCCTTGAAACAGAACTTGACACAGTGCAAAAATAATGTAATGGAGATTCCAATTTCCTGGTTCCCAAGGTAGCACCTCTTTTCACAAGCTTTATTGACATCTTGATTAAGCTCCTCCTCTATAATCATATTTACAGTCAGCAAAAATAAAAATGCATTTCAATGAAACATGTCTGCAGCGTTCTGGTAGTAACATAAAGCAACCTCAGAAAACTATACCAACACTGCTTTTGTAGCTTGCATATAAAACCTTTTTCTTTTCTTTTAAAGGCATCCCTCCTCCTCTCTCCTGCAGCATTTCCACTATCTTTCTCCCCCAGTGACTCCAGTGATTCATTTTTGTTCTTTCCATGGTAAGTGAGCTAACATGTGCCCTAATTAAGCATGGCATTGCATAGATATTTTTACAGAATGCAGATGCCTCTATGAATTGTTATGATGTGTACTATAATAGATGGGTAGAGAGGTAGCACACCATTTCCATTTCAGATGTAGTTTTCAGCTCAAATGCTTCATCATTGATCTTTGTACTTAAGTAAGAATGATGTTCAGAATAGCTGTTCCCTCCATCAGAACAATGGGGAACAAAAACAAGAGAGACAACGTAACGTAAGCAGCAGGGCACATTGAAAACAGAAGAATCTTCAGGCTTTTACCTCACTTTCCAGAGAAAGATACCTACAAACAACAAGGTCTGTCCTGCAGCAGCATTTTCCTGATCCAAAGTCCACGGAAGTCAAAAAAGAAAACTACCCCCATTGACTCCAAGAAGCTTTGCATTATGGACATAGGAGTCACCCCAAAGTTCACCAGCACAAAACACAGGGAGCAAAACACCTCTACAAAGTTAGTCCCATCCTGTTACTTTAGGAAAATATGGGAAAAAGCTGGGGACAAGGTGGGGGGAGGAAGAAACAACAGAAGTAGTAACACAGGCTTCCTCCAATTCTCCCCACTTCGGGTATGTGGCAGGAATCAGGCAATCAGCATTTTGTATGAGCTAGGTCAGGACGGAGGCTTAAGAAGCCACCAATGGAATTCAGATGCCAGCTCTTAGTGGGTAAGTGGTGTATGGAAATACAGAAGATAATATACAGTAAAACTCCGTTGGTCCGGCATCTGATGGTCCGGCACTCCTGATGGTCCGGCACCATCAGGAACCCAGAAGTGCTCCGGGCAGCCAGACCATTGGAGCTGCTCTGCCCCGGCTTCCCGATTCAGCCGCTGCTGAAACTGACCAGCAGCTGAATCGGGAAGCCGGGGGCAGAGCAGCTGGAGTGCTGCCGGTAGGTCCCGTAGCGCTGCCCCTCGGCACTGCGGGACCAACCCGGCAGCACCCCAGCTGTCCCCAATTCAGCCGCTGCTGAAACTGACCAGCAGCTGACTCCGGGAAGCCCAAGGCAGAGCAGCTCTGCCTCGGGCTTCCCGGAGTCAACCGCTGGTCAGTTTCAGCGGCGGCTGACTTGGGGACGCCTGGGGCAGAGCACCTGGGGTGCTGCCGGGTTGTCCGGTAGCGCCGCCCCTTGGCGCTGCGGGGCCAACCCGGCAGCACCCCAGCTGCTCTGCCCAGGTGTCCCCAAGAGCAACTGGGGTGCTGCCGGGTTGGTCTCGCAGCGCCAGGCAGCGCTACCGGACCAACCCGGCAGCACCCCAGCTGCTCTGCCGCAGGTGTCCCGATTCAGCTGCTGCTGAAACTGACCAGCAGCGGCTGAATCGGGACGCCTGGGCAGAGCCGGACTATCAGAAGGGGGCTATGAGGGGTCTGGGGTGGCATCCCCCCCCACACCACCCTAGACCCCTCATAGCTCCCCCTTCCGATAGTCCGGCATATCTGATAATCCGGCACCCCCTGGGTCCTAAAGGTGCCGGATTATCGGAAGTTTACTGTACCAGGTTTGCTACTGTCACAATTACATTCAAGTACATTCACGGAAATGGAGATTCAGCCACTTATGCCAGAAGTTTGTCTGGCAAAATATCTTCAGACCACTAGCTGACGACCTACTTGCCTACATCTGATCATGCTACCTTCATAGAATCATAGAATCATAGAGCTGGAAGAGATCTCAGAAGGTCAAGTCCAGCCCCCTGCCTAAGGCGGGACCAATCCCAACTAAATTAACCCATCCAGGGCCCTGTCAAGCCGAGATTTAAAAACCTCTAGGGATGGAGATTCCACCACTTCCCTAGGTAGCCCATTCCAGTGCTTCACCATCCTCCTAGTGAAAACGTTTTTCCTAATATCCAACCTAGACCTCCCCCACTGTAACTTCAGACCATTGCTCCTTGTTCTGCCATCCGTCACTACTGTGAACAGCCTTTCTCCAGGCTCTTTGGAACCTCCCTTCAGGAAGTAAAAGGCTGCTATCAAATCCCCCTTCACTCTTCTCTTCTGCAGACTAAACAAACCCAAATCCCTCAGCCTCTCCTCATAGGTCATATTCTCCAGCCCCCTAATCATTTTGGTCGCCCTTCGTTGGACTCTCTCCAATGCGTCCACATCCTTCCTGTAGTTGAGGGCCCAGAACTGGACACAATACTCCAGATGTGGCCTCACCAGAGCCGAAAAAACGGGAATAATCACTTCTCTGGATCTGCTGGCAATGCTCCTCTTAATACAGCCTAATATTCCATTAGCTTTCTTGGCTACAAGGGCACACTGTTGACTCATATCCAGCTTCTCGTCCACTGTAATCCCCAGGTCCTTTTCTGCAGAACTGCTACTTAGCCATTTGGTCCCCAGCCTGTAATAATGCTTGGGATTCTTCCGTCCCAAGTGCAGGACTCTACACTTGTCCTTGTTGAACCTCATCAGATTTCTTTTGGCCCAATCCTCCAATTTGTCTAGGTCACTCTGGACCCTATCCCTGCCCTCCAGCATATCTACCTCTCCCCCTATCTTAGTGTAATCTGCAAACATGCTGAGGGTGCAATCCATCCCCTCATCCAGGTCATTAATAAAGATGTTGAACAAAATTGGTCCTAGAACCGACCCTTGGGGCACTCCGCTAGAAACCGACCGCCAACCTGACATTGAGCCATGGATCACTACCCGCTGGGCCCGACCTTCTAGCCAGCTTTCTATACATCTTACAGTCCATTTATCCAATCCATATTCCCTGAACTTGCTGGCAAGAATATCGTGGGAGACCGTATCAAAAGCTTTGCTAAAGTCAAGGTATATCACATCCACTGACTTTCCCATATCCACAGAGCCAGTTACCTCATCATAGAAGCTAATCAGATTGGTCAGGCACGACTTGCCCTTCGTGAATCCATGTTGACTATTCCTGATCACTTTCCCCTCTTCCAAGTGCCTCAAAACTGATTCCTTGAGGATCCCCTCCATGATTTTTCCAAGGACTGAGGTAAGATTGACCGGTCTATAATACCCTGGATCGTCCTCCTTCCCTTTTTTGAAGATGGGCACCAACTACATTTGCCTTTTTCCAATCATCCGGGATCTCTCCCGATCTCCCCAACTTTTTAAAGATAATTGCCAAAGGCTCTGCAATGACATTTTCTAAGTAGTTCCTAACCTGTTCTTTCCCCACCAAGGGCTGTCCACCTTCTTCCCATATTGCGTCATGTAGTGTATTTGTCTGGGAGCTGACCTTGTCTGTGAAGACGGAAGCAAAGAAAGCATTAAGTACTTCAGCTTTCCTCACATCATCTGTCAGTAGGTTACCTCCCTCACCCAGTAAGGGCCCCACACCGTCTCTGATCACCCTCTTCTTGCTAACATGCCTGTAAAAACCTTTCTTGTTACCCTTCACATCCTTTGCTAGTCGCAATTCTGATTGCACTTTCGCCTTCCTGATAACTCCCCTGCATTCTCGAGCAATATATTTATACCCCTTCCTAGTCATCTGTCCAAGTTTCCACCTCTTGTAAGCTTCCTTTTTGTGCTTAAGTTCACCAAGGATTTCCCCGGTAAGCCAATCCGGCCTCCTACCATATTTGCTTCTCTTGTTGCGCATCGGGACGGTTTCTTCCTGTGCCTTCAATAAGGCTTCTTTAAAATACTGCCAGTTCTCCTGGACTCCTTTCCCCTTCATGTTAGCATCTCAGGGAATCCTGCCCATTAGTTTTCTGAGGGAGTCAAAGTCTGCTTTTCTGAAGTCCAGGGTGTGTATTTTACTACTCTCCTATCTTCCTTTGGTCAGGATCCTGAAATCTACCATCTCATAATCACTGCTTCCCAGGTTGTCACCCACCTCTACTTCCCCTATTGGTTCCTCCCTGTTTGTGAGCAGCAGGTCAAGCTGTGCATGGCCCCTGGTCAGCTCCTTCAGCACTTGTACCAAGAAGTTATCCCCAACAGTCTCCAAAAACTTCCTGAATTGTCTGTGTACTGTATTGGTCTCCCAGCAGATGTCAGGGTGATTAAAGTCCCCCATGAGAACCAGGGCATGTGATCTGGAAGCTTCTCTCAGTTGTCTGAAGAAAGCCTCATCTACCTGATTCAGAGGCCTGTAACAGACACCAACCACAACATCCAAGGCCGGCCTGAGCCATTTTGGCACCCCGGGCGTGGGTGCGCGACGCCGCCCCCGACCACGCGGCGCATGCGCGGGCCCATCCCTGGGGCGCGGGCCCGCCCCTGGGGCGCATGGCGCATGTGCGTGCCCACCCCCGGTGCACACAGCGCATGCGCTGCCCGGCCCGGCCACTGGTGCGCAGCCTGGGACCCGCCTCCAGGGCGCACGGCGCATGCGCTGCCCAGCCTGGCCCAGCCACCGCTGCTGGCGCGCAGCGCCTGGCCGTGCAGGGCCCCGCGGCCGTGGGGGGAAGGGCGCTGCTGGCCGGTGCTGTGGGAGCCGGGCGTACGGCACCTGATGGCAGCTATAAGGGATGCCGCGCACCTCTTACAGCTGCCATCAGGCGCCCTCCATTGGTTGGCGCCCTGGGCAGCTGCCAGGCTCGCCCACCCCTTAGTCCAGCCCTGACAACATCACTGCTGTTGTCTGCACCTCTAAACTTAACCCATGGACTCTCAACAGGCTTTTCTCCCTCTATATACTTGAGTTCTGAGCAATCATACTGCTCTCTTACATACGGGCAACTCCTCCTTTTCTCCCCCACCTGTTCTTCCTGAACAGTTTATACCTTTGCATGACAGCACTCCAGTCATGCGAGTCATCCCACCAAGTCTCTGTTATCCCAATCAAATCGTAGTTCTTGGACTGGGCCAGGGCCTCTAATTCTTCCTGTTTGTTTCCCAGGCTTCTTGCATTCGTGTACCAACACCTTAGATAACTAGTTGTTTGCACTACCTTCTTCATTCCAATCAGGGGGTCCTTCTTTGTTACTCGTTCCTCTTTGCATTTCTTCCCGGTATCCAACTTTCCCACTCACCTCAGGGCTTTGGTCACTGTCCCCCAATGAACCTAGTTTAAAGCCCTCTTCACTAGGTTTGCAAGCCTGCTCGCGAAGATGCTCCTACCTCTCTTGGTTAGGTGGATCCCATCTCTTCCTAACAATCCTTGTGCCCAGAACAGAGTCCCATGGTCGAAGAAACCAAAGCCCTCTCTGCGAGACCACCTGCGCAACCATGCATTTACTTCCTCAATTCGACGATCCTTACCCAGACCTTTTCCTTCAACAGGGAGGATGGACACCACCACTTGTGCTTCCAATTCTTTGATCCTTCTTCCCAGCACTACATAATCTGCAGTGACCTGCTCAAGGTCATTCTTGGCCGTATCGTTAGTTCCCACATGAAGAAGCAGGAAGGGGTAGCGATCCGAAGATTTGATCAGTTTTATAAGACTCTCAGTCACACCCTAAATTCGAGCTCCCAGTAAGCAGCACACCTCTCGAGATTCCAGGTTTGGATGGCAGATGGATGACTCCATCCCTCTTAGGAGGGAGTCCCCAACCACCACCACCCATCTTTTTTTTGGGTGGTGGTGGTCATGGAACCCCCATTCCTAGGACTACTCATCCCATGCCATCCAGTAGATGGTGTTCCCCTTCTGATTTCTTCCTTGAGAGTTACACTCTTTGGGTACTTATCACAAGGGAAATAGTTATTTTCACTATGCCCTCCCCACCACCTCCGAAAGATAGATGGGAAGCAAACACAAGATTAGGTTACTTGCCCAAGGTTCTAAAGGAATCTCTGGAAGAGACGGAGGATGGGGGGATTTATTTTCTAGAACCCTAGAGGAGTGATGCCTTAACCTCAAGACCATTTATCCTTCCCTGTCTATTCCAGTCACTTGATGATGATGATTGGTGTAGTCACAATCATCATCATCATCATCAAGTGAAAGAAGAAATGAGAACACTGTTAAAATATGTCTATACACAACACTTTCTCCAGCAGAAGAATTCAGTTCACCATGGCTATAACTAAATCAGTAACCAAAATGTCAACTAAAAGCTAAATTCAAGGGAGGAATGAATAAGACCTGGATGCAGCAGTGCCATATGTAATTGCAGATATTACAGTAATATTTCCATAGCTCATTTTTCTCAGTAGGAAGCGGTGGCATTCTTTGAGGCAAGTCTTTTACAGCAAATCTTGCAATGTGTAATGTGTTAAAGGTAATTTTGCACTATTATGCATATACACTATGAAATGCTGAGATACCTATTTAGTATTGTCACGGACAAAAAAGACTCAAAGGTGAAAGTGAATGAAGCAGGAGTATACATTCTCCTTCCCTTCAAGCCCAAAAGTCAGTGTGTAAGAGCCACAGTCGGGAGAGTTAGTTATTTTGTTGTACTCTCCTGCAGTACCCATGGAAGAATGGTTTACATCAGGGCTACTCAACTTTGAAAGCCCTGGGGGCCACAACAATACTCACAGCACATGCCAAGGGCCCCAACTTAAGTGTGATTGCATATACATGCAAATATACCGGGTATATGCAAATATATGTACATTGCTTCTTTCACACTGATGGCAAGAATACAAAGATTAAGGCAAGACTACATAACACACAGGCCCCATTTAAGTCAGTTCTGCTGATATGAATAAAATGCAATATTTACCCATTTCCACCCATATGACAGCACTTTTAATGAGCAATAACAGTCCAGAAATTTAACCACTAAAATGCATATCAACAGAAGACCATTGTATTGACTAATTTTTTGATTTGCTCCCACCCGCAGGCCACATATTGAGCCCGCGTAAACTCAGTATCTCACACTCTCAAGCTGTCACAAAGTGAACAAATGCCATTCCTACTTCAAACAAATCTACACTCCCATGTAGTCGATATCATTTTAACCCTTTGGAGTCTGGCTTTTAGCCAAAAAATATCCAAAATAAGACTCCATGAAACCACAACATAGGCTCTCTCCTTGGGCAACCAGAGTCTATTAACTATGAAGTACTTTGTGTCGATAATTTATTTTTGATTGGAAGTGTTGGGTTTTGATACAAGAGTTAGGATGGGAAAAGCAGAGTTTTAAAGCAACAGATTTTTTATAAGATAGCATTCTTAAGTTTTCCAAAGTGGATTTTGACAGCTTCTAAACCTCCCACATTCTCTGACTGCTTCTTTTCTTTGTTAAAACACAATAACTGACCTAAGTAATCAATATGCTCATTTTGTTGATAAAACAACTTGCTTCACAATCAAACAGTCTGAAACATTGCCCACATCTGTGCATATTATTACAGTCTTCCTTTACAAATTAACCTGAATGGATGAGATGGTTTTATTTTTCATCTCCAATATATGTCAGAAGCAGCACCCAGGCAGCAGCAATGCAGAATAGGGATGTTAAATATTGGTTAATTGAACAGCCGATTAACCTCATGAATTCTTCTTGGTTAGTGCACTCTGGCCCCACTCCTAAGGAGCACACTGCCACTCCACTTTGCTGCCTCCGTATCAGAGGCAACAGCGTGGGTGCCAGGCGGGAGCTGGTCCATGAGGAGAGCCAGTTTAAAAAACAAGCTCCTCTCGTGGACCGGCTGCCTGTGGCCCCGCACTGTATCAGAGGCAGCAGTGTAGGATGGCAACATGCCCTATCCAGGGGAGTCTGAGCTCCTGGACCCAGTGTGAGCTGGAACTGAGCTGGGCTGCCTGCCTGCCTGGTTCCTAATACACTTTAAATGAAGAGCCGCAGCGGGGATAGGTCCCAGACCCAGCACAAGCCAGGGCTAAGACAGGCTGCCTGCCCGCCCAGCTGCTAATCCACTTTAAATGCAGAGCTGCAGCGGGGGTAGGTCCCGGACCCGGCAAAGCCAGGGACTGAGCAGCACTGCTGGACAGCCTACTAAAAAATTTACTGGCGGTGTAGTCTATTGCATTAACCTATGAGCTTTTGCTTATCAGTTAATCGACTACACTATTACTTCCTAATGCAGAACCCCTTCTAAAAGGCCTGTTAAATCATATTAAACCTCAAGAAAGCTCTACTAAATGATTTTCACAACATGCCACCAAGAAACATGCATTAATTCATAGGGGGGGAAATAATTCACATCCTAGCTTGGGTTTCCAACAGTGATCACCAGAAGATGATTCCTGATCATTTTCAAATGTGAATTTATTCACTAAGCCACATAAATGAAAGTGGCATCTTCGGTGTTTTAATCAAGTTGAAATACAGTTGCTCATATTAAAGCTGAGGTAATTCCCATCATAAAACTGCACTTTAGCTAACCTCTCCCACTTCACCCACATGACAAAGTAACAAGTCAGATATCAGAAATTAATGTAAAACTAAATAAAACTGATATGGAATGTCATGCAGCAATCAGTTTTTACTAACTGGTCCTTGAATTAAGTTTACACTAATCTACCCACAAAACATAGAAAACAGAAGTGGGCTATTGATGGTGTGGCCAAGATCAAAATATGTGCTTTAAGTTTCTGCTATCTTACACACCATTGCACTAGGTGAACAATTAACTTTTTAGAAGTTCAGGTGCGCATGCCAACATTTGGATGTTTATCTGAACCACTTTATCTGAAACATTTGGGTGGAAATTTGCAATGACAGACTTCCCTGTTCCATATCTGTAATGTCTTGCTTTTGGCCAAGCCAGAAATGCCACAAGAACAAGTCTTTCAACTCCAATTCAGGAGGAGGAGAAGACCAGTGTATGGCTATTGTATGTCAGATTTTTTTTCAGCCCTCAAAGAAAATTCTGTTTTCCTGAGGATTGCTGAATGAATGATTGAAAGATTTCATATTTCATGTTAACACCTTTGCCCAACCCTAACTTTTAGCACTGAATAGTTTTCTTTTGTTCTTTCTAAGTTTTCAGTATTGAATTGTAAAAAAGTAGTATTAGATTTTGAGAGAAGAAGAAATTTCTGTAGAAGTTATGGAAGTAATTGGAATGAATGCTGAGTATAACAGCCGATTAGACAAAAACTTTGACAAGTTTCCATGTGACAAGCTTTCACTTCCAACTATGCAGTAGATAACTGCAAAATAATATTTGAGAGAGAAACTGTGTCCAAAAACTGGATGCAAAGCTGAGTGCCATTCCAAGGGATAAAATATAGACAGATGGCCAATTGTACTCCCGTCAAATGAGCTGACAGTATAAAATTGTAAATAAGGAATATACAAACTGTATAAAAATTCAAAAGGCTTGGGTCTTTTTTTCCACAGCAAATGAACCTTATGGTACCATTTGAAAGGTAAGTATTTCACATATGGAGAATGAAATATTTAAATAAAGGAACAAAAATAAAAACTTAGTTGACCTCAGTTGCTGGAGAAATGTGCTAAGAGATTGTTTCTACAACAGTGCACATATATCAAGTTTGACTTTCAAATTTAAACTAATTTTCCCCATGATAGTCCAAGGCACTTCTTTTTAAAGAGGGCTATTATCCACATTTTAATTATCTATCCTTAACCATTTCTCTTCTAAGGGCCGGGCCCAAAGCTCACTGAGGAAAATTGAAAGACTCCAGATTTTGGAGCTATTAAATAACAAAGTAATCATTTATATTTTATACTACATATACACAAATCCATTTTATCTGTCCATGTGTTTATAAAATGGGGTGATTTGTTTTTTTTATCCTTTTTTTCTTTCAAAAAAGAGAGCTAAACAATTGTTGATTAGACTTGAAAATAAAATGAACACTGTTAGATAAAGGCTAGAGCCCAACCCTGCAGATATTTAAAAATGCTCAAAACTTCCCAATTCAAGAACTACAAGGGACCTTGAGAGGTCATCAAGTCCAGTCCCCTGCCCTCAAAGCAGGACCTAGCACAATCTAGATCAGAGGTGGGCAATAATTTTTGTAAGGGGGGCGGCACTTCAGCAATTTTGGTAGTGGTTCTTTGGCTGGCTCTGCCCCGGAGGGGGTGGGGCCTAGGCAGAAGGGGCATTTCTCTCTAGGCACTGCATGCAGGGCAGCAAGAAAAATCTCTCAGCCCCCATCCCACCAGGGGCAGGCAGCGCCTAAAGGAAAATGCCAGCTGTTTGGAACAGCTGGTGGTTCCCTCTAGATGCCATGCACCCCTGTCGAGGGGAGGAGACTTCACGTGCTCCCTCACCCCCAAGCCCTGATTGGCCTGGGGGGCGGAGGCACAGCAGAGAGGGCCACAGGCCATCTCAAACTGCTTGGCAGCCCACTGTATATTGCCCACCCCAATCTAGATCATCTCTGATAGATATTTAAGAGCAGGTTCGATAAATATCTCCCATGATGAAGAATCCACAACCTCTCAAGGTAATGTATTACAGTGCTTAATCCCCTTGATGGGAATTTATGAAGTTTTTCCTAATGCCCAACTTAAACCTCCCTTGCTTCAATTTAAGACCATTGCTTCTTGTCCTCATCAGTTGTTGAGAATAATTTTTTCTCACTTCTCCTTTTAATCTTCCCTCATAGGTCATGCTTTTTAGACCTCTCATCATTTTTTTGCTCTTCTCTGGACCTTCTCCAATTTCTCCACATCTTTCCTGAAATGTGGTACCCAGAACTGGACACAATACTCCATTTCAAGCCTAATTAGCACAGAGTAGAACAGAAGAATTACTTCTCATTTCTTATCAATGTTTCACTGTCAAACTGGGAAGGCATTTCCAAGAGGGTTCTTCAGGAATCAGTGCTGCACCTGGTACTGTTCAATACTTTCCTTAGTGACTTGGATAACGGAGTAGAGAATATACTTATAAAAATTTAAAGATTATGCAAGGTTGTGAGGGAGGGGTTTGCAAGCACTTTGGAGGACAGTTTTAGAATTCAAAAGAACCATGACAAATTGGAGAACTGACCTGAAATCAACAAGATGAAATTCAGTAAAGACAAGGTACTACACTCAGGAAGGAAAAAATCAAATGCACTACAAAATGGAGAATAACTGGCTTGGTGAATGTATTGCTAAGGAGGATCTGCAGATCATAGTGGATCACTAATTGAATGAGTCAACAGGATGCAATTGTGAAATAGGCTAACATCCTGAGGTTTCTTAACGGGATCATTGCAAGCAAGACACAGTATGCATCTCACAGGTGCCTTATTTCAAAAAGGAGGTTTTGTTTTATAAAACAAAAATCACAGCTGCTCCACAGGCCTTTAGTGCTAGCCTCCAGCTGGAGCATGCCCAGCAGGGCTGTGGGGACAGGGCCTTCTCAGCCAGGTTAACCCTTGCAGCTCCCATGCGGGGTTGGCATACCCCATCACAGCCCTATCAAAAAAATCCACTGGATAGGGTTTCATGCATGGTGGGGTTCACTAACATAATATTGATAAGGTTAGCGTTAACTTACTCAGCAGGTCTACCATGGATTTTTGGGAAGAGATGTTGGGGATATAGAGTATCCCATCTTGGATCCATCACCACAAATCATTCACAGGACACTAGTTGTAGTTAAAGTAGAGGAGAAATGATGTGAAGACAATATGTAAGCTCCTCCGAACCTGACCTGTGCCCTATCCTGATCTTTCTGCTGAAGACACTATTTAATAAAGGCATACACACACAAATATCGCTGCTCCTTTCTCCTTAGTTTAAATTACAGTCGTGAAACCATCTCAATTTTCTAATCACTACCATATATCACAGCTACATTATACACAAAGGCTATGACAAAAATTGCTGCTGCCTGAAAAACCACACTTTATTAAATGTTTCTCAACTTCAAGGAATCCGGTGTTTGATTTTAGTGACCAATTTAGCACTTCTTACCTACAGAAAAATGTACTAATTCTCCCAGAATTGATCAAACTGCCAAATGAATTAATATATCAGCTAGAGACATCTTTCCTTAGGTAGCAGTTAATGAAGTCAATCTCCTGACTCAGGGATTTGACACTATAATGCTTTCAACATTTGTTTACTTCTACACTATCACTACAACCCTCAATTATACGCTTCAGAGGGGTAACCGAGTTAGTCTGTAACAGGAAAAACTTAAAAAACAACAAATAGTGGAGTAGCACCTTAAAGACTAACAACACATGTAGATAGTATCATGAGCTTTCGTGGGCACAACTAGGGTTGCCAGGTGCCGGTATTGACCTGGACAATCCGGTATTTTTGCCTCCTGTCCGGTAACAAAATTCAGAAAATACCAGACACCTAAAATGTCCGGTATTTTCTGATTTTTCCTGGCCAGGAGGCAAAAATCCCGAGTGCTTACCGGGTTCTACAGGGGAGCTGTCTGGCCCAGAGCAGGGAGACAAGATGGCGGATGGCCACCGGCAGCCTGTTAGGGCCAAAAAGCCTCAAAAGCATTTCTTAAAGGGGCCACGCTTTTTTTCAGCTTAACAACTCTCTCTTTTTTTTTTTTTGATCAACAACTTTGGTCTCCCCCGTGTTTTCCCCCTCAACAGAGTTTTTTCCCAGGTGTTTTTTTGTGTGTGTGTGTGTGTGGGGGTGTTCGGTATTTTTGGTTAAACCATCTGGCAACCCTAGGCACAACCCACTTCTTCAGATGACCGGAGTATTAGAAGTCCAGATCCAAGAATAAATAAAAGAAGGGGAGAGGAGGGGGGGAAAAGGAAAAAAGAAGGGGGAAAAAGAGAAAAAAGGAGGGGAGGAAAAAAGAGAAACAGTGAGTAGATGGTCTAAATAGTTACCAGAGGCTGATAAGAACAATTAGCACCTCATTTCCTCAATTATATCTCATTCACTTATCACTGTATCAGTGGCCACCTCACCTACTACTTTGTTTGGTGATGGCCCTCTTTCACTCTGACTGTTTTTGGTTTGGATTCCTTATTACAGCCTGCTTGGCCAGGCACATACATAAGTTTAAGCACATAAGTTATCCTACTGAAGTAACAGCACTTGCATAATTTTAAGCATTTAGGTCTGTGAGTAAGTACCTTGCTGAACTGGTGCTTAAAAGATCATTCTGTTAGCGAACAGGAACTGCTAACAGGGAGTTTGGAGAGGGAGTTCTCCAGGTAAAAGAGGAGTAAAACGGGACCCTTGTGGTAAGTGGCTGTCTGGAGTGTGTGTTTGTGTGTGGGGGAGTTATTTGCTGTGTGCTGAGCTTGTGTTTGTCTGTTTGGTTGGTGTGTTTGTTTGCTTGAAGGAGCTTCTAAAAGGTTTGAAATCTAGAAGCCTCTGTTAATTGGCTGAGCCTCAGTCAGGGGGAGGGGCTACCAGAGCTATATAAGCCTGTGACTCAGCGACCAGGGAGCTTGCGAACAGGAACAGCTAACAGGGAGTTTAGCGAGGGAGTTTAGAGGGCACTAGTGACTTCTGGCCTTCTTTAAAACATAACTCTTATCATAATCTATATTCCAGAGGTTTAAAAAGAATCCCAGTTTACACTTAAACTTATTCATTAGAAAAATGGAGACAGAAGCCCAGCAACAGAGTGGGGGCTATCCTGTTTATTGCGTCGGGTGTAACATGTATGATTACCTGCCCTGTGGGCGGAGTCGCGTATGTGTGCACCCGTTGCAAACTCCTGACCCTCAGAGACCGAGTTCGGGCTTTGGAGGCCAGGGTGGCTGAACTGGAGGAGCTAAGGGAGGTAGAGAGATATGTGGATGAGACTTTCTGGGACACTGTAGTACTGTCCCACCTCCAGTCTGAGAGCCCCAGTGCTCTTAAGGAGGATGAAAGTCTCAAGGAACAGAGCATTCAATGGGAACAGAGGAAACCATCCCGTGGTTGGGACCCTCCTCCCAGAGGATGTTGCGGTATCCTCTCGCACTGAGGATACCTCTGAGGGGAGGGAATGCCAGTTCGGAAGAGGCAGGTGTTAGTAGTGGGTGATTCGATCGTTAGAAACATAGATAGTTGGGTTTGTGATGACCGGGAGAACCGTATGGTCACTTGCCTGCCTGGTGCGAAGGTTGTGGATCTCTCGAGGCATCTAAATAGACTTATGTGTAGTGCTGGGGAGGAGCCGGTGGTCGTGGTACATGTAGGTACCAATGACATAGGGAAGGGTAGGAGAGATGTCCTGGAGGCCAAATTTAGGCTGCTAGGAAAGAGACTGAAATCCAGGACCTCTATGGTGGCGTTCTCGGAAATGCTTCCAGTTCCACGCAGGAGGCCAGGTAGGCAGGCAGAGATTCAGAATCTCAATGCGTGGATGAGACGATGGTGTAGGGAAGAGGGGTTTGGATTTATTAGGAACTGGGGACACTTTTGGGAGAGGGGAGCCTATACAGGAAGGATGGGCTCCACCTAAACCAGGGTGGAACCAGACTGCTGGCACTAAACATTAAAAAGGCTGTAGAGCAGTTTTTAAACTGAGAGATGGGGAAAGCCGATTGGTGTGGAGATGCACGAATCGGAGGGAGACTTCTCTTAGAGGAGAATCCATTGATAGAGATTCTCTAAGCTGTAGTCAGAAAGAGAGGAGGGGAGAGGGCAAACCATGGGCCAGAGCAGACAAACAACCGCGTACAAAGGAATCCAATGCATCAGGAAGGGCAGACAAATAAGCAGTGGCAAATTTTTAAAGTGCTTCTACACAAATGCTAGGAGTCTGACTAATAAGATGGGTGAACTAGAGTACCTAGTATTAAATGAGGAGATTGACATAATAGGCATCACTGAAACCTGGTGGAATGAGGAAAATCTGTGGACACAATCATACCGGGATATAAAATATATCGAAAGGATAGAGCAGGCCGGGTGGGTGGCGGAGTGGCACTGTATGTGAAAGATAATGTAGAATCAAATGAAATAAAAATATTAAATGAATCAACATGTTCAATAGAATCGCTATGGATAGTAATTCCATGCTCCAATAATAAGAAATTAGCAGTAGGGATATATTACCGACCACCTGACCAGGACAGATACTGACATTGAAATGCTGAGGGAGATTAGAGAGGCTACCAAAACAAAGAACTCTATAATAATGGGGATTTTAATTACCCCCATATCGACTGGATACATGTCACCTCAGGAAGAGAAGCGGAGATAAAATTTCTCAATGGCTTAAATGACTGCTTCTTGGAGCAGCTGGTGCAGGAACCCACAAGGGGAGAGGCAATTCTTGATTTAGTCCTGAGTGGAGCGCAGGATCAGGTCCAGGAAATAACCGTTACAGGACCGCTTGGGAATAGTGACCATAATATAATAACATTCAACATTCCTGTGGTGGGAAGAACACCTCAGCAGACCAGCATCCTGGCATTTAATTTCAAAAAGGGGAATTACACAAAAATGAGGAGGTTAGTTAAACAGAAATTAAAAGGCACAGTGACTAGAGCCAAATCCCTGCAAGCTGCATGGAAACTTTTAAAGACACCAATAGAGGCCCAACTTAAATGTATACCCCAAATTAAAAACATAGAAAGAGACCTAAAAAGAGTCACTGGCTTAACCACCATGTAAAAGAAGCAGTGAGGGACAAAAAGGCATCTTTTAAGAAGTGGAAGTCCAATCCTAGTGAGATAAATAGAAAGGAACATAAACACTGTCAAATCAAGTGTAAAATGTAATAAGAAAAGCAAAAAAGATTTTGAGGAACAGCTAGAAAACTCAAAAAGAAATAACAAAATGTTTTTTAAGTACATTAGAAGCAGGAAGCCTGCTAAAAAACCTGTGGGTCCCCTAGACGATCGAACTATAAAAGGCGCAATCAAGGACGATAAAGCCATTGCGGAGAAACTAAATGATTTCTTTGCTTCAGTCTTCACGGCTGAGGACGTTGGGGAGATTCCCAAATCTGCACCGTCCTTTGTGGGTGATGAATCTGAGGAACTGTCCCGGATTGAAGTGTCATTAGAGGAGGTTTTGGAACAAATAGAAAAACTTAATGTTAACAAATCTCCGGGACCGGATGGCATTCATCCAAGGGTTCTAAAAGAACTCAAATGGGAAATTGCTGAACTATTATCTGTGGTTTGTAACCTATCCCTTAAATCGGCTTCGTACCTAATGACTGGAAGGTAGCCAACGTGACACCAATATTTAAAAAGGGCTCTAGAGGCGATCCGGGCAATTACAGACCGGTAAGTCTAACCGTACCTGGCAAATTAGTCAAAACAATAGTAAAGAATAAAATTGTGAAGCATGTAGAAGAACATAATTTGTTGGACAAAAGTCAACATGGTTTCTGTAAAGGGAAATCCTGTCTTACTAATCTATTAGAGTTCTTTGAAGGGGTTAACAAACATGCGGACAAGGGGGATCCAGTAGATATAGTATACTTAGATTTTCAGAAAGCCTTTGACAAGGTCCTCACCAAAGGCTCTTGTGTAAATTACATGGCCATGGGATAAGAGGAAGGTCCTTTCTTGGATTGAGAACTGGTTAAAAGACAGGAAACAAAGGGTAGGAATAAATGGTAAATTTTCAGAATGGAGAGGGGTAACTAGTGGTGTCCCCCAAGGGTCAGTCCTAGGACCAATCCTGTTCAACTTAGTCATAAATGATCTGGAGAAAGGGGTAAGCAGTGAGGTGGTAAAGTTTGCGGATGATACCAAACTGTTTAGGATAGTCAAGACAGAAGCAGACTGTAAGGGACTCCAAGAAGATCTCACCAAACTGAGTGATTGGGCAACAAAATGGCAAATGAAATTTAATGTGGATAAGTGTAAAGTAATGCACATGGGAAAAATAACCCCAACTATACGTACAGTATGATGGGGCTAATTTAGCTCGACAAATCAGGAAAGAGATCTTGGAGTTATCGTGGACAGTTCTCTGAAAACTTCCACACAGTGTGCAGCGGTCAAAAGGCAAATAGGATGCTAGGTATTATTAAGAAAGGGATAGAAAATAAGACCAGAATATCTTACTGCCCCTGTATAAAACTATGGTACGCCACATCTTGAATACTGTGTACAGATGTGGTCTCCTCACCTCAAAAAGATATTTTGGCCTTGGAAAGGGTTCAGAAAGAACAACTAAAATGATTAGGGGTTTGGAACGGGTCCCATATGAGGAGAGGTTAAGCGACTGGGACTTTTCAGTTTAGAAAGAGGAGACTGAGGGGATATGATAGAGTGTATAAAATCATGAGTGGTGTGGAGAGGGCCGATAAAGAAAAGTTATTTATTAGTTCCTAAATAGAAGAACTAGAGGACACCAAATGAAATTAATGGGTAGCAGGTTTAAAACTAATAAAGAAAGTTCTTCTTCACACAGCGTGTAGTCAGCATGTGGAACTCCTTGCCAGAGGAGGCTGTGAAGGCTAGGACTATAACAGAGTTTAAAGAGAAGCTAGATAATTTCATGGAGGTTAGGTCCATAAAGGCTATTAGCCAGGGGATAAAATGGTGTCCTTGGCCTCTGTTTGACAGAGGCTGGAGAGGATGGCAGGAGACAAATCGGCTTGATCATTGTCTTCAGTCCACCCCTCTGGGCACCTGGTGCTGGCCACTGTCGGCAGACAGGATACTGGGCTAGATGGACCTTTGGTCTGACCCGGTACAGCCGTTCTTATGTTCTTATGTTCAATTTCTCAGAGAATCCTCGCAATTTTTGCAGAATACAAAAAACAAGAAGTATTGCCTCAAGTATATTTTAAGTAAATATCTGAGTTCAGCACAACACTGCCACTGGTCCCTTTGTTAGCGAAAGTCATTAAATTGCTACCTCCAAATGCCTTATCTCAACTAAATATAGCATTGCACCACCTTTTGCCTTTGTTTTAACCACTTTTTTTCAGCCAATTCTGACTGTAGGAACAGCTGGCCTTCCAGCCAGATCACTCTGGGGCCACAGAGTCCTTTATCTTAAGTCCAGAAAAAAAAGGCATATGAAGTAAACTATCCATCCAGCTGAGCTCAGCAGACAGTCACCTTGCTACAAGTCATGCTTCTGCTCCTCCTCCTCCTCCCTAGTTTAATCAGTCCTTCAATCCAGGGACTTACACACTCCTCCCCTTACTCAGGGCTTTCCAACAGGCTCCAACTTATTAGGCCTCCATCTCTATCAGACTTCCAGTTTACTCCTGGACCTGCCTGTCTGATTTCTTTTCTCCTTCACAGCATTCAGGCTCATCCTCTGAAAGCTTAGTTCCTCTCTTCTTTCCTCTCCAAATGAGCTCTTAATGGAGACAAATTTTGCTCTCTCCCCAGAGCCATCCCTACCAATATGCAAAATATGCAGCTGCATAGAGCTCCCTTCCCTCTCCCATGGTGGTGGTGGTGGGGGGGGGGCTTGCATAGGGCACCAGAAGTGCTAGAATCATAGACTCCTAGGACTGGAAGAGACCAGGAGGTCATCAAGTCCAGACCCCTGCCCAAAGCAGGACCTAACTAAATCAACCCAGCCAGGGCTTTGTCAAGCCAAGACTTAACAGCTAGGGACAGTGCTGTTTCCCCCAGCTGGGTTTTATTGCTAATTAGTCTTGGCCCACTCTTCAGGTGCACCCAAGTGGGATAACTGGCCTCGGGTCAGACTCCTATTAACACTTTTTCAACCTGTTTGGGATAAACACCCCATCACAGGGAGCCAAGATGCGTAGTCACCCACTTTTCAGCAGCCAAAAGGGCACAGAATTTAGCTCTTCAGGAATTCAGCCAGTCACATAACACACTTCAAATAGCACAATAGTTTCCTTATGATCATTGCAACAGGAGCAACAGTGGTGCATGGTGAGTGTATTTAATACAGTTCATTCTGGCTCTAGAGATATCACCAATTCTAACTATAATTTCTATTCCAAGGATAGGGGATATCTTCTGTTTTCATTAATTTATATTTAACAAATCAGGGTGGATGGTGTAGCAGCCTAAGCAGGAATGGAAGAACTAGATGGACTCAGAGCCATGGGTTAAAATTATATTTGTGTCAACTCAGACCTTTACTTCAGAAGTAGATAAACTGAGTTCTATACATTTCATTCTGTAAATGTCATTTGGATACTTTAAAGGAAGTATTTACTATTCTGCAAGGTCAGGAAGAGCTAAGTTTATGAAGTTCAGTGCATATATTTCCACACATCACTTATTTATGCTCATTCAAACCAGATCTTTGCATACCCACATCTCCAGCTCAGTGCTAACTGCTCAGGCACAAGCACATACCTGTTACGAGTGTGTGCATAAGGAAGTCAAACACAAAGGTGCAGTACATACACACTAAATTCCTAACAGCTTTAATGATAACAGATGGTCTGGTGTCAAGTAGAGGAGGGGTAGCCATGTTAGTCTGGATCTGCAAAAGCGACAAGGAGTCCTGTAGCACCTTATAGACTAACAGATGTATTGGAGCATAAGCTTTCGTGGGCAAAGACCCACTACGTCAGATGCATCTGACGAAGTGAGTCTTGCCTAACTATGCTCAATACATCAAATGGTCTGGTAGCACTTTATAGACTAACAAAACATGTAGATGGTATCATGAGCTTTCGTGGACACAACCCACTTCTTCAAATGAACTTGAGACCAGTGAGCTCCTCTGAAGAAGTGGGTTTTGCCCACGAAAGCTCATGATACCATCTACATGTTTTGTTAGTCTATAAAGTGCTACGAGACCATTTGTTGTTTTTTCCTGTACATACTAACTTGGCTATCCCCTGAAGCTTTAATGATGTTCCTTAACCTTTGAATAGCCATGTTAGTCTGTAACTTTAAAAACAATGAGTAGTCCTGTGGCACCTTACACACTAACAAAAATATAGACGGTATCATGAGCTTTCATGGGCAAAACCCACTTCTTCAGAGGAGCTCATCGGACTCAAGCTCATTTGAAGAAGTAGGTTGTCCCCATGAAAGCTCATGATACCATCTATATTTCTGTTAGTCTCTAAAGTACCACAGGACTACTTGGCATAGGGATTATGTCAGAGCAAATGATCTCTCTGAACCAGAACAACATACCATTATCAGAGAGACAGGTTTCCTCTGGGAAACTTTGCCAAATTTCCCCCTCTCCCCTTTGCTGTACAATGTACAGTGCATGATTTGACTTTGTGCTTCTTGAATTTTTTCCATTGTTTATGCACTACATATTCTGCAAAGTTTGGGGATCCTTTGAGATGAAAGGCATTATATACATGCAAAGTATTATCAGAATTATTTGATTTAAATTATGTAAAGCATACACTCCAACTGGCTATTTACCATACACAGCCAATCAATATTTCTGCAACGATCAGTTTGCCCAGAAGACGATTAATTTAACTGCTAGCCTGAAACCACATTGCTTACATTGGGGGTGCGGATGGGGTCCTGGCACAATCTAGCACCGAAAGCGGTCTTGTTTTATTCTGAGGATTCTATTCCCATTTTGTTTTCTGAGTCAGTTTTCACAGCTGGTTCACAATTGCCTGAATTTCAATAAACCCCCAGTTGGCTGGTGTCAGAATTACTGTCAAATCATTAATGCTTCCCTTTCTGAAATGGCAACTGATAACCTTGAATGAGCAGCTGGCTATTCTTACTGTCAACAGATCACTTTGAATCCCATCCAATTATAACTCAAAAATAAATTAAAACTTCAGGCTTACACCTTAGGTTAAACCTAAAAAGGCTTGAATTAAAACCATCTATTGAAGAGTCAATGCATATTTTCATAAATAATTAATTTTAGTAATATTTTAAATAGTGACAAATATCAGCTGCCCCAGAGTTTTCCCATTGTCAGTTAATTATTTGTACTCGTACACAAATTCATTTCCAACAATTTTCAGACTTGCGTGAGTGCAGATAAATTTTGACCTTAATATTTGACAGAACAGCTATCAGCGGTTATAGCAAGGGGTTTTAAATGTATTAATTATCTTTTTAAAAAATTCTCCCTAATATTAGATACAATGGAGAGTTTATGTTAGCCACAGATAGAAAGGCAACTCATCACAAAATTTCACAGGTCTCTGGGGCCACTTCATGCAGCTGTCACATCTCATTCACGGCCATCATAGCTGGAATCCAAACAATCTTCAGTAATATTGTTCAGGGTTACAAACGCAGCAGAGATTCACTTGCAAACACACATTAGCTAAGCTTTTTTTTTTTTAGTTCAAGGAAGGAAAGAAATTCCAGCTGTAACAGTAAAGGAGGAGAAAAAAGCCACAACAAACACTGAATTACCAAAAGTACAGTGAGCAATAGAAATTTTTTGACACTGACTGCTAAGAGTCCCAGAACTATAAATTATCTCTCTCTCATCACTTATATGGCCCTATTAACACAGTCTAAGCACTTCACTTTAAAAAAATGTATTTATCCTCATAATATGCTTTTGATATAGAGAAATATTACCCCCATTTTACAGATGGGAAATCGAGGCACAGAAAGGTGTCGGGGTGACCGTTAGTTACCCCTGCTATTTTTTGCAGGTGGCTCGGCTGGAGCCGGCGCTGGGCTGGTTCTAACTGGTGATGGGCTGGCTCAAGGCCTCCTTAGCTGCATAAACAAGTTGTGAGATAATTAAGCCCAAGGACATGTGTGGGAATGGGATAGCCGTGGTGCTTCTTGCTAGAATCTGCCTGTGAATGTTTCTGCTTCTCAGAAAGAAATAGGTTATAAAACAGCTGAAAGACACTGCTTGAATGGTCAGTCCCACCTGTGAATCTAGGCCGAGTGGATGCCCAGGAATTCCCCATACTGGAGCAGCGCCCGCTACCAGCCCTTGAGAGCACAAACGGGAGGGCCCGGGACTGGTGGTAGCCAAAGGGGCGTAAGCGTTGGATCCTTGCTTGCCTGAATGCTCACTTGCTTGCTTAATTGCCTGCTTCTCTGCGCTGAGAAGCACATATTTAGTAATGCGTGAAGGCTGTAAGGCGTAATATGCTTTGGCAATAAAACCTCTTATGTTTATGCACCTGGTGTGGCTTCACTGACTGTATCCAAGCCTCCTGATAGAGCAACATCAGGTTAATTGAATTGCCCAAGGTCACACAGGAAGTCTGTGGGATAGAGAGAACTTGACCTCGAGTCTCTTAAGACTTGAGTTGTGCCCTAACCATTGGATCATTTTTCTCGGGATACTATTTAAAAGTATCCTACACACTCTAGACCTAGGTAAACAATGAAATAGGATCACAACTTGTAAGGCAGGTAAATAGAGGGGACATATGTATCTCCTTCCTTCAAAATTCATTGAAAAAAACATAAAGCATAACATTTTGAGATATGCTACTGTGTAAATAAGCTACTGTGTAAAACTTAAAGTTTTTCAAGCCAGGAATAGCTCCATGCCCATTTTGCTGTATTCTACCTTCTTCTGAGAGAGAGAGAGAGAGAGAGAGAGAGATATGGAAGATTACAAATTTACCATATTAGAAATGTACCTTAGGTGTCCAAGTAAGATTGTACATCACATACTTTAATACATTGGGGGTTAGGTGGAGTGAAACAGGATCTGAGCAGTCTAAGTCCCTCTTCCTTGTTCCCATGAGAGCTAGGATATAGGATAAGCTTGCCTTTCTGGAGGTATCTGAGTCCCACTCCCTTCTTCAATGTGTGCAAGGACCTGTGGGATCCCAGTCCACCTACTGGGGACTTACCTCTAGAAATGGGGGCACACAGAGGAAGTATCTCCTCACTCTCCTCCATGGGGAATAGGTACTGGGGAAGCCCTGCCCTTCTGGATGGGGAGCTCAGAACCTTGATGCTCAAACTATGCATTAAGAACACATTGCTGACACTGGGGTGAACTGTGGAGATTTGAATGTGTCAAGCATGCCCAAACTCTTCAGCACTGTCAAGGAGAGGAAAACCCCACCTATAATATTTTACTTAAAAAGGTGAACCCAGAATTAAGGCTTCCTGCTGATGGCTTGTGTCCTTCTAGAATGTCAAGTTCAGAAGAAACTCAAAACCGACAACCACCACCACCACCACCAAGAAATAAAGAATTAAGGCATATGCACATGTAAATCTCTACTCTACCCTCTCTGACAGATGTGCCAGAACATTCCAAACATACTGCCTTTTCACTGTACTGTAATGGAGCTAGATGCTAGGGGCAGTCTTGATGTGGACATTCCCACTGGTGAGATGGGATATGAGTGGTCTGTGGATTTAATAAGGGAAAGTATAGTTTTATATGGACTTTTGTGAGTAAGTATGAAGTGTGTTGTGAAACTTCATAGTTAGATAGAGATCAAGTAGGAAAATCAGGGCTTAATGTCACCCCGTGTGCATAAACAGCCTACATAAGCCCTGATTTTCCAACTTGATCTCTAACTGTGAAGTTTCACAACCACTTCACACTTACTCACAAAAGTCCATATAAAACTATACTTTCCCTTATTAAATCCACAGACCACTCATATCCCATCTCACCAGTGGGAATTTCCCCAGCACTTTGCTACTGAGACGACAGACAAAATTTTGCAATAAAATTATTCAGATTAGTGCCTCAAGGTAGAAATTTTCCTCTTTCCTTGACTCTCAAAGGGGGTGACATAAACTCTGATTTTCTCATTTCATAATCACAGCTCTGAGACATTTGCAAACTACAGCGTTCCCCATCTCCTAAGCTATTGTGCACACATCTACCAGACTGCCCCTCTTGCTGCTTTCACCATTCAAAACAGTGAGTACAGCTACAACTCACGTATGCATGTGGAAAATATCCAGTGGTTACTGCCATCCCCAGGGGGACAGGGTTAAGGTGACCTGTGCGTTTACATTGTCTACAACTTCTAGAAAACTATATAGGGAGAAGCTTGTTCAAATTTAGAGGAACCCCTCTCCTCCCCCATCCCAAGTCAGTGAAGCTAATGATGCAACCAGCAAAACAAATTTAGTGATGGAATCCTGGATACATGGCACCTGAAGCATGTTGCACATATGCTAAGAAGAGACATTATAAGAACCAGCTAGAAGTCCCAGGATGCGATGCTCTATTTCAGTTGTAGCAGTTCTATAAGTTCAGACCAAAGAGCAGGAATCAAAGTAAAACATGAATTTCAGATTAATCATTTTCATCCTAAATCACACATTAAATTTTAAGAGTCTGTTGTCATTGTATTATCTAGTGTACTCTGTAGTAGGGAAGGAGAACTAAGGATGATCAGTATAATGATTGCAGTAAGCATGATCAAACATGTTTGCCACAATCATATTACATTTTATCCTAGTGACGTGTACAGATTAAAGATTAAGCGTAGAAAAAAACCAAAAGACTATTCTGTACTCTTAAAAGATTATGTAACTTTTCTGCTTTATACTTTACTGTGCTACCAAGTGAGAAATGAGACCTCTGATTTACTCATTCAAGATGTTTGTTCCTTAATCCTCATTTGTAGATATCTAGTTTACAGAAGAAGTCCTAACAGTCTCTTAAAAATAACAGAAAAAGTGATAGACACAAATGGAAATAACCCTAGAGCTATGGATAATGATATGATCCTTATTTGACTTAAGAACAGTAGGCATTGTATTAAAAAAATCCTGAGAAAAAAGGTCCATTGGACATAGTTGGATAACCCTCTTAATAACGTGCTATGCTCCAGAACACTTAAGAATGCCTGAAGGCTCAAAATATAAACGGATTATTTTTAAGAGTCATTAAACTGTCATATCATTTCTATATTTCTTTTTTCCATTACTGTTGTGTACATACACATGTGCACCACCAGAGAATGAGTTTTTCTCCTTTCCAATCAGGATATCTGATTCATTGAGTAATTCTGCATTTGCTCTATTGCAATTGTTTCCAAGAGATGTAAGGAAGAAGAAAACATCTACAATTACTTGAATATGAGTATTATCATACAGCAGGAATGGGATTAGAGGCATAACTAAGGTGATTATGTTACACAAGTGAAAGGATAAAACCACCACCAAATTTGCAGCTCGAGGAAGAATTTTTTCCAGACACAAGTATGTGTGCTTATGAACTAGCTGCCCTCTGGAGAACTGAACAACAATTGTTTAATGGGATCAGTCTGAAGTGAGCCTATTGCACAAATTCAGCTTCTTGGAAGTGAAACAGAACAGTCCTCCCCAGTATATCTGCATATTTAGGGCAAGAGCAGGAGGAGATGGGACATCTTCATTATGGCTTCTGTTTACTCACTTAATAAACCACAGAAATAGGAACAAAAGTAGTTAACCAAAGAGCATAAGAGGGCTTGATAACAATATATAATTTTAAAACCAGTTGGAGTATGACAGTGGTTCTTTAAACAAAGAGGCCAAGAATTAATTTGGAGAAGACAGTGCAGCACTGGAAAGAAAATTACAACTATATTAATAGGAATGTATAAAACTGTGCTTCTGATCATACTCTCCCCTCCCTCGCCCCCTCCAACCCCATCTAGCAATAATTATAATAATAAACAAATCTTCAAAAACCTCTAACAATGTTTCTGAAAAAGAATTATACCAGGTGTCAGACAGGTCCTCCACTTGTTTCCTCCTCCAAAACTTCAATACCCACAGTGAGTGAATCCTGATTCCATTCAAGTCAATGGCAAAACTCCCATGGAGTTCAATGAGGTCAAGATTTAACTTAGTGCCTTTACTGGTCATTCAATCACGCTCTTTGATCAGTTCAATAGGCTCTTAGAAGAGATGAGGAAGAATGTATTCTCTGAAGATTTCTCCTTCAGCAAAAATTATACAGAAAGATGATCAAGGAACAGTAAATAGCCTTGAAAATGTTGGTGCTCCATTTCTTGGCAGAAAAATGATTCTTGATTACTATACTATGGTTGAGTTTCAGCACTGTCGTGCTACTATTGCAGTATAATTCTATTCAATAAGAAAATTACCATTTCCTTTTCTACTATAGAAACATGAGTTTCATATCAAATAATATAGTCTACTATATATTTGAGAGTTTGCCCGTCTGTGAGTGTCTGTCTCCCTAAATGGTAAGAGCTAGGACCACCAGATTTGATATGTGGTTTCCTCTTATCATAACTTAAAGCAACGTAAGGGTCTGGTTGTGTCAGGAAAATGGTATGTGCCTGGAACAGGATTGTTTTTCATAAAACAGTAGATAGTGTCATGACCTTCATGGGCACAAAACCCACTTCTTCAGTTAGCTGAAGAAGTGGGTTGTGCCCACAAAAACTCATGATACTATCTATATTTTTGTTAGTCTCCAAGGTGCTACAGGACCACTCATTTTTTAAGCTTTTTTTTTTTAAGTTACAGACTAACACAGCTACCCCTCTGAGACATAAGACTCTCTAAACAATACATCAGTCTGACCGTGTCCCTGGCCTCTGTTTAGCAGAGCTGGGATTGGGCAACAGGAGATGGAACACTTGATGATTGCCTGTTCTGTTCATTCCCGCTTGGGCATGTGACATTGGCCACGGTCCGCAGACAGGATACTTACTGGGATAGATAGACCTTTGATCTAACCCAGTATGGCTGTTCTTATGGAGGGCTCTGCTACACAATGACCACATGGGGGCAGCAGGGTATATGGGATGGAAAGCAGGGACAGTTATACAATATAATGACCACGGGGTGGCAGCAGGGGGCTAGAGGATAGCTGTCTACTATATATTTGAGTGAGTTTGTCTATTTGTGTGTCTGACTGTCCCCCACCTGGGGGACACGCTCTCCTCCCTTGACTTCTCTCCTGGCCCCAAGCTGCTGCAGTGAGAAAGGACTGGGGTAGTCCTCTCTCCCCAAGGCAGGCTGCATACTCAACCCTTCATACACAGCCCGCCTCAGAGCAATGATTCAAATGAAGAAAAACAAAAATTATTTGAGTTAAAGACCCAAGCAACACCATATAAATCTTCTGGCATGTTATACAAAAAAGGTCAAATTTTATAAACATGTTTGCCTCTACTAGTGTATGTAGCAAAATCTCAGATATTTTATTCTTAAAAATATATTACTAATAATATGTTTTTAAGAGACAAGAGAAAATAAACTACAAGAAGCCCAGTTATAAATGCAACCCTTCCTTCCCTCTTTGTATTACGGTAATGCCTACAAGATCTCAAAATCAGTTGCACATTGTGCTAAACACTGAACACACAGAGACAGTCCCTGTCCCTAGGAGCTAATGTTCAAATTCAGGCAAGTATTTAAGCATGTCTTTGTATCTCACAGATTTCGAAAAGATAAAGCATGTACTTAAATGCTACATGAATTAGAGGTGATTTCCTGAACTGGGGATTAAAAAGACAGGTCAAAAAATGTATCATCATCCCAGTTTGAAGATAAGAAACAGAGACAAAGTCCTGATTACATTACAGTTTGTGGGAGATTTCCGATTGACTTCAACAGAATTTACATTAGGCCTCACATTTTATTTAGTGAGGTCACAATTTATTTGTGGCTAAATCAGGAATTAAATCTGGATCTCCCCAGTACCAGCACAGAATCATAGCCACAATCCCATCCCTTCTCCAACCTTCTTGACTCCCAAAAAAAGGTAGGGAAATAGAATTATTTAATCTTAATTGACAATTTAAATTGCAGATGAAAGAGAATCCTTAGGGTTTCAGGAAAGGCTTAATTCTCTTTTGAAGAATTTTTATTTTCACCAGACAAGCAATCAGGACTTTAGCAAAGATTTTCATAGCTGAATGGTTTAATGTGATATTCATAAAGCAGCAAGGAAAATAATTAGATCAGATGTTAAATGAGAATGGGAATAGGTGAAATGAGTAAAAATTAAATGTTTGTATTGCCCAAATAGGCTGCTAAAAGATTTTGGTTTTGAGCAATTACACAGCCTGTACTGGAGTGACTGTTGTCAGTAGTCAGATAAGTTCAACATAAATAGAATTTTTCATTCTAATAGGGGAGCATGCTACTTGGAGTGATACAAATTAGAAGAGAGAACAAACAAACAATCAGCAATGCCATTCATTTCATACTTTCAGCAAATGGATATTGTGACCCGCCATACTTTATGAAAACTGGCTTATGGATATGAATGTTCATAACTCAAAGATGCTTTATGCAAAATAAGTCATATAACCTTAATTTTACAGTTACAATCTGAATATATCCTATTTTTGCACATGTATCATTCTTGTATGTGAAGTTAGAAATATGAAGTGTGGATATGTTTATACTTCTAAAAGTGCTAATGGAAGCCATTACTTGCACCCCGGTACTTAATGAATCAGTACTCAAACTAATGATTTGTGAATGACCGCATTTGTTCTGGAAGCCCAAACTGTGGTTGATCCTAGAAAGACATGTGACCATGCCACCTGTTAATGGAATCCATCCTGAACCCAGTAGTTTTCCATAGGAATGGGGAGTGTGGAACAAAGTATTTCCACCTTTGGGAAAAGTCTATTTAAACAATGGGAAGCCATTAGTTTATTATCTTCATCTAGCCTTTAAAATGGCCTAGCACACCTAAGAGGAAACAAAGAACTTTGAAGAAGCTATAGACCCAAGTCAGAGTAAAAGGGCATCTCTGACTTGAAGCTTTTATCGAAAATAAGAATAGCTGTTTACGGTAAGAATTTGCATATAACAAGTTTCTTCGTAACTTATTTTGAACTGTTTTCACTTGCAACCCTTTAAATCCTACATTTTGTACTTAATAAAAACACATAATTTATTATTAAATTCAGTGTGAACAATTGTTACCGTGGGGGGAGGAGGTGAAGGAGCAGCTTCTATGCATCTCTTTTTCACTGATAAAGTTGAGTAAGACGGATATATTTGGGGTTTTGGTCCCTTTGGGGGTTGGTTTCCTGCATGCTGAGCCCTTAGAACTGAGTCTTCCCAGAGCTGAACTGCTTCAGTGTCTGCATTGCCCAACTCTGTGCCTTGTCTGGGGGAAGCTAGAGGATCTGGCTCAGCAAGACAGGATTGTGGGGAGCCCCAGACAGCAGGAAGGTGGGTGTCAGTGGCATGATCAGCACACCATAGGACAACCCTAAGGGGACTTCTGTAATTCACCCTGTCATCGGGATATGTCTGTACAGGAATAAAAAACCCAAAGGCCTATTGGCTGCTGGCCTTTTTCAGTTGACCTGGAAGCACAGGGCTAAAAATCGCTGCGTAGACAGAAAGGCTTAGGCTAGAATCCAAACAACTATACTGCAATGTTATAGCTCTGCAGTCTGAGCCCAGGTCAGCTGACACAGGCTAGCTGGCACGTGTTACAGTGGTGTAGACATACCCTTAGGGACAATGCAATTCCTATTGAAGTTAAAATTGGAACACACCCAGGCTACGACTAGACTACATCCCTCTGTCAGCAGACGGATGTAAATAAAGCACTTCGAAAGTGCAAATGAAGCCGGGATTTAAATATCCCATGCTTCGTTGCATAATCACGTAATGGCGCTCTATCAAAAAAGCACTATTTCGAAATTGAAACCGCAGTCTAATCAGTTCTTTCGAAGTGGGGTGCTTTTTCGAAAGATCCTGTAAACCTCAAAAAATGAGCACCCCGTTTTTGAAAGAACCGCATCTAAACTGCGGTTTCACTTTCGAAATAGCGCTTTTTCGAAAGAGCGCCATTACATGATTATGCAAATGAAGCGCAGAATATTTAAATCCCGGCTTCATTTGCACTTTTGAAGTGCTTCATTTACATTCCTCTGCCGACAGAGGGATGTAGTCTAGATGTAGCCCCAGTAATGATGTCCCACTTACAATTTTCAAATCTACAAGCTACTCCACTCTTGTGAAATATTGGGATTCGGGGATTTAATCTGAGCCCAACTCTTCTAATAATCTTCTAAAAGGAAATCACACAGAGAAGTCAACTTTCTTGCCCAATTGTTCCATGTGAAAAATGCCAGCAAACATTGCAGTGTCATAATTATATTTTTTTAAATAAAGCCATCATTCTATGTTCTTATTGTAAGTTTAGAAAAGTCATAGTACTAGGGAGATTTTAAATTAGAACTAAATTAATCCTTAGAAGGAAAAATTGGCAGTGAAGGGGGCAGGTTTTCTGAAACTTTGAAAAATCAGGCTATTTTATTTAAGAGTCTAAAAGGCTTTAGAAGTCTAGCTCCAGGCACCTATGCTAAAAAATGTTGGCCTTCACCTCTTTCCTGCATTTCCATTCCAAAGTCTCTGAGGATTGCTATCTTACAGCATCTGGAAGAAAACTATTTAAGTGTAGTTACTTCAAAGGCATGCTCAAGAAGAGAAACATTTTTTAAATACCCAAATTTTGACTAAAATTGAAGTTATCTAAAAATAAAGTGGTGTTCTTTTTTAGATGTACATACTGAGTCGATTAAAAAGCTAATGAAAATACAACAGGCCATCTCGAAGATTTTTAATGTTGCCCATTGTCATCAGATTTAAGTACCTCAATTAATGTGAGGTCCCAGCAGAATGTATGCTTTGATTAATCAAATATACTGTATATGCACATCTCCTCTCCCCACCTCCACAGATCAACTTAAAGGACAGATGACTCAATAGCTAAGCTACTAACTTAGCAATTGAGAGAGCCAGGTTGAAGGCCCTACTCTGCTGCAGACTTCACCATGCAAAATGGAGTTAACACCTTTCAACCTCACATAGGGAAGGATGAGGATAAAGAAAGACTACAAGATGCACTACAATACAATAGCGCTAGGAGACACAAGTACTCAAGAGATACACTGTGAGTTTCTTGACTGAAGACAAAGTTCTGGACATGCAGTGTTGTTCATATGCAGCCTTGACTTGGAGACTGCATTCGGATGATGTTTCAAAAGTGGCTACATTATGCTCTTTCACCATAATCCAAATCTGAGATCTAACACACTTGCTGGGCACAGACTAATTAAGGAAAACAATGCAATCCATGCTAAATGAGAACCTTTTTCAGTCTGATAATATCTAACATTTCAGGGGGAGATTCAACTATTTAAAAATTCTTTTTTTAAATCTAAAAAGTATCTTATGCTTTAATTTTTAAAAAATAAATCCCCGGATGATGACGTTTCTAAGAGTAAAAATTAAGATACAAACCCTAAGAAGTAAACTCAGTGACAAGCCACTCTTGATATGTCACTCTAAAAACCACGATTTCATAAGTTTTCCCACACCAGAAATGGCGTGGGCAAAGCAATGAAAACAGAAATAGCATCTAAATGAGACAGAGCAAATGGCGCTCTGGCAAGTTACTCATAAAATACATTTTTCATTTCAACAAACAACACATTTTTAGTAAATAAGATATATGAATATCACTAAGAGTGAACAAAATTAATCCATATTTTTCAGGACAAAAAAACAAATCAAAACACAGAAACAGTGTCTGAAAAGAGAGTTATTTTGACTCAAGGCAATCACATATATAGGTTTAAAAGAAACTTGCTACACGATATACAAGAAAATGTCACTACAGAATGTCTTAAATCTGACATGACTTGTGCATAAATACCGCTTTAGCTTCCACACGTTACTATGGTGGAGTACTCAAGGATAAATCGCACTGGATATTCATCTTGTTCAGCACAGAAAAGTGTAGATATGTAAAATAACCATTTTTGTAAGGGCTGCCATCAGTGTTCCCTCTAAGCTGTGGGGATCCACAACTTCACAGGTGATTAATCAGCCCCTCCCAGTCAGAGGCTCAAGGCTGGGCGGGGCTGATTAATAACCTGTGAAGCTGTGCTGCTGTGAAGCTTAGAGAGAGCACTGGCTGCTATCACACACTGAACTGTTAAAACCTCTGGGTTAGACTCTATATTATGCATAGTCCTGAGTAAGGGGAGATGTATAAACTGCAACACTTGGTGCGTAGCCCCAGAAATCACCATTCCTCAGATGCATCTTCTCTGTTTAACTTTGCTGGGGGGACAAGTACAGGTTGAAGCTCTTTAAACTGGAACTCCCTGGTCCAGCAACATCTGTAGCCCAGCAGAAGCACAGATGTCCCTGGACCAGAGAGTCCCAGTGGAGGGCAAGCAGCCGAGTCTGGCTGGTTTCAGGGAGGGCCAGTGGCTGGAAGCCCTTCTATAGGAGTTTGGCTGGGCTGGTGGCAAGGTGACAGCCACATCAACGGTCTCCAGAATGGATGGCAGGACAGTGGGCTGCTGGTGGGGCAGCAGTTCGGTGGTGGGGCTGGGAACCTGGTATGACAGAGGCTGCCGTCAGGGCCGGGAGCCCATCCGGGCCAGCATGGCCAGCAATAGGTGGAGGGGAGAAGCTGGCAGGGAAGCGGGTGGCAGGGGAGCCAGCAGCCCTGCTGTGGCCGCAAACTCGGCTAGACTGGTGGTACAGGGCAAGGGGAGCTGGCCAAGGCTAGGAATGGAGCTGGACTGGGGGGCACCCAGAAATGGCCTCCTCTGATTTGACTAAATCCCAAGGGTACTGGACCAGGGAGGGCCAACCTGCAGTTTGCAGTTGGCCTACAGCAACAGGAAGTTATAAAATGCCCATTGTGGCTCAGTTGGTGCATTTACCAGGCAGAACTACATCTCCATATGTTCCCTCACCTTCCCAACCAACCTGTTCCAGGGGGAGGAAGTGAGTGCTCTCCCTTAGAACCCAAGGCCCAGGAAATTCATCTGGGGCTATAAGGGGGAAGGAGGGATCTTATTCCCTCTTGCACGGACATATAGTTCAAATCACAATACATTTCTCAAACTAAGTCTTGTTCCTGTGAATACAGGAGGAGATTTTCAAGGATGTACAGATGAGCTAAATACTTGCAACAGGAATCAGGGTCATAGTCCCCATTGTGCCATTGAAAGACAATCTCCCCTAGAAAAAGACGTGCTCTTTCGCCATCCCTATAAACCTCATTCTACAAGGAAGAAGAGTTGTGTTGAAAGAACAGGTTTTTCCAAAATTTGGCGCCGTGTAGACGCACCAAATTTCGGAAAAGCCTCTTTTGACAGAAAAGCGGAAAAAGATACGCAAATTGCAGATTGCAATTTGCGTATCTTTTTCTGACTTACCATTGTAGTCTAGACATAGCCAGAAATTCAGCTTGTTTTGTCATAATACTTCTGGCCCCTTTTCTTTTAGGACCATAACTGAAAAACAACTACCCTAAACCTAAAGGATTTTAGCATCTGAGTAACGATTTAGCAGCAGAATCCTGCTTTCTTAAAGAGGATCTCACAATCAGCTTTCCTGTCACCAGCCCCTCTTTAAATAAAGTTAAATATGCATTTTAAAGATATAGATGAAGATATTTGAAGAGTGAAAATCTCTAATAAGCAGCCAACAGAGTTCAAACAACCTACATTATAAACATGACAACTTGTAGCACTGCAGACAGCAACAGAATATAAACATACTGTAATATTTGATCTAAATGTACTTGCTACTGTCTGGCTACTCATCTGCAAGCATTTACTCTGTTTTGCATACATGAAAGAGAAATGGATAGTTGGGTTTCTTAAGACTCTTTTCTTTGATGGTTCTTTCTTTTTTAAGGAGAAGAACTTGAATAGATATTGCCGATATAACCCAAGATGATAGAAACAAAATAAATTTAAAAGAAAAATTCAGGTGTACAAACTCTTCTTGCCTTTCTAGATGAAATAACTTAAATCTCTGTTTTTCAGCATTGTTAAGCATGCAGTAAAATAATGCAGTTACAAGAGTAAATGCTTGTATCAAGCACCCACAGGCTGGCTGTATCTTTTAAAAGAAACTTTTCATGTGATGAATGAATGACCCTGAAATAGTACATCTATAAGGACCATCAGTGAGTTTCTGCTAAACTTAATCTCTGAAGTTGTGGGCTGTTGCTTTTGGAAGCTCAAATTTCAGCTAGAGTGTGAATTAGATTTTGTGAGCTTTTTTATTTCATTACAAAGCATAGGTTTGCTATGTTTTTCTGACTAAACAATTCACATGCTTTTCCAAAGAGGCATCCTATACAGAAAACAGTGTTCATCGTCTGATGAAAAATTAAACCTTGCAATTGATGATCCTTTTATTGAGGCTGTTACAACTGAATGTTGAAATGCTTTGTATATGCTACACAGCTGTGGTAAACATTATTTATCGGTGTAAGCATGAAGATTTACGTGAATACATTTTTATTACTATATCCAGTGATAAGCTCTAGTGGAGTAACCTAGTGGTCACTAGAAGCATTTCATTATTAATTCCCCATTATATTCAGCTGCTGTTTTTAAAACTCTTATCAGTTTCTGTGCATGACAGGTGAAGGAGTTTCATTCTTAAGATAATTAATTTTCTTTCATGCTTCTTTTCTATGGAAGATGAGGTATCATCTCTTCATAGTAGATTTCTGTATACAAATTAAATGTAAACTTGTCCAAAATAACTGTCACCAATAAATGGAAAAGAAGCACATACAACTCCACTTTAGCACTGGAGTTTGCTTTTTCATCTGTGAATAGAAATGTAAAAGCTGATTAAATTCATTAAGCTCTATTGTACTGTTATTGTATTTCTCTCTTGAATTGCAATGTTTTAAAGTATTTAGCACAATGTCAAAAATGTGTCCTTTGCCTACAACTTGGTTATGTATCTTATGTTTACACTTCTCAGGCATACTTCACATAAGAAAAGTTGTACAAGATTAGTCCAGTATCCTGTATTCTGACAGGACAATGCCAGGTCCCCAGAAGGAACGAACAGACCAGATATCAAGTGATCCAGCCCCTGTTGCCCATTCCCAGGCCTTGGGAAACAGAGGCTAAAGACACCATCTCTGACCATCCTGGCTAACAGCTATTGATGGACCTATCCTCCATTAATTTAACTAGTTCTTTTCTGAATCTCGTTATAGCCTTGGCTTTCACAACTAGGGATGGTAAATTTAGTCTGATCAACTAGTCGATGGATTTTCCATCGACTAGTCACTTTAGTCGATAAGTGGAGGGGTTAGCTACCCCCCCCCCCGCTGCACACCAGTCTTAAATGTAAAAAATCAGCTGTCCCAGCTAGTGCTGGGTTCTCCCCCTCCCCCTGCTGTGCTTCTGATTTTTAAACGTATTAAGACCCAGCTTCTACCTGGTCCCCGCTACTCCCCTGCCACCCCTGACCTTGCTGAGATGGTGCTGGGGGGGAACTGGCTGATAAAGGCAGCTACGGGGGGAGGAGGGGAGTGACTAGTCAAGGGGACTAGTTGCTTACATCCCTGTTCACATCATCCTCTATAAGTACACATTGACAGTTTTTCTTCTCCATATGGGTAACAGCAATAAACCTCATGATGTATTTGAAAAGAGCTCTGGCTACAATATTTTCCCCTTAATACATTTTCAACTGATACTGATCATGAATTGATAGTCTCATAGGGGTAGCCGTGTTAGCCTGTAACTTTAAAAAATGAGTAGTAATGTAGTACCTTAGAGACTAATAAATATATATAGTATCATGAGCTTTCTTCCTCCCATGCCCACGGAAGCTCATGAGACTAAGGTGCTACAGGACTACTCGTTTTTTAATGAATTGATAGTTACCCAGCTGGTGTAATCAAGGTTTTATAGATTCACTCTTGCTACTTCCATGCAGTGGTAAGGGTATAGTAATCATTATCTGTGTTGGACTCCCTGGAATTACAAGTAACACTTTGCCTGGGAGAAGCAAATGAAGACTATATTCTGTATTCATCCCATAACAAGAAAATCCTATGAGTAAAAGTTTTTGACCCAGGCTTGTGACCTCTAAGATTTTCCAGAGGAAGGTGAAAACACCTCTGTAAGTCAGGCTAGTATCTCATGTGTAAAATACCACCAGAACCCCCAAAATAGCAATTACACTCATCTTAGCATCTGTAGAGTGGTGTCCACGTATCCTCTACTGGAAAGCTTCTTTATGTTCGTAACAGCCCATAGATCTTCATCTTTGACAGGATCCAGCACTCAGAACAGAGACTATGTAACAGACTACAAGGATGACTAAAACAGACTATGCAGACATACCCTATGTCAGGGTCTGCGTGTTTTGTTGAAGGCAGAAGGGGACACAGATTTCTCTCAGCTTCATTGTAATTTATCATGTGTTTGTCTCTCTTTGTATAAAATTATGAAATATGAACACACATAAAACATTAAATCCAACATCCAGAAATTACTGAGGAAGGACATTCTTTATAGCCTAAAAACATGAAACACAAGCTAAATTTTCAAAAATACCTAGTGATTTCAGGTGCTTAAAGTAAAAGGAAATGATTTTTAGAAAGTGTTGAACATAGGTCCTGTTAAAAATGGAGGTGTTTCCAAATGAGCATCGAAATACTGAAATATCTAAAATCTCTAGCCCATCTGTAATAAGCAGTGTCTAATCTAGAAAACAAGTAATTAAAAAGAACTCTCTGTTTAGAAAACATATGATAAGGTACAGGTACCGCATTTTAGGTAATAATTCATGCTTCTAAAACAAATATTTTAAAATATCTAATATTATTTACTGTGACTCTAATATCATCCCTATACAAAAGGGCTCACTGATATCTAGCCAAAAATATCAATAGAAAGTTAATAATTTACTAATCATTAATATTATTGTGTGGTGTATGTATGGACGACACTCAAAATTTCAAATATATTGGAAATTATGCTACAAAAGTATGTCTACAAAGCAGGGCTAAAGTTCCTCCTCCCCTCTCATGTCAGACAAAGGAATGAGGTTCTGCTCTCTGGAAGCCATCATTAAGAGATAATAGGTATGCAAGTTACATAAAAGGTAAACTTAAAAAACAACAAATAGTCTGGTAGCACTTTAAAGACTAACAAAACATGTAGATGGTATCATGAGCTTTTGTGGGCACAGCCCACTTCTTCAGATGACCAGGAGGTAAAGGTAAA
Organism: Rafetus swinhoei; assembly: GCA_019425775.1. Taxonomy (NCBI): domain Eukaryota; kingdom Metazoa; phylum Chordata; order Testudines; family Trionychidae; genus Rafetus; species Rafetus swinhoei. The sequence goes on from CM033449.1 coordinate 120,120,838, forward strand.
CAAACAGGAGCATCAAGACAATGGGGATGAGATAACCACCTGCATCACAGCAGGGGATGGAGATAGAAGACACAGATTAATCTGCATTTTAACAAACGCCATTGGGGAAGAAACCAACATGAAACTTCCTTCAACAGGAGAAACCATGTTGATTTTCTCACACACTGAATCAAGTTTATTGGGGGTGGGGAAACCTTCAGAAGAATCCATTTTAAAGGTTTTTTGGATTATAAAAGAGAGGCAAAGAACCCCTCCCCCCACATGCCTCATTATCATTCACCCAACTTGACAAAAGCCCTTTGGACTTTGTGCGAGATCCTGCCATCTTGCTAGAAAATCATGTGTTGAGAATCTCTCCTTGATCAAAAGCAGCAGCTTGTTTAATTAAGTCTTAGCCCCTAGACAGTGTTTTTTGCATTTATTTGCTTGTAACTATTTCTAACTCTGTCTTTTGTAACTGAAATTACTTCAAGTCCTATCTTCTTTTGTTAAAAAACTGTTTTACTTTTAATCTAAACCAACCCAGGGCTGTGTTTAAATGAATGCTAAATATTTAAAAGAACAAGCAAATCTCAATATCTCTCCTGAATGTTAGAGGACTCGACATTGTAGAACACACTAGTTTGGGAAAATTCTGGACTGGGAGATATTGCAGACATCTTGTCAGGTGGAACCTAATATGCTGGAGACCAGAGAGTAGAAGTGATGTAAAAAGCAGGCTGCTAGAGTCAGAATTGCTGAGTCAGAGCTGCGTAAGTCAGACATACTCATGTGTCCCATTGGGGTTCCATGTGTGGCTCACAGGATTTTTTCTTTACCATTGCCTATGCACAGGGTTTTTTGTCTGCATAGTTTTTCCCCCCCTACAAATATTACTAAAGTGACACACACTTAAAGCAAGGGCACGTGAAGAAAGGTGCATTCTTATTGCATACAACATTGTGAGAGCCATGCGTTCCCTCTGCATCCAATGAAAGTGCTGCTACGGTTCATTCGGCACACCCAGCAAATTCTAGGTACACAAGCACAGTTAACAAAATTACTCTATGCCGGGAAACCATCTTGGTTACAACAATCTTGTGTCCCACAACTGAGATGATGGCTGTCTACTCACTAGCCTAGGTTGTCCCTCACTGAGATATCTCCTCTGTCATCATCCATCACACCAACATGGCTACAGCAATGCATATCAACAATGAGATTTCTGCTATCCTCCTCTAACCACTCCACTGTCTCCTGCTTTCTGATCTTTATTGTTCCCACTCTCAAGTCCTTACTCCCGTTCCTCATCATCTCGCTCTCCCCAGTTTCCTTCTTTCCCTCCTCTCCAGTACAAGCAAGCTACATTCTTCCAAATATAAACACAAAATCACTGAAAAAAACTCTTCTTTATGAGTGTCATTACCATGAAAAGTAAATATTTTTTCTCCTGAGCTATTTTCCACATTAGGCTACTGTTAAAAAAGACTGCAAGATTATCTTTTTGTAATGGACAGGGAGGTTTAAGAGAGGGGGATATTTTTATACCAGCCTTTTAATTGAAAAATGGCAAATTTCCTAAAAAATGTTCACCTTTAGAATTATGTTATCCCTCAAGGTGGTCATTCTACAATGATCTGAGAGACAGAAAACAAAGTGGCAGAGGCAACATATTTTGTTGTTTTATATTGATAGACACACATTATATGAAAAACATGTACTCGGAAACACATCATATTACTCCTTTAGTCTAAATAACATGTTTAAATGAAAGTAAATAAAATGCTTTTCCAACGCATCTTAATTATATGACAACTCAACTTGATGCCTCTTTGTACTATACCACTTAGTTTCTGCTTACCCATTTCTTTCTAATGTATCAATCAGAAAACTATCCTTGCAATGCTGAATCAGTCCATAAAAATGTATTCACAAACAGAGGTCCCCATTCTGGCATTCTGTATAATCTTGATAGTCAAATGTTAAAAGCTATTTTAATTGTTGAGATTCTAGAGTCAGGAGTGCTACTTCTATCCTACTTCTAAAGAAATGCTGCTCCCCATACTCTACCACAATTTTGATTTAGTATCAGAATTAAAAATCCTTTCAACAGAGTCTCCCAGATTGGTTGCCAGCAAGCAAACACATTATGTATTCTCAGTCCTTCCAGAATGTTCCACTTTCTTGAATAATATGAACTCAAGGTCTCTTTCCCTCTTCTAAAATTTCTAATTATGTATAGGCAATATTATAAGGAATGTCCATTAGCATAAAGATTATTTTTGGCAAGACAAGACACATTTTAAGGATTGAAAATGATACATTTTGTCACCAACCTAGGTCCATCTTTAGAATTTGTGAAATCAGTATCCCATTCAAAAAGTTTAACTTTTACTATATTTTGTATCAATTTTATACTTAGCTAATTTTATGCTGTTAGGATGTCATTGAAAGTTGAAATCTGCCATCAAAAATAAATGCCAGTAGAAGCAAAGACGAGAGATGATTCCCATTTGTTTGTAGCTTCAGCAAATGGTACATCATTCCCTGAAACTTACTGAGCTCTGTGGTGTGCTTCTCTACTTTTAGGTATGTCTAGACTACATGCCTCTGCCAACAGAGGCATGTAAAATAGGCTATCCGACAGTCAGTGAAGCGGGGATTTAAATATCCCCGGCTTCATTAAAATAAAAATGGCCGCCGCGCTGTGCCGGCTCAGCTGATCGTCGGCACAGCGCGCGAGTCAAGACGTGGATCGGTCGACAGGGGAAGCCTTTGTCGACCGCTCCTGTAAACCTGTTCCATTCCCCCGCACCTCTACTTCCAGCACCTATAACTGCAAGAGAGAACACACTATTGACCAAACTGAACCACAATTCCATAATGTTTATGGCTAGGCCAAAGGTGAAGTGGAAAACTAATGTTAGTAAAGCTACACTTATATAAAATGGTAATGTTGGAATGATAGCTTTACCAGATGAGAAATGGGATTGTACAAAGGGCTGGGAAACTGGTTCTCTCAAACAGAATTATTACAAAAATATGGAAATTACTGTATTTCTGTAACTACAAGTTTGACAGGATAAGGTGTGTTCTGCAACTAAGATAATATAGCTAGTAATGACCAAATAATATATTTTTTTCAGAATGTTTTATATCTATGCTATGTTCGATAGGTATGAATTGTATTCAAGACAAGCTTTTTCCAGAATGTTATTTGCTTATGCTAACCTGTTTCACCAAGGGAAAATGTGAAGTGATATAATTTCAGTGCTAGAAGAAGACGCATACCTGAAAGACAAGATAAGACAAATGATCTTTTTGATATTTAACCAATAACAAGGACAGGTAGTTCATATGGCTCTAAGCTTAGCTGACTTCTGAAATGCTATGTTCAAAAGAAGATGTGATACTGATAAGAAACTGGAAAATGTAAGGAGTCTTCTATGCATCGTAAAGAAGGAGGATATAAAAGAGGTAGTTTTTATAATCAGGCTTTGGGCTACACAAACTGGAAATGTATGGACTTCTCTGCATTATACAGATTTATCTTTGAGTAATAAACGTACTGAGCCTGGGCTATCTGAGGGCTTAGTAAAAGAACTGATCCTTAACAACAGTGACTGCGCAAAGATATGCAGACCTATTTGTGACATTACAAGTCCATGTATAAATTCAACAATATAGTTCTCACTGTCACTGTACCTTTTCTACATGTGACTAATGCTAATAATTCCCTAATCTGAAAATAGTATCAGTATGTTGAACTGACTTGTATGTAATTCACACTTGTTTTGTTAAACAAAATGGAGTATGGAGTTGCTGGATCATGTTAAAATACCAGAAAAGATATTCTGGGTCTCCTAAGAGAGGCCTCAGGCAGCTGGATGTCCATCTGGATGTAGCTTGTTTCCAGAATTTAAAACTCTTACACTGTAGTGAGAAATGACAGCCAAATTCTAAAGCTTTATTAACAAAATTCTGTCATTTCATCACAAAAAAACCCAAACAAATCAATCAGAATAGGCATTGTTTTTTGCATGACATGTTTTCTGTATCACAGAAATAGACAAAATGTATGTTCTCTTTGCTCATGCAAACATCACAATATGCTAATCTGTGTCCATGTCTTTCAAAGTCAAGCACAGAAGTAGATCTCTACACTTGCTTGACCTATCCAGATGTTGGCCTGGATCCAGTGACAGTCCCTGCTCTCCAGATTCTTCTCTCTTTAAGCAAATACACAGGGATAGAATAGAGGAAGAGAAGTGGGAAGAGCCTTAGTACAGCCATTCAGAGAGCCACACCAGCTTTTTATGAGCCTGGAATGTTTCTACAGAATTCTATAGCACGTGTATAGTTGTCTACTCATTTTACAGGATGATCCAAATAACCTAAAGAAGAGTTATCATTCTGAATTGCATTCCTAAGTAGATATTCAGAAGAATGTCAAAAGGGTCTTCAGGAGCCCTCTGTCATTTGTTACTTGATTCAACTTCCATTACACTCAGCAGGAAGACTTCCATTGACTTTGTCAGACTCTCACTGCACAATATAAAAGGTGAGCTGCAGTGAAACACAAGCCCCACTCTAATAAATATTTTAAACAGATTTCTGCTTAGACCTGAACTTGTCTGCAAAATTACTTGGACTAACCTGAAATTTTAGATGCCTCATAGCAATCATGGGTATAGTTAGAGATCCAAATTTGGGGTCAGACAGAGAGAAACCCATAGGGGGATAAAGTTTTTCTTTAGGTTCACAGTTTCTATCAATTTTCTTTTAAACCTTGGGATCAAACCATGGCTCTGATTTTGGTATGAAGATCTCAGTCACCCAAAAGTTACCAAAAAAATGCATGGGCCCCACTGCCCCTCTAGCATAGCAAAACTGAAAATGATATTGGCAACAAAGTTAAACTCTAAAGTTAGGCACGTGTTGAAAACTCACACACCAAACAGATTAAACTGAGTCTATGCAAACTGAACAGCTTGGTAGTTCAAGGGTATATGCAGTGGCTATTTAGCCTGACCTATGCTCAGCCAACCTTAGTTGAACTTGAGCCTAGGAAAGAAACATGAAAAAGATCTGAAATCATGTTATTCAGATCTGTGTGTCGGGCTTTGCTGTTTGATTTGAGAAGGAGTACTGTATTCACACTATTTTGAAAAATGAAATAAATTAGATGTCATTGCTTGCTGGAGGGAGAGGTGTGGGAGGAGAGACAAATAAAAGCAGAGGGGGAATGCTAGAAGAGGTGCCTTTCTGAGTTTTCAGAAATTTGAGGGGTTTTTTATTGACATTCTGGAAGCTGATCACTAGGCAAGCTTAACTCTTTAACAAGTCTCAGAGTGGCCACCATTTTAGTCTGTAACAGTATAACAACGAGCAGTCCTGTAGCACCTTAGACTAATATATTTATTACGTTGTGAGTTTTTCTAGGTAAAACCCACTTCATCAGGGGGCATTGCTGACAATTGATGGCATACATCATATTCGTGGACATGCAGATGTATGAGCTGATTCTGTGGCTTATATGGTTAGGTCCTGTGATGGTGCCAGCAATGCCCCTCTGCTCTCTATATTGGCCGAACCAGACAGTCTCTATACCAAAGGATAAATGGACACAAATCAGACATCAGGAATGGTAACATACATAAACCAGTAGGGGAACATTTTAACCTCCCTGGGCATTCAATAAAGGATTTAAAAGTAGCCATCCTTCTACAAAAGAATTTTATCATCTGATTACAGAGGGAAACAGCTGAGTTCATTTACAAGTTTAATACTATCACCTTAGAACCATAGAACACTAGAACTGGAAGGGATCTCAAGAGGTCATCGAGTCCAGTCCCTTGCCCTCACAGCAGGACCAAGCACCGTTTAGACCATCCCTGATAGATGTCTGTCTAACCGGTTCTTAAATATCTCCAGAGATGGAGATTCCACAATGCAATTTATTCCAGTGTTTAACCCCTCTGGCAGTTACGAAGTTTTTCTTAATATCCAACCAAGACCTCCCTTGCTGCAGTTTAAGCCCATTGCTTCTTCTCCTATCCTCAGAAGCCAAGGAGAAGAATTTTTCTCCCTCCTCGTGATCCCTGTTTGATTCTTGAAAACTGCTATCATGTCCCCTCTCAGTCTTCTCCTTTCCAAACTAAACAAGCCCAATTCTTTCAGTCTTCCTTCATAGGTCATGTTCTTTAGACCTTTAATCATTCTTGTTGCTCTTCTCTGGACCTTCTCCAATTTCTCCACATCTTTCTTGCAATGTGGTGCCCAGAACTGGACACAATACTCCAATTCAGGCTTAATCAGCGCAGAGTAGAGTGGAAGAATGACTTCTCGTGTCTTGCTCACAACACTCCTGTTAATGCATCCCAGAATCGTGTTTGCTTTTTTTTACAACTGTTGGCTCATATTTAGATTGTGGTCCACTATGACCCCTACATCCCTTTCTGCAGTACTCCTTCCTAAACAGTCGCTTCCCATTCTGTATGGGCACGTCTAGACTACATGGCTCCGTCAACAGAGCCATGTAGATTTGTTTACTCAGCAAAGGGAAATGAAGCGGCGATTTAAATAATCACCGCTTCATTTAAATTAAAATGGCTGCCGCGCTGTGCCGATCAGCTGTTTGGCGGCACAGCGCTGTAGTCTGGACGCTCCGTGGTCGATATCAAAGGCATTTGTCAACCTCCCCAGTAAACCTCATCCCATGAGGCATAACGGGGAGGTTGACAAATGCCTTTGATGTCAACCGCGGAGCGACCAGACTACAGGGCTCTGCCGCCAAACAGCTGATCGACACAGCACGGCAGCCATTTTAATTTAAATGAAGCGGCGATTATTTAAATCGCCGCTTCATTTCCCTTTGCCTACAACCCTAATCTACATGGCTCCATCGACAGAGCCATGTAGTCTAGACAATCCGCAAAACAACTAATTATACCAATTTGCCCTGAAATGATTAATGGGTACATTCAAACCTCCACATGAGTCATAATTAACACAGATCACTTTTGTCAAGATGGAGAAAGGACAATGTGGTTGCAGCTGAAATACCAGTAGACATAGTGCTGCTACCCAAAGTGATAGCTTGAATGGCAATTGCAACATGAGTGTTAGGCAGGAGGGGCATACAAACATAAGTTCACCTTCAGCAGCATTTAATTTCAGAAAATGATTTGACATCCAGAGTTAGATTTCAGAAAGTCCAGGCAAAATATTAACACTTTATAATAATTACTGAGGTTTTTTAGTATATACTCTTTTTTTTTTAAGTTCATTACTATTTTCAGGCAATTTGTGCTGTAACTGTTTTGCACTGTATTCGGCCATTAACAAAAACCAACAAAATCTTTATATTTTAAGTTAAGGATTTTTCTATCACCATGAGCACATCTAGTAAATAAATACCATTCAGCACCAATGAGGCTCTCCAAATTGAGCTAACGGCTGTGTGCAGTTTGGGTTGCCAGGTGTCCGATATTGGCTCGGACAATCCGGTATTTGCGGCCTCCATCCGGTAAAAAAAAAAAAAAACCAACAGAAAATGCCGGACAGAAGGCCGCTTGGGACATTCCCCTGATGCGCCTGGCGGGGGGAGCGGGGATCTTTTTTTTTTTATGTTCAGTATTTTTTGTGAAAGTATTTAGCAACCCTATGTGCAGTACTTGTGTGAGCATTTTGTACAAGGCTAAAATTCACCCTCGGTAAACAGCAGAATAAAGAGAGTTATAAGCAATGCCTTTTGAATTACACATGTATAGAAGAGTCTCAATGCCAATGAAGCTATATTTGGAAGCTCTTTCACTGCAACAGAGAGTGAACTTGAAGCATCCAGCTCAAAGCCTTATTCCTTTTATACCTATTTTGGAGAGAGAGGAAAAGCTCAGTAGCTGGCTTTACAGTCACATATTCATTCTTTTCATCTGCTATAGGACAATTTAAAGAATCATGATAGTTGATAAAGTCAGTTACCTAATGTTATTTAGATACAATTTGTTTTAAAAGTATATGATTCAATCAGCCATAAAGGAATATGGTTTTCATATGCTAGAAACACAGACCCCTTCTTTGTATATTCTGTGATAAAATACTTAGACATTTTTAGAATTGCAAAAGATGCCTTTGATTCTGATTTAAAAATAAAAATAAAGGATTGTCAGAAAAAATGCTTATCCCAGAAAACAATAGGCTTGTACAATAGCTACCTTAGGTCTCCTCTAAGCGAATAGTGTTATATAGTTAAAGAGCTGTCAGAGCCTGCAGAGTGCTACCTGGTTATGTTGCAGATCATAAATCAAGGTGCCAGGTTTACCGCAGTTCAGTTTAATGAAGGCATGCACATTGTACTACAGCTGAGTGGCTAATGTTGGATTCATGAGAAAAATGGAAGTTAGACATGAATGACAAAAATTAAATTAGAGATTATTTAATAAATTACAGAATATGATCATGACAAGAAGCAGATTATTTGCAACCCAGTATAATGGTGGTGCAGTTTATGTTCTGTGGGTTTTTTTGTTTGTTTATTTTAATTAACAATGATATACATGATGAACAATAAAATCAGAAAAATACACAGAGCAAAGCAGGGCTCCCTAAACTATGAGCCATGTTTTCATTGTTTCCCCAACTACAATTCTATTTTGCCAGTCACCAAAGCAATATGCCCAATGGGTTACTATGTGATATGTGACATCCCTTGGCTGGAAACTGTGAACCAAAGCCAATGGGAGATGTCAGGATTGGACATTAGGAAGCTTTTAGGTAAACAAAGCGGTGCAGACCCACTGGCGGCATTCCCAAAGCAGGCCCATGGCTAGGGTTACCAGGTGTCCAGTTTTCTATCAGACAGTCCGGTTTTTGGGCCCTCTGCTCGGTAAAAAAAATCCAGAAAATACTGGACATGTGCAATGTCCGGTATTTCCTGGTTTTCCGGCTGGGCGCCGGACGGAAGCCTGGCGGGGGGAGTGACTGGGAGGCGGGGCGCGATTGGCACTGGGAGCCCTGTGGTCGTGTGTGAGGAGGAGGAGGGGCAGCCCACTCCCTGCTCCTGCGCGCAGGTCAAGCGTGTGGTGGAGCCGCAGCCAGACTGACTCGTGCGGGACGGGAGCGCCCTGAGATCTGCACAGCCCGGGTCAGTCCTGCTCCCCGCCGGCTGATTCGCTCCCCCGGCCCCTCCTAGCCGGCCAGTTGGTTGATTCTCCCCGACTTCTCCTCCCGGTCTTCCCTGGCCAGTCCCTCCCCCGCCCCCCGCCACCAGCTCTGCCTCCCGCTGGCCGGTTCCTGCTCCGGATCTTCCCCGGCCAGCCCCACTGCACCCCCCGCCAGCCCTGCTTCCGGCAGCCAGTTCTCCCCTCCTCCTCCTGAGCTCCCGCCAGCTCTGCCCCGTTGGCCGCCCCACCCCCGATATCCCACGGCCAGCCCGTTCCGCCCGCCCGCCCCCGACAACCAGCCCTGCTTCCTGTCGGCCCCCCATCTCCCCTGGCCTGCCCCATTGCCCCCGTCAGCTCTGTTTCTCCGCCCCGCCCGGCCAGCACTGCTCCCCTCCCGGCCGGTCCCTCCTCCCCTCCCCCCATGAAGCGTGTCCAGTATTTTTTTTATGACTACCTGGTAAGCCTACCCACGGCCCACTTTGAGAAACACTGACATAGCTAAACGGCTATTTGATAAATCAAGATACCTGTGAGAACACCACATCTGTGTCTTCTCACCACAACTCTTAATAATACTCTGCTTTCAAATTGTACAATTGAAGGAAAAAATATAGCTTCTTGTTTAGATGGCTGACATCCCACCAAAGTTTCTACAGTTCCATCAACTTCAACACCCAAATAAGTGTTTTTCACATATTACATATCTTACTATAGATTTTTAAAAATGTGTGTGTGTCTGTCTGTACGTCCATTTGTGAGTCTGTTTGTTCAAGAACTCCTCCTAAATAGTAAAAGCTAACACCACCAAATTTGATAGGCAGCTGCCTTTTACCATTACTTAAAGCAAGATCGGGATTTGGTTGTGCCAGGATAATGGAATGTGCATGGAATGGGATTGTTTTGTATCAAACGGAAAGGGAAGGGTGTGAAAGCAGGGACAGCTAGCACACCAGCAAGCAGCCACTGGCTGGAAGCATAGCTCCCACCACCTGACCCTATCCTGGGGAGCAGCTGTCAGCAGCCTCACACCCCCCACTGGCCCTATTACTCTGCATGGCCCCCGCTACACCCAGACCAGCCTCAGAGAGCACTGGTGGGTGGCCTGCACAGCCCACACCCTGCCCCTGAGCTGGCCCCGGAGAGAAGCCAGTGACTACTCTCACCCCCCGTCCCCTGAAACTCCTCCTCCTCCCATCACCTGCCACGACTCCTGCACTTCTCACCCCCTGCCATGAGCCCTCCTCAACCCCCAACCCGTATTCCTACATCCCCTAACACTCACAGCCTCTTGCTCCGAGCCCTCCACATCCCAAGCCTCTGCCATGACTCCTGCACCCCTGGCACTGCCAGCCCCCTGCCCTGAAGGACCCAAGCAATGCCAGGTAAGTCATCTAATAGTATATAATTTTAAGCTGTTCTCCAGTGAGCCAAAATAAATACCTCTTTCAGTAAATTCACAAGCAGATGTGTCAAGCATTTGCAAATGCTCCCATTGGCTTCCCTTACCCGTCGCAAAAGGAGGTCACCAGTGGGAACTGCCCTCAGCATTCAATTTACGGGTCTATATTAGACCCACTAAATTGAGTGCTAGAAGAGCAACCTCTGGAGCATCGATCTTTAGTAAGTACTGACATGCCCTAATGGATGATAGGGAGGATAGCCTCATAATTCAAAATGATCTGGACAAACTGGAGAAATGGTCTGAGGTAAATAGGATGAAGTTTAAGACGGACTAATGCAAAGTACTCCACTTAGGAAGGAACAATCCATGTCACACATACAGAATGGGAAGCGACTATCTAGGAAGGAGTACTGCAGAAAGGGATCTAGAGGTCATAGTGGACCACAAGCTAAATATGAGCCAACAGTGTGAAACTGTTGCAAAAAAAGCAAACATGATTCTGGGATATATTAACAGGAGTGTTGTGAGCACGAGAAGTCATTCTTCCACTCTACTCTGCGCTGATTAAACCTGAATTGGAGTATTGTGTCCAGTTCTGGGCACCACATTGCAAGAAAGATGTGGAGAAATTGGAGAAGGTCCAGAGAAGAGCAACAAGAATGATTAAAGGTCTAAAGAACATGACCTATGAAGGAAGACTGAAAGAATTGGGCTTGTTTAGCTTGGAAAGGAGAAGTCTGAGAGAGGGCATGATAGCGGTCATCAGATATCTAAAAGGGTGTCAAAAGGAGGAGGGAGAGAAATTGTTCTCTTTGGCCTCTAGGATAGGCAAAGAAGCAATGTGCTTAAACTGCAGCAAGGGAGATTTAGGTTGGACATTAGGAAAAACTTCCTAACTGTCATGGTGGTTAAACAATGGAATAAGTTGCCTAGGGAGGTTGTGAAATCTCCATCTCTGGAGATATTTAAGAGCAGGTTAGATAGACATCTGTCAGGGACGGTCTAGTGGTACTGGGTCCTGCTGTGAGGGCAGGGGACTGGACTCGATGACCTCTCGAGGTGTCTTCCAGTTCTAGTGTTCTATGATTCTATGATTTATAAATGGAATTTAATATAAAGTATAAGATCACATTCTTCCCACTAATTGCATAATTTGGAACAGGAGTACAGAAAGTGTTGTAGAGTAACACTTTTTAGCCTAACCATCAATTGGTCTACTGTCCTGTGCCCCACTACTGGGGGTTTTTTTCCCCCCAAACAAAAGGCATTCCAGTGTCCAATTCCATCTACTATGGATGGGGTTTTTTTTTGGAATAATGGCAAAAATGGTGGACCTCAGTTTTCTAACATTTTATCATATACTTCTCAGTTCTCTTCTGATACAATTATTTTTTCGCACTTCTCTTTAAAACAGTGGTTAGTGGGGTGAGGTGTTATTGTAATCAGCTGAACTGTGTGACAAGGTGAAAATGTGGCTTGGCTCGTTCTTAGCTTTCACATGGCTGATCTGGGCAGGATTATAAAAGGAATGGGGGAAGCTGGTATAAAGGAAGCTATCCATAGAAGAGTGGTGTGAATTCTGTCTTCCCAGTTGGCTGAAGCATGACTGTTCTTTGGTTATTACCCAGTAGTTTGAGTTGATGTGTTCTGGTTTGTGGTTTGTTTTTAGAAATAAAATGATCCCTAACCAGTAAAGCTTCTTGTAGCTGGGACTTTATTTTTCCCTTCCCAGCTGCTGGATTTGCACTCAGTTTACACATTAGCTGTAAATAATCACAGCAAAATGACTTATTTCCAAATTTGCCAATATGAATTTCTAAAGATTATTTCATGAGAGGCTAGCTATGTACAAATCAAATACCTGGGGAACCTCATTGTGTGAGTATCCAATTGTGTGTGTGTGTTATTTGTTTGTTTATGTATCTCGGAAAAGCTCTGCCACGTCCAAGGAATGCGTCTGCTTTTCCGAAAAAAAAATTTGGAAAAGCAGACACGTTTTTTCAGCATCTCTGTAAACTGTGTTTTATGAGGAAGAAGGGATGTTCTGAAAGAGGGTTTTTTTCCCGACATCTGGCCCCGTGTAGATAGGCCAAATATCGGAAAAGCCTCTTTTGGAAGGAAAGCGGAAAAAGATACACTAATTGCGGTTCGCAATTTGCGTATCTTTTTCCGACTTTTCTTTGTAATGTAGACATAGCCTTAGTGTTTGTTGTGAACAAAGGAAAAAGAGGTAAATGTTTTATCCTAGAATACATCATTATCTATAAGACAATCACACCCACCTGATTATTCATTCAGTATATGTTACTTTCAGCATGTGTTCTTATGACTTGCTCTGTAGTTGCTTATATGAGCAATCTTCAGATTTTGGAAATGTTTAGCAGTTGAACACTGACCCAGATGTGAGGACAAGGCATGAAGAAGAGGAGATGGCAGTTAGGTCTCCTAACCTCCCTGGAATTTGAAAATTGAAGGTAATGCTCTTCCTTTTGCCATAGGGTGACTGGAATCACAATGATGCCTGATTTCATAGGATGAAACTAGTTACTTTGCAATTGCCTGTACAGAGATATAGGCCTTGGGAGAACATGGGCTGTTGATTTGAGCAGGGTTTTAAACCCAGGATGGTTGGACTACTCAAGATTTAAGTATAAGAATGGGAATCACGTCTTCTTCCTCTACGTCACTAATCTCAGGATAGTTTGCTGTACAAGCTATCTTGTTCCATTTTTGATTCAGCGGTTCCCAAACTTTTCCAGATGGGGACCCCTTTTGACAATTCAGGAAGACTTTGTGACCCAAGGCAATTAAAAAACGCGGGGAGGAGAGGGGGTAGAGCACCTGGGGAGACACTTGGAGACCCTTTTGAAATGTAATGGCGACCCATATTTGAGTCGCAACCCATAGGTTGGGAAACCCTGAGTTAAAGGTATCTTAAAGTTGGGGCCATCTAGGCAAAATTCTAACTGCTGTACTCCCCCTTATTGCCTCCTTGTCATGCACAGCACAGGCATTTTCCAGGAAACAAAACAGGGAGGGTGAAGATATGAAAGGCACCCAAGTGAGCTTCAACCCTTGTTGCAACACCGTGCATGGGGAAAACCATATGGGATGACCAGCCTCACAAGAGCTGTAATATGGAAAGGTAGAGATGCAGGAGTCCCATGCTCTCAACAGAGAATGCTCTTCAACATTAATTTATTTATTACTAGAAGATTTACCTGGCATTGCTTGGGTCCTTACCTCAATTAATTTATATATTTTTGGAAAATAAAGTGAAAATTTACATATTTCATTTAAAGCATAGCTCTGGGGTGGGGCTAGGGATGAGGGGTTCAGTTTCCAGGCTGCTCCAGGAAGAGAGAACAACCCCAGCCCTCTCTTACCGCAGCAGGTTGGGGCCAGGTGAGAAGCACCTGTCCATGTCCTCTGCAGCTCCAGGGGGCACAGCTAGGGAAAGGTGCATTGTCCTCTGGTTGGGGCAGGTCCAGATTTTTCTGCTCCCGGAGTTCCCCAGGCAGAATGAGGAATGCAGCAAACTGTGCACTTTTCCCTCTCAACCTGATGAAGGGGAACAGCCAGCATTGCCCCTGTATGAATTTGGGGGTGGGAGGAGCTTTGGCCTAGTCTGCAGGGTGGAAGGCTCAGGGCTGGGGTAGTGACAGACTGGAGGGGGAAGATGCCCCCAGCCAGTTCCTTTCACCTGACTGGTGATTCTCTTTTCTGTATGGTTTTCTGAGAAGCAATCCCATTTCAGGCACATCTCATTTTTCTGGCACAACTAAATCCTTACCTTGGTTAAGTTACTGTAAGAGGAAGCTGCATACTGCCTTTGTGGTCCTAGCTTTTACCATTTAGGAGGAGTTCTTGAAGAGACAGACAGACTCTCTCAAATATATACATTACACAAGAAAGTCACAATTCCTTTTTTCTTCCATACATAACAAATAGAATTTCTTTTACAAAAACAAAAGAGCAAAACAGAGCTGCGGCTGAATAAAAATGATCCCTGGGAAATGTTCATTTTAGCTATGTCTTTCCTGCTTAAAAGAGATAAGGGAACAAGTTGTCACCTTGTTGTATCCTTGTTGAACTATTTTATGAGGTGTTCAGAGTCCACTGACACAAATGGCAGCTAGGTTAGAGCATATCTTTATTCTCAGACAAGTTATCTTCATACATATTTGAAATGGGCAGTACTGATAAAAGGAGGGACCCTGTCTTTTAGAGGGGTATATTAGATGAGAAAAGATTTCACCTGACAGATTGCCAAATGTTTTTTATTGAGTAAAGAAGTGGGAAAATTAAAGAAATGTTCTCCAATTATAAAACACACTCACATGTGGACTGAATGTTAAATTCTTTATTAATCACCACTCCATCATTACTCCTGATGTAGCAGGAATTCATGAGAGACGATAAAAAGTAGGCAGAGAGAAGAATGAACAACTACAAAGAATCTCTTTCCAATGGGGGGCAGGTTCTCATCTGGGGAAAATTGGCATAGCTTTACTGATTTCAGTTGATGTACATCAATTTACACCAGTATACGTTATGACCATAAGTGCAGCAGTTCTCTAGCCATAATAGAAGCCAAAGCAGATTTACACAGAATAATAATCCACATGAAGAAAGTTACCCAAAGACCAAGCTTACATAAAGTCATCTCATGATAAGGCCACACAATCCTGTATAAAAAGGTGTGGGGTACAGATTGGGACTCAACATCTGTGCTTTTGAGGTTACATGGGAAGTTGTTGTTGACAATCAGTACCCCTCTTTCATAAAACCCCCTTGGTTTTTTGATCTTCATGGCTCCACGAATTAGCCCATGGGCCATACTGTATTGATTTGTAGCTATTATGCTCTTCCAGCTCTATGGTTCTATGATTCTATGATTCTGTTATGTTGGGCATATTTGTTCCTTTTGTATTCATAAAGAACTCTTCAGGAACAGGATCTCTGAAGTTTTTCCATCCTTGTTTCTCTTCATGAGTACATGATTAACACTGTATTCATAAATTGGGCAGTGATCCCCTCTAGCCATACTTCAGTGAATACTTCTTCCAAAAGTGCTGAGCTGCATGAGGAAGTTTTATAGAAATCTGCAACACATTTCTTTCCCACTACAGTATTTGGGTTATATACAGTGTGAGTTTCTCTCATAATTGCATTAGGGCTTTTTTCATACATTGTACCTGAGGACTACATGTTAAGGGACAATCCATTGGTTAAGTGATTAAACTTAATTTGGTTAAATCTACTTCCTGGTGAATATAAAACTATTAAGCAGTTTAACACCCATATGCCTCCGCAAATGTATTCCTTATGTAACAGCAGGCACACAATTGGGGCTCCGCCATAGAATCATAGAATCATAGAATACTAGGACTGGAAGGGACCTCAAGAGGTCATTGAGTCCTGTCCCCTGCCCTCATGGCAGGACCAAATACTGTCTAGACCATCCCTGATAGACATTTATCTAACCTATTCTTAAATATCTCCAGAGATGGAGATTCCACAACCTCCCTGGGCAATTTATTCCAGTGTTTGACTACCCTGGAACTTTTTCCTAATGTCCAACCTAAACCTCCCTTGCTGCAGTTTAAGCCCATTGCTTCTTGTTCTATCCACAGAGGCCAAGATGAACACGTTTTCTCCCTCCTCCTTATGTCACCCTTTTAGATACCTGAAAACTGCTCAATCTTCCTCCCTCAATCTTCTCTTCTCTAAACTAAACAAACCCAATTATTTCAGCCTTCCTTCATAGGTCATGTTCTCTAGACCTTTAATCATTCTTGTTGCTCTTCTCTGGACCCTCTCCAATTTCTCCACATCTTTCTTGAAATGTGGTGCTCAGAACTGGACACAATACTCCAACCAAGGCCTAACTAGCACAGAGTAGAGCAGAAGAATGACTTCTCGTGTCTTCCTCACAACACACCTGTTAATGCATCCCAGAATCATGTTTGCTTTTTTTGCAACAGCATCACACTGCTGACTCATATTCAGCTTGTGGTCCACTATAACCCCTAAAACCCTTTCTGCCGTACTCCTTCCTAGACAGTCGCTTCCCGTTCTGTATGTGTGAAACTGATTGTTCCTTCCTAAGTGGAGCACTTTGCATTTGTCTTTATTAAACTTCATCCTGTTTACCTCAGACCATTTCTCCAATTTGTCCAGATCATTTTGAATTATGACCCTATCCTCCAGAGCAGTCGCAACCCCTCCCAGCTTGGTATCATCTGCAAACTTAATAAGCGTACTTTCTATACCAATATCTAAATCGTTGATGAAGATATTGAACAGAGCCGGTCCCAAAACAGACCCCATGTGGAACCCCACTAATTATAGCTTTCCAGCATGATTGTGAACCATTAATAACTACTCTCTGAGTACGGTTATCCAGCCAGTTATGCACCCACCTTATAGTAGCCCCATCTAAGTTGTATTTGCCTAGTTTATTGATAAGAATATCATGCGAGACCGTATCAAACGCCTTACTAAAGTCTAGGTATACCACATCCACTGCTTCTCCCTTATCCACAAGACTCGTTATTCTATCAAAGAAAGCTATCGGATTGGTTTGATGATTTGTTCTTTACAAATCCATGCTGGCTGTTTCCTATCATCTTGCCACCTTCCAAGTGTTTACAAATGATTTCCTTAATTACTTGCTCCATTATCTTCCCTGGCACAGAAGTTAAACTAACTGGTCTGTAGTTTCCTGGGTTGTTCTTGTTTCCCTTTTTATAGATGGGCACTATATTTGCCCTTTTCCAGTCTTCTGGAATCTCTCCAGTCTCCCATGATTTTCCAAAGATGATAGCTAGAGGCTCAGATACCTCCTCTATCAGCTCCTTGAGTATTCTAGAATGCATTTCATCAGGCCCTGGTGACTTGCAGGCATCTAACTTTTCTAGGTGATTTTTAACTTGTTCTTTTTTTATTTTATCTTCTAAATAAAATTTATTTTATCTTCTAAATATGGGCCATCATATAACTTGCCCCATATTTTTCTCTCAAGTTACCACTCTGCTTGTGCACAAGTTTCTTGCAGCTCCTTGTGAATAATCAGTTTATCTGAACTCTATAGTCAGTTTGTTTACACTCTTTTTGTATGACTTTCACACACAGCAAAAGTGCACAGAAAAAATCATTAAAAATGAATGTAACTCTGAAACCACAAAAGTTGGCAAATTACTTGTAACTCAGTTTTTTAACCTGACTAGATTTCAAGATGATCATGTGCAGTGAGTGCTTCTTTACAAATAATAAAATTATGTTTGACAACTTGACATTTTAATTCATGAAATCCAATTAAACTGTTAGGAGATTAAATTACAGGACATCTTGGGTCAGGAACTTCTAAGTGCCCTTACTTCATCCCACTTCTATTTTCTCCTTTTTTAACAGAATTGGATAACTCATTACGGTCTTGTTATCCTTACCATTATTAAATTTTGTCTTAATCATTATCAGTGACATTTCTATCCACCACTATCACCAAATACCTCATTTAGCTCAAAATTACTAACCATCCCACTCTAACAATTGCGTCTAATCAGTTCCATCTGTAGACTTTTACACATGTTCTGAATTTCTTTCACTGCTTGATTATTATTTTGGATAGCAATCTTCGGTATATGCAGAGTTATCAGAAAATGTAATTTGTGTGATCAGCTCTATTGCCAAGGAGGGTCAGGTGGGATTAAGTTGAGTGGCCTGCAGCAATTGATCAAGCCCACAAAAGCTGTAAATGGGAAATGTTTTCATTTTGTAGCTTTTATAATTTTATGGTCTTCAATCATGAATTTATCACAGATAATTGCACAGGGCTAATGATGGTGGGATATTATATATTAACGGGGCAAATATTTTTTATGCTGATCTGAAAAGTGTTACTATGACCAGTCAGTTGTAGAGGAGGCTGGGGCAACACGTCATGCAAGCTTGCTGATCTGCAATGTAGCTCTGTGTTACATGATATTTTACAGAAAACGGTATCCTAGCCTTGTAGCAAAAGAAAATACCATAACACAGGGAAGAAATAAATTTGCTGCCATGGAATATGTTAACTGAACACATAGAAAGAACTACATAGTTGATACAATCTCGGCTTTTCTGTGCTTATCTACACATGAACTAAGGCAAGGAGCCTTGTGAGATAAGCCCTCAAGAATTATTTAGTTGCAATAATGCCACAGAAAAGGAAAAGACTCAGTCATTGGTGGAGGCTATTCCACTAAAGCCTTGTCTACACTTGAAACGCTATAACGGCTTATTTGCAGTGCTGCAGCTTCACCACTGTAGTGCTTCAGTGTAAACATCACCTTTGTGACAGGAGGGTTCTACAAATTGGCCTCCCTTAAAGTCAGTAGCTAGGTTGGCAGAAGAATTCTTCAGTCAGCCTAGTACCTTCTACGCTGAGGGTTGGGTCAGCTTAACTGTACCGCTTGGGGACTGGATTCATCACACACCTAAGTGATGTTGTTGAGATTATTTAAATTTTTAGAGTAGGCCACGCCTAAGACTAAACCTTAAGATCAGCAAAGGCTCTCATACAACAATCAGGTACAGGCCATGAGTGTAGTGGGAAAGTCAGAGTCTTAACTTTTCAACATTAAACCCTAAATATTTTCAGTTGGATCAGGGGCATCAACCCCAAATGAGTTACAACACAAAGATATGATTATATTCTGTTCTTCATCCTCCTTTATCCTGAAAGCCTTTCCAAAACTTTCTGAATTTAAGAAAAATTGCTACCCGTTCTGACCTGGGCCCCTAATAAAAAAAGTTGGCTCTTGGGCCATTCCAGTTGTGAGGAGAAATTGAAGAGGGCGACAGGCATTGTTGGTGATGTCTTGTTTGTTCACAAAGAATGTATAAAGTTCTGTTTTCCCTGAACTCGGGAGGAATCAAACAATAGGAGAGTGTATCTTTGCTTACAGCCCCAAGCCTATTTTAGCCAGAGCCAGATATCAAACCATCCTCTAGTCTACATCTCTCTCGGGGTCTGTCTGTAGCTTCCTGCTTCTTTTCTGTGATTGATTCTCTTTGATGTCTCTCTTGCTTCTCTCCCATTCATATTTCTCCCCAAAACAATACCCAGCCATTCTCTCCATCCACACAGTTGAAATTTTTGAATGACCTTTGATCTTCCTTTGTGAGGCAAAAACAAGTTTGGGTCAGGTAGTATCTTTTATCAGACCACGTTTATTGGTGAGAGACACAAGCTTTGAGCCATATGGAGCTCTTCTTCAGGTCTGGGGAAGGCCTTTTATTTTGTTATGTGCTGTAACTCATAGCTGGGCTTTGATCTGGAGAATGCTATTTGTTCTTATATTTAAACTGAATGAGTGGCTCTTATATTCAACACTTTCCTCCTGTCCAATCACATTGAAAATGGTCCCCATCTGCCCTGCAAAGTCAAACTATTTTCAAGAGTTATTAACATTTCCAAATTTTCCTAACTTCGGCGGCGTACACACTGGTTTCCTTTGGGTTAAAAACTGTACAGAGATTTTCATGAATTTTTTTATTAATAAACAAATGTATATTATTAGAATTATAGTAAACAGGCCTCGGGAATAGAGTTGTGTTAAGTTTCAACATGAATGTAGCCATGGTGTTTGCCCAAAAGAGTTTACAATATAAAACCTTGCAGAAATATCCATTACTTATACATTGTAAAAGTCTAGTAAAATAAAAAAATGTAGTTTTATTTAGAACTGATACACAGCTTTAATTTGAATCTTAAGGTGGAATATCTGTGCAAACAAAATAAAACATTTGCTCTAGCCACTAACTCACAACATTTTTAAATTGCATATCAACTAAGTATGTCAATAGGATATTCATGTTTTTTAATTTTTTTAAGTGTTGGATGGGAAGGAAGAGAGACAGACAAACAAATTTCCATGCAAACAGCAATTTAAAGAGATAAAGCTAAATCCTAAAGATACGACAGGTAATTTTTTATTATTATTTATTGAAATTTAAATTTTCATGAAATGCACGTTAACACACCATGAAATGAAGGAATTACCAATTTCCAGCATGAATTATTTGATAAAAGTGACTGCATTCAATGCAGAGCTGTTGAATAAATCAGCAATGCTACACTGATTAATTACAAAGGTAGTAAAAAAAGGAAACCTGCAGTGTTTTACATTGATATAACCTTAAATTGCTAATGGATAATGTAAGTAAAAATAATATCTGTAACAACTGATTGCAGGGAACCCTTTATGTATCTGAAAACCACATTTTAAGACCACCTCAGTTTTTCTAGTAAGAAATTGTTCAGTGAAAGCCCGCTTGCCATTAGCCTGCAAAGTATTTCAAACAACACTGATCATAATACTACTTAGATCTTAGAGTGATTATTTTTTTATTCAGAAGATCTCAAAGTACTTTATAAAGGATTTCAGTATCATTATTTTATAGATGGGGAAAGAAAGAAAGAAAGAAAGAAAGAAAGAAAGAAAGAAAGAAAGAAAGAAAGAAAGAAAGAAAGAAAGAAAGAAAGAAAGAAAGGTGAAGTATCTTCCCCAGAGTTACCCACCTGGCCAGAGGGAATGCTGGGAATACCAGCCACGTTTCTTGAGTTCCACTCCAGTGTTCTATCTTCTAGGTCACACTGCCTACAAGTGGGGTTTGGCAACATTTTCCTAAGTACTACCTCCGACAAAAACTAAAAAATAATTATATTGTAAAAATTGATTCTTCATAATCAGCACCAGCCAGCTTCACCCCAGAACTAGCCTAGGGGGAGGGGCCATGCAGACTTCTCCCTGGGACTGTCCCAGGGTGGCCTGGTAGGCAATTGCTCCTGGCTATTCCCTAGAGCTGGCCTTGAAATGCGGAGTCCACATGGCCCGGTGGGCAGCTGTTCCCTGACCAGTGGCTGCTCCGCAAAGCTGGGACACTTGCTGTCCCACTGCAGTCATTCGTGAGTATAACTGTCCTCTGCACTTGCTGCCCCCCTGTCATCATTCAAGAGTATAACTGTCCCTGTAATCACACCCCTCTCTTTCCTTTCAATGGTAAATTATTGCATTCCGTGCACATCCCATTGTCGTGGCAAACCAAACCCTGATCTTGATTTAAGTTATGATAAAAGGAAGCTGGCTTCTAGACTTGGTTGTCCTAGCTCTTACTATTTAGGAGAAGTTCTTGAACAAACTGACTCACAGATGGATGGACACACAGACAGACATACACACACAAAAAAGATTTCCTACTGACATCATTATCCTTATAATGCACATTTATATAGCTCTGTAACACTACAGGTGCTTTGCAAAGTTGTGAAAGAGACATTGCTCCTCATCTGAAGAATTTACAGTCTAAATTAAACATGAAGCGTACATCTAGACTACGTTTTTTTTCCAAAAGGAGATATGCAAATTCAGCGCTAATTTTTCAAAAGTGGGTTTTTTGAAAGTGCAAGTAGTCTGGATACGGTTTATTTGGGGGAAAAAACATGTAAACCTCTTTTTTTTAGGAAGAGCGGTTTTTTCGAAAAAGGTTTTTTTCTGAAAAAAACGTGTCCAGACTACTTTCACTTTCGAAAAACCCGCTTTTGAAAAAGCGATCGGAAGATATGCAAATTAGCACCAAATTTGCATATGTCCTTTTGAGAAAAACCCATAGTCTAGACATACCCTAACAGAACACAGAGATACCATGTTATCTTAATTAGCTGGATTAGTTACTAAATCCACCTTTACAGTCTCATTAGAAACTACCACTAAAATAATGGAAATTGTTATACAGTAGATAATGTGTATAAATTATCAAGAATGCAGGAAAACTTAACCTACCAAATATATTTAATTTACCTAAATTTAACCTACTACGGATATAGGCAAGGTTGTGCCTCCTTTACTCACCTTGAGAAGTTCCCAATTCTACGCAATATATCCAATAAGGACTAAGTCCATGATATATTAGAAATCTAAAAACAACTCTGTACTATTAACCGAGATTCGCTCCCTAAAGAAAAACCTGAGCAAATGTCTCCAGGTGCAATGAGCACATTGAATGGATAAAAGTTTCAGAGGGGTAGCCATGTTAGTCTGTAATTGAAAAAGACTTTAAAAACAATTAATAGTCCTGCAGCACCTAAGAGACTAACAAAAAATGTAGACGGTATCATGAGCTTTCGTGGGCACAACCCACTTCTTCAGATCCCACTCTACATTTTTGATTGTACATAAATGTACCATCTACATTTTTTGTTAATAATATCATTGAATGGATAAGGATATATCACCACGAATGCCTTGCCAAGAATCTTATATATAGGTATTACGAGCAAAATTAATTCTGCTATCTTTGTTTTTTTGACAGTGTACCATGAAAGAAGAGGTTATTCAGTTTAGATCAAACTCAACAAATAAAGGGATGCATGGATGAAAGTAACAACTTGCACTGAATCTATAAAAAACAAACAAACTTCTTGTAGCTTCTGAAAAATAGGTATCATATGTTCTCTCTACAATTGAAAACATTGAATGAGAGAGTAGCCATATCCTGCACTTTCATATGCATCAAACTGATCTTCAGGTTCAGCTCCAAGTACAGCAAATGTCAGTTTTCCAATCAATGGTTAGCTAGGTAACATATAGTAACAGTGGAGAAGTCCGCATGGAACAGAAAAGGCAATCACTACATAACTAAACATGGACTTTGAACTCTAGGAGCAAGTGAGAATCCATAAACTTACTTGAGAAAGAGCTGGCATACCAGCGCCTATCACCTTCTTCAAATAGCTTCCAATGCTTATCAGTATCACTTTTGTTGTCTTGGTTGAGCCGCAATCTGTCTACACTCATATAAGCCCCAACTCCCACAGATATTCCACAGACATGCAACAATCGTCATCCAGGTGTAATAAAAAAGGAGGTGAAGACATGAACATAATCAAGAGACAGGCTGCACTGTAGCCCACAATACCTCAGAATTCTTAATGACCTATTCTGTCTTTCAGGAGGAATATAAGGTTTTCTCTGCTGCTTTCTGCACCTAGCTTCTTCCCATGTCATTTTGATAGGGGAGGAACCTCAATGTGACTTGGCCAGAGGACTGAGCTCTGAAAACATGAGAGAGGAGTGGGACAACAATTTGAGCAACCTCAAGAATAGGCATCAGACCACCCTGTGAGCTCACTCCCACTTGGGCTACTAGGAAGTTCCAGAGTGGTAAGAGAACATGTCCTTTCCTAACCATCTCCATTTTTTTCTGTTGCTGAGGGTTGTGGATTTTTTAACACCTCTTAACAACATAGTTTTACTGACATAGGTCAGTAATGTAGACCAGCCCTTAATCAGCTTTTTATAAAAACCTAAGAGTTTAAATTGTAAGGTCTTAGTAGGTCTTTCTAATAAGGTTTTAGCACAAACCATAATATCAAACTTATAATGGTGTTAAATTTTTGAACTTTAGTTTGGAGGGTGATATTTCTGTTTCTTGACATTGACTTCTAAGTTACAAAGGCAAGTCTGGCTTTCACTACTCTGGCTTTAATGTCTTTATCTATTCTACCTGTTGTACAGACAATGATACTGACATATGAAATGTTGAACTTCTTCCACTTTAGTCACAGAAAGTGCTATTGGTGTTTCTTCTTTTGTGTTCATTGTCATGGTTTTAGTTTTCTTAATCTTGATTTTCACTCTACTAATTGTGCATTGGTCAGGAGATGATTTGTTTTGATTTGCATATCTCTGTGGGTCTGGGATTGCAAGTCAATATCATCTGAAAAGTCAAGGTCCTCAAACTTTTGTGTGAAAATCCATTGCAGGAGTAATCAACAGATGGACTGTAGGCCAAATCCTGACAGCCATATGCTTTTGAACAGATGCTGAAATCTTTTTATTTACTTATTATCATCATTATTAGAAGGGTTGTTATTATTTTGTCTGGAGTCTGGATCTTGACTATATCTTGAGCAAAAAATGTGGACCTTGAAAAAAGAACTGACTCCTTCCTGGGTCCATTGTATGTCCATTGCTGGTTCTGTGATCTTGCTCATTGCTCAATCCACTACCAGTAAAAAGATCAAGGATGATATAGCACATCCTTATCTGCTGTCTGTGGTAATGTTGAATGGCTTAATCCGTTCACTGTTGTGTACTGCTTGGCATGTCATATTTTCACAGTGAACTTTGAATAATCTCCACAAATTTCTGTGGGATTTCATAGTGACACAGCAACATCCATAAATCTGTTCTATCCATATTATTGAAGGCTTTTTAGACACTTATAACATACATAAAAAGTGGTGACTGCCATTTCATCAACAGTTCCACAGTGATACCTGGGGAAACTATTTGATATATATATGAATCCCTCTGTCTGAACCTTGCCTGTTCTTGTCATAACCTTGAATCTACTGCATTCTTTATTTTGTTTAGAATAATAAATGTAAATACCTTACTTGGAACAGACATCAACTGAATGCTCTAGTGGCCTATTACAGAAGCTTTCTATTGAACTGAATGCATTAAAAAACTTCAGAGGACTCAAAACTTCTTCACTAGATTTTCTGTCGACTGTACATTACAGATTGGAACTCCCCTAGCAGAATCAGAACATTAGTGAACAACATCAGGAGCTGCCCTAGAAGTGCTGCCAGCAACTGGTGCCCTAGGCGAAACGCGCAATCGGCGCGTGATCGGCACCCCCGCCTCCAAAGCCCTCAACGGCCGTTTATCTTGGAGCACTAGGCGACTGCCTAGTTCGCCTGTAGTGACGGGCCGCCACTGAGCAACATCAGCTGAAACCATTCAAGACACTCATATTTGACTTCATACACACAAATGAGGGTTTCAGTTCTTTCCTGAGGGAAAATATGGTGCCAGTTTCTCACAAGGGAATGGCTGATAGCCCTACACACATTCAAGACAATCTAAAACAACATTTGATATCCGTCAAATCCAATTATATGTACAGTTTTGCCAGATTCTACCCTACTTCCAAATATATACTCTGAATAATGTCTTTGAGAAGACAGTGTTAAGATAACTTTAAGGCAGAAGGGGGTATACACATAGCATATTATCTGGACTAGTTTCAGATTATATTGTTCACTAAAGTTCTGGATATGCTAGGGGATTTCCTGCTTTACAGAGCATACAATGGCTGGAAAAGAAAAACATAGTGGAAAGGTGTAGAGTCTATTAGTGGACATATTCAAAATCTCTGCACTGAGGGTCAGGTGCTAGCTTTCCTTAATTCCTAGTCACCAACTCAAGACAAAATCAAACAAACAAACAAAACACAGTGGCAGTCTTGTTAGCTATTGCCATGTGTTGAATCTCTTTATTCAGGATAAGGCCTGGTCACTAACATTTACAGCCCAGTCCACTATATACTTCATGCACATGCACACATAACAGATGGACAATAGTTTTGCCACAAATTAGGTTATTTCGCTGTTATCAAGTGCAACAGGAAAACACTGTATTGTTCTGGTTAGTATAACACTTTGGTGGATTATAATGAAATGCTTCTTTGAAAACAGTGCTCAATGCTTGAGAACCACCATTCAAGCCCACGGGGGAGTGGGGAGAGGGAGCAAAAGGGGCAGCAATTCCAAGGAGCCCAGGGTTCCTTGCTGCCCCCACTGCAACTGCAGCAGTAACAATGCCTGGAGCCCCAGGCCCTTTTAATCACCACCAGAGCACAGTGCTTCCTTTCCAGGCAGTGCTAAGGGACTGGGAGGGAGGGCATGCTCTGGCATTGCTCAGGGGTCCTGTATGGTGCTCTCCATGTGGCACTCAGGACTGACTGCCTTGGTCCTGCCCCTTCCACCTGAGGCTGTGTTCCGAGAGGCAGGCCCTTCCACATTGCCCAGCGGCCTATGGAGGCTGTTGGTACCCCTGCCACCATTATAATAAATAATGTGTCCAATATTGTAACTGAATTAACTTGTTGCTTTTCAACAAATACAAATGTACTATCTGTGTGATTTCTTCTACTATGGATTACTTCAGATGCAAAATAGGAACAATAACACCCTTAACAGATTATTTATTGGCATGTTTTTCATGTAGATTGCCCTAAACATATTTTTTTTAATTGAGTGTTAAGACACTAGTAAAACATATGTGTTTATAATGACACTTAATAGTTCACTTTGCATTTGGCAAAACTACCAGAAAACACATTTTGGGTGGCTTGAATTTCCTGTGATAATATCTCTTATAAGGAATCAAGATTTAACTTTTGCTGTGTTACCTTTTTTTTATTCAAAATTGTTTTCCAGTGAATCTGCTTTATAGAGACTCTTGGGGTACATCTAGACTACATGGCTCCGTCGACGGAGCCATGTAAAATAGTTTCCTCGGCATAATCAATGAAACGGGGATTTAAATAATCCCCGCTTCATTAAAATAAAAATGGCCGCCGCGCTGTGCCGACAATCAGCTGATCACGCTTAATAAGAAAAATGTGAAAACAAAGAAACTCATCAACCAAAATTGTTATGCTGGGAGGTAGGCCCAATTGCTAGACAAAATAATGAAGAAAGGGACTAATTCCACCCATCACACCAAAAGAAAAAAGACTTCAGGAGAAAAACTGGCCGGTAGAGTGAGCTTTAGGATCATGGCGGTCACATCTACCACCCTGTAACCATGATCCCCTTCATCTATATCTTAAAAATATCTTTACTGGTCTGGACCAGAGAGAGAAACCCAGATGGCACATCTATTTTCACCAACGCTAGCTGAATCCCAAACACCATCTTGGATGAAAGACTTCGTCCTGCACCCACAATTCCATCCTTTTCCTGCTGTCTCCTTTTTTTTTCTGAACCTTTTTCTTTCTATGCCTCTTCTTCTTTGTTCTAATAAGAGTCTGGATTAGCCAGTGAAGACTGTATATTTTGCAACACTGCTGTAAGCCTTTGACCTGAAAGAGGCAACTAAATGCCTAAACAAACTGATGTTGGTACAAGTTTGGAGCAGGGTAACTAGTGTTGTTCCTTAGAGGTCTGTACTGGGACCCATCCTTTTCAACATATTCATATATGATCTGGAGAAAGGGGTAAACAGTGAGGTGGCAAAATTTGTAGATAATA
This sequence comes from Rafetus swinhoei, assembly GCA_019425775.1. NCBI lineage: Eukaryota > Metazoa > Chordata > Testudines > Trionychidae > Rafetus > Rafetus swinhoei. Next base: position 120,148,475 of record CM033449.1, read on the forward strand.
AACTGCTCAAGATAGTTAAGTCCAAAGCAGACTGTGAAGAGCTTCAAAAGGATCTCACAAAACAAAGTGACTGGGCAACAAAATGGTAGATTAATTTTAATGTTGATAAATGCAAAGTATTGCATATTGGAAAACATAATCCCAACTATACATATAAAATGATGGTGACCAAATTAGCTATTTCAACTCAAGAGAGAGATCTTGGAGTCACTGTGAATAGTTCTCTGAAAACATCCACACAATGGGCAGCAGCAGTCAAAAAAGCAAAAACAGAATATTAGGAATCATTAAGAAAGAGATAGAGAATAAGACAGAAACTACCTTATTGCCTCTATATAAATCCATAGTACGCCCACATCTTGTATATGATGTGGTCGCCTCATATCAAAAAAGGTATCTTGGCACTGGAAAACACTCAGAAAAGGGTAACAAAAATTATTAGGGTTATGGAACAGCTGCTATGAGGAATGACTAGTAAGACTGGGGCTTTTCAGCTTGGTAAAGAGATGACTAACAGGGGATATCATAAAGGTCTATAAAAACATGACTGTGGCATTGGCCATTGTCAGAAGACAGGCTACCGGGCTAGATGGATCTTTGGTCCAACCCAGTATGGCCATTCTTATGTAGGTCCTAGTGACTGACGACAGCGTTCCATCTGAGGCCCTGCCTCTACTCCTCCCTCCTCCCCGCACGCTGCCCAGAGCCTGGAAAAATCTCTCACCAGCCCTGTGTTTTTGTGACTGTGACTCACAGTCTCTCTCACATCTAGTGCACTGAGTACCTTTGCTGGGATTTGCAAAGCCACTGGAGGCACCGGGACACCCAAGTCAACACTCAGCGCCTATATAAGAGTTGTTTCCATACTTTTAAGACATTCTGGGCACAGAAGAATAAACTCCATTCTGTGCTGCTTAACATTTTACTGAACCCCACTCCACAACCTAGTGTATTATCATTGGCAACGATTAATCTTACAAATGATTAAAACATTACCTCCTGAAGAACCCTCTTCATTTTCAGCAGTAAAGTCTTTACAGCTGTGCAATCCTGCATCATCAGTCTGAAGGGCAAAGACTCCATGCTTCCACCTTCTTCCAAGCCTGCAAAAGTCCAGTCCACGGAGGGGCTGCTGGCCACTTGGCTGACTCGAGGATACCTAATTTCTCCTTGGTCCACCTCCTTTGACAATTTCAGAGAGAGGTTCCTAAGATGAGAAAATACAAAAAAAAAATTGGCTCAATGTTACTTTTTTGGCTCTCTCCCTTTATGAATATTTTAATTGGAACATTGCTAACACTGAGTTTTCACTCTCACAGCTTATAGTTTATATGATGAAGAATTTTATTTATAAACACAACTAACTTTTTGGAGAATAACTTGACTACTTTTTTGAGGACCCATCCCTGAGGATCTAGCCACTATTATGTACATTTAGGTGAACTTCAGTTCATTCTAGAATTGAAACTAAACTCTCCTCCATGTCCAACTGATAAAGCCACTTTCTTACAATGTTAAGTCTAGGTCGGATTTCACTTCTAGGAATTAAACTCTTAGGGGATAGAGTGTACCCCACTTTGCTGTATGCTCAAATCAAAGGTAACACAGTGAAATGGCAAAATAAGTAATTAAATGATGGACACGTCTGTCCTCAACTATTTTTTTTTGTAAACTTCATGATGTGCCTTTTTAATTTGGGACCAATGAGAAACAGGAAGAGAATGGTAAATGAAGCACAAACCCCAGAAAACAATACAGTAAACTTCCAATAATCCAGCACTTTTAGGACCCAGGGGGTGCCGGATTATCAGATATGCCGGACTATCGGAAGGGGGGGCTATGAGGGGTCTGGGGTGGAGTGGGGGGGATGCGTCCCTCAGCACTGCGGGACCAACCCGGCAGCACCCCAGCTGCTCTGCCCCAGACTTCCCCAAATCAGCCGCTGCTGAAACTGACCAGCGGCTGACTCTGGGAAGCCTGGGGCAGAGCAGCTGGGTGCTGTCGGGTTGGTCCCTCAGCACCGAGGGGTGGCGCTAGGGGACCAACCCGGCAGCACCCCAGCTGCTCTGCCCCTGGCTTCCCTGAGTCAGCCGCTGGTCAGCTTCAGCAGCAGCTGAATCGGGGAAGCCAGGGGCAGAGCAGCTCCAATTGTCTGGCTGCCCGGAGCACTTCCGGGTTCCAGATGGTTCCGGTCCATCAGGAGTGCCGGACCATTGGATGCCGGACCACTGGAGTTTTACTGTAGTAGTTTGCAATATTGGCGCTTTAATTAATTGTTACATTACAAAAGTGTTTCACTGGAATTACTTGATGTTAGTATAAGTGGCAATATAAATAATGGTTATTATTCATTCAAAATACAGTTCACTTTTTGAACTGAACTTTTTGTTCTGTTTGAAATTTTTAAGCAACAAAAATGTAGCTGATGTTTTGATTCTAAGTTTCAGGGTTTAGTATTCAGTGATAAAGCAAGAAAGGTAAGAATCTCCCCAAATACATTTTGCTTAATTTTAATTTTGGTTTCATAAGAACAAACATGGACCTAGTGAGGGACTTAGCTGCACACCAGAGAGGGTGTATCGTGGCTCCCCCTTAGGATAAGCATCAGGAGCTACTGGGATTAGTTAGGAGAGCATTAAGGGCTAGAAAAACTCACACTAGAGGACATGCTATCTATTCAGAGACACCTGGACACCCCAGGATGGGCATTTTGTGACTGTATGGCACTGGCTACAGCCGGCCAAACCAGGCCTGATCTTGTAGTCTCTAGAGAAATTAAGGGAGACTTGGATGTGTGGGAATATTTTCTGAGTCAATTTTAATGGGCTATCATTTTGGAGGTTATTACAAAGGCTGTTAAAAATCCACTGAGATGCTGCAAGTAGTAAGGTCCAATGGTGTGCACAGAAGTGGCCTACAGGGCTGTGTGTGACATGACTTTCTTGGAATTCTTTCCCATTTTAGTTGTGGTGGCTATTTAGGAATCAGAGCTGGCTAATAAAAAAGGCGCACTGCTAGTGCGACAACATAGCAATGGTACAGGTTATTAATCACCAAACTTCCAGATTGCGTAGGGTTATGAAGTTGGTGAGGGCATTTGTTTTACAATGTTTAATCTTCAACATCTGTTTTTTCACTAAGCATGTGCCAGCATGGATAATGGCATAGCAGATGCCTTGTCTCATTTCCAGTTTGACAGGTTTCGTAAGTTTACGGCAGGGGCTAGTATCGAACCCGACGAAATGTTGCTGGCTCTCTGGAACCTTGGAATATGATGTGGTCAGTGGAAAGAAGAATTTTGGCCCCAGGCACACAAGGACTCAGAGTGAGGGTCACCTATATAGCCCACCGTGGAGGTCCGTTGTTACGGTTGCTGGGTCAAGGACAATGCAGTGGCTGGTGTTCCTTGATGATCTTAGAAGAGACAGTGAGTCTCCCAAAAGAGCCCTACACCAATCAGGACTAGGGATGTTAAGAAGCAAGTATTTCACTAATCGTGTAGTCGAAAGAATTTGTATTGACTACACAAGTAGTCAATAAAATCAGTCCCAGCTCGCGCTGGGTCTGGGAGCTAACTGTGCTCCAGGCAGGAAGCCTAGCTCCTACTACATTTAAACTGCAGAGGAGGTAGGTCCTGGACCCGGCACGAACCGGGACTCAGCTGGTTCACTCCCTCACTTCTGTTGGATACGGGGGATGCAGTACCTACGTTTAGTGAAACGGTAGAGCCACCAGATAGTGCAACTCTACTCTACAAGGAGACTTGGAAGAAAATTTTATCCTGCCACACCTATATCTTTTTGCACTTTAGTGACTTTCAATCCACAAATCTAATGAAGGTACAGACTTCTTTTGATGCCGTTTTTGCTAATAAGTACATTTCTTCCCATTTTGAAGCATTTTAATGGATTTTCAAGTACACAGGGGTAGTGGAGAATATTATTTACATTTTGAGCTGGTTCAACTTATTTTTACTTCTGATTTATTCTGAAACCAAAGATTTTGTAGAGTTTATGGTAACTTGTCTTAAACTTCCCTTACACAAAGATTCCCAGATTATGGTAAGTTAAATCACCTTAGTTTTCAGCAACAGTGCTCAGTACATTGACATAGTGGAATTACTTTAAACTAATACAATTGTTCCCTTAGTGTCTGCATTTCTTAATATCAGCTTAGCAGCACAGAGAGCATCTAACACTGTTCACCTCAGGAAGGCTCTACAAGCAGAGAGAAAAACCCCAGCATCTGTTGGAAGCAATAAACATACCCTGTCTCCTGCCTGAGGGTTTATGTTCTAAAGCAAGAGCTTAGCAGAAGCCTTATATCTTATATTTTTTATATTCATTGTTAAACAGCATTTTGGTAAATATTCATTTTTTATCCTGGTTTATTTATTTTTGATCCTGTCCAGCTAGATATAACAGAAAACACATTTCTTATAATTTCAGAAAACAATTATTAGCTAAATACATAGGTGGCAACGGCATGATCCTGAAATGTTTTCTTTCATTCTAGCTTTACAAGTTTACATCTATCAATTTCTCCTCTATCTAGATTTTTTTCTGTCTCAATAACTGTAAGTATTACAGCTGAATGAGATCTTGATTTAGAAAATAAACAAATTATTAGTTCAACATTGTAAACAAGGACATGTAAGACTCAAACTAATTATAAATTTCTTTCTGGAACAATATGCCTTACATATTTACCACTACTTTAAAAAATGCAGCTCACACACATAAGTACATAAGCACATAAAAATGGCCATACTGGGTCAGACCTACCCCAGGGTCCACCTGCCCAAGAATCCTGTCTTCCAACAGTGGCCAATGCCCCAGAAGGAGTGAACAGAACATGTAATCATCAAATGATACTTCTATCATCCATTTCCAGCCTCTAACAAACAGAGGCTAGGGACACCATTCCTACCCATCCTGGCTAATAGCCATTGATGGATCTAACTTCCATGAATTTATGTAGTTCTTTTCTGAACCCTGTTAAAGTCCTGATCTTCACAACATCCTCTGGCAAGGAGTTCCACAGGTTGACTGTGCCTGCATGAAGAAAAACTTTATTTTATTTCTTTAAAACCTGCTACCTATTAATTTCAATTGGTGATCCCTACTTCCTATCATATGGGAATAAGCAAATAACTTTTCCTTATTCACTTTTTCAGTCATGATTTTATAGACCTCTATCATTTCCCTCCTTAGTCTCCTCTTTTCTAAGCTGAAAAGTCCCAGTCTTTTAATCCCTCTTCATATGGGACCCGTTTCAAATCCCTAAGCATTTTTGTTGCCTTTTTCTGAACCTTTTCCAATGCCAATATATCTTTTTGAGCTGAGGTAACCACATGTATGCAGTATTGAAGATGTGGGCGTACCATGGATTCATATAGATGCAATAAGATATTCTTTGTCTTATTCACTATCCCTTTTTTAATTATTCCTAACATTCTGTTTGCTTTTTTAACTGCCACTGCACATTGCATGGATGTTTTCAGAGATCTATCCACAATAACTCCAAGATCTAGCTCTTCAGTAGTTGTAGCTAAATTAGTCCCCATTATTTTGTATGTATAAATGTGCATTATTTTATATTTATCGGCATTAAATTTCATTTGCCATTTTATTGCCCAATCTCTTAGTTTTGTGAGATCTTTTTGAAGCTCTTCATAGTCTGCTTTGGACTTAACTATCTTGAGCAGTTTAAGTACCATGTGCAAATTTTGTCACCTCACTGTTTACCCCTTTCTCTAGATCGTTTCTAAATAGGTTGAATAGTATTGGTCTCAGTACAGACCATTGGGGGACACCACTAGTTACCTCTCTCCATTCTAAAAACTTACCGTTTATTCCTACTCTTTTCCTGTCGTTTAACCAGTTATCAATCCATGAGAGGGCCTTCCCTCTTTTCCCATGAGAACTTACTTTACTTAAGAACCTTTGGTAAGGGAACCTGCCAAAGTCATTCTGGAAATCTAAGTACACTAGACCTACTGGATCCCCCTTGTCCACATGTTTGTTGACCCCCACAAAGAACTCTAGCAGATTAGTAAGTCATGGACTTTCCCGCAACAAATTATGTTCATCTATGTGTCTGAAAATGTTATTCTTTACTATAGTTTCAACTAATTTGCCCGGTACTGATGTTAGAGTTTCCAGTCTGTAATTGCCAGGATCACCTCTAGAGCCCGTTTTAAATGATGGCGTCACATTAGCTATGTTCCAGTCATTAGGTACAGAAGCTGATTTAATGGATAGGTTACAAACCACAGTTAATAGTTCTGCAATTTCACATTTGAGTTCTTTCAGAACTCTTGGGTGCATGCCATCTGGTCCTGGTGACTTGTTAGTGTTAAGTTTATCAATTTGTTCCAAAACCTCTCTAATGACATCTCAATCTGTAACAATTCCTCAGATTCACTACTTAAAAAGAATGGCTCAGGTTTGGAAATGTCCCTAACATCCCTAGCCAGGAATACCAAAGCAAAGAATTCATTTAGTTTCTTCGCAATGACCTCATCATTGTTGAGTGCTCCTTTAACATCTCGATCGTCCAGTGGTTGTTTAGCAGGCTTCCTGCTTCTGATCTACTTAAAAAAAATTTTGCTATTACTTTTCATTTTTTGGCTAGCTGTTCTTCAAACCCCTTTTTGGCTTTTCTTATTATATTTTTACATTTAATTTGATAGAGTTTATGCTTCTTTCTATTTTCCTCACTAGGAATTAACTTCCACTTTTTAAACAATGCCTTTTTATCTCTCACTGCTTCTTTTACTTGGTTGTTAAGCCACGGTGGAGGTTTTTTTGGACCTCTTACTGTGTTTTTTCATTTTGGGTATACATTTAATTTGGGACTCTATTATGGGGTCTTTAAAAAGTTTCCATGCAGCTTGCAGGGATTTTACTTTTGTCACTGAACCTTTTAATTTCTGTTTAACTAACCTCAACATTTTTGTGTAGTTCCCCTTTCTGAAATTAAATGCCATACTTTTGGGCTGCTAAGGTGTTTTCCCCACCATAGGGATGTTACATTTTATCACCTTATCATCATTATTTCCAAGTGATCCAGTTATATTTATCTCTTGGACCTGATCCTGTGCTCCACTTAGGACTAAATCAAGAATTGCCTCTCACCTTGTAGGTTCCAGAACCAGTTGCTGCAAGAAGCCGTTATCAAGAAATTTTATTTCTGCATCCTGTCTGGAGGTGATGTGGACCCAGGAATTATAGGAATAGTAGAAATCCCCCACTATTATTGAGTTTTTTTTATTTTGATAGCCTCTCTATTCTCCCTTAGCATTTCATAGTTACTATCACTATCCTGGTCAGGTGGCCAATAATATAGCCCTACTGCCAGGTTCTTATGATAGAGCATGGAATTACTATCCATAGAGATTCTATGGAACATTTTGGTTCACTTAAGATTTTTACTTCATTTGATTCTACATTTTCTTTCCCATATAGGGCCACTCGCCCACGAGCACAACCTGTTCTGTCCTTTCAATATATTTTGTACCCTGGCATGACTGTATCCCATTGATTGTCCTCATTCTACCAAGTTTCTGTAATCTAGTTCACCCGTCTTATTATTTAGACTTCTAGTGTTTGTAAATTAGCACTTCAAAATTGGTCACTATTTATCTTTCTGACATTTCCTAATGTCCAAAAGCTTTAGAGGGGTAGCCGAGTTAGTCTGTAACTAGAAAAACTTAAAAAACAACAAATAGTCTACCAGCACCTTAAAGACTAACAAAACATGTAGATTGTGTCATGAGCTTTTGTGAGTACAACACACTTCTTCAGATGAACAGAGTACAATAATTCCTCATTTAACACTACAGATATGTTTCATAAAATGATCGTGTTAAGTGAAAACGTGTTACGCGGGGTCAATTTACCCATTGAAAATAATGGAAAAGGTGGGGGTTGCATTTCAAGCGGTGGTGTCTGTTGGGACAGGGACATAAATCATAGAATCGTAGAACCATAGAGCAGGAAGAGACCTCAGAAGGTCATCAAGTCCAGCCCCCTGCTCTAGGCAGGACCAATCCCAACTAAATCAACCCGGCCAGGGCTTTGTCAAGCCGAGATTTAAACACCTCTAAGGATGGAGACTCCACTACTTCCCTAGGTAACCCATTCCAGTGCTTCACTACCCTCCTAGTGAAATACTTTTTCCTAATATCCAACCTGGACCTCTCCCTCCACAACTTGAGACCATTGCTCCTTGTTCTGCCATCTGTCACTACTGAGAACAGCCTTTCTCCATCCTCTTTGGAACCTCCCTTCAGGAAGCTGAAGGCTACTATCAAATCCCCCCTCACTCTTCACTTCTGCAGACTAAACAGACCTAACTCCCTCAGCCTCTCCTCATAGGTCATATGCTCCAGCCCCCTAATCATTTTGGTTGCCCTCCGCTGGACCCTCTCCAATGCGTCCACATCCTTTTTGTAGTGGGGGCCCCAGAACTGGACACAATACTCCAGATGTGGCCTCACCAGAGCCGAAAAAAGGGGAATAATGACATCTCTGGATCTGCTGGCAATGCTCCTCTTAATGCAACCTAATATGCCATTGGCCTTCTTGGCTACAAGGGCACACTGTTGACTCATATCCAGCTTCTCACCCACTGTAACCCCCAGGTCCTTTTCTGCAGAACTACTACTTAGCTGGTTGGTCCCCAGCCTGTAGCAATGCTTGGGATTCTTCCGTCCCAAGTGCAGGACTCTGCACTTGTCCTTGTTGAACCTCATCAGATTTCTTGTGGCCCAATCCTCCAATTTGTCTAAGTCACTCTGGACCCTATCTCTGCCCTCAACTGGACCCTATCTCTGCCCTCTCCCCCTAGCTTAGTGTCATCCGCAAACTTGCTGAGAGTGCAATCCATCCCCTCATCCAGGTCATTAATAAAGATATTGAACAAAACCAGTCCTAGAACAGAACCTTGGGGCACTCCGCTAGAAACCGACCGCCATCCTGACATCGAGCCGTTGATCACTGCCTGCTGGGTCCGGCCTTCTAGCCATCTTTCTATCCATCGTACTGTCCATTTATCCAATCCACATTCCCTTAACCTGCTGGCAAGAATACTGTGGGAGACCGTATCAAAAGCCTTGCTAAAGTCAAGATATATCACATCCACTGACTTTCCCACATCCACAGAGCCACTTACCTCATCATAGAAGCTAATCAGATTGGTCAGGCACGACTTGCTCTTTGTGAATCCATGCTGACTATTCCTAATCACTTTCCTCTCTTCCAAGTGCCTCAAAATGGATTCCTTAAGGATCCCTTCCATGATTTTTCCAGGAACCGAGGTAAGACTGACCGGCCTATAGTTCCCGGGATCGTCCTTCTTCCCTTTTTTGAAGATGAGCACTACATTTGCCTTTTTCCAATCATCCGGGATTTCTGCCGACCTCCACGACTTTTCAAAGATAATGGCCAAAGGCTCCTCAATGACATTTGCCAACTCCCTCACTACCCTCGGATGCATTAAGTCCGGACCCATGAATTTGCGTACGTTTAGCTTTTCTAAATAGTTCCTAACCTGTTCTTTACCCACCAAGGGCTGTCCATCTTCATCCCATCTTGCATCACTTAGCGCATTAGTCTGGGAGCCCACCTTGTCCGTGAATACAGAGGCAAAGAAAGCATTGAGTACTTCAGCTTTCCCCACATCATCTGTCACTACGTTACCTCCTTCATCCAGTAGGGGCCGCACACCCTCTCTGATCACCTTCTTCTTGTTAACATGCTGTAGAAACCTTTCTTGTTATCCTTCAGATCCTTAGCCAGTTGCAATTCCATTTGCACTTTCGCCTTCCTGATAACATTCTCAGGCTATACATTTAAACCCCTCCCTGGTCATTTGTCCAAGTTTCCACTTTTTGTAAGCTTTCTTTTTGTGCTTAAGTTCACCAAGGATTTCCCCCGTAAGCCAATCTGGTCTCCTACCATGTTTGCCTCTCTTGCTACACGTCGGGATGGTTTCTTTCTTCAATAAGGCCTCTTTAAAATACTGCCAGCTGTCCTGGACTCCTTTCCCCTTCATGTTAGCACCCCAGGGGATTCTGCCCATCAGATCTCTGAGGGAGTCTAAATCTGCTTTTTTGAAGTCCAAGGTGTGTATTTTACTACTCTCTTTCTTCCTTTGGTCAGGATCCTGAAATCTACCATCTCATGATCACTGCTTCCCAGGTTGTCACCCACCTCTACTTCCCCTATTAGTTCCTCCGTTTGTGAGCAGAAGGTCAAGCTGCGCACGGCCCCTGGTCGGATCCTTCAGCACCTGTACCAAGAACTTATCCCCAACATTCTCCAAAAACTTCCTGGATTGCCTGTGTACTGCCATATTGGTTTCCCAACAGATGTCAGGGTGATTAAAGTCCCCCACGAGAACCAGGGCCTGCGATCTGGAAGCTTCTCTCAGTTGTCCGAAGAAAGCCTCATCTACCTCATCCACCTGATTCGGTGGCCTGTAGCAGGCACCAACCACAACATCACTGCTGTTGTTTGCTCCTTTAAACTTAACCCATAGACTCTCAACAGGCTTTTCTCCCTCTTTATACTGGAGTTCAGAGCAATCATAGTGCTTTCTTACATATAGTGCAACTCCTCCTCCTTTTCTCCCCTGCCTGTTCTTCTTGAACAGTTTATACCCTTCCATGACAGCGCTCCAGTCATGCGAGTCATCCCACCAAGTCTCTGTTATCCCAATTAAATCATATTTCTTGGACTGGGCCAGGGCCTCCAGTTCTTCCTGTTTGTTGCCTAGGCTTCTCGCATTAGTGAACAAACACCTCAGATAACCAGTTGATCGCCCTATCTTGTCCATTCGAATCAGGGGTCCTCCTTTGTTGCTCGTTCCTCTTTGTATTTCTTCCTGGTATCCGACTTTCCCACTCCCCTCAGGGTTTTAGTCACCGTCCCCCGGCGAATCTAGTTTAAAGCCCTCCTCACTAGGTTTGCAAGCCTGCAAGATGCTCCTGCCCGCGAAGATGCTCCTTCCTCTCTTGGTTAGGTGGATCCCATCTCTTCCTAACAATCCTTGTGCCCGAAACAGAGTCCAATGGTCGAAGAAGCCAAAGCCCTCTCTGCGACACCACCTGCGCAACCACGCATTTACTTCCTCAATTCGACGATCGCTACCCAGTCCTTTCCCTTCAACAGGGAGGATGGATGAGAACACCACTTGCGCTCCGAATTCTTGGATCCTTCTTCCCAGCGCTACATAATCCGCAGTAACCTGCTCAAGGTCATTCTTGGCCGTATCATTAGTTCCCACATGGAGAAGCAGGAAGGGGTAGCGATCCGAAGGTGTGGTCAATTTGGTAAGCCTCTCAGTCACATCCTGAATGCGAGCTCCCGGTAAGCAGCACACCTCTCAAGATTCCAGGTCCGGACGGCAGATGGATGGCTCAGTCCCTCTTAGGAGGGAGTCCCCGACCACCACCACCCGCCGTTTTCTTTTGGTTAGGGGAGAAAGGGGACTGGGTTACAGCAGGGAGAGGAGGTGTTTGGCTCTGGGGAAAGGAAGGGGAGGAGAGAAGAGGGGGATTGGGTTGGGAATATGCCCCTGTGACGGGTCTGCCGGGACCCGCACTGCGTCTAGCAAGGGGGGATTGCCGGGGAATGGCGCGGCGAGCGGCGAACCCTCTGCCGCTTTGCAGGGAGGCGGGGGGAGCCCCGCGCAGCCGCCGGTGATGGGCCGGCTGAGGAAACCCATCCGCCGGCCTGCAAGAGGGGGCGGAGGAGAGGGGGCAAGGCGTCCGGCGAGGGGGAGTCAGCGGGGAACGGCATGGCGAGCAGCGAACCCTCCGCCGCTTTGCAGGGAGGCAGGGGAAGCCCCGCGCAGCTGCCAGCAAAGGGCCGGCTGGGGAAATCGTGTTATTCTGGGGACTGTCATGTAATTAAAAAAATGTTCCCTGAAAAAAAAATCGTGCTATCGCGAAAACGTGTTAAGCAGGCACATGTTAAATGAGGAATTACTGTATTAAAAGTCCAGTTCTCCCCTAAGAGATGTCTCTGTCCGATCTATGTGCTCCTCCACACCCATTGGCTTTCTTCCAGCCCTTACTTTAAAAACTGCTCTATGACCCTTTTAAATGTTAAGTGCCACGAATTTGGTTCCATTTTGGTTTAGGTGGAGTCCATCCTTCCTATATAGCCTAACCCTCTCCCAAAAGTTTCTCCAGTTCTTAATAAATCTAAACCCCTCCTCCCTGTACCATCGTCTCATCCACAGATTGAGACTCTGAAGTTTTGCCTGCTTACCTGGCCCTGCGCATGGAACTGGAAGCATTTCAGAGAATGCTACCTGGATTTCACTCTCTTTCCTAGTAGATTAATTTTGGCCTCCAGAACCTTTCTCCTACCCTTCCCTATGTCACTGGTACCTACATGTACCACGACCACTGGCTCCTCCCCCACATAGGGGGGAGGGATAGCTCAGTGGTTTGAGCATTGGCCTGCTAAACCCACAGTTGTGAGTTCAATCCTTGCAGAGGCCATTTGGGGCAAAAATTTGTCAGGGATGGTACTTGGTCCTGCTGTGAAGGCAGGGGACTGGACTCAATGACCTTTCAAAGTTCCTTCCAGTTCTAGGAGATAGGCAATCTCCATTAATTTATTTATTTTAAGTCTAGCTAGATGTCTCGAGAGATCTGCAACTTTCACACCAGGCAGGCAAGTCACCATATGGTTCTCTTGGTCATGGCAAACCCAGATGTCTGTATTTCTAATGACTGAATCCCCCATTACTAACACTTGCCTTTTCCTAATGACTGGAGTTGCCTCCCCGGGAGAGGTATCTTCAGCAGTGTTCCCTCTAAGCTGCAAGGTAGCACAGCTTCACAGGTGATTAATCAGCCCCGCCCAGTCAGTCAGCTCCCTACATAGAGCCCTGAGACTCTGACTGGGCAGGGCTGATTAATCATCTGTGAAGCTGTGCTGCCATGCAGTTCAGAGGGAATACTGAATCTCAGTGTCAATTCCCCCAGAGAGGCACCCTCAGGTATCAATAGTTAGATTATTGATAGGATTTTTATTTGAATCAGGCAGTTTTGGTTTTAGTTTAGTTTAAAAGTTTTAAAGAATGCAAGTGTATCGAGCCCTCTTCAAGCTCCCCCTTTAAACTCCCATACAAAACTCCCTAGTAGCTACTCCTCTTCACTAGCTCCCTGGTCACTTACTAGTGGGCTTTATACAGCCCTGGCCTTCCTGATAGCACTGCTCCCCTGGTTAAGGCTTGACTAATGAACAGAGGGTTATAGATTTCAAATCCTCGTTAGGAAGCTCACAGCTTTCAACTGCCAGCCACAGCACACAGTCCTTCAAACAAATAGCTCAGCCCAAGGATCCCCAAGCAAACAGATAAACACAAGCTCAGCACACGGTATCTTTCAGGCAATCAGCATGTAATCACTGAACACTAGAGACAGCCATTTACCCCAAGGATCCTGTAATCACTTCTTCTTCACCTGGAGAACTCCCTTATGAAACTCCCTGTTAGCTGCTCCCGTTCGCTAGCTCCTATTCACTAGTACCCATATGCCTATATTATTATTTACATTACAGGAGCACCTAGAAGCTACTAGAACTGGGCTTCAGTTCTGGCAGGTTCTATGTACACAGAGTAAAAGAGAACCTCTGCCACAAATATTTTACAATTTAAATACAGATGAGAGATAAATGGTGAGAAAAAAAATTACTTCCCCCATTTCGCAGATAGGAATTAATGCACAGTCAGGGTTTTTAAAAAGGTATTTAGGTGCCTAAATATGCAGATAGGTACCTAGTGAGATAATCAGTTAGGTACAAATTATTTTAAAAATCTTCCCCAGGGAGACTAAGGTTTTTTGTTTTATTGAAAGGCACTTAGATGCCTAAGTCCCATTTTCAAAACTGACAAATGCCTAAGTCACTTTTGACACGTTTGAAAATTGTACCTTGACCTACTCAAGGTCAATACAGGACCATCTATTGCAGAGTTAGCAACCCAGATCTTCTGACTCTCAGTCTAGCGATTTAGCCACAAAACTGTATCATCTTTCCTTTTCTTGCTACAGCCAATAAGCATACATCACCATATGCCCTCGCAGCTTCTGAATGTAACTTTTGCATTGCTGTAACTGCTAATTCTTTGACAATTGTACAGATGATGTATTATCAAATTAAAATGCATGGTATGGTAAGGTACATACTGTTTGACATTTCACAGCTTTTAGTACTGTGCATCATTTATTGCCATTTTCATGCTGAGATTTTTCAAGGTCACCCCTTGGAAAAATCATGTACAATATCTGTCATTACCAATCTATGCACACACTCACACATGCACACTATAATGGCTAGTGCTGCTATAAGTTAAGGTTCTGTCAGCCTTTCCATTATAACCCCTTTTCTTTCAAAGGTTTATAACTCAGCCATGAAAAAACTTCCTCTGGGCTAAAACTTGGCAATGAAGAAATATGAAAGCATTTTTTTTAAATCTGTTTTTCAGGTATCATTAAAGCACAGGAGATTAAAAAAGATGTCATGGAGGCAGTACTAAAATATGGACATATGAAGCAGTAATTTGTCTTTCTTCATGTTCTTCTACACTAATCCAAAATCTTGGATCAGATTTTTCTCATCCAATACAGGGAGACAAAACAATTGAGATTCTAATGCCATCCTCCCATATATAAAAGGAGCTTGCCACCCCATAATTCTATCTCCAAACTTTAAATGCTACCTAACAAGGCAGGGTAAAAGAGTGCAATAACTAAAAAGAATTAACCATTTGGAATAGTTTGACAGGACTTATTAACTATATAATTTGCATTAAAAAGAACCAGAAAATGGTAAACCAGCATTATCTGATCACTCCAAACTATACTGTGCAGCGCAAGTTCCAAGGAATCATAGAATCATAGGATCCTAGGGCTGGAAGAGACCTCAGGAGGTCACTGAGTCCAGTTCCCTGCCCAAAGCAGGACCAACCCCAACTAAATCATCCCAGCCAGGGCTTTGTCAAGCCGAGACTTAAAAACCTCTACGGATGGAGATTCCACCACCTCCCTAGGTAACCCATTCCAGTGCTTCACTACCTTTCCTAATATCCAACTTAGACCTCCCCCACTGTAACTTGATACCATTGCTCCTTGTTCTACCATCCATCACTACTGAGATCAAAGGAATCTGTGCCTTTGATTTGTTTTAAACAATGGAGTAATTTAACAGATGGTGTTACCAAATATCCACTAATATTATTTAATACTTAGCTCCCCCATTTTGTCCTTTCAGAAACTGCTTTGGTGGAAAAATAGTTTTCTATGGATATAATAGCATAATGAATTCAACAATTAGATCGTTTAATAGACAAACTCATGCTCTTGAAAATAAAATTTATCTCCAACCTTTCCTAGCTATTTTTCATGCAACAAGCTCCAAGTGCAAGAATACCTCATGTCTACATTAGGGATGTTAAATTTTGATTAATCAGCTAATCAAATAGTCGATGGAATTTCCATCAACTACTGGATTAGTTGATAAGAGGGGTGCTTGCGGCTCTTGTACATTTCAAAGGAAGAGGCGCAGTGGGACTGCTTAGGTCCACGCACGTTCGCCTCTCCCTTTGAAATGTACAAGAGCCACGGGCAGGTCTTGTACATCTCAAAGGGAGAGGCACAGCAGCAGGGACACCTCTGCCTCTCCTGCCCCCCGCAGAGACAGTGATGGGGAGAACCGGCTTTTAAACTTTGATAGAGGCAGCAAGTGAGGGGAAGTGACTAGTTAAATGACTACTTGACTATCTGGTAAATTTATGCTTATCGGATAGTCGCTTACATCCCTAGTTTATATTATGTAGGGAGTTTGATTAATCTGTCAGGAAGAAACTGCGACTATAAAAACCGTCATGTTTCATTGTAACGTAAAATTGTTAAAACCTAATGTTATTGTTAAAAGAGCTTTTATGTTAAATCCCCTTTTATGTCCATTTAAGGAGAGGATCTAATGGATTTTGCAGCATAATTTATAAGAAAATCTAGTAAATGCATGTTACTATTTATTCATTTTGAAAACGTGCTGTCTACCAGAATTATTAACAAGAAATTAATGTATACATTGATTTATCTCTTGACTTTTGGGGAAACATTAGGAAAAGAAACATGATGGAAAACGCTTAATCCCATTGACAAGTATCCAAACTACCACAATGATTTGAAAGCCCAATAAAGAAATGAAGTTACAAAACAGTATGAAAATACCAATCATGTTGTTAATTTTATTTTTCAGTGATTACTAGAGGGTATGCTGCAGACACATTTTCTGACTCTAGTGTCTGGCACTGAAATTGTAAGCACTGTGTATTTGGCATATGAGGTGTGTATTTCTGTAATACTCTCTTTCTCTATATATATGTATAAAAGAAGCAGTGTTTTCAAGTGTGTATTGGGACTCATTTAGGACAACAGGTTTGCACAGATATGGAACTTCCATTTACTGTCATAACAAAGTTAGAGATGAAATTCATCATATTTTTCCACAAAGAATATAGTGATTTGTTGTGACTCATCAGACAATGCAACTTAGGGACAAGAAAAAAGAAAGGAGAGTCTCCCAAGCACCAACCAGAAGTATACTAGAGGGAGAGCAGGGCTGCTTCCTGGGTCTTTGTGGAGTGCAGTGTCCCAAAGCAGCATAGAGAGATAAGGAGCAAATGGCTCCAATCCGCCTACAGACTGGGATAAGGGATAATACTGGCATCCTTCAAGAGCTGTAGCTTATGAACTTCTTATGCACAAGGAAGCTCCACGTAACATTTCACCTCGTTAGGTACCAAGCCTCCCGCGCACACTTGAGGCTGATGTAGTTTCACACCACAGTTTACAACAGGCAAAGCACTAGGAGCAGAAATACAGCTGAATAGATTATTAAGGGCAAATTCCCAACCACAATTGGGGCAGTAAACAAATGAGTTATGAGGAACAATCATAGAATCATAGAGCTGGAAGAGACCTCAGGAGGTCATCAAGCCCAGCCCCCTGCCCTAGGCAGGACCAATCCCAACTAAATCAACCCAGCCAGGGCGTTGTCAGGTTGGGACTTAAAAACCTCTATGGATGGAGATTCCACCACCTCCCTAGGTAACCCATTCCAGTGCTTCATCACACTCCTAGTGAAATAGTTTTTCCTAATATCCAACCCAGACCTCTCCCACTATAACTTGAGACCACTGCTCCTTTTTTCTGCCATCCGTCATGACTGAGAACAGCCTTTCTCCGTCCTCTTTGGAACCTCCCTTCAGGAAGTTGAACACTGCTATCAAATCCCCTCCCCCCCCTCCCCCCCCCCCCACTCTTCTCTTCTGGAGACTAAATAAGCCCAAATCCCTCAGCCTCTCCTTGTAGGTCATGTGCTCCAGCCCCTTAATCATTTTGGTTGCCCTCCGCTGCACCCTCTCCCATGCATCCACATCCTTTCAATAGTGGGAGGCCCAGAATTGGACACAATACTCCAGATGTGGCCTCACCAGAGCCGAATAAAGGGGAATAATCACTTCTCTGGATCTGCTGGCAATGCTCCTCCTAATGCACCCTAATATGCAATTAGCCTTGTTGGCTACAAGGGCACACTGTTGACTCATATCCAGCTTCTCATCCACTGTAATCCCCAGGTCCTTTTCTGCAGAACTGCTACTTAGCCATTCAGTCCCCAGCGTGTAACAATGCTTGGGATTCTTCCGTTCCAAGTGCAGGACTCTACACTTCTTGTTGAACCTCATAAGATTTCTTTTGGCCCAATCCTCTAATCTGCCCAGGTCACTCTGGACCCTATCCCTGCCCTCCAGTGTATCTACCTCTCCCCCCCAGTTTAGCGTCATCTGCAAACTTGCTGAGGGTGCAATCCATCCCCTCAACCAGGTCATCAATAAAGATGTTGAACAAAACCGGTCCAAGAACAGATCCTTGGGGCACTCCTCTAGAAACCAACCGCCAACCTGACATCGAGCCGTTGATCACTACCCGTTGGGCCCGACAGTCTAGCCAGCTTTCTATCCATCTTACAGTCCCATTTATCCAATCCATATTCCCTTAACTTTCTGGTAAGAATATTGTGGGAGACCGTATCAAAAGCTTTGCTAAAGTCAAGATATATCACATCCACTGCCTTTCCCATATCCACAGAGCCAGTTACCTCATCATAGAAGCTAATCAGATTGGTCAGGCACGACTTGCCCTTCGTGAATCCATGTTGACTATTCCTGATCACTTTCCCTTCTTCCAAGTGCTTCAAAATGGATTCTTGGAGGACCCCCTCCTTGATTTTTCCGGGGACTGAGGTAGGGCTGACTGGTCTGTAGTTCCCTGGATTGTCCTTTTTCCCTTTTTTAAAGATGGGCACTACATTTGCCTTTTTCCAGTCATCCGGGATCTCTCCCGATCTCCACAAGTTTTCAAAGATAATGGCCAAAGGCTCCACAATGACATTTGCCAACTCCCTCAGTACCTTCGGATGCGTTAAATCCAGACCCAGGGTTTTGTGTATGTTTAGCTTTTCTAAATAGTTCCTAACTTGTTCTTTCCCCACCAAGGGCTGTCCACCTCCTTCCCATACTGCTTTGCCTAGTGCATTTGTCTGGGAGCTGACCTTGTCCATGAAGACAGAGGCAAAGTGTCATTGTTACCTTGTGGAGGTGTCAAGCAGATGTATAAGTGGTCTCACATTCATTTGAGAGGTTTCTTTTACTAGGCAGGTGTTGCAATTTGTACACATTTTAAATTCATGAAATTCAAGTATTTCCAACACTCTGGGTATGTCTAGGCTGCAACCCTCTGTCAACAGAGGGATGCAGATTAGGCAGGTTGACATTGCAAATGAGGCAGAGATTTAAATATCCCACACCTAATTTGCATAAAAATGGCTGCCGCGTTTTGCCAACCCAAGTCACAGACTGCCCCATCACTGATAGGGAGGGCTCTGGGTTAGCGGTGGAGCTGGGTGGGCCCACATTCGCCTTTGCCATTCCAACCCTGAGGTGGCAGTACTCCTCTATAGGCCAGGAAGCCCGTGCAACACCTCACGGCTCTTTACCTGAGCTGGCGGACAACAGTAATAGTCATCCCTGTCCTGCTTAAAGTCCAGAAGCCCTGATTGCAATTCACCTGGCTCTGTCTGACTTTTAAAGCAGAGCCCCTTGATTAATGATCACCCTGTCCTGCTTAGAGATGAGAAGTTCCTAACTGTTGCTAAAGTGACCCTGTGGGACTTGAAGTGCAGAGCCTCTGCTAATTACCCTGTCCTGTTTAGAGGCCAGGGAACCCTGACTGCGACTGAACTGGCTCTGTCCGGTGGTGAGAGTAGAGCTTTTGGGTATTAACTGCCCAACATGCCTTGAGAGCCAGGGAACCTTAAATATTAAACCCCAAGCCCAAGAGATACTCCTAATTCCCCTTTTTGTAGGCCAGATCCTGGACCACTGAAATGAGAAGGCATGCCTTCCCCCTCCTCAACTGGACACACCGAGGGGTGGCCATTAGTATTACACGCAGGTAGATACAACGCATTAAAATGAGGGCCTGAAGATAGGCTCCTAATCAGTGTTCCCTCTAAGATTTTCCACCCGCGTGTGGAGTCTTGTGCACCAATATTGACATTAGGTGTGCCTGTTTGGATGTGTCCCACTGTGGCACCCACCAGTTACCAACAAAATTACACGTGTGCCCACACACACGCGCCTCCCCCCACCTGCACATATATAATTTAAAATTATGTAAGAAAATATACTAAAACAATGGATAATTAACAAGGTGCATGACCCTGCATCCTCCCACCCTAAAACCACCTAGCTTGCTGGCCCCTGCCCCTAACACACACTCCGTGCCCCATAGGGTTGCCAGATGGTCTCCCAAAAAATACCGGACATGCGGTATTTTTTTGGTCAAGCAAAAAAAAAAAAGGCAGGATATCGGCCCCTCATTCTGGGGCGCCCAGAGCGCGATCGCCCGCCTCCCAGCTGGGACTCCCAGGCTAGGAGGCGGGGCCTGATCGGCACTGGGAGCCTGTGATTGCGCAGAAGACTGGCGGGGGTGGGGAGAGTGGCTGGGATTCCCAGCCACTCTCCCCGCCCCCGCCAGGCTTCTGCACAATCACAGGCTCCTAGTGCCAATCATGGCCCCACCTTCCAGCCGCTCCCCCCGCCCACGCCAGGCTTCCGTCCGGTGCGCTGCTGGAAAAATCAGAGAATACTGCACATTGCCCTGGCTGCCACCGCCGCCTCCTGCCCTCCACCACACCGCTGTAAGGCTCTGCACAGGAGGTGGGCAGGGTGGAACTTTTCTCTGCGCAAAGCTTGGAGGGAATCCTGCTCCTAATGCCCCATTTAAGCACCTGAGAAATGTGATAAGCATCCAATTTAGAGACATACAGGTATAGTTAAAGCTCAGCATAGAAAACAAGTGTTATGAAATTTAAAGTTACTTGATGAACTGTTTGGTGGATACAATATTTTTGCTTCGATACACTGACATTTATTGCACTTAATATAAAGCTCATATAAACCATTCCACAATTATTGCTTTATTTTTGCTGTATAACTGCATCCCATTCCAGCCACTAAGGATCCATGGGCTGTTAACTTTGGCTCTTGGAAGATTACGTAATTTAGGGCTGGGCTTGTTTACTGCAATTATTTACATTCTGTTTGATACGACTCTGCTCTCTGGACTTTCTCTTTGCATTAGCAGAATATGTGGAGATTGCTAACATTTGTAATGCCAGATGTGTTTAAGGTGGAGGCAAACATTAAAACAAGTATTGTACTGTCAGATACATGTCTAAAAAAAAACAGTAATCAAGTACACCTGCCCCATTATATCCTTTGCTACATGATTTTAATTCACTATGACTATGTCTACCTGCATTCTGAGCAATAAAATAAAGACTGGTAATACTTGGAATAATTTCTTGGAACTTAACAGCAAATATTACCGTATTTGTTTTTCCAAGCTATATTAAACATGCCTGTATTAAAATACATTTAATTTATACTAATTCCATTTTCTTCTGCAAGTGGTTTGTTAGTACCACAATAGTTACCTACAGCAATAATAAATAAATGCACTACTCATCTCTGTCGAAACTTTATATTGCCTGTCTAAAATCAAAACTTTGCTGGCTACCTGATGATTATAGCAGGGGTCTCAGACTCAGGGCCCACGGGCCATTCTTGGGCCAGAGCATATTCACAGGAGACCCAGCAGCCCAGGGGAAGGACGTGCCCATACCCATTCCTTCCAGCAACTGACATGCCCTCTCCCCGCATCCACTGCACCCCGTCCCCTGAAGGATGCAGCCTCCGTGATTACTTGGGAGGCCTGGCATGGGACAAGATGAGACTGGATGAGAATCTCATCTTGCAGCATCCCTAGCCCTCATGGTTGCAGAGAAAAGAACTTGAAAATGTGACTCAAGAGCACCCTAAAGACTCAACACTAGAAGACAAGAAGAACTTTAATGGATTTTTAAGGAATGTCATGATTTCCTGAGGCATTATTCATGATTTTTTAATGCTGTGGGATGGTAATGTTCACCAATGTATGCATTCAGGGACCCTCCTCCCCATCTTGTGACACTTTCATTATGAGGAAAATCATCTGATTGGCTGTTGTCCTGCAAATCTCATAATCATGCTAAAACTCATCTGTGCTTCAGGGTAGGCAGGAGGCATGGAGAAAGGGCATATTGGAACAATAATAGCAAAGCAGACGCAGGGAGGCACCTTGAACGAAGAGAAGAAAGAATGGGAGAGATGTCAGCATGGAGGAGGAGAATGAGAATGAAGGAAAAACAATTAACAAGACCCATACCCTAGCATAACCTGAACATGTTGATTTCTTATTGTTATTCTTCAAACAGGGACTGTATGTTCCTTTTTGTTTAAAGAGCCAACCTTAATAAACAAATAGAGATGTAGGAATATAAGTATATGAGCGTTAAGTATTTATTTAGCCTTGGCTATCTGAAATTCAGGGATAGCTTTGCCAGTAAACCACAATATATAGCAGCAAGAGTTACGTTGAGAAATATGTTCCCTGGGTCCCTTTTTGGATTTCTTTTAAATCCCCGCATAGAAGGTGTGAACACCTATCTCATAACAGCATACTTTTGGCTCCAACTTAGGCCTCCCTGAATGTTATCTCATTTTCTCTTTTCTGCACACTGAAGAGTGCCTGACATTTAAAACCAGATAACAGTAGCTGCTTGGTAGCAAAGGGGAAGGTTTCCATTCACACCAAGCAACATAAACACTGATCACTATCTTGGTTCAATTGTCTCTGAAACAAAGCCCAGAATGCAAAAGAGTGCTGGGTACAAAGAGTGGAATGATGATAACACTCTTCCATTCTGCACTGACCCTCTCCAGAGAGAGCCACCCCATTCAGTGGTGAACATAGTGAAAGGCATTTGTCACAAAGAGAGAAAGTTCAGTTCCGGTGGCAGGATTGAGGAATATTATGTTTTGCACCTGTTTGTGGTGAGATGATAAAAAATATGGGAGATATCAAATTATTCCAAAGTTTTTTTTATAATATTGCTGTTACAAAGCCATAGGGAACCCAGCCACTTTTCATTTAAAGGCCAAGTTTTTGGTCCTAGTACACGGAGAGTATGTCTACACAGCAAGGCTAAAGTCAAATTAAGCTATGCGACTTCAGCTTCGTCAATTGCATAGCTTAAATCGAAATAGCTTAATTCGGCTTTTGGCACTGCCTATACAGGAGGAAGTCGAAGGAAGAACACTCTTCCTTAGACTTCCCTTACTCTTTATGAAATGAGGGTTACAGGAGTCGGAGTAGGAAGTCCTCCAGATGGACATTATTTTGAAATAAAGGCTTGTAGTGTAGACGTGCACTACGTTATTACTTAGCCAGTTGGTCCCCAGCCTGTAACAATGCTTGGGATTCTTCCGTCCCAAGTACAGGACTCTACACTTGTCCTTGTTGAACCTCATCAGATTTCTTTTCATCATTGCAGGAGGATACCTCGTAACACCAGTTAGATGGCATCTTTTGTAGTGAAGCTAAATTTACTTTACAAGTTTATTTGCTTCAAAGTCTTTATTCACTAATATTCTTGCTGTATGAATAAGCTATGTAGAGATCTGGGTTTTGTAACATCTTTTCTATGGAACGACAAGGAAAAAAGTGAATCTGTCAGAACTGGTTGCCTCAAGAGAGAGGGAAAATTAGCACATGGCAATCCAAAACCTGTGTAACTGGACCTGTCCATTGCAAGTACTTTAATTACTTTTATTAATGGCTCCCAGAGCAATATAAAACAGTGCTGGTTGCCTTTCTTTGGAAACTTGCATCTATTTCACAACAATATTAAACTCCTGGATTCCACTGGTTTTTGTCTGATGTTTTACACATTTTTATTTAAAAACATAAAGGAAAGTTAATTTGAATGCTATGAACATATTTTGTAAGTTTCAAAGAAAAAAAAGAGGACTTATGATGCTGGATAACTTTTATATTTCTTCCCACTCTTGTATTTTACCTGCAAGCCGGATTCTGCATTTTGACACAATACTTCAAAATGAGTCACAACAGCGTGGAGCTGGTGTAACAGAATGCAGAATCAGGCTCCAAATAAAATTGATAATGCAAATCAGAGCTAGAAGAAATAGAAGAATACTAGAAGATTTCTCCAGCATTGCTCGGGTCCCTTAGGGGACGGGGTTGAGGTTTGGGGGTGCATGAGTCAGGACAGGAATTGGGAAGCTCAGGACAGTTAGGGGGGTGTACAGGAGTTAGGGTATGAGGCCCTGGTCATTGGCTCTTCCAGGGAGAGGGAAGGCTTTAGGACTCCTCTGCATGGGTCTGGGATCCTGGGTCCATTGCGGGGACGGGAGGGAGGGAGAAAGGGACTGCATAACCCAGCCCCAACCTCCAGCAGAGCTCCTCTGGGGCAGCGGGGCTGCTGGTTGGTGGGGCTGCTGGATGATAGGCTCTCCCTCCCACCTTGTGTGGTGCTTCTGCAGAGGGCCAGCAGGTAAGGTTTGAGGTGGGGGGGGGAGGGTCATTACCTACCCCTACCAGCAATATGGAGAGTTCTGGGCCCAGCTGGCCACTTTCTTCCTGATGCTGCCGATCACCTGTGGTCACTCTGCAGTATAACTATCCCTCCTATCAGCGTCCACCCTTTCCGTGTTATGGAAAACAATTCCATTCCAGGCACATCCCATTTCTGTGGCACAACCAAAACCCTTACCTTGCTTTAAGTTAGGATAAGAGGAAGCTGCATTCCAAATTTGGCGATCCTAGCTCTTACAAGTTCTTGAACAAACAGACTCACAGATGGACAGACCCATGGATAGACAGACAGACAGACAGACACACTAAAATATTTATACAGTAAAAGCTTTTTAACTCATGGGGTATGGGAGTTGCCGGTTAATTTAATGTTCTGGATACTTGAGCTTATTGCTCTACCCCCACCCTCTACCCAGAGGAAACCATGGTGACCACATACCCCCCCCCCCCTTGGGAACTCCTGGAGACCTTTACCCTTCCGGAGCCACACTTAGAGATGTCCTAAGTGGCAGGCAATTGAGTAGACCAGCTGCCCAAGGGGTCTCCAGAAGATCTGTCTCCTGGCAGCTCAAGGAAGGCTGAGGAGGAAAGAGGCATATGCTGATGATGCCATCCGGCAGTGCCAGCTGTCAGAAGCCCCACAACAACCAGGGGCACAAGTTGGGAGTCAGGTGCGCTCGCCTGAAGATGCAGCAGTATTGTGGCTGGGTAATGTAAACCAGAAAACTTTGTTAACTGGCAAAGTGCCGGATAACGAAGTTTTCACTCTCTATTTTTTTTTCCATGAAAATATTTGCCACAAAATGCTTCCATGAGAAGTCTGTCAACAAGCCAACTTGTGATTTTTTTTTCACAAAAGTTATTGAGTCTGAAAATTATTCTCAGAGGAATACAAAGTAAATCTGAGAAGTCCCTTCTGCACACACGGTAAGGAGGTGAAGGAATTATCATTGGTGGGGCCTAACCAAATTCATAGTGGTGAAGAATACGTCACAATCTGTGAAATCTGATCTCCCCTGTAAAATCTTCTGGGCGGGGCAGGGTTGGAGGACTCCCCAGCTACGTCTTCTACCATGCACCACACTCCAGCTGCTAATGCCACAGTTTTGGGTGCAGGGAAATGGCATCCCCTGTCTCCAGACCACACTCATGTTGTAAACAACCCCCAACTGTCCTCCCACCAGTTCCAGCATTATGCCCCCCGCTACCACAGAAGTTCTGACACCTTCCCCCCAGCCTTGCTTCTCCATTGCTAAGGGCCCAGCACTTAGGGGTCTTGAGTTGACTTTGGGGGAAGTACAACAGTGCCCCCCTGACCATGGGGGTCCTGGTGGTTTCCCACCCATAAGGCTGTCTCTGTCTCCCTTAAAAGTGATGACCCTCCCATACCATGCAACTCTCACATCTGTGCTGCCCGCTCTTCTCCAACTACCCAGCTCTAAAGGCACTGCCTCCACCAGTAGCAGCACAGAAGTAAGGGAGGTAACATCCACCCCAATCTTTTTTTTTGGGGGGGGGAGGGGGTCAAGAATCCCATGGTTATAACATTGTGCAATTTCAGATGTAAATACCTGAAACTGTGAAATTGATTATTTTTAAAATCCTTTGACTGTGAAATTGACCAAAATGGACCATGAACTCCTAATATCATTCAGTGGCAAGAAATGTTAATTGTATGTTCTGGGTACGAATCACTTATGTTCTTAAAATGGAACTATCACAATGCAGTAGGACAGGGCTCTTTAAATCTTACATATAAATCTAAGGAGAAGAGCCGTTCTAAATCCATTGCACTTAAGTTTTGCACTTGCAAAACTCTCCAAAAAAGCACTGGTGAAATATTTCTGACCTTTGTTAACTTTCTTTAAGATAAAAACCATTAGATATTTCATAATGCTAAAATTACGTTACACAAGTAATGTGTTTTGTGCCATGGAAAGGATGATACAGAGTATAATACTTGAAAAAAGTAAAGCTCAAAAGTCTGAGCAATAAAAAAACCACGGGAAAATTATTTTTTTTCCTTTTAAAGCAAGCAGGTGAGAACAATCAAAGAAATATAGTAGGTTTTATGCCACTTCCATTCAGACCTTTAAACAGAAGAGAAGAAATACTGTTCATAGATGGGAATCACTTTGTTCTCAGTACTCTACCAACTGGGATTTGCATAAGCTCTGCTGATCCTACTGGGATGATAAGGCAACACAGAAGGATAAATCATCATACCTAAGGCCTCTAGTGCACAGACCAGAGAAATCCGATGGATTTACATTTTACAGTCTACAATACCTACAATGTTAGAAATAGTTGTTAGAAGGATAAAACTGTCAAGGCAGTCACTGAAATATGCAAACCTTTTAAGAAAGAAGGCTGAAGACATCATTTCTTTATATAACCTCTCTGCTCTTCTTTGTTGATTTCTTTTTCTTCTTTTGTGTGTGTGTGTGTGTGTGTGTGTGTGAGATCTGCATTATGAAAGAAAGTGCACTGATGCTTTTCTTCTAGATTTTTTTCTAGCCCCAACAATATGATTTAACTTCAGAAATATTTGATTTAAAGTACCATTGGGGTACATTTTGTATGTAAGTAACTATACTGTATTTCTAATGTCATATATTCTGGGACTATTTAAAACAGTAAGGCATGATAATCTGCATTCAATTGCCACATCTGCAGACACAGCTTGGTAATTGTATTTGTAAATAACTAGAAATAACCAAGATTATGAGAAAGCAAATTTACACTGAGCTTGACCCCCACATACACTTTTAGGCTTGGTCTACAGTAGGACTTTACATTGAATTTAGACACACATGGTCAATTTTCTAAGTGATCCGTCCACACTAACAAGCCTGTCGTGTCAACCTTAAGAGCCGCTGAAGCTGATTTCAGTACGACTGCTTTTCACAAGGAGTAACACTATTCCCGGACTTGCATGGTTGAATTTACGGTAGTGTAAATGCAGCGTTGCTGGAAACTGAAAGCTATTGGCCTCTAGGAGATCTCCCGCAGCTCCCTGCTCTGCCCAGAACTTGTGCCTCTACTGCTCTCCTTGGTGAGTTCAAAAAGCCCTGGGAAATTTAGAATGGCCTTTCCCATGTGGCCAGAGTTGTGAACACATTCAGAGCGAGCAGCACACTGCCGCACACGTAGCGATGACTTCGAACAATCCTAACACTGTGATGACTTTAAATACTTCTGCTGCCAGGGGCTCCAGTTCCCAGAGGTGCAGAAGAGTGCCAGGATGGAGTGTCCAGGAGATCTGGGATCTCATCAAGGCATGGGGAGATGAATCCATCCTCTCTGAGCTCCTAACCAGCAAGGGGAACACTGATATTTATAAGAAGATTGCAAGCTGCCTGGTGGCTAAAGGCTATTCCAGGGATGCCCAGCAGTAAATATCAAGGAGCTGAGGCAGTCCTACCATAAGGCAAAGGAGGTGAGAGAACGGTCTGGTGCAGCACCTCACACATGCCACTACTACATGAAGCTGGATGTGATTTTGGGGGTGGACCTGGCAAGCTTCACCAGCATAGT
This sequence comes from Rafetus swinhoei, assembly GCA_019425775.1. Classification (NCBI taxonomy): domain Eukaryota; kingdom Metazoa; phylum Chordata; order Testudines; family Trionychidae; genus Rafetus; species Rafetus swinhoei. Next base: position 120,176,100 of record CM033449.1, read on the forward strand.
CATGGAGTCCAGCCAAGACATGCCTGACATCAGTGAGCAGGACAGCTTGGTGACGGAAGGTGAAGAGGAGGAGCTGGTGAACCCTGAGACCTAAGAGCTGGTCATGATGCTGGAGCCAGTCCCCTCCTCCCAGGATATCTCCCTGTCCAGCACCAACCGTAGGAAGGGCACTTCTGGTGAGATCACAAACATTTTCTAGCTACAAGTGTGTTAAGGCAATGGGATGTGATGTGCGCTGCGCTCTGTGCCTACACAGTGCAGAGGGCCCGGAACAGCTTGTTAACGTGTCTGTAGATGAAGCGGGAGATTTGCCTGCACTTTTCCTGAAGCTCTCAGATAGGAACTCTTTGGTCTTTCTCACAAGGTTTTTGGGGAAGCCAGCCTCATGCGGCTCCACGGTAGGACACCTTCTCACACCAAGCACCCAGTAAGTAGTCAGGCCCAGGTTTACGGACACATTCAGTCAGAATCCGCTCCCAATCACACTGTGTGATTCGGGGAAGACTGATATCTCTCATGGCAACTTGGAGGAAGGAGGAGGGGAATCTGTTAGCACTCTGACACTCTCCCTGGGAAGCTGCATGTGCCGGACACAAATGAACAGCAGGAAAAAGAAGCAGCGTCCCTGGCAGGGCATGTGTACTGGATGGAGTATGTGTGGAACCCAGCGAGAAGCTGCCCGGCCCTGCCCCTTGCAGGCTCTTGCTCTAGCTAGGGAAGAGGGGACAAGAGAAGGCGGCTTCCTGCTGTGTCCAGCACATGCTGGGTCCGGGGAAGCCATGTGTGTGCTGGACCCAGCATGTGCTGGACACAGCAGGAAGCCGCCTTCTCTTGTCCCCTCTTCCCACCTGCAGACTCCTGCCCTGGCTGGCCCCATACCATGCCTTCCTGCCCATGGACTAAGTGGACCAATGCTCTCTGAGCACCTGCTGTAACTTTTCTTTACAGCTGGGACAGCAGCCAGATCCGCATGTCTTCTCCTTTTACAGCATCTGCCCACCTGGCTCATGTCCGCAGGCGAAAGTGGACAAGGGAGGACATGCTCTAGGAGCAAATGGACTGCATGCACTCCCTCACAGAGGAGATTCAGGCAGAGCACCTGGACTGCATTGTTGAGTGCCAGGAGAGAAGATCCACCAAGGAGCAGCGGGAGATCATGTTTGCCTCCCTGACCACTGTGATGGAGCGTTCCATTTACAGCCCCACTGCAGTAAGGGAACCTCATCGCAGCAAAGCCATAAGAACATAAGAACGTAAGAACGGCCGTAGCGGGTCAGACCAAAGGTCCATCTAGCCCAGTATCCTGTCTGCCGACAGTGGCCAGCACCAGGTGCCCCAGAGGGGGTGGACCGAAGACAATGATCAAGCGATTTGTCTCCTGCCATCCCTCTCCAGCCTCTGACAAACAGAGGCCAAGGACACCATTTTATCTCCTGGCTAATAGCCTTTTATGGACCTAACCTCCATGAAATTATCTAGCTTCTCTTTAAACTCTGTTATATTCCTAGCCTTCACAGCCTCCTCTGGCAAGGAGTTCCACAGGCTGACTACACGCTGTGTGAAGAAGAACTTTCTTTTATTAGTTTTAAACCTGCTACCCATTAATTTCATTTGGTGTCCTCTAGTTCTTCTATTTAGGAACTAATAAATAACTTTTCTTTATCGGCCCTCTCCGCCACTCATGATTTTATATACCTCTATCATATCCCCCCTCAGTCTCCTCTTTTCTAAACTGAAAAGTCCCAGTTGCTTTAACCTCTCCTCATATGGGACCCGTTCCAAACCCCTAATCATTTTAGTTGCCCTTTTCTGAATCCTTTCCAAGGCCAAAATATCTTTTTTGAGGTGAGGAGACCACATCTGTACACAGTATTCAAGATATGGGCGTACCATAGTTTTATACAGGGGCAGATATTCTGGGTCTTATTTTCTATCCCTTTCTTAATAATTCCTAGCATCCTATCTGCCTTTTTGACCGCTGCACACTGTGTGGAAGTTTTCACAGAACTGTCCACGATAACTCCAAGATCTCTTTCCTGATTTGTCATAGCCAAATTAGCCCCCATCATACTGTACGCATAGTTGGGGTTATTTTTCCCGATGTGCATTACTTTACACTTATCCACATTAAATTTCATTTGCCATTTTGTTGCCCAATCACTCAGTTTGGTGAGATCTTCTTGGAGTCCCTCACAGTCTGCTTCTGTCTTGACTATCCTAAACAGTTTGGTATCATCTGCAAACTTTACCACCTCACTGCTTACCCCTTTCTCCAGATCATTTATGAATAAGTTGAACAGGATTGGTCCTAGGACTGACCCTTGGGGGACACCACTAGTTACCCCTCTCCATTCTGAAAATTTACCATTTATTCCTACCCTTTGTTTCCTGTCTTTTAACCAGTTCTCAATCCAAGAAAGGACCTTCCCTCTTATCTCATGGCAATGTAATTTACACAAGAGCCTTTGGTGAGGGACCTTGTCAAAGGCTTTCTGGAAATCTAAGTATACTATATCTACTGGATCCCCCTTGTCCGCATGTTTGTTAACCCCTTCAAAGAACTCTAATAGATTAGTAAGACAGGATTTCCCTTTACAGAAACCATGTTGACTTTTGTCCAACAAATTATGTTCTTCTACATGCTTCACAATTTTATTCTTTACTATTGTTTCGACTAATTTGCCAGGTACCGAAGTTAGACTTACCGGTCTGTAATTGCTAGGATCGCCTCTAGAGCCCTTTTTAAATATTGGTGTCATATTGGCTACCTTCCAGTCATTAGGTATGGAAGCCGATTTAAGGGATAGGTTACAAACCACAGATAATAGTTCAGCAATTTCCCATTTGAGTTCTTTTAGAACCCTTGGATGAATGCCATCGGGTCCCAGAGATTTGTTAACATTAAGTTTTTCTATTTGTTCCAAAACCTCCTCTAATGACATTTCAATCCGGGACAGTTCCTCAGATTCATTACCCACAAAGGACTGTGCAGATTTGGGAATCTCCCCAACGTCCTCAGCCGTGAAGACTGAAGCAAAGAAATCATTTAGTTTCTCCGCAATGGCTTTATTGTCCTTGATTGCGCCTTTTATAGTTCGATCGTCTAGGGGACCCACAGGTTTTTTTAGCAGGCTTCCTGCTTCTAATGTACTTAAAAAACATTTTGTTATTTCTTTTTGAGTTTCTGGCTAGCTGTTCCTCAAAATCTTTTTTTGCTTTTCTTATTACATTTTTACACTTGATTTCACAGTGTTTATGTTCCTTTCTATTTATCTCACTAGGATTGGACTTCCACTTCTTAAAAGATGCCTTTTTGTCCCTCACTGTTTCTTTTACATGGTGGTTAAGCCACGGTGACTCTTTTTTAGGTCTCTTGGTATGTTTTTTTAATTTGGGGTATACATTTAAATTGGGCCTCTATTATGGTGTCTTTAAGAAGTTTCCATGCAGCTTGCCTCCTCATTTTTGTGTAATTCCCCTTTTTGAAATTAAATGCCAGGGTGCTGGACTGATGAAGTGTTCTTCCCACCACAGGAATGTTGAATGTTATTATATTATGGTCACTATTCCCAAGCGGTCCTGTAACGGTTATTTCCTGGACCTGATCCTGCGCTCCACTCAGGACTAAATCGAGAATTGCCTCTCCTTGTGGGTTCCTGCAACAGCTGCTCCAAGAAGCAGTCATTTAAGCCATTGAGAAATTTTATCTCCGCTTCTCTTCCTGAGGTGACATGTATCCAGTCAATATGGGGGTAATTAAAATCCCCCATTATTATAGAGTTCTTTATTTTGGTAGCCTCTCTAATCTCCCTCAGCATTTCAATGTTAGTATCCCTATCCTGGTCAGGTGGTCGGTAATATATCCCTACTGCTAATTTCTTATTTTTGGAGCATGGAATTACTATCCATAGCGATTCTATTGAACATGTTGATTCATTTAATATTTTTATTTCATTTGATTCTACATTATCTTTCACATACAGTGCCACTCCGCCACCCACCCGGCCTGCTCTATCCTTTCGATATATTTTATATCCCGGTATGGTTGTGTCCCACAGATTTTCCTCATTCCACCAGGTTTCAGTGATGCCTATTATGTCAATCTCCTCATTTAATACTAGGTACTCTAGTTCACCCATCTTATTAGTCAGACTCCTAGCATTTGTGTAGAAGCACTTTAAAAATTTGCCACTGCTTATTTGTCTGCCCTTCCCTGATGCATTGGATTCCTTTGTACATGGTTGTTTGTCTGCTCTGGCCCATGGTTTGCCCTCTCCTCCTCTCTTTCTGACTACAGCTTAGAGAATCTCTATCAATGGATTCTCCTCTAAGAGAAGTCTCCCTCCGATTCGTGCATCTCACACCAATCGGCTTTCCCCATCTCTCAGTTTAAAAACTGCTCTACGGCCTTTTTAATGTTTAGTGCCAGCAGTCTGGTTCCACCCTGGTTTAGGTGGAGCCCATCCTTCCTGTATAGGCTCCCCCTCTCCCACTATGGTATCCATGTTTCCCAGAGTCACAACCCTCTGTAGCAGAATGGTTGGTATTGATGGCCTTGCATACTTGTATAACAGCAGCACCCACTGTAGATTTCTGCACCTCGAACTGATTTGCCACTGACCGGTAGCTGTCTGGTGTTGCAAGCTTCCATGGGCAATTGCCATGCGCTTCTTCATGGTCATAGCAGATCTCATTCGGGTATTTTGGTAGCTCAGGGCAGAGGAAAGCCATTCACAAAGTTCCAAGAATGTGGTCTTGTACATTCGGAAGTTCTGCAGCCACTGCTGATCATCCCATCTCAGCATCATAATGCGGTCCCACTATCTGAGCTTGTCTCACGGCACCAGAAACTGCATTCCGCTGTGTCGAGAGGATTGACTGGCAGCTGTGGTAGCATCAGCACCAGGCCTCACACGAGTAGTGGCCTTCATGCCACACCAAACTTCATCTCCGTCCTTTTCCTGGAGGAGTGACATGCGTATGCTCTCCAAGTACTGTGCTGTTGGGTGCACCATGACAAACATCAGCATCACAATGGTTTGCTGCAAACCAGGCTCCAGGCTCGTGCTGCTATAGCATCTGTGCAGGCAACCAGGGAACAAAAAGGCGCGAGCACATTGCCTCCCCTTTATCTCACGCAAGGGGCGAGGAACTAGACAAGAGCCTTATGGGATTGTGGCAACATGAGCCCATAACCACCTGCTGCAGAGAGTTGGTCCCAGGGGACACCGGAAGCATAGCCCAGAATGCAAAGCTGCCCACAGTGCCTCGCTCTCTACGTCAACAGTAGGCTCCCCAATGGGGATGTGCTACTTCGGACTATTTTTTATTCTTCCCCACAGTGAGGACATGGACCTTCAACTTTGCAAAATCATGTGGAAAGAAATCAACCATATTAGATCTGACCTTACCCTGTAGTATAGATGTGCCCTTAAAAATATCTCTGTATATAATTATCTGTATCTAAAAACTAGTGACTGCAATAGGAGGCTTTCTGGATTTACAGAAAATATAGAGCTTTCCATACAGAAGAGTCATAGGAGTAGTTTACAAATGCTACTTCAAGTGTTTGTACCTATAAAACTATCAATAGAGATAAAACAGGATTGGGCTTAATAAGGATTAGCTCTAAGAGGGATAGGGGAGAAAAGATGTGTGTATTTTTGTAAGGGACTGTTATCAAATTTTATTTTTATTCCTGGAATTTGTGACAGAGGCAATCAGCGCCTCAGACAGGTGTGTTCCTTTCTATTATTGCTTCCATCCACATAAACACATTTTAGCTAAATATAGAATTCCATTCGATATTGAAATACAACATCCTGTAGGCATCGAGATATAAACATGCAAGGGAAGCCTGTATTGCTAGCCATTTCTACCAAGTGTGCTTGCAGTCCCTAAAGTGCATCAGTTTAGTATCAGCAATCAAATGTAGTGAGCAAGGCATTATATCCCTGAACATAGTGTGATAGTCAGCTCATACACAAAACATTCTATTGTTCCAAGAAAGAAATTATTCCTTCTCTTGATCTGCATAGCAGAATCAAATGACAGAACAATCAAGGCTATTGTTTGTTGTCACCCAGCGTGAAGATAGAATGTTATTCTTATGCTTTGGGCGTTTTTTACAACTTGTGATGGCATGAGACACCTGTTATTTCTGCACTTTGAAAATCTTACCAACTGCCAAAGCCCCAGAGCCACTCCATATTGTCAATTCACTATTCACAGCTGCTTCCTACTAGAATTAATCAGTGGAAAGCAAAAGACAAATAAACATTGAGATGGGCATCTCAAAATGAACTGGAGCATAACAGCTAAAATAAAAACCCTCACTGAGGCATTTTTATAAATAAATAAATAAATAAATAAATAAATAAACGAGGCAAACCACTCATGGAGAACACAATCAAGAACAAAGAGAAATGAAAGTTACAGGAGGACAAGCAACTTAACTGGGTCTAACATGGCTCCAAAAAGCAAGAGAAAGAAACTGTGAATGTTCCATTCCTCCCTATCGTACCTTGAGTACATAATGATGTGAGTGGAGACAAATGCGCTCATATTTCTGCCTTACTCTATCACTCACGACCATTCATAAGTCACGACAATAAAAGGTTTATTCCACTTTATACGGACCTGTGTATCTTGAGCTCTGTGCATGGAAGCATATGCTGCATGCAAGTGCCTGTGCAGCAAGAACATAAAGCATGCTAAATCTTGGTAGGTCAGATTGAATTACAATTTATCTTCCAATAGCAGTATTATGGCAGTACCTAGAGGCCCCAGCTCAGAACAGAGCCTTACTGGTCTGAGCACTGTACAAACACAAAGTCAGTGAGAGGCAGTTTCCAACCTAAAGAGCTTACAATCTAAATAGATAAAGGCAGACAAGGGGAAGGAGAAAGAAGTATTTATTATTACAACTTTCCTTTTTTCAGTTGCTCATAACTTTAACCAAACAAATCACCTTTGTGCTGTGATTTTACATACTATGTTTCTGTCCAAAGATAAGCTGTTTGGCAGAGTTTGATCAAATTAAGCAAAAAAGATTCAACTTGTTTGTGCTTATCTATCTGCATTTCTGAAAAAGGAAACTGCATATGCTTTTATTATAAATCTGGCGGTGTATTTATAACTCAAAATGGCTCAGGTAATTTTTGCTGAAACATAACTTGTTTTGGGGATCTCACTGACATGTGAGAAACAAGCCACATCTGAAGAACATTCTTTCAGTTGCTGCATATTTAGGAGTATTCAAGGGGCCGTGTGTCCAAATGTTACAGCTTTATGCTGATCTTAACTCTGACTCAAAGCCTACAGCATCTATTTGAGGCACCAGCAATAAAAGCATCAAGTTATGCCTTGCCTATACTACAAAATTAAGTCCACCTAAATTAGGTAAACATGAAACCACCTCAGCAGTTACTGCAGTGGTTTATTTTCACATGCTCCCACCCCTCTTCCCCCCCCATTGACTTCCCCCCATTGACAGCTGCCAAGTTGACTGTGCAGGACATTGCGGGGCACTGATAACTAGAGCTTAGGGGGGGGGGCTGCTGTCATTCTTTGGGTGGGGAGGCTCCAACTGTGAGTTCCTCTTGTGACTGACAGAGGTCAGGCTATCAGGCCTCCAGCTGTGAGCCCCACATGGGGATGTTAGCCAACAGGCAGTGTAGCTAATGCAGTGATTACACAGATATTGCATAGCCCTCACTACCATCCTCCTAAGTGCTATACTTCTTGAGAATGTGTAAGGAGTGACTTACATCAATGGGAGCAAAGTTGTACTGCAGATACCAGAGTATCTGGCTTCCCATGTCTTAACAGCAAGCCCGTTATTTCAGGCTCGCTATTCCCATGTCCCTGTAAACCTCATTCTACAAGGAGTAAAGGACGTTTTAGAATGGTGCTTTATTTCAAAATTTGGCGCTGTGTAGACAGTGCCAAATAACAAAATAAGATATGTCAAAATAGCATCAAAATAAGATATGCAATTTGCATAGCTCAAATTGTGTATTTTATTTTGAGTTACGGTGCAGTATACACACACCCTTAAAGACTTAGGTCAGCATAAGCTGCCTTATGTCAACATAACTCTGTAATGTAGACAGAGCCTTAGAAAAACAAACCCAGGACATGAATCTTGAAAGCTCCACTAAGAATTTCTGTACATTTCCCCCCTTTAAACACAAACACAACACAACACAGAGTGACTTAGAAAAATTGGAGGATTGGGCCAAATGAAATCTGATGACGTTCGACAAAGATACGTGCAGAGTGCTGCAATTGGGACAGAAGAACCCCTAACACAGTTACAGCTGGGGACAGACTGACTAAGCAGCAGATTGGCAGAAGAAAACCTGGGGATTACAGTGGATGAGAAGCTGGATATGAGTCAAGAGCATGCCTAGTAGCCAAAAAGGAAAATGGCATATTAGGGTACATTAGGATGAGCATTTCCAGCAGATTTAGAGAAGTGATTATTCCCCTTTATTCGGCTCTGGTGAGGCCACATCTGGAGTACTGTGTCCAGCGGAGGGCAACAAAAATGATTAGTGGGCTAGTGCACGTGACTTATGAAGAGAGACTGAGGAATTTGGGCTTATTTAGTATATAGAAGAGAAGAGTGAGGGGGTTTTGATAACAGCCTTTAAATACTTGAAGGGGGGTTCCAAAGAGGATGGAGAGAAGCTGTTCTCAGTAGGGACTTATGACAGAATGATGAGCAATGGTCTCAAGTTGCAGTGAGGGAGGTTTAGGTTGGATATTAGGAAAAACTATTTCACTAGGAGCGTGGTAAAGCACTGGAATAGGTTACCTGGGGAGGTGGTAGAATCTCCATCCATAGAGGTTTTTAAGTGCCAGTTTAACCCATATACCTAATAGGGAGATACCTCTTTAAGATAATCAGTGTGGGGGGAGAGAGGTAGGACTGAGTAGTGTCTGAGTCATTATTGCTAGGCAGATTTAGCACTCCACACCCATGAGCAAGCAGGCAGGGTAGCTGTTTTTCTAAGGATCTTGTGCTCTGTGTGAGCAAGAAGCTGAGCCAGGAGCAGGAAGCAAGCTGTTGTCCCTCACTCTCTGCAGCACTTTGAAGCAGACAGTAATGGTGTTAGCCCTCTACCAGGGCACATGGGCAATGTTAGTTATAGCAAGGGGAACTGGGAGGGAAAAATAACTTCTTCTTTAACTGTGTGCTTTGAATCTGTTTTGATTTTAGCCAAACTGTTCTAGTTCACTTTTTCACCTAGTGTGATTCTTCAGCCCCTCTTTAAATGTAATTGGGAAAGAGTGATTTCTAGTTTGTTATTCTCAGTTTTTGTGTTTTCTTGTAACAGGCTTTTCTTTAAGTCTGTATCCTTGTGAGTTAACTGACTGGTTAATCAGTTAGCTGGCTGTCTAGGAGTGATCCACAACAAAGGGGGCTCTTGTATAATTCAAAGGAGGAATGCAGAAGTGCCTACTGACTAGTCGAGTAGTCGATGGAAATTCCATCGACTACTCGACTAGTCAATTAACTTCAATTTAACATCCATATTTTGTACTTGAATGTAGAGAGGCTGACACTGTGCAATCCTTGCTGAAATTTCTTAGACTGAACTCTGGGTCTCCAGTTACTTTCTATAGGAGTAGAGCTGGTTTCTTTTCTTTTTCTTTTAGAGCCTGGAGAAAGGCAGTGAAGTCTAGCCCACCCAACGGTTACACCAGCTTGACAAAGCCCTTGATGGGATGATTTAGTTGGGGTTGGTACTGCTTTGGATAGGGGATTGGACTCGATAACTTAATGAGGTCTCTTCCAACTCTATGATGCTATGACTCAAAAAAAAAATCCCAAGGAAATTCCACAGAAGCCAGTCGGGTTAATGAAAAGTCGTGGTTTAATAACCAAGCACTCAGAAGTCATGAAACAACAGAGAAAAAACTGATATACTGCGTCATTTGGAATATAGTACAGTACTACATATAACTGTGTAATTAGAGATTATTGGCTAGATCTGTCCATTAGTCCTACACATTGCACAGCTGCACTGCTGAAAGTTGTCCAGGAAAGGAATTGCTTTAAGAGTCACATAGTTCCTTCTCTATTTTCCCTACATGCGTCCCAAGAGAAGTAATCTTCTGCTCCCTTATAATTCCCTTATGTAACCCCCTTTTTCCTCCCCGGGGTTACTTGGGAGCAGGTCACACTCACAGGTGTGCCTGGGCGCCTGATGGTTTTAACCCAAAAGGAGATCCTGAGCACCCCAGTGGTGATGGTGTTTAGTTGGAGAAAGCCCTATCCACTCCCTTGCTGCAGGCCCTTGCTCGTAATGAATGTATAATGGTGGTGCCTCCACCTGGCTGGCCTTGTACACACTTACTGGTGTGCCTTGAGAGCCTCCAGGAATATACTCATTCCAGCTATAATCTGGATCTAATTCCAGAACAACACTACAAATCATATACATCTAATAGATTACATTAAAATAAACAATCTTTACTTAACTTAAATAAACAGGGTTTAACAGATTAACAATGAATAGCATTAACAAAGTGCACAACAATAATTGGAACATATATATCTAGCAGTTACACTGCCAATATTGATCCCACCCAGAGCGTGCACACCCCTGGACTCAGAGTCCCAGACTCTTGCTTGCGTGGGCGCGCTTGAAGAACTGCAGCTGTAGTGGAGATTCGGTCCAAGCTAGGCAGGGCCCAATTACTTACTGCCTCATGCTGTGCCTATCAGAAGCAGCCTGCTAGATCCCAGTTCCAAAAGGCATCTAGTCCCAGGCTGTAGCTGCACTCTAACAGCCCCTGGACTGGATCAAACTCCTCCACAGCAGCCTGGCTCCCCTTCTCTTCCAAAATCCAAGGACAGAGTCCCAGACTGCTAGGCCTCTCTTTTCATGCACATGGAGAGCCTTTGATCTCCCACACAACAGTAACTTCCTTCCTGTTTCTCCCAAGGGCTCATGGGAATTGTAGTCTGTGAGGCTGGATTGCAGCACACAGGGACTTTCCAGAAAATAAGAAGAGGTACCTTTAGTAAGGGGACTACACTTATAAGAAGATTTTAACAAAAAGGGGTTTTTTGAAACTCATTCATAAAATGACTGTTAGCCTTCTGCACAAATAGAAACTACACATTTTTCTAGTCAAAGGCAGGAGTGATGAGCCACCATAAACACCTAGCTAAAGTTTGTGGGTATTTTAAAAAACTAGCTATTTTACATTGAAAATTTTACTAAAAGCCTTTGACTGCATTGCATTAACAACTCTTGTTCATGGCTGCATTATGAAAAACATTTTAGTTTAATGAAGAAATGAAAGAAAGATAATAGAATAGCTATAATCTTTCCCTGTTGTCTAACCAATATGTAAGCTGGTCTCTTAAGATATTTGTATTGGAGACTATTACACAGAAACATATAGCTTGTACTACACAGTCCGATTCTTATTAAAATCTAGGATTTTCATTGCACGAAGAAACAATATATATTTTTAATTATGTTAATGTTTTCATAAAGAAGACAGTCTCCATCCTCAGAACCCTTTAAGCCCTGGAGGGATCATTTAGAACATAAAAAAAGATAAATATTTCTCGGTGCTCTTTTACAAACTACCTTTTTATAGCCCTAAGTTGAAGAAATCTGAAACTATAAGAATTGGTCTCATAAACTATTCTCTTCCATGCCTATGCTTCCTTTCCAAAGCACAGTTACACTACAAACAGTAGAAATGTTTCAACCTTCATCATTTTAGTTCATAAAATAAATATCAAAGAGCATATAAAGGCCCATTTCTTATTGTAATAATATACAGCAGCCAGCATACTATGGTTCACTCCCTGTGGAAAATGTGCCAAACATGCTCTTTTGTATAACATACACAAGTGAGAAAATCAAATTGTCAACCCTTTATCCTCCTGCATGTAAATTGTTTGTTCAATATTATGTGCCAGAGGGGCTCACAATCCAAAAAGAAAACAGGAGGAAAAGAAAACAGCAGAGGGTGGAATGAGGATTTGTTTTTAATCTAGCAGACACAATTTGTATTTAAAATGAGAAAAATTACATGACAAAAGAGACAGAAAAGCTGGTGCTATCCTGGTTAATCCTGACACGTACACACACCATTTAAATGGTTTGGTTTTGGTTTTGAGGATACTCTGACACAGGATTTGTTAGAGTCCATCTGAATTCACACAATAATAATCATCTAAGCACAAATGACATCCCTGTCTCTGCAGGAAATGTTGCATCAACAGACTTGGGACTCACTGGACTACATACCAGTCAAGTTCAAAGCAGCCTTTTGCCACTCTGGTGACACAAAGCAGTCATATGAGACAGATATGGTAATCTCCTCCAATACCCCTAGGAATCCTTACTGAATTCAGTTTAAGTATATCTGGGATCCACTGTATTAAATGAACAGTTTATGTATTATATTTATGTGGAATGGGCCCTTGTCAACTGATTACCTGTTCTTGGAATCTGAAGACTAAAAGCTCAATCTCTATGGCAGACTGAATTAATTATTCACTGATTAGCTTGTTCTGAGTTAAGACCATGGGTGGCCATGGTATCAGAGGCAGGGGAAAGCAATGCCTCCCCAAACTTCCAAGCCTGCTGCTCACTGCCTCCTGCTTTATAAAATTGACTTATGCATACAAATATGCATAACTTGAAGGTGCTTTGGACAAAATACCTCATCTAACCTATCAATTTTAATTTTGTATGTCAAGTTAGAAGTATGGAATGGTTTATGGCTTTAAATGTGCAAATAAAACCCATCAAGGGTGTTTCCCTCCGGCTACATCTACATTGTGCTCTCTTGCGCAAAAAGATATGCAAATGAGGCGCGGTGATTAATATTGCTGCACCTCATTTGCATACTTAATGAGCCGCCATTTTTACGCCACTTATTTTCGGGCAGAACAGCTCTTGTGCAAGACGGGGTTTTTGCACAAGAAGGAGCAGTGTAGACTGCTCTTTCTTGCGCAAAAGCCCCTTGTGCAAAAATGGCGGCTCATTAAGTATGCAAATGAGGTGCGGTGATATTCACCACCGCGCCTCACTTGCATATCTTCTTGCGCAAGAATGCGCAATGTAGACTTAGCCTCAATGTCTAAATGATCACCTGTAAACAGCCACTTTTTTTCTTTAAGTCTTAGCAGTGGTTGGTCTTAGGAAGTCATGTGACCTCCCTAACTGGTGTGGGCTGACCAGGTAATTTTCCATGGAAGGGGAGAATGTAAAACAGAGAATTCCCACCTGAACCGGAGGCTATTTAAGATGCAAAATTTTTCAGTTCTTGGTCTTTGGCTAGCACATCACTCCCAAGAGAATAAACCAAAGACCCCAGAGGAAAAAAAAATTTCCCTGGTTTGGAGGTTTAGCTAGAATAAGAACAGTTTTAGAGTAAGTTTGTAATAAGTGTTAGAATTAGCTAAGCGTTTTCTGTTATTTAAATTTGTAATCTACTTTGGTCTGCCTGTTTTCACTTGCAACCACTTACATCCTATTGCTTGTACTAATAAAATCACCTTTATTTACTATCAAGCCCAGTGTAAATAATTGTTACCTGGGGGAGCAATTATTGTGTATACATCCTCCTTTCACTGTTAAAGGGGGCTTACCTGAATGATTTATTTGGGGTTCTGATCCCATTTGGGGAGTCGTTTCCCTGGAAATTGGGCCCCAAACTGCATTTTCTCCGGACCTGAAGAGTTTTAGTGACTATATTGCTCTTTGGCAGGGAGAGGGGTCATCTGAGCTCTGTGTCTTGGTTGGGGGAGACCAGGTGAGATGACCCAGCAGGACAGGGTGCTGAGAAGCCCCAGAGAGTAAAGAGGTGAATGTTGGTGGCTCTGTCAGCACTTTAGGAAGTACCTCCAAGTAGGGTTGCCAGGTGTCCGATATTCTACCAGACAGTCTGGTTTTTGGGCCATCCGTCCAATAAAAAAATCCAAAAAATTCTGTACATGTGCAATGTCCGGTATTTCCTGGATTTCTGGCTGGGCACCGGATGGAAGCCTGGCAAGGGCGGGGTGAGTGGCTGGGATGCGGGGCGCGATCGGCGCTGGGAGCCCTGGCTGTGTCTGACGCCTTGGGGAGGAGGAGAAGCTCTGTCCCTGCTCCTGAGCGCGTGGTGGAGCTGCAGCCAGATTCACTCGCGCTTCTCTGGACCGTGCGTGGGACTGACAGCGCCCCCGGATCTGCATGTGCCCGGGTCAATCCCGCCCGCCCCTCCGCCCCGGCCACCCCTGCTTCCTGCTGGCCAGTTCTTCTCCTCCGGATCTCCCCCGACATCTCCTCCAGCCAGCTGCACTGCCCCCGACCCCTTCCCCATCTCCCCGGGCCAGCCGCTGCCCCAGGCCAGCCGCCAGCCAGCCCCGCCCCAGCTCCCCTCATCTCCCAGCCAGCTGCGCTGCCCTGACCCCATCTCCTCCGGCCAGCCACCTTGCCCCGCCGCCCCTCCGCGGCCAGCCCCGCCCCCTCCCAGCCGGTTCTCCCCTCCCCATCAAGTGTGTCCGGTATTTTTTCTAAACCTACCTGATAACCCTACCCCCAAGGGATCTTCTGTGACCACATCCCAGCATATTCACATTCCCCCTTTCCCTCAGTCTCCCAGGGCTGCCTGGTCTTCAGTCACACCGAGGCTGGGACCATGTGCCGCTTGCCCTCCCTCTGCTATTGGGCTGGGTAGGCCGGGGCCACCCACCCTCCTGGTGCTCCAGAGGTGGACAGGCCAGGGCCATGCACTACCTGTCCTTCCCATACTCTGGCCCAAGAAGGCTGCGGCTGTGCACCACCTGCTCAGAGGGATGGGGCTGGACTGGAGTGTGTGCACCTACAATGGTGGGGCTTGGCTCTCATGGGGGGACCTTGGGCAGCAGGTAAGGGCTGGGGGTTTGCTTCTCCCAGCCCTAGATTCACCCACTACCCATGACTAAGGCTGTTAATTAACCTATAATCTCAGAAAAAACAAAAAGACAAAATCCTTCCTGAGTTTTGAAGTACTAAACCCTACCAGAGCCCTTGTTGGGTTTTTAGGGCAATTTCTGGTAAGCTTATTAGCATGCATGCAGGCTCTTTGGTTGTTTTTAAAATGTATTCTCTGTAATGCTTTCACCTTAAGAATAAGAGTTGTGTGTATAGCCTTTGAGGAGATCGCAAAGCAGGCCAGCTTAAGCAGTCTGACTTTCTGAGACACTCACAGTGTAGGCAGGGAACAATGCAGCCTGGAAAAACTCTGATCAGAAAGAAATTACAAAGCTGCTGAAAATGAGATGCCCCAGATTTCTTTCATTTCTCAGATGACTTTTCCTGAAAATAACTCACCAGGGGGTGGAGAAGCATATCTGGAACCATGACAGTGATTCATATTTTTTGTCAGATGGCTTTGCAGAGGAATATGAATATTGAATACTAGAAAATTGTGTTACCGCCTATATTCTGTGCTGCTACCGGCCAATTATTAAGGTTTTATGTTCCAGAGAAATACACGGGACACAAGAAATGAAACTGAAATCACTGGTGATCAAGTGTGAGCCTAGGATCTGTCATATATACGGATGTAGGCTCAGACATGCACACATCAGCAGTATGTAATAAGGAACAACCACGTGTGTTACAGGGAGGTAAGAGTTCAACTGGTTAACTGATAGGCTGATGCTTATTGGTTTCTCTTAGTTAAATTCTGCTAGGGTCCTGAGAGAGGGGTGGGCTCCCAGGCCCCCAGAAAAAGGGATGGTAGTCAGGACTTCAAGCATGTTGGGATGCTGCTGGCAGCAGAGCTAGTGGCAAGAGGACAGCAGCTGGGATCCCACTGGTGCAGAGCCCACCACATAGGGCCAGCATTCAGGAGTCCAGACATGTGGGCACCCCCAGCTACCTTCCCTCCCTACCTCTACATCATCGTGTCAAAAGTTTAACTGTGTAACCAATAGAATTTTGATTGGTTACACGGTTACTTTTTTTAATATTTTTTTACATCCCTAGTGTTATGTAATTGATTTAGTCTTCTTATATACAACAAAATACCTGTCAATCACCAACATTTAATATAGTAAAAGCCGTTGATCTCCATGTACTGTGGACATGTCTCATAAACTTTAAGGTGAGAAGCCATTTTAGTCATCTAATGTAGCCATTTGCACATTGCAGGTTACCAAACCTCACCCACTGACTCCTGTAATATACCCATAACCTCTGTCTGAGTTATTGAAGTCCTCAAATCTTGATTTAAAGACTTCAAGTAACAGAGAACCCACCATTTACACTAGTTTAAACTGCAAGTCACCTGTGCCCCACTCTGCAGAGAAGGCAAAACTAATCTGAACCAAAGGAAAATTCTGACTTCAAATATGATGACCACTTAGACCCTTTGTATGTGGGCAACACACAGCAGCCAGACACTTGGGAAAGAATTATCTGTAGTTATTCAAGCCCTCTCCAACTAGAGCCCTATCACCAAAACACTTACAGTTCAGCTACAACACAGGCAGTCTCATCATACCATCCCCTCCGTATATTTACCAACCTCATTCTTGAAAAAGTTAGAGCTTCTCCCCGCATTATTCCCCTTGAAAGCTGTCACTCCTCTGATGGTTAGAAACCTTCATCTAATTTCAAGTCTAAACTTGTTGATGGTCAGTATATATCAATTTGCTCTTGTGTCAAGATTGGTGCTTCACTTAAAATAACTCCTCTCCCTCTTTGGTGTTTATCCCTGTGATGAATAGTAGAGAGCAATCATATCTCCCCTCCATCTTCTTTTGGTTAGGCTAAACAAGTCAAGCTCTCATTTTTTCAGGAGACTGCTCTTGCGCAAAAGGGGGGTTTTGCACAAAAAGGAGCCGTCTACACAGCTCTTTTTTGCACAAAAACCTCTTGCGCAAAAGGGATCCGAAGAGGAAATGCAGATGCGAGTATGACATATGCAAATGAGCGCTCCATTTGCATTTCCTCTTGCGGAATCATAGAATACTAGGACTGGAAGGGACCTCGAGAGGTCATTGAGTCCTGTCCCCTGCCCTCATGGCAGGACCCAGTACTGTCTAGACCATCTCTGATAAACATTTATCTAACCTACTCTTAAATATCGCCACAGATGGAGATTCCACAACCTCCCTGGGCAATTTATTCCTGTGTTTAACCACCCTGACAGTTAGGAACTTTTTCCTAACGTCCAACCTAAACCTCCCTTGCTGCAGTTTAAGCCCATTGCTTCTTGTTCTATCCACAGAGGCCAAGATGAACAAGTTTTCTCCCTCCTCCTTATGATACCCTTTTAGATACCTGAAAACTGCTATCATGTCCCTCCTCAATCTTCTCTTTTCCAAACTAAACAAACCCAATTCTTTCAGCCTTCCTTCATAGGTCATGTTCTCTAGACCTTTATTCATTCTTGTTGCTCTTCTCTGGACCCTCTCCAATTTCTCCACATCCTTCTTGAAATGCGGTGCCCAGAACTGGACACAATACTCCAACTGAGGCCTAACCAGCGCAGAGTAGAGCGGAAGAATGACTTCTCGTGTCTTGCTCACAACATACCTGTTAATGCATCCCAGAATCATGTTTCCTTTTTTTGCAACAGCATCACACTGTTGACTCATATTTAGCTTGTGGTCCACTATAACCCCTAGATCCCTTTCTGCCGTACTCCTTCCTAGACAGTCGCTTCCCATTCTGTATGTGTGAAACTGATTGTTCCTTCATAAGTGGAGCACTTTGCATTTGTTTTTATTAAACTTCATCCTGTTTACCTCAGACCATTTCTCCAATTTGTCCACATCATTTTGAATTATGACCCTATCCTCCAAAGCAGTTGCAACCCCTCCCAGCTTGGTATCATCTGCAAACTTAATAAGAGTACTTTCAATGCCAATATCTAAATCGTTGATGAAGATATTGCGCAAAAGGGGGGTTTTGCACAAAAAGGAGCCATCTACACAGCTCTTTTTTGCGCAAAAACCTCTTGCGCAAAAGGGATCCGAAGAGGAAATGTAGATGCGAGTATGACAAATGTAGATGCGAGTATGACACATTGAACAGAGCCGGTCCCAAAACCAGACCCCTGCGGAACCCCATTTGTTATACCTTTCCAGCAGGATTGAGAACCATTAATAATTACTCTCTGAGTACAGTTATCCAGCCAGTTATGCACACACCTTATAGTAGCCCCATGTAAATTGTATTTGCCTAGTTTATTGATAAGAATATCATGCGAGATTGTATCAAATGCCTTACTAAAGTCTAGGTATACCACATCCACTGCTTCTCCCTTATCCACAAGACTCGTTCTCCTATCAAAGAATAAGCCTTGCAGTATAGACATAGTCATTAGAGATTTTCTTATCCCTGTTTTTTACTTTGTTTAGACTGTTATTTAAAAGATGCCTACCTCATTTGTTGTAGAAGCTGGAAGGTACACAGTGAATTAGAAAGAGGAGTAGAAGAAGAGAAAGGAGAGTCTCTGGTTAAGGCAATAGAATACTGGCATGAGGAACTGGATTCCATCCTTTGCCATGCCATAAAGTTCTTATCTAATGTTTGTCAAGTCACTAAAACCAAACCTTTCAAGGGTGGTCATTAATAGCGTGTTCATCATTTGTGGAGTATCTGATTTACAGAAGTCTTAAGAACTCACAGCTGAAACTAAAGTCAACAGGAACTGTTATTTGAACATATAAAGTGATATGCACAGCTAAGTTCTCTGAAAAAAAATCAGATCCTAGTTTGTCTCATATTAAGCACCCAAAATTAGTGCACACTTTTAAATTTAATTTCCCTGGGCCTAATCTCTTCATCTGTAAAATGGGAAAAATAATTCATCTTCATAGAGGTATTGTGAAAATAAATTCATTAACATTTGGGAAACACTCAGGCTATGTCCACACTGTGCACTTATTTTGAAACAGTAACCCCCAAAATAACTATTTCGAAATAGCACATCCACACTGATTGGCGCCTGAATCACATTTAAAGCCCCTCGGAAGCACTCCAGGCAGGGAATCAGGATAGCAGTCACTTCCTGTAGCTACTTCCTGAGGCTACCTGCGGCTTGTACTTAAAGGGGCTCCTCTCTGCAGCTATGTCTCAGACTCTTTTCTAATGCCTCCCTCCTCGAGGGACAGCAAACTCATGCCAAGTGCTCTGGTTGCCCTTGTGGATGCCTCAGCACTTCCAACATGGAGCCGGACCAGCTGCAAAGCAATGCCAGGCTCTTTGATCTCCTGCTGTGTCTCCTGGCACAGTTCATGCAGACTGTCCACATGGTGCTCCAGGAGGACGACAACCAGCCTGGAATGGGGGACGTCCTCACCCAGGCCCAGGCACCCCTCCTGTACCACAGACTTGTGCATCCTCCCCTGCACACAGTGCACAGTCGCTTCTGGCACCAGGGGACCATTTCCAACTGTTGGGACCTCATCATCATGGAGCACTAAGACGACCAGCAGTGGCTCCAGAACTTCTGCCTGCGGAAGGACACCTTCCTAGAGCTCTGAGAGTGGCTCACCTCTGCTCTCCAGCAATGGGACACGTGCATGAGATGCACCATCACCCTTAGGAAGTGTGTCGCTATCACCTTGTGGAAGCTCGCCACGCCAGACAGCTACTGCTCCTTCGGGAACCAATTTGGCATGGGATAGCAATGGTCAGGGCAGTGCTCATGCAGTTTGACTCTCTTACTATTGTTCTAGGAGGGTGGTGAAGCACTGGAACGGGGTTTCCTTGGGAAGGGAGTATCCCTAGAGGTTTTTCATTCATGGCTTGACAGTGTGCAGGAAGCCTTGCCCTAATCTCTTATCCTACACCAAAGGTCTTGGTTCAGATGATGGTGATGTGCTTCAAACAAGGCCATCTGTTGCCTAGACAGTGGGCACTTTCCAGCAGGGGCACAGATGTCCCAGGGGAACCTCGCTATCCCCATGTCCCAGGGCCAAGCAGGCATGGGAAGGTGCCAGCCAGAGCGGGGATGGGGGGAACGGGGCGGCACAGCTTCCTTCCATATCCCACACACACTGGGTCCGGCAGTGGCAGCACCCCACAGAGGGAGAACTTCTATCACTGCCCGCTGGAGGAGAGCGGGAGTGGGTGTTGGAGAGGTGTGTGTGAGTGGCAGATACCGCTTGCCAGAGAGTGCTACTGGGATCCCCTCTGCTTCCTCCTGCTGGCAGGCTCCCATGCAGGGGATCGGTGTCCACTGCATCGCCGCTCTTGACCGGGCGTGGATGCTGCTTGAGAGTGCGGGCATGACCCTGTGCCATGTGTGGCACTGCTGTGTGTTTTCATGACCCCAACCCCCTTAGTGGTAGCTTGTCGTGGGAAGGTATCCCACCATGGAGTTGGGAGTAAGGCAAGCCAGTCCAGAAACCCTGTGTGAAGGAGTGATGGGTTCCTGTGTGACAGCCTCATGGGGCTGGGTGCTCCGGACTGCCGCTCCATGTGCACCCATGTGCACAGGTTTCTGTGTGATCCCTAGGCCAAGAAGGCCAAGCGAGGAGCGTGCAGTCCCTCGCAGGCCGCTGCCTCCCCCTGTGTGAAGATAGGGAAATTGATGGAACCCTAACCCTTACCTTTCCCCGGCCTCATCCAAGCCCTGGGAGATATGCTGGGAGGGGGGTACTGACTCCAGGCTGATGACAACCTCCTGGCTGGTGCGCATGGTGTCCAGGCTGGGTTGTACCTCCTCCTCGTTTTCTTTGTCCTGGTCCACAGCCGTGCCCTCCTGGAGGCTGACAATGGGTGTGTCCAGGCCAGAGTCCATGACGGGGCGGCGACTGGCCTCCATCCCAGGATGCCATCTAGCTGCTCATAACAGCGGCAGGTCTGGGGTACTGCTCCAGAGCAAGAACTTTGTTCCCTGGCCTTGATGGAGGCCTGCCGCAGTTCCTTAATTTTCATCCGCACCTGGCCCAGCATGCACATGTGCCCCTTCTGGGCCAGGCTTGAAGCCATTGGTCTGCAGCCATCTGCATTCCAGAGCTTGGTGCAAAGATCCTGGAAGTCAGACTCCTCACCCGAGACCTCTATGAGATCCAGGATTTCTGCACCAGTCCAGGATGGTGCCCTCTTTCTCCCCTGACAAGGGGCATTTTAGCTGGCTGCTGGCATACTTGCAGCCACGGGGGGCTCGGAGGGACACTGGGATTGCTCATGGCAGCATGGAAGGAAGAGCAGGGTATTGCTGTGTGGCATGGTGCTAGCAGGGCTCATGTCGTGTCACAAGCCCTTTCCCTTCTGGCTGCAGCTTTAAACTCTGCAGGAGAAGGGAAGCCATAGAGTTTTGAGGGGTGTGGACAGAGTGCCTACCAGGGCAGCTGTGGGAAGCCCGGGAGGCCAATTATTTCAAAATAAGCACAGCTGAGCTTCCACACTCACCCTACTTAGAAATAGCAATTTTGAAATAAGCATTATTCCTCATAGAATGAGGAGTTATTATTTCGCTATAGGAAGCCCTTTATTTTGAAATAATTTAGAAATAATGTGCTTGCTGTGTGGACCTGCCTAGTTATTTCGATATAATGTGAGTTATTTCAAAATAACTCTGTAGTGTAGACATGCTCTCAGATATTACAGTGAAGAGCACCATAGAAAACCTCAAAAGGAAATAAATAACTCTGTCTTCAGAGCAGGGTATGAATAGTGTGCAGTAAATAAGGCATGGGGCCACACATTGAACAAGAAGAAAATAAAAATATTGAATAATTGCTCATTCAGTGAGCATCAACCATCTGGTATGCTCATGGCAGCGCATGGGAACACAAGAGCTCTTAAAAGAAAAGGCTGCCAGAATTTTTGAACACAAGCAAAACAATATATTTATCTCTACTCTTGTTCTCAGAAATGGACACATTGTTTTGGCTGAAATTTTCCAAACAAATTCAACCTGAAGACAGATACGAACATGGAACATTTCAGCCCCACTGGTTAAACCTTGCAAAGGTATAAGCTTATGACAAAAATAAGTACTGCTATCAGACTACCTATCATAAAGAATCAATGTTTCTACTATGTTTTTTTTAATACTAGCTTAAATCTACAACTTGAATCTCCACTGATTTGCATCCTGTGTAGCCATTTATGCATTTGACAGTATAGATCAAAAAGTGACTTGGGCGGTGTTGGAGTCATATGGAGTGGATAGCAGACTGATACGGTTGTTGAAGGATATCAACGATAATGCGGAGGCAGCAGTGAAAACATGCAGAGAGTTGGGAAGTTGGTTTTGAACAAGTAGAGGTATGAGACAAGAAAATCTGATATTGCCAAGTATCTTCATCACGCACTTAGAGAGAGCGATGGACAAGATCAAGGAAGAGGTAGAAGGGATATCTGTGCACGGGATGAGAATTAACAACTTGAGGTTTACGGATGATATAATTATCACTGAGGAAGATGAAGAGAAGTTAGCAAGAACAGTGCAGGTGCTAAATGAGGAAGGGAAGCAGTATAGACTGATTATGAAAATTGATAAAACAAAGACAATGATATTTGGAGATAAGGAAATAGGAAGGAAGATCAGCGTATATGGGATCAAACTAGAGAACGTAGAGAAGTTCACATATTTGGGGAGCAACACGATGTATAATCTAGACTGTAAGAAGGAAATAGCGACTAGAATAACGAAAGCAAGAGTGAGTTTGAAGTCGATGGATAAGATCTGGAAAAGTAAAGCGATTAGCTTAGGAACGAAGCTGAGCGTCTTGAAAACGTGTGCATTTAGCAGCATGTTGTATGGATGTGAGACATAGGTGATAATGAAAGATTTGAAGAGAAGGATATTGGCATCTGAGAGGAGTTGTTATAGAAAGATCCCGAGAATAGGATGGATGCAGAAGGTCACCAACGAGGAATTATATAGGAAGATACAGCCGAAAGAGACCCTACTGCAGAAGGCTATACAACGGAAGTTACAGCTATTTGGGCATATCTGCAGAATGAACGACAAGTGAAAAGTTAAGACCCTGGTATTTGGCATAATGGATGGTCCAAATAGGAGAGGCAGACCCCACAGAGAATGGGTAGATGATATAGTAGATTGGTGCGGAGCTAGTCTACAGAAACTAATCCACTCCGCACTGGACTGGGAAAGATGGAAGGAAATAGCGAGGGAGGCATCAGACACCAACGGGCGTTGGGCCCATGGTTGATGATGACGATGACGACGATGATAAAAGAAAAAGCATTCGTGTGATACAGCTTTGAATTTTACACTCACTTGGTATTTACTGGGCCAACTTTTGCCCAGAGGTACACTGAGATTCTCTAAATCTTATCATTACCAAAAATCTATTTAACATAACGCTCTCTGTATTAGCAGATTAGAATGATGAACACTTTTGTAGGCTCTACGAGCCATATCTGAAACCCAGTGAAGTTAATGGATGTCAGGTTTTTTAACTTCCATAGGCTCTTGATGAGACCCTAAAATAGGCTCCTAAAAAAGAAACAAACATATATGGGTAGGTAGAGGTGTTCAGAAGCTACAAGACATTTTCAGCAAATATTCTATCCAGCCTCTTGTATATTAATGCTCTCTAGAGTCTCAATTCACATGAACACTTGATCATAAAATTCTACTGTAATCTCTCTCATTTAGTTCATTACACCAGACTACTTTTCATATCATAAGCCACACTGGCTCACCCATGGGGAGCCAAATGAGGGGGTGCTTGTGATGGCCTTTATAACCATGGTTGCTCAGGTAGGACACTACTGAGTGTAATTAATTCAGGATGGAGTGCTTAGAGACAGGACTGCCACAGCCCAAGACTGGGGTTTCTCCACAGAAGGTACACCATACCAGTCAAAAGGAGAGCTTCTTTTTCATCATACTGGCTAATACAAGGATGAGCAATAATTTTTTATGGGGGGCACAGTCCAAGAATTTGATAAGTGATCAAGGGCCACACTCTTTTATTACATTAATGGAGAAGGAGTGGGGTCTGGGATGGAGGCTGGGTGCAGAAGGAAGCTCAGAATAGTGGATTGGGGTTCAGGGTGTGTGTGCAGGGTTTGGAAGGGTGAATGGATGCAGGAGAGGATTCTGACCTGGAAGAGGGATGCAGAAGGGGGTGCAGGGAGGAGGTTGTGATCTGGGGCAGGGAGCCGGGGTGTGGAAGAGGGTGGTAGGATAGGGTGCTAGGTGCACGTTCTGGCTAGCAAGCACTTACCTTGGGTGGCTCCTGGACAGCAGCCCAGTGGGATCCTAGGAGTTGCGCCCCCACATGCCACTCAGAACAATGTGTCTCTCTTAGGGATGTGAATGACTAGTTGACTATCTGATAAGCAAATGCTTATTGGATAGTCAACAGGCTAGCTGATTAGTCACTCCCCCCCCCCCCTTGCTGCCTCTATCATAAAGAGGCAGCAAGGAGGGAAAGAGGAGGGGTGCTACAAAATGGCAGCTATGTGGAGAGAATCCCATGGTTCTTGCAATGGAAAAGTACAGGTACAAGATGGGGTTTGGAGTCACACGGGCAAGTCACTTGTCCATGCATGACTCAGTTCTCTGCAGATGGACACCACTGCCCACATGCGAGTCTGAATGTTCACAGAAAGGCTCATTAGATGTGGATTGGCACCTCCCAACGCCCAGTCAAGTACGTCTATTTAACACCAACAGTCCTTTCACCACAGGCTGGCCAAATGTTTAACTGGGGCTACCCAGAATTGAACAAACTAAAGTGCAAATATAAAGCTAATATTCATAACTTCAAATAAAAATGATACATTTCTCTATATAGTTTAAAAATATGCATCTGTCTGTCAGTCTGTCTGTGAGTCTGTCTGTTCAAGAATTCCTCCTAAATGGTAAGAGCGAGGACTACCAAATTTGATATGCAGCTTTCTCTTATCCTAACTTATAACAAGGTCAGGGTTTAGTTGTGATAAGAAAACAGGAAGTGCTGAGAACGGAAATGTTTTCCATAACATGGAAAGGGAGGAGCACAGAGAGGAGGGATGCGATACCAAGTGTGGCCACTGAGCTCCCAGTGAGTGCAGGGGAGAGCTCTATGCAGAATGGCCAGTGGAGGCAGCCACACCATCCAGAGAGTGGCCAGCTGGGCTGGGCAGCCACCATCTTGCCTGCCACCCGACCAAGTAAGTAGCCCCCGATTCTAAACCCTTCCCCTACTCCTGGCTCTTGGCCCCAGCTCCTGGCAGCCGGAGGAGCTGGAGGGAGAGAGAAGACCCCTGGCAGCTGGGGATGGGTGAGCTGGGGAATGAGGAAAAGGTCCTGGAGGCTGGGGAGAGGCTGGGGAGGAAGAGAGATGGCACTGGCAGCCGGGGTGGAAGGAGAGAAAAGGCCCCACTGGCCAGAGAGGTAAAGAACGCCCCACTGGATGAGTCCCCCCCCGAGCCCCTCCTCACCAACCAACACTCACTCTTACAACCTCTGCCAGTGTAGACCTGGCCTCAGGAAATACTGGCTTATTTAGACAGTCTGGCTTGTGTAGCACTTGCAGTGGTACCCAGGTAACTGCAGTCTAGAAAAACCCTGGCCAGGAGAGAGAGAGAGAGCCATGCATGTGTGAGCTCAGGAGAGTTAATGGCTGAGGAGCTGAGCAGCTACAGAGGGTGCACTTGCTGGACCACAGAAGGGAACTACAGGCAGGAGTGGCCGGAGGCGGGCTGCGGCAGCTGGCGCCCCAGGCGTAACGCGCGATCGGCGCTCCCGCCTGTACGGCCGTCAATGGGGTGACGTCATCATCGGGCGCCATTGAAGGTGGCGCCCTAGGCGACGGCCAAGTCAGCCTATAGCCATGGGCCACCCCTGACTACAGGTGCAGTTGCCCTGAATTGTGACACCCACCATCTGCCATTGATGGTAAAGGGAATAATGTATTTTCCCTTTTCTCTGGACATTTCTAGCACCACCAGCCATGGGTAAGCAGAGAAGGAATTCAAGGGATCCTTTCCCCCTAGAAACTGTTGCTTTTGATCTTTGGGGCAGGAGGCAGTGCTCTCTAATGTTTTCCTCTTCTCCCTATCACTCACTGGTGCCAACTCTGTGGGTGATAAAATTAGCGGGTGCTCCGCACTCACCAGCAAACACCCTCCTTCACCCAGCGTCTCTCACCCACAGGCAGCCCTGCTGACCTACTCCTCCCTCCCACCCACCGCAACAGCTGTTTCATGGAATTCAGATGGAGTTCAGGACACTCAGGAAGGAAGGGGGAAGAGTGTGGATGTGGTGGGTTTGGGGGAGGGGCTTTTAGGAAGGGGTAAAACGGGCTGGGGGCAGAGCAAGATCAGTAATAGGTAGGTGGGCCTTGGGAAAAGGGGGGAGTGGGTGCAGGGCCTGCATTAGAGGGGGATCAAGTACCCTCAGCTAGAGGGGAAGTCAATACCTATGCTATCACCAACATATACGTAGTAACAGGGCCGTCCCTGCCAATAGGCAAAGTATGCAGTTGCGTGGGGGAACCAGGAAATTTGGAGCATCAAAACACCCTGAATTTTGAGGTGCTTGAGCAGCTGTGCGCTGCTGACTCTGGCAGCCATCTCCACCCCCCCATTCAACAGGACCATCCCGGGGGGCGAAGGGGGGAGGTAGGCCTGGGACAATCTGCCTCCTCTGTCCTCTCCCTGCACCCACAAGCCCCCACTCCACTCCTTCCCCCACGTGCCCTCCGAGTGACACAGTGGCAGGCCTGGCCCAGATTGTGAGGTCTGGCCCAAGGCCACACTCACTGGCGGGAAGCAGCACAACCTGGCCTCAGCCCGCTCTGCCAGCTCCCTGCTGTGCTGCTCCACTTTCTACCACTGCTGACTGTGGGGTGGGAGGTGGTTCCATCCCAACCCCGAAGGCCCTTCACCTGAGTGGTGTGGCTGGGAGCTAGGGGAACAGTGGGACGGGGCTAGGTTGCTCCACTTCCCATCACTAGTTAGTGTGGCACTGGGTCCAATCCCTGCTGCCTCCTACCATGCTCCTCCTTTGAGGGGAGAGGATAGTGCAAGCACTCAGGCAGCACAGGGTACCAGAACAGGATGTCCCTGCTTAGCAAATGTGAGGAAAGTAGATATGTTGTGGTGCGGAAATCCACTCTAGCAGGGAGAGAGTTACAACCAGCCAAGAGCGGGCTTGCACAAACTGGGCTAATCAGGGTGGGAAGCAGTCAGCCAATCAGGGCCAAACTGGGCCCTATAAAAGGCTGCCGAGCTGAGAAGAGCTCACTCTTGTTCTGGTCAGGAAGGACCAGCTGCTGGTGGAGGGCAGGACAGTAGTGCGTGGGCCTGGGTCCCCCTGCTTAAATCCTTGTACCGCATGTAGCCATCACTGAGCATGGCCTTTACAGGCTGTGATGTGCCTCTGCCGGGGGGGGCTAGATCTTGGCTACAACTGAGCACGGTGGCAGAGGGTGAGACTGATTACTGCTGGTACCCAGTGGGGTAGTGGACACAGGTGGAGAACCGTGTCCTGAAGAGGATACCATGGTCCCAAAAGCGATGCAGATCTAAACAGAGAAACTGGAGCGACGACGACTGAGACACTGGCCAGAAGAGGGAGTCCTGCTGAGGGTCAGAGCTAATTCCAGCTGTGACCAGCAGGAGGCACTGTGGCAGTCAGAACACTGGTCCTACACTTAATAATTAACTCCCTTCTTTTGATATACTAGTACATATTACATATCTATCTATATCTATATCTATCTATATATCTCCCTACTGCTTGTAATTTCCACTCCATGTATCTGATGAATTGTTTTTTACCCACAGAAGCTTATGCCCAAATAAATCTGTTAGGCCAGGTCTACACTAAAGGGTAAGGTCGACTTAAGACATGCAACTCCAGCTATGTTAATTACATAGCTGGAGTCAACAAATCATAAAACATGTTTTAATGCCATCTAGACAGTGGGAGGTCGATGGGAACAAACACTCACGTCGGCTTCCCTTAGTCCTTGTGAGGAGCAGGACTGCCAGCAACAAACGGGGGAGCCCTCTCAGTTCAAATTAATGGGTCTTCACTCGACCTGCTAAATCGAACGCCAGAGGACCCCAGCAACATTGATCTTCTACATAGTGTAGAGACAATAGGGATGTAAAATTTCGATTAATTGGCTAATCGAATAGTCAATGCAATTAGCATCGACTATTCAATTAGTCGATAGGGATGCCTCCACCTTTGAAGTGTAGCAACAGCCCTAGGGTGAAAGGCAAAAGTGCTGCAGGGAGCATGGGGGCCAGTGGGGGACTCAAGAAGTCCCTCACTGGCCCTCTGCTCCCTGGTATCAGACTCCACGCGGCGTTTCAAAGCGGCAGCATTGCATGGATCCCGGGATCAGCGGGGGACTCTGCCGACCCCAGGCTCCATGCGGCGCTGCCGCTTTGAAACGCTGTGTGGAGCCCGGGGTTTGGCCTTGGGCTCCATGCAGTACTGTCGCTTTGAAGCACCCCCTCCTCTTCCCCTTGCCCCGCTTGTTCCCTCTTACGGATAGAGGCAGCAGGGGGAGGGAGGGAGTGACTAGTCATTCACATCCTTAGTTGACATGGCCCTTGTCTCTAAGGTGCCACAGAACTCCTCGTTTTTACGGTAGAGGACAGAAAAAGTAAGAAAAATGAGAGAAAGTGGGTGGGAAGGGGAGAGAGAGTGTATCTGTAGTGGAGAAGAGGCAATAATAAATGTCTGGTGTGGGATGAATGAGGAGAGAGCATGCAACTCAATGGACAGGGAGGAGAGAGTAAGAATGAGAGAGTGAAGATATAGATGGAATAAGGGAGAATACAAGGCCAAGAGTGGGAAGAGATCAAGCCCACAGGCTTTACTTCTGAGCTTGAATGATCAGTGACGCATTCCAAACACAGAGAAACAAAAAGAGCAGGAACTTTGGCTTAGCCTCTGGCTTAACCAGCCCCCAGTATGGGTCTCTCTACAAAGGAATCACTTGTAACAAAACAAACAGCTTAAAAGAGTAAATGCTATGAGAGTGCACAAACCCATCTGCTATTTTTTTACCCTGGAAACCTTTTGCAGGGTTTGAATATTTCTTTTAAAAATAACATTTTAAAGGAACGAAACACAAACACATTACCAATTTCTTTTTTTTCTTGAAGATACTGTGCAGTCATATCCTAAAAATATGCTGCTGTTTGCTAAATAAATGGGAAATGAGTAACTGAAATGCATGTGTGTTACTGTAAACTTGTCACCTACAACTAACTAAAAGCCCCTGAATAAAAGCCATTTAAAATTTGCATATCTCATGCCCTTGGACATATGCTAAAAAAATCTAATTTTACAGCGCATGAAGTCAACTTCCTGCCAAGCTTTGTCTCTAACAAAACACTTTGCGCAATAACATGCTTGATATTCAGATTTCAAGATCCAAGCACATTTTGCCTCCAGAAAGAATGTTGGCCTTGAAACTTTTGCATGATGACTGGTTTATCTATCTGAGCAGCACATTAACCCCTAATCTTGAAATGCCCTGTCCTATTTCTGAATAAAGAAATATTTACGCCTCTGATCATTATTACCTCTGAGAGAGATAATCATTTCAGGAAATGAACCATCAAATTAGAATTTTTTTACTCACTTTTTTTGCAACATATCCATGCAGTTGGTTTGATGTGAAATGATGCCTAGTGCTCCAAGAATACAAGTAATAAGAAACCATTTATACTACACATCAGGAAGGGTAATTTGCTCAAATCCATAACAATGAAAAAGTAAGAAATAGAACATTTACTCAACGCAGATATAATAACAGCCTGTATAACAATATATTCAAGAAAGAAGAGATAAAGATGAGTTACTAACATCATAGATCAATGCTAACTATTCTTCCCATACAGCAACACATTTAAAATGGAAAGATACTGTACACGCTAATTCAGCAGTCCTGCAGGTTTTTTTTTTAAACTAGTGACAGGAATTCAAAAACCATGCATCTGGGATAAAAGAGCTTTGACTAATGCACAGAAATATAATGAATCCACTGACATATAAAATGGTACCACCATGTAAAGACTAAGTCCTGCAATTCATAGCACATGGATGGACTTCTTAGCCCTGTTTAGTAGTACTGATTGTGGACCAGCTTCCATAGTTAGTATTGCAAAGGTGCAGGATTACACCTACAGTAAAACAGTTTTCTAAAGAATATAGGAGATACTGTATGTACACAGTGGATATGAAAAAGTTGTTGTTTCTAATTAAGCAAACACAGTAACAGTGGCTTCAGTCAGGGACCAAAATTATTTCACTCTTCCCTTCACTCTCTAATGTAAAATCTTTCCCCAGATTCAGTATGTGATAGTTGGCAGACTCATCCAGGTTGGAAAAGACCACCTAGGCAATCCTCCTGCATCATGGTAGGACTTTCCCCAGTGTAGCAAACCACTCAAAGAAGTCGTATTGAAGTAACTGATATTTATCTGGTGGGCAGGAGGAAGAGGGGTTTTTTTTAGAGGAGTGGGGAACTTTCGTTAGCTTACTTCCCATCACTACCGGTGATTGGGATGGGGCTGGCCTTCTGCTGTGGGCACCAGAAACCCCTGCCCTGCTACTGGCCCCAGTCTCTCCCACCCACAGTGTTTAGGGACGCATGTGCCCCATTTTGCCCCATGTGTTGCCTATGCTTCTACAACATATCCTCCATCCCACTTGCCATCATTTGGCATTATCTTCTTTTTCCTGTATCCACAAGCTCTAATGAAACTTCCTTGACGCAGGAGCTCCTGCACATCTCCCCATCTCACAAACTAGGGATGTAAAATCCCATTTAATTAGTTAACTGGTTAAACATTAACCGGAGTGGCTCCCATGCTGCAGGCAAGGGCTGCTGCAGCCCAGATGCTTCCAGCCCTATATGGGCTGGGAGGTAGCAACTGGAGGAGACTACCAGCTCCCAGCCCACATGCATTAGGAGTTGTCAGCTTTGCACAGGCTGGAAGCCAGCAGCCCTGAAGGGCTGGAGCAACCTTCTGCCCGCAGCGGGTCAAGGGTGGGGGGCTGCTCCCAGGTAACGGTTAACTATTAGCTGGTAAGCATCACCAGATTCATATAAGCAACCATCTTGGGCAGAGGTTCAGGATGATCAAGAATGTGATTTTTGATAAAGCATTCAAGATGTCCATGTATATGTCTTCTTGTTCAATATTAATAATCAATTATATTTTCAGAAGGAGATGAATTATAGTAAGAAAATTAGTAACAGTTTTTGCGTGAGTAGATGGAAAGCCCATGGTACTTCCTTTGTCTGATCTGTTTTAATTATTTTTTTTCTCTTCTGGCAGCACCTTAACTTCTTACAACAGTTACAAAATCCTTCTTATTCCTCACTTATAGCTGATTGACAAATTCAAAACCTACCAGTTTATCCAATTCTGTTACCTCAGTCAAAGGAAACCACTTCTAGCTTAACTTAATCTTGCACAAGATGGAATTTGTTATTTATGTTATGTACCTGCTGTTTTTAAACAGAAGCTACCACCTGGTATGGGACTAGATCTGCGGTGCTGCATTTCTCTTTCTGAGCTTGTTTTTATTTGGTTGGATTCCTTGCACTTATCAGTACCCGGAGTTCCATAACTGTTCTCTTATTACTTTATATTGATTGTGTCCTGGTGTTACAAGGAACTTTTAAAGCAGTAAATTATGTTTGTGGGCTGGTTTATCGATCCAAAACTTTAAAACATGTCTTGGCCTGATCTACTAAACCCAAGGCACTGATGACTTAGACGTAGTTTATACTGTTAGTTATGGAAATACACTTACACGTTCAATAAGATCAGGATATTTATTTTCATCAGATATTTTAATCCTGAATATGCAAAACAAAAACTCAGTTTTCAAAAGGTTTGTGAAACCACTTTAAATGTATCTAACTGCTCATGATTATAATTAATACAATAATAATACTTTGCACATGTATTCCAGTTGCATGGGGAAAATCCTTTGCAAATGTTAACTTTTAAGTCTCATAAAACCTCTCTTCTGGTAATGAAATAATATTACCCATATATTACAGATGGGGAAACCGAGGCACAGAGACTCTGAATGATCTGCCAACCAAGAAATCTGTAGCAGCATCAGGAACAAAACCAAGATCTCCTGATATTCAGTCTTTCTTCTCTAATGAGAGCACAACCCAAAAAAGAAAATTAAATGTGATTAAATGCTGCATTCCAGCCTTGGGCTTCATTTACTATTTACTCAAGAGGATATTTTCAAGGAGAATGTGGCGAATTATCAAAGTGGAATAATGATCCAATGATCTTACATGTGGGATCATGTCAAAAACATAACTCTGATAAACCATTTATTCTGTTAATGTTCTCGCAGTATGAATTAAAAAGAAAGAAACAGATATACCGAAAAAAGAAACATTTCAACTGAAATATGCTCTATTATTAGCATATTTCTTCTGGTGTCAATCTGGTCATCCTTTTGGGGTTCTGATTTAAGTTTATATTTATTTGTTCTACTGCAGTAGTGCTGAGAGGATCCTTTGGTGCAAGATCCTGCACACGCGCATGCACACACACACACACGAAGACATGGTCCCTTAGTTCTAAATTTTAAAAGTAATTTTCTTCACAATTTACAATCCAATAATTTTCTTCAACTCACAAAATACAGCAGCATTTTTTCATTTGACATTTTCTGCTGCTCTGAGTGTAAAATTCACTATCACGGACCCATACGGAGTTATTTCAAGAGAAGGGACACAGGAGAGACAGGAGTGTATCGGAAGTCAGGCTACATGACATAATTTGGGTGAATTAAGGAGCTATTATATTGGGTCCCAGCTCAATGGCTGAACTTGAAGTACAGTAGTTTTACAGGAAAGAACAGTAAGCAGGTGAACTGGAAGAAGGTGGCAAGGAAAGGTGATAACCAGGAGATAAAACTGAAGCATGAACTGGGATATCACTCAACTAGAGTAGTTTTAAGCACATTCAGTCAGACACTGTTGCCTTTATGTTTCATTGGAAGCACAGACGGAGAAATTTTCAAAGCCAGGTGCCTAACTTCATTTGTGCATTAAAAAAATCTTCCTTGCTCATGTCTAAATTGGACACAAAAGGAAAATGGTTCTTGTGCATATGCTTCTTGAGGAAAAAAATTATTTGAAAAATCTACCACAAGGTGATATAAGAAATCACCAGTACTTTTAGCCAAGTGTAGGAGGGCGTCAACGCATCAACTCCAGATATTATACACTAGAATTCTCTGCTTGAGAGTTAACTGCACCGTATTAGTTCATTTACCCACACTTGATTCTTTTTGTCATCTGCAACAGACTGAAACAACTCATTATGCTGGACTATTACAGTATAAGTACTACTGAATAACTGTGTCAGGCCTACCAAATCTCAATCCTCCATCTCAGCCTCTGTACTAATTTTTCCTGCTCCAGATATCATCAATCTATTGCTAAAATATTTCCATTTATAGCGCCCCCTCTCCACCTGGTTACCTTCTGTAAAGCCAATCTGCTGACAGGTTTTGATGGATAGGTCTGAGTTCTTCTGGATCCAGGCACCCACTCAACTTTATTTTTTCCGATGGATTTATTTGGCGGTGCCTCCACCCCCCTCACTCCTTCCTGGCAGGGTCACCAGGGCAGCTTGGGAGGAAAATTCTAACCAAATACAGGGTAATCCCCATGTATTTGCCAGATAGTTGGAGACTCCCAGAAAATAACACAAACACATACACTATAATAAACACAATTATATTAAACCGGAGACAAATATAACAGAACAAGGTAAAACACTATTTTTAGGGTCACCGGTGCCCAGCAACTGTAAGGTTAGTGTCCCGTTGGTGCACGCGTACTTTGTTGGGGCCCTTGATGACTTTTGACCACAAAATTCTTCTCTGCAGTGGTTTAGCAGTGGGGCTGACTGGGTCCAGTACAGCCCAAAGGACTCACAAGTGGGAGAAGGCAGTAACTCCCTCCACAGGTTTAATATGCAGCAGGTAATAAAATCACCAAATTCCCTGACTTACTAACTAAAAGATGGTGCACTCACACACTCCATGAATGAGCCTCAGGTTCAGAGATGACTCAGTCACTGCAGAGGGGCTGGTCTCTTCTGGCAGGGATCCTCTTCAGGCAGGAATCAGGCTGCTACGGTCCCAGAATTTCCCCTCACCACAAAGGGGTGCAAGGCTCAAGGTGCAGGCCACACAACTGCACCAAAATTCAAACCATAACCTCCTACCCCAGCATTCTGACATGCACACAGCAGGCAGCAGCCCCAAACCAGCAGACAGTGCAGAGCTGACCATGCGGTGACTGGTCTCACCCAGGAAGCTGGAGAGCCAACTCAGCCTGGCTGGGGAAGCCTCCCAACAAACTCCACAAACTGGGAATCAACAGTGGAGAAATAAAACCCAGCTGAGGGAGCCTACCTTCAGGTCCCTAGAGGCTAGTTCTCAGGGGGAAACCCTGCATGCAGGCCTGGGGCTTTATAGCTCCCACACAGCCAGCCTGCCCCTTGCCCTGACTGGCTCCAGACTCTACAAACCATGGCTCCTCCTTCCCCTCCTCCACTCTCTGGGAGGGGCATCTCACTGCCTATGGGTTGCCGGGCTGACTCTGGCCCTGGTAGGGAGGGGGAGCCAAGGCAAACTCAGTGTGCCTCTCCCTGAGCTACCAGCAGACAGAGCCCCAGGAATCTAGGGAATCTCCTTGGGGGTTACACATTGTCTGAATCAAGCAGTCAGGACATCTTATTTAAAGTGTAGACTTTGCATGCAAAAGTCAATAGCAATGTGGCCTCCAGAGCTACTACTTCAAGGCAACAATGTTTGTTTTGCTTTTCCAACAACTAGAGTCCATTCTATTTACAACACTCAAGCTATGTCTAGACTGCACTGCTTTTCCGGGACACCTCCCGGAGCGTGTCCGCTTTTTCGGAATAATTTTCAAAAAAGCGGACACACTCTTTCGCCATCCCTGTAAACTTCATTTTACGAGGAATAAGGGATGTGTCAAAAGACCACTTTTTTCCAAAATTTAGCACCGTGACATGCGCCAAATTTTGGAAAAGCCTCTTTCGACAGTAAAGCAGAAAAAGATACGCAATTTGTGTACCGCAAATTGCGTTTCTTTTTCCGACTTACCCTTGCAGTGTAGACCTAGCCTCACATGTAGGATTACCATATTTCAGGTTGGGGCTATTTTTGAGCTGCTATGTCTTCTTGGCAAAAATTTCAGGCATTGCCTATGATTTGAAAAATCCACTTGGACTGAGGATGGAGCCTCAAAAAAAGAATCAGTGTCTGGGAAATCCCAGACATATAGTGACTCTACTCATCCAGTGACTCTCCACTGTGGTTTGTGCCTATGAATCATTAAGAGGATCTGACAAAAGTGTCATATGTTATTTCTTTGCTACATATTACATTAGAAAATCTGTACTAATGAGCTCAGTAAACTTCTCAAATGGTGATTTAAATCACATTACACACAAGAGATGAGAAGTTAGCTGTTTAACCTGTACAACAGGGTTGAAACCATAGGCACCAGCTTCCTCCACGCCCAGGAGGTGCTCAACCCCCCCACTCTGCCCGGCTTTGCGCCCACCTAACTCCTTTCCCCAAGCTCCCACCCCCATCCAACTTCTTCACATCCCCACTCAGATCCCCACACAACTCACATCCCCACACAACCCTGACCCACCCCACTCCATCCCTTCCCCCAATTCTGCACCCCACCCCACCTCTTCCTGCACACTCCCCTAAGTGTGCCCCATCCCTGCTCCTTCCCCTTCCTCCTAAAGGATCCTGCTCACTGTGACACAGCTGACTGCTCTGAGTGGGAGACACCATGAGGGAGGGGGAG
Organism: Rafetus swinhoei; assembly: GCA_019425775.1. Classification (NCBI taxonomy): domain Eukaryota; kingdom Metazoa; phylum Chordata; order Testudines; family Trionychidae; genus Rafetus; species Rafetus swinhoei. The sequence continues at coordinate 120,211,912 of CM033449.1, forward strand.
GAGTCAACTATCAGGGTGGAAGGTGGGGGGAATAAGCTGGCTGCCAGTGAGTGCTAAGTGCACACTAATTTTTTCTGTGGGTTCTCCAGTCCCAGAGAACCCCTGGAGTCAGTACCTATGGTTGAAACTACATGATTTATTAACACAGTAGGCCTGATTCTAACCTGTTACTAGTTTTTCAGCAGTATCCCCTCACTGACTTTAATGGTCTGCTCTCCCTTGGCATTAGGGGGAGCTCAGAATCAGGCCTAACATTGCATTAGTGACATAACACAATCAAGCCTATCATTACACCACTAGACAAGGAATGTATTGATGGGTACTGTAAATAGCATTTCCTATGTAAAAGTCTGGCACACTATCTGTAAAAATGTAGGATTCTCCTGCCTTTGAGACTTCTTAGTAGTGTTTTCTGATTGCCTGAGGGTATCAGTGGGTATTATATAATCTGACTTGCAGAGACTTGTAATCTGAATTGTTTCTATGGAAACAAGTGCTGGAGTGGTTATGGCTGAAATCTTATTATCTGCCACGAGTAATAGCTCTAACCTTGGCATAGTCATTCATCTCCTGTGCTCCCAGCCAATGGCTCTGAAAAGGAGCTGCATCTTCTGAACACCTGCTCTCATTTTATAAATGTCACCTTGAATTTCTCCAAACTTTTATAATAAAAAAACCAACAACCCCAAAACAAAACAAAAACCTGTCTCATTAGTGTCATCAGTAAGCTCAACAATTTCTGTTTGTCCAGAGTCTATATTCCTTCCTTGCCTAACATAGGGAAAAGAAAGCATACTAAGACCTATATATGCATGTAGGTCTTGGTCAGTTTGCTTTCTGACCAAGGTGGACCTTGGGTTTGACTCAACTCAACTTTGCCACTCCTGCATTTGGGAGCAGGAGTAATTCATGGTGGAGAAAGTTGATAAAGGAGAATATCAAGAGATGTTTTCCCCCTGTATTTCTGCACAAATACCCACATGGGAGATTCTAGATTATGGTTTGCAAGAATATTCACACATGTGATTCTGAAATTTGCTTTCCACAAATATTAGTGCTATTAATATTGGATTACTTTTTTTACAGAAAGTGAAAACAGAGCATGCACCTCAGATCCTACAGTTTCAGATATCCTATCTCTTGCTAACAAGATGTATTTAAGTTGTAAGAATCCCATGCACTGCTATAGGCTGGGGACCAACCGGCTAAGCAGGAGTTCTGCAGAAAAGAACTTGGTGATTACAGTGGATGAGAAGCTGAGTCAACAGTGTGCCCTTGTGGCCAAGAAGGCTAATGGCATATTGGGCTGCATTAGTAGGAACATTGCCAGCAGATTGAGGGAAGTGATTATTCCCTTCTCTTCCGCACTGGTGAGGTCACATATGGAGTATGTGTTCCATTTTGGGTCCCCCATTACAGAAAGGATGGGGACAAATTGGAGAGAGTCCAGCAGAGAGCAACAAAAATCATTAGGAACTAAGGCACATGATTTATGAGGAGAGGCTGAGGGAACAGGGCTTATTTAGTTTGCAGAAAAGAAAAATTAGGGTGGATTTAATAGCAGCTTTTAAGGGAGCACCCTAATGGGATGTTCCAAAGAGGATGGAGCCAGGCTATTCTCAGTGGTGGCAAATGACAGAACAAGCAGCAATGGTCTCAAGCTGCAGTATAGAGGTCTAGGTTGCATATTAGGAAAAAAACTATTTCACTGGGAGGGTGACGAATGGAATGGGTTGCCTAGCGAGGTGGTGGAATCTCGAATATCAGGGGTTTTTAAGTCCCAGCTTGACAATGCCCTGGCTGGGATGATTTAGCTGAGATTGGTTCTGCTCTGAACAGGATGTTGGATTAGATGACCTCCTGAGGTCTCTTACAAACCTAATCTTTCATGATTTTATTATTCTAAATATACAGTTATGTCTGCACATTCATCCTGTTTTCTAGATATAAGTGTCTCACTACAGCACAAAGGTGTTGCAAATGTTTTATAGAAACATTTATGTGAATTAGTACTACAATCTGCTGTATACTTTTAAAGTGAGTATCACTTAAGTTGACAGCAAACAAACACTGGCTAGGCAGCTTTTATATTTAGCACTCTCCTAAGATACTTGAAATCTTTTCTTCCCTGAAATCCAAAATTGGTTTTATAGGATTGCATAGTGGGAAAAATAATGTATTAAAACAGAAAAATAATATAGATGAAATATGGATGAAACAATTGTCTTTGTTTATATATTACCTTATCACAAGTTGCAAGTGTATGTAGATAGATAGACAGACAGACAACCATTTAGTTTAGACTAACTTTTTATATAAGTCTTATAAAAACAGTAACTAAATCAAATATCTGAATCATGTTTCACTTTTTAATATCTTCATATATGCTCCCATAAAGCTGAATGCTTCACAGTTAGAAATTTATGATGGCATTTCTGTTTATTGGCACAGTAAAACACTAGTCATCTTAATATCTCTGGATATAAAATGGCAGTCTGTTTTTAAACATGTATCCTTTCCCAGTCATGGAAAAAATATTTCATTTGCTTTTGAACAGTCTTTTACTTTTTTGTAGTTTTTATTTTTAATTCTCTTCTCCCCTCCTTCATTACCAGCCTTAGAAGAGAGAGAAGGTGGGTATACAGTAGCACTGTTATACAAGCTGTCCATCTACACAATTCTGTTTCACTTATATATCTTAGAAAACTGGCACACCGCCACATGAACACAAGAGCATAAAGGACTGCAAGGAAAAGACAAGAAGCAGCATCACAAGTATTTGTAGGCATGTCTGGTGGAAGACATCTGCTCTGAGCTTTCAGTCATGCACCTGTAAAGCATGTTTTTGGTTCCTGCAAAACAGGATTAGTATTACACATTATGTGCAGTATATAGTGAGCCTCACATTTCTATTAATCTACACATCCTTTATGATTTTAATTTACTAATGCTGATTAATTATCTCCTAATTATATTCACTTTAAAACATCATATGATTCAATGCAAGAAAAATACGCCAACATACTACAATGTTGTGATAAAAAGTATTGAGACTGAAAAGGATCTGATATCAAACAATAGCTGGCATATAAAAACTGTTTTATGTCCACTAGAATTATTCTCTATTAATTCTCATGCAAATCCTCCCAACGGGGTACGCAGGCTGAAAGGATGTGAATTCAACAAGATAACTAAAGATTCTGCTACTTTTTGAAATTACATCAAAATGATGTGGATTGACAATATAGTATAGAAAACAAGGCTCAGGATGTGTATTGCTTTGCACAGAGATTGTGAAATCCTCTTCCATAAAGACATCTGTTCATAAAACAGGCCAAATTGCAAGTGTAGCTGCACCACTGGACAATTAAGCACCAGCTACAATCTTTGATATCACTACAGCTAGGAGAGGCATAAAAAGTATCCCTGGTTTCAATAAAGTGGGTTTTCATGAGTAAACAGCAGGTAACATGGGACTATTGTGTATCTTTTTCTGTCACTCGAAAGTTCCTTCCATTTGCAGGTGACAGAGATAACAAACAAATAATAAGCACCAGAACTGTGATGTACTTCACCATTTTGTGGATGCTTTGGATAAACAAATATAATATTGGGGATTGGTGTGGCACCGAACAATAAATTAGCTGTAGCAAATCTTGATTTTATTTATTATTCTGAATACTAATGGTTGAATCAGATATCATACTCTGTGATATTAAGTAAGGTGATCCAACTGATTGAGAAATGCTATTTTAACGCATTTGTATATTTAACCCACACAGTACTGTTTAAAGAAAAATAGCTGGTGCTCTTTTATATCCCTCTATAAACAAGAAATACAAAATAAACCTACTTGCCGATAGCATGAGGCAGTTCCATGCCACATATACATACGATATGATGGGGACTGATTTAGCTACAACTACTCAAGAGAGAGATCTTGGAGTCATTGTGGATAGTTCTCTAAAAACATCCACTGAGTGTGCAGCAGCAGTCAAAAAAGCAAATAGAATGTTAGGAATCATTTAAAAAGGGATAGAGAGTAAGACAAAGAATATCTTACTGCCTCTGTATAAAACCATGGTGTGCCCACATCCTGAATACTGCGTACAGATGTGGTCACCTCATCTCAAAAAAGATATATTAGCATTGGAAAAGATTCAGAAAATGTCAACAAAAATGATTAGGGGTTTGGTCCCATATGAAACGAGATTGAAAAAACTTGGATTTTTCATCTTAGAAAAGAGGAGACTAAGGGAGGATATGATAGAGGTCTATAAAATCATGACTGATGTGGAAAAAAGTGAATAAGGAAAAATTATTTACTTATTCCCACAATTCAAGAACTAGGGGTCACCAAATGAAGTTAATAGGCAGCAGGTTTAAAACAAACAAAAGGAAGTTTTTCTTCACTCAGCGCATAGTCAACCTGTGCAACTCCTTGCCAGAGGATGTGGTAAAGACTAGGGTTCAAAAAAGAGCTAGATAGATTCACGGAGGTTAGGTCCATCAATGGCTATTAGCCAGGACGAGTAGGACTGGTGTCCCTAGCCATTTTTGTCTGTAATAGAGTGACAGGAGAAGAATCACGTGTTCCCTCCCTCTGGCATTGGCCACTGTCGGCAGACAGGATACTGGGCTAGATAAACCTGTGGTCTGACCCAGTATGGCCGTTATGTTCAGACTCTTGTCTAGTTAAATTTATTCCACATAAATTATTAAAACACATTCTCTTTCTATTAGTTAACTTAGTGATCATGATAGGTATCGCATTGAGTTGGCAGTGGAAAGCATGTCCTATTATTCCATAGCAAAAGCAACTGGCTAAGGTTCTCCACCACGACCCTGTTCCATTTGTGTGCCAATTCACTGATATACAAGGCCTGGCAAAGTAAGAAAGTTTTCTTGTCTTCACGGCCACTCAGCTCATAGATTATTTAAGTGTGATGAATTGCTCTAATATAATTATATTAGATAGTTCTTCTTCCAGATCTGATGGTGCTCAGTATCTGTGGGATTTGCTCAGCACCTTCCAGGATTGAGCAGATAGTGCACAATTCCTCGATAACGTGATTTGAAATACAAAACCTAATTGCCCTGCCAAGAGTATTAACATGAACCAGATTTTATATATAAATTAAAAGATAGACTGACTCATTCATTCTTGTTTATAAAAGATAATGACATTAATGACACATGGATACATTTTATGTATTTTATATTATCCCTTCTTAGTTTTCCTTGCCCCAAAAAAGCACAGTGAATACTGAAAAAGGCATTTTTATTCATCAGGCTGCCAAACAACTTTGTCAGAGTAGTGAAAACTTGTTATAGAGGCATTTTGAGAGATAACTCTGGTATATGCTACTGAGCAAAACCCAGGCCAAGATTACAAATTCCTGGCCAAGAAGGAAAGGAAAAAGAAAAAAAAAAGCTAAATATTGATATTAACTCTTTGAGCTAAATATTAATATAGCATAACAATAGAATCTCTTCACCACTTAGGAAGTAAAGAACAGTTCTATAATAAACCACTACGGTAGTTACTCTATGTCAGAAAGGTGAATTTTAACAATGTAAGCTGATATTTTCTTTTCCTTTATTACTAAATTATTAGAGATAAGACAGCAGGAGTCTTTCTAAATAACCTGTTAGCACTTTGCTAAATTGACCAGTATAGCCACAGACATAGCTTAAAAATTTGGAAACCAACATTAAGAAAAAATGGACCCACCATCATGTTTATGCAGTCAATCTTTAGTCAGCACTAAAATGGGGGTGGGAGCTACTTCAAGAATTAATGGTGGAGATGCGGCATCTGGGAAGGAGGTTTGGTGCAGAAGGGAGCTTGCGGTAAGGTATTGGGGTACAGGAGAAGGTATGGGGTGTGGGAGGGAGTTTGGGTGAAAGAGGCAGTTGTGACCCAGGGCAGGGGACTAAGGTGCAGGGTAGGGATTGTAAGCGACTAGTCAACTATCCGATAAGCATAAGTATGACTATCTTATCGGATAGTTGACTAATCCTGATAGAGGCAGCAAGTGGTGGGGGGGGAGCAGGTGCTAGTGCTGGGGGGAGCCTGGTTAAAAGCACCATCCCCCCCAGCACCATCTCCACGGCGGAAGCAGGGGTGAAGAGGGGACTGGGCGTGAGCTGGGAATCAGCTGAGTCCCAGCTTGCACCCAATTCAAGATGCTGCGCCCCTGCTTTTTAAATGTATTAAGAGCCTACCTGGCTGGTGCACAGCTGGGTGACCCAGCACGAGCTGGGAATCAGCAGGGTCCCCCAGCTGCGATGCAGCCTTTTAAATGTATTACGAGCCAGCAGGCACAGCAATTTATGGCAGCTATTTATGGGAGGAAGGGCTGGGGCTGGGCTGCCCAGCTCCCATGACCCATGGGTGAGGGGGGAGCTAGGGCTGCGCTGTCCAGCGCTCCCAGCTGGCTGACCGGCAGCTCTTGGGGTAAAGGGATCAGGGCTGCTGGCTGGTGGCCACCCACCTGGACAGTACTGCTGCCACCACTCACCACATGGCAGCTCCAGCCCCGTTCGGGGCCGCCCAAGCAGCCACCCTGGCCATGCAGCTCTGGCCCCGGCCACCCAAGCAGCCGCCACCAGCCATGTGGCTCCAGCCCCGGCCGGGACCGCATGAGCAGCTGCCCGTGGCCACGTGGCCCCACCAGCTGGGCCACCACCTTCTGCCCTCCATAGCTGGACTCGGAGCCAGCGAGGCTGCCCCAGCAGCCTCATTGCGTCCTGGCTCCAGCCGGAGTAGACAGGAGCAGGGCAGCCTGCTCACCCTCACGCAAGCCTGCCAGGCTGCCGCCACCACCACTCACTTTCCGTTCCAGCAGGAAAGTGAGTGGTGGTGAGTGCTGCTGTGTGGCTCTGCAGGTGAGGTGCGCGGGCCTAAAATTTGTTGTGTGTAGCCGCACAACTTAGAGGGAACCCTAGTTGTGACCTGGGGTAGAGGATTGGGGTGCAGGATCTGGGAGGGGATATGGGTGCAAGAGGAGGGGGCAGAGGGTTTGGGTTATCTAGGGTGGGGAATAGAGGGTTGGGGTGACAGAGGCAGGCTCCGGTCGGGAGACTTATCTGTCAGCTCCCAGTCAGCAGCCTTCTCAGGCAGATTCCCTGCCTGCCCTGCCTCTGCACTAGCTGTAGGGGCCATGTGGTCTTTGAATAGCTACAAACCTGAGCATTTGAATAGCTATGGAAACTGGCCATTGGGATTGTGTTTGGGGCGGGGGCAGCATGTGAAGCCTCTCTCCCCTCCTCTGGCTCCCAGATATTAAACAGAGCTCCACAGCAGCTGCTTTTCTCAGTGACTTATAGAGGGGGGAGCAGGCAGGGAGTCTGCCTGAGGCTCCCCAATGCATCCATGGGCCTGATCCAATGGCTTGGTGGGTGGCCCATGGGCTATCTTTTGCCCAGGGCTGATCTAAAGTATGAGTGCTTACATACAATTTATACTATATGAGTACCTCAGGTACAATAGTGATGGGGTCAAGAAAGAGCAATTTTTTGTGTATTCATGACCTTGTCAATTAATTATCACCTTCACTGCCCAGGCTTACATCTGCTAACTTCATTCACACTAGTCATCCTAGAAGAACAGGGTTATTCAAAAGCAAAATAAGCAGAATTTGGCAAACAATTAGTTATATAACCCTTTTAAAATGCAGCCCATGCTGTACTCTAATTCTTGAACCAGATTAGCGTGCTTGAAAGGAATAAATGCACTTGTGCTGTAATACTTACTTTACTAAAATATGTAATACTAAATTTGTTTACCCCAGTAACGGACAAGAGGAGTGCTGGCCAGCATTTGGTGACTAAAGGGTTAAACTCAGAGAGCTAGGGGGTGTTGTCAGGGATCCAGGAGAGCCAATGGGAAAGGGTGTTGAAATTTGAATTGAAAAGATATACCTGCCTGCTGTTTTCTTTTTACTGTTTTCTTTAAGCGAGGAGTTAGGGAAACAAGATGAACTGAACCAGGCAGAACTACCATGCCCACAAGGAATACTGGGCGTGGAAATTAACTGGATCTTGAGGCACCGATTGTAAGTAGATAGGAAAATGTCTATTTAGTCATGATCAAGTTATTTTCTTTGTTTTGTTGTTTAGTTAAACTTCTCTGTGCTAATTCCATTCCCCTCCCCCCCCACTGTATCTAAGCTATAGCCCAGAAATACCATTTTTCTGTGTTTTATTCTGTTCTTTTCTCAGTTGATCTGCAACACCAAGCAACCAAGTATGCTTTCTTTTTATGCTTCATCTTTTTAAGCATATATTTTTATTTTGTTAATAAAATCACCTTTTTTTAAGGCAGAGATTTGATTCCTGTGTCCTGGGAGGGAACAGGAGGCCTGTGTATGCATGCCTAAGACTGAGAGGTCAGATATCAGAGATTGCAGTTTGTTTTCTCTCTCTCTCTCTTCTTTTTCCCCAAGATCTCTCTTGTGAAAAAAAGAGCTTGGGGATACCTAGTTGGAAGAAGTTTAAGTACAGCTGTACAGCTGTGTACAGATGTGGTCTCCTCACCTTAAAAAAGATATTTTGGCCTTGGAAAGGGTTCAGAAAAGGGCAACTAAAATGATTAGGGGTTTGGAACTGGTCCCATATGAAGAGAGGTTAAAGCAACTGGGACTTTTCAGTTTAGAAAAGAGGAGACTGAGGGGGGATATGATAGAGGTATATAAAATCATGAGTGGTGTAGAGAGGGCGAATAAAGAAAAGTTATTTATTAGTTCCCATAATAGAAGAACTAGAGGTCACCAAATGAAGTTAATGGGTAGCAGGTTTAAAACTAATAAAAGAAAGTTCTTCTTCACACAGCGTGTAGTCAACCTGTGGAACTCCTTGCCAGAGGAGGCTGTGAAGGCTAGGACTATAACAGAGTTTAAAGAGAAGCTAGATAATTTCATGGAGGTTAGGTCCATATAAGGCTATTAGCCAGGGGATAGAAATGGTGTCCCTGGCCTCTGTTTGTCAGAGGCTGGAAAAGGATGGCAGGAGACAAATCGCTTGATCATTGTCTTCGGTCCACCCCCTCTGGGGCACCTGGTGCTGGCCACTGTCGGCAGACAGGCTACTGGGCTAGATGGACCTTTGGTCTGACCCAGTACGGCCGTTCTTATGTTCTTATAAGTGCTTCTTCCTGGGTCTAAAAAGAAGAAGAATTTTTTTATACTTGATGGTGGCAGTCTATCTGCCAAGGCCAGGGCCAGGGACTCTGTGACCCTGGGCAGCTTTTAAGCAGAAACCTATAGAGGAAAGGTATTTTTAAGGTCTCTTGCGGGCCCCCACTTTCTGCATTCAGAGTGCTAGAGTGGGGAACAGACTTGAAAACCTCAACATCCATTTGAGAAGCTAGGAGCATTTAAAAAGTAGTATCATTATTTCCGTTTTACAGATGATTAAACTGAGAATCAGGGAAGCTAAGTGATGTGCCACTGTAACACTGCAAGCCAGTAGCAAAGTCTGGAAGAGGACTCAAGTCACCTGAATTCCAGTCCCCCAAAATCTTGAAGTCATGATTCCTCCTACAGTAAATTGAGCTTCCTAAATTGGGTGTCCCTTGTTCCTTGCTGAGATTTTATCCACATCTCTCTCTTACTTTTATATTACTAAGATACCTGCCACTTTTCACATTCAGGCATTATTATGTATCACATTTCAAATGAGTGCTATGAACTTTGCAGAGAGGCAAAAAATATTTGGTCTCTGCCCCCAAAGAATTTATAATCCAGCTACTTCCCAATATGGATATCCTGGAGAAGTAGCACATAGAAAGAGAATCTTTTTAATTGAGAAAACCCAACTCATGGTGTTTTGACCAAATTATGTAGATTCCCAGATAACCAGAAGAAACTACTATAAATACACTTGAGATAGGCTGAAGTTGTTCCAGAACTTTGTCATGCTGGTTTACCACACATTCATGCAGCATTACAACTTTATATCAAATACCACAGAAGTAACATATCTTCCCAAATCAGAAGAAATATCATAGGCTGTATCTCCGGACATTTACAAGGCATATTGACATACAAACATGGAAAGCAAGACATAAGACTAGAATTCTTATATGTGTTTCCATTGTCCTACAGTCCAGATATTAGCCTGATGTTCTGCAGATTTAGAACAAGATAATGTCACTGATTTCACTTAGCATTTGAGGGTCTATCAATATGTGTAGCAAGACTATCACTCATAGCAAACATACATTTCATAAGCCTGTATCAAAATGTTATATGTTAATTTAATTTTCGGACCCACATCAATGGACACAGCTTAAGAGTTTTACTCCCTTGTAGTATTTCTAGTTGCTGTGACCACCCTCTTGTTTCCATTGTAAATGTTTTTTGTAACTCTCTAGCTTCACTGTATTGTTCCAGAATTAATCACTTTGATCTGACATATCTAGGGAGATAAAAGAAATTGCTTTATATTTATTACCATGGAGATTGCAGACACAGTCCTATCACCTCCCTCTTACCACATCTGTGTCAAAGGTCTTGTCTCTGTTTATTACAAGTGTTAAACAGCACTGTTTGTTCATTCATTATCTGCTTTAGTGCCATAGTATTGCCTGGAAAATTCCACACAGACTTACTGAAAATGACATGAATTTTAAAAATTTTAAGGGAATTTAAAGTCCAGATTCTGAGATAGTATAAATAAGTGCACTTCCACTATATCAGTTTAAACCAGGTGAGGATCTGGGCTTCAATTTCTGTCATTCAGATTTAAATTAATGCAGAAGTATTTGCACTGCACAGAAGAGGCAAGAATCTAAAATATTTGTTAATTAGGAGTGAGGGCTGGGCCTTGGGGAAGTGGGAGAAGCAGTGCAGGTGGCTAGGAACAGAAGTGGGGTGTGTGAGAGTTACGGTTGGAGGGGTGAGGAGGGACTCAGGACAGGGAGAGTCCCATACAGCATGGGCCTCTCTCACCCCCATTTTTCCACCATCCCCCCCAGCTGTCAGGGGCTTTTTTTCTCCCCACAACCCCTCACCCCATAGCTGCCAGCAGCATTTTCTCTTCCCCCAGTTCCTCCCGCTAGCTACCAGAGGCATTCCCCACCCCCCTACCCCAGCACTGTGGCCAAGGTCCAGGAGGAGGAAAAAGGGGTTGGGTCAGATAGGCTACTTACCCGGTGTGCTGGTAGGGTTGTCAGGTGTCCGGTATTGGCCTGAACAGTTCGGTATTTGCGGCTCCTGTCCGGTTAAAAAAACAGAAAATACCCGACATGTAAAATGTCCGGTATTTTCTGTTTCTCGGATGGAAGTCCACTTGGGACACTGTTCCACTGCCACGTCTGCTGGGGGGGAAGTGTGGGGATTTAAAGGTGCAGTGACTCTTTGTTTTGGTGCGGCCATTTTTTTGATCAACAACTTTGGTCCCCATAGTTTTTTTTCCCTCTCAACCAATTTTTTTCCTGCCATGTTCGGTATTTTTTTAAAACTGTCTGGCAACCCTAAGTGCTGGTAGGCAAGATGGCAGCCCCCAACCCTTCTGCCACTCTCTTGATGGTATGGCTGCTCCCAGTGGACACTCTGCAGGAGAGCTCTCCCCTGCAGGCTTGCTGTCCTCAGTGGCTACTCTCAGTATCATGTTCCTCCAAAAGTAGCCCCTCCTTTTGCATGTTACAGAAAACTGTCCCTTTCCCAGGCTTTCCAGTTGTCCTGACACAACCAAACTCTGACCTTGCTTTAAGTTAGGAGAGGAAGCCTCATACTAAATTTGGTGGCCCTAGATCTTACTATTTAGGATGTGTTCTTGAACAAACTCGCAAACCTCTCTCTCTCTCTCTCTCTGTGTGTGCATCTGACAGTATTCAATGATACTGATAAAAATAAAAGGCTCAACATCTGGAAGATTATGTTAGCTTCATGGTCAAAGAAACTGGTATCACAAAATGGGATAGAAAGAAGGCAGCATGAGGGCTTGGGTCAAAGGTTGAGGCTGGATACTGTTCTTCCTTCCATTTTGAACATGAATGCCAGCTGTGTTCTTGATAGCAACATCATGGTGACTCCTGGAGAGGCATACTTACTGTACCCAATTCTAGATTGCCTTCTACCTAGACAGTCATTTTCACTTGTGCTAAGTGGATGTAAAATACTATCTTTCCCATTCAATATTCACTCTGCACTGACATCCAAATAACAAAGGCACTGAAGCATCAGACTTATTACATTTGTTTATATATTTACTTAGGTATTACCCTAAAGCTGGAGCTCCTCAATTCACTAAATCAATTCAGCCCATAGTAGGAAAGAGAGCACAAAGAAGATTATGTATCAACAAAATAAAATCTCAGGTCTAATGACTTCCGATAGATGTAGAAAGTGATTTCATCAGCAGTAACATGTTGCTTTACCTTTCCTTTTTCTTTTTTTTTTTTAATTGGCATCTGTGGGATTTGCTTTATTGATCCTAGTTCTCCAATCACAGCTACACTGTGCATACTTTTTCTAGGCTTGAAGTAATTGTCTGTGCTGCTGCAGCACTGATTGATGAATCAGATATTAGAATGCATTGCCTCCCAGAGGTGCCCAGGGATGTTGTGTGAATTTCCCAGGTCACTGGGTGGGGGCTTGAGCCAGTTCTGTGATGGATGGATGGAGAGGAACCCCTAGATATTATACCCAGCCCTGGCTACTACTGGAGCTACCTGGCAGAAGGGTTACACACTAAATGCACTGGAAGGCATGCACATACTACAGCAATAAGCACAGTATAAAAATCTACATAGAATAAAACAGAAAGCTATCATATTTTATTTAGTTTTTGCTACCATAGACATTTCTGTGCTTTCCAGTTTAAAACTCTGCAAAGTGTTAAATAAGCAAGTAAATATTAAGTAGAAATATAAAAATAAGATGGGCACAATACGTTCACGTGCCATTCTGGCATGAGGTAACTATTAATGGATTGTTTTTCTGCTTAAAGATGGTATTTCTTCTGCAATGGGATATACAAACCCTACACCTGCATAGAAAAGGTTCAAAAGCTGCTTTGGTCTATAGTAGTCCTTTCTCTCTGGACATGCAAATCATCCACGACTGAAAAATGTAAAAGGAGGGCAACCTTGGGAAGCAAATAAGCTTTTGAGGTCTGACAGCTAACAAAGATTCTGCCTTTGCAGAAAGGAGAGCATGGACCCACTGGACTAAAGAGGGAAAGAAATAGACTTGTACTGGGGACCTGATAGTCTCTGAGGTGGACTGTACTAATTGTAGGGTGCTCTGAAGAAGACAGGCCATTTTCCTTATTGCAGCACCTACACATTTCTTTTCCTTTATGTAACATTGTTTGCTGACTGTGGACTGTTTTGTTTTATCAGGAACCCTCAGAAAGAAAGAATCAACCAGAGAGTTAAGAGCCTACCTTGCTAGAATGACAACACCCTGCAGTATCTGGGGTGAGGAAGTGAGGTGGCAATTGGAGCCACCACAGAAAATAAGCAGATATTGGGTTTGTTTGAGGTTGAGTTGGCTTGTGCGTTGCATGTTCACTATTTTTGGGAGAGAGGGGGAGCTTTTGAGGGGTTCTAAAGTAGCTTATAGCTTGTTTTTTATTTTCATTGGCTCCTGCCCCGCCTCTGGTCCCAGCCAGTCAGAAAACTTGAATTGGTGACTGGCATTTGGCTTTAGCTAGTGTGTCAGTACATCCTCTAAGTATCTGTGCATGGTGGGCATGCACGTGGAGTGCTCTGCCAAAGACAGATTCAAGACAATATAAACTATTCTTTACAATTTCAGAGAGAGAAAAGTTAGGTTCAATTATAAAAGGAATGGTAATAAAAGGCCTTCTTCTTCTGCTACAATACACCAATCTCAAACCTCAATTCTGGAGTTCAAATTAGAATTTTCCAATTGTCTGTCTTCTGATCAAATCCTTTGCTTTTATGCCCATGACCTTTCTTCCAAAATGGCTTCATTAACATTAATTAAGCCCATGGTGTCCCTTGGGAGAGAAATAGGTTGAGGTCTTTTTGCTTCTTTCTATTCCTTATTTATTTTTAAATTGACTTTCACTGGAATTGTGGGTGTTTCACACCTCTAAAAGCCAGGCCCTATAGTCTAGAGTTTGGCACCCAAAATGAAAGACTCTGAGTAGCCCCATTGAGCCACACCACCACTCAGTATGAATAAGGCTAGATAAAATAAGTTCCTAAAACCACTGACCCTCTTGCTGGCAGCATGGGTCAAGGCATGAATTTGGCCAAAGTTTCTCACGCCTAGAGCTAGTACCGCTAGGCTGGGACTGGAGTGTCTTGGCAGTGAAGTGAAGTGTCTTTTGTTGTAAAGTGACTGAAATGTATAATCAAATGTCCCTCCAGTCTCCAATGTTGTTGATTCAGCTCTTTCTAATTAAAGCTTAAAAACTACATGTAGCTATGGGATGAGCCCTAGAACTCCACGTAGACAGACAGACAATTATTTTGCTGACTCAAAATTATACCAGATGCTAAGATCCCACAGAGTAATTTAGAACGATTCCTGTTGATTATCCCTAGCAGTCAGACCAGGTAAGTTGTGTTAGCTGAAACCCTGCACCATGGCAACACCTTGTCCACTGTGAAGCAAAAAGAACGAGGGACAAGAACAAAGGGGTCTTGCTGGCAAAATCCTACAAAACAGACAACTTCACAAGAAAAGCGGAGACTGAAGTTTATGTTTTACTTTGTTGCAATTTCAGTTATCAAGAGAGAAAAGCCCCAGCTAAGTCTGGACCAGATCCAGCAATAGCTGAAACTACACACTAATTTCATATGGGTCATCAGCCACTTTCAACAGTAGGGACCTAAGCTAGATTTGAAGGACAATTTCGTGGTGAAAGACTACCTATCACAAACTGAGACACCCTCAGTTTGTGATAGTCTCCTTCTCCACATCCAAGTGCACGTATTCTGATTATTAAATACCAAATATCAATTCTGTGCCATCTAATCAAACTGGACTTAATTTTAAAATTATGAGAGGAAAAATATGGTCATATCAAGAATTCATTCCAATGAATTGATTCCTGGAAAAAAGAGAACTTGAAACAGACAATTACAAGAATAGAAAGAATGCTGGCTGCATTAAATATGTGTGCAATGTTGTTTATTTATTTAGATTTCAATAATGACTTTAAGAAGGTCCCAAACCAAGGTTTTAGCACACCATTAATACCACAATCAAATCTTAGGAGCATTAAAATAATTAAGCAGAAGCTCAGCCACCTGCAAAAACTCTTTTATGTGTATTAATCATTACGGGATGCACACTCAGGTGGGAATCCATCTTACGCTCCTCACGCGTAGGAGTAAGGCACATAGTGAGAGGTAATCCCTCTGGTAGATTGATCCCAGACCAGTGATTTTCAAACTTTTTTTCTCATGATCCCGTTGAAGAAAATTGTTGAAAAATTGTTGATGCCCACAGCGCAAAATAACTTGACTAGAGTGTGGGCTCCAGAGTGAGGCTGAGGGGTGTAGGAGGGCTCTGGCTTTAGGGTGTCAGGGCTGTGGCAGGAGGGGCTTACCTTGAGTGGCTTCTGGCCAGTGGTGCAGCAGGGATGCTAAGGCAGGCTTAAGGCAGCAGCAGGCTCCCAGCCAGTGGGAGTGAGGAGCTAGTGCTCAGGACAGGGGCAGTGCACAGGTATTCTGCCTTAGCACCCCCACTGGTCACCTGATCACCTAGCAGCAATGAGACCCAGTGCCTGATATTCCATGACCCTGTACTGGGTTGTGACCCGTAGTTTGAAAACCACTGGTATAGACAATAGCTAACACCTTTAATTCTACCTGGAGATGAATAAGCACCCTATTGTTCAATGTAGCTGAATTGTAGTTGCTGTATAACTTTAAATTTCTTGACTGCTTTCAATTTTAATTTTTACTCATAATGTTGCACTAAGTACAAGGTATGGCTTTGGGGCTGTGTTTTCTCATTTGATTTGATTTTTAAAATTAAAAAGAAGAGCTATGACTGTGCATTGAACCCTACAGGACAGAGCCTTAGCTCAGTCATACTGGCATCATTTCTACCTACGTAATTTATGAGGTCTACACATTGTTAAAAATGTAGTGCAAACTCATGACCCATCCACATTTTTCAAAGACTACTTTATTAATTTATTCAAATTCTCAAAAGCTCTTTTCTTCCTTGAACTGCAGAACCTTATTCTTGGTGAAATGGAGGCCCTTCAGAATCCCACTGATCCTGTGAGATCTCCTAAATTACTTTCATTTTTCTTCAAATGAAAAGGTTCACATTCTGTTTCCTCAGAAAGACAGATCTGAAAGCAACTCAGTGAGCATAAAAACCTCAGAAGGAATAACTTAAGCTACCAAGCCATGTTAAGTGTGTAGCCAAGAAGGAGCTGACTGACAATATGAAGTTTTACACATCTTTCAACTAATTTAGATATCTAATGCAGAAGTTAGCACTCCAGGGACATCATAAAGATTTGTGGCACTCTGTAGTGGGCTTTGGTTTCATAAACCATTGAATGGATTACATTAATCCATAAATGTATTCCTTTCATCTGTGACAGATACAATCTTCATTTTACTGAAGTTCTCCAGAGAGCTATAAAAGAGAACAATGAAAGTGCATTTCATGGCAGGAGGTAAGCTCACTCAATGAAACAAAACACAGGACACTCATTGGCCTTTTATGACTTAAAACTCTGACCACTTTACATAGAAATGTTGCTTGGTTAACTCTGGCCACTGTAAATGCATGCAGATTTTAATGTGTGCTGTTCTTTTGTAGAGATCCACCAAAAACTGCGAGTAGAACTCAGCCCCAAATATTAACAAGGAAAATACAAAGGAACATGGTCACCATAAAAGCCTGTCACTATTATTAAAAATGAGTGAAAGGGGTTCAAAGTATTGCTTCCATCCCTAAGTTTTCTTACTAATTGTTACAAACCAAAGATAATTACAATGTGCTGTTTAGTTTTGTAACTGTTTTCTCCCTTATTGCTCATTAAAAGATAAACAAATAATAGATCTAATTTACTCAGTATGTAAGAAAAACAGTAGCATTAATTGTGCACAAAGTAATTTCAAACAACACAATAAACAAATTGAAAAAATAAGAAAATAAAAATATTTTCCTCCTCTTTTATCTTTCAGTTACACTAAACTTTGGGGTTGCTTGTAACCATACTGGGCAAACATTTTACAGAAAGAGATTTGATTTAACTGTTCTATTTAATAAATGTTGAAAAATGACCAGACAGGAATTTAGATTTCTGTTTATCTATGTTGTTAGTAAGTATCTCTTAAAGACTCCTGAAAATGAAAATTAATTTCCCTTCAAATTTTATCACCTATATTTTGGCAGTTTCCCCCATGGACTTCCCCACCCTATACTGAGTTTCTTGTGGAGCGGAATCCATGAACAGTATCAGTTTCATCCTTACATTTGTAGCTAAAACTCATTTTTAATCTGAAACTCAAGATTTCAGGTGACGAATGGGGGGGTGGGGGGAGCATCACACAAGCAGCAATACTCTTTTTAACTCACCCACATTAGGACATTATTGTGATGTTGATCAATATTAATTTCACAGTACCAGTGTAATTACTTGTGATTCCTGAAAGATCCCACAATGGACCACATTAAGGGGAGCCATGGTTATTATAAGAAACAGCAACTTGCGGCTGTGGGAATATAAGGTGAAACAAGTTAATAGCTTCCCATTATCTGCTGATAATGCTGTTGCCACACTGTATAAGAGAATAAATGACATGACAAGACACTAAGTGAAATAACAGATAATGTATGTGAGGAAGCAAAGAACTACAGATGGGAGTTCTAAAATGTACGTATCACTATCTTTAAAAAAAAATCACCTCCTTCTAGCTGGGAAATTCAGACTTCTGACATCTCTTTGGTAAAGTGTATGTTAAGGGGGAAAATATTCACATATGATGCTTTGAAATCCATGCTTAACTTTGTGTTGGGGGGGGGGAGGACTAAAATATACTATGTAACAGAGATGAAACCAATAGAATTCTATTGAAATCACTGTAGAAAAAACACAAGTTTATTGAAGTGATTTTTGCTATACTTTTAAAAACCATTGAAGTGGAATTATATAGCATATATGAAGTTTTCTATCAAATCCTTCATAATGATTTAAAAATTCTATAGAAAATCTACATTTTCTCTGTTACATTCTATATGAGTTTATAAAAAAAGATTTGATTTTGTTTTAATCCAAGACTACACATGTTTACACACATTCCTCTAGTTCAGAAAATACAAGCAGTGGTATGAAGTACAGTACATATTATTTTCACTCAGTGTTTATTAAACACTTGAAAACTTACCTGGCATTGCTCGGGTCCATCAGGGCAGGGAATTGGAGGTGTGGGGGTTGCAGGAGTCAGGGCTGGGGGTGAAGAAGAGGGGCTCAGGGAAGGGAGTAGGGGGTGCAGAAGTCAAGACAGAAGGTTGGTAAGTGTGGAGTTGCTCAGGGGAGGAGATGGCAGCAGCCGCCTGCTATTTCCCAGGCCCACCCCAGGTGGGGGGCAAAGGGGCTGCACAACCCCTGTTGGCTACTCCTCATCAAGCCAGGCAGTGGAGGCTGTGCTTCCCAGCCAGTGGCTGCTCCCCAGGACTGGAGTGCTTGCTGCTGCCCTGTGGTAATTCAACAGTATAACTGTTCCTGCTCTCACAGCCCTCCATTCCCCTGTTATGAGAAACAATTACATTCCAGGCACATCCCATTATCCGGGCACAACCAAACCCTTATCTTGCTTTAAGTTATGATAAGAGGAAGCTACACAGCAAATTTGTTGGTCCTAGGTCGTACTGTTTACGAGGAGTTCTTGAATAAATCGACTCACAGATGAATGGACACTCAGACAGACACATGCACAAACTCTCTCAAATATGCAGTAAATTACACAAAACACTAAGGAATGCAATCTCCAACACGAGCAGATTTTAATATACACAAAATAAATTGCACTGGAAGATTTAGAGACTGGCTCTTTAATTTAGAACATTTTCATTCTATTATCAATACATTTTGACATTCTTCTGTTTTGAAATGGCCTTAGTTTAATGTCAAAACTTGTAGTATATTATTAAATGTATAGAAGGTAAATAAGTTTATAAAGCAGTATATTACTTAGATTGCAATTCTTAAAATCAGAGATGATCTTTTTCTTGTGATGCCTACCACAATGAGGTCCTGATCCCTCAATGAATCTTAGGTGGTACTACAATACAAACAAACATTCTATTATAATGTCTCCTTTTAATTGGAATGAAGGTTGCGGATATTATTAATATTACAATAGCATCTACAATGTTCTAAGATCTTTCCAAGCATATAGTAAAATTCAGACTGATTCCAATCCTAGCCCACAATCTTAGTCAAAGACCTTAAACTCATCATCATTAGGTATTGAAGTTAAACATTAATGTTTAGAAAAGTGCAGTACTATAATTATAAAAATATCAATCATTAGAAATCCTGGAAATTCATTGGCAAGGTTAACCAGCAGACAATGTGCTTCTCCACAGAGTATAACTTTGAAAGGTTAGGCATGGAGATTAGTGTTTGTAGTTGCCTCCTCTTTGAAACTCACAGCACTTCCTGGGTTTTATATTAATTATGTCTTACCTGTTACCCACAAAGAAGTTATGTACAATTCTGCAATAATATATAAAAATTTTAATGCAACAGAATCCAAAGCTACTTAATCTTAATTCAGTCAAGGTATTGCAGGAAATGGCCATGTATACCACAGACAATCCCCATGATCTACAATAGACCTGTTTAAACCTCATTATCCCAGTTGTGGTAGTCATTTGTGCTGTCATTGAGTGTTGCTGATATAATAGCTGCCCTAGGTCTTCTATTGTGAGCTTCTTGAATCTGGCAGGTACCTGTCTAACTAGGGAGTTGAGAAGAGCCCATACACTGTCTTTCTAAAACAGATTTGCAAATACTTGCAACAATTACTGAGCTTAAGACAGAGTTGTCGCCTAGCATCCAGATTGCCCCTTAACATTGATTAATTCACTCCATCTCAAGATTATTCCACCTCCATTCAGAATTAATTACCAGATTTTCTCTCTCTTGGCTTTTCTTCAAGCCTCTCATCAACAGATTCCCACTCCTTGTTAATACTCAAAAAAGTAATAATACTTTTTCAACTATACCTGATGTTAACAAATATTACTAAAGAATATTTATATTGCTCTATAACAAATGATTATCTTCGTTCAAATTCTCTATATTACTTTCCCTTGTTTATATCAGACTAGGTCTGTAATGCAAGAAAAGGAGCTGATAAGTATACGAGTCATCTTCTTGCCCTACTTTTACAGTCTGTCTACTCAATGCTCCATGTTTTATTCAAACTGGAACAAGACACCAAGGAAGGCTAAGTGTTTTGTAATTCTTGGATGTAAGCACATTGGGCAAAATTCATTCCCGGTGCAAATGCACAGAAGTCAGTGAAGCTACACTAGGGCTGAATTTAATCATTACTATTATTACTACAATGGTGCACTTGTGGCTATCACAATCATCAGCATTTATAGCTTGAGAAGACTTGGAAATTCCCAGTATTTACTTTAAGTGTAGTAATATTCATTTGGACATAGAAATAAAAAGGGGCGGGGGAGGCAGAATATGCAACAGGAATGAATACAAGTTTGCATTCTCTCTCTCTTTCTCTCATTAGAAGGCAGTAGCATGCCTTCTAATGAGAGAAAGAGACCATGGGACCAGACAAGAGAATATTCTTATGATTTCTTTCTGTCACACACCGAAGCCCTCTGAAACCTTACTACTATAGATAAAAATAACTTTGATGTTGGAAGCAGATGGGTTGTGAGGTAAGCATGTCCACAGTTTAAATTATGTATTACTTTATGAAGTTTTTTAAAAATATTTTGCCCCATTCTACATATAGCTTTTCATCAGCCTTTTTTTTTTGGTGTGAAAAATTTAACAGTATACCTGTCTTTGGAACAGGGAAATTGTAGCTTTTGCTGTCACAACTTTTCGATTCAGCAGCCTTTGCATGTATTCAATAGTCACATCCTTCTGACAGCAACGTAAGACCATACAATAAAAATGCTTTACTGGTAAAAATGATTGCTAGTCATGAACAAAACCTCTCTGTAATACCGTGTGACTGGTGTCTCACCATTTCCCAAATCACTACTCTCCATAAGCTCTCAATGAGTCACAAAAATCAATGGCTACTGGCAGGACAATACTTTAGAGAGGTGACAGGCAACAGGGGGGTGACAATATCCATTTTAACCTGTGTGGCAATGTAGGTGATAATATTGTATCTGTAAGCACAGCTGGCCCTCAAGTATGCATGGAGCTGTATAGATTAATATATGGCACAACCCTTGCTGGTGAGATTAAAGGTTACTAAAATATATGACCATTACTTCATTTTGTTATGTACTTGGTGTTCTCCCCACATGGAGAATACATGTATTTCTTACATGTAGTATGCCATTTTTAATATAAGTTTCATATATTAAAATCTGTAAACAAATAAAAGAAGTCATTTATATTTATCCATACAATAGTTAATATGTGTTTTTTTTCAAGTCCACTAAGTTAAGCATCTGTTACTTAGAGAACATTCTCTGCGAAGGGTGATATACTGTTGTTCCATGTGGATGTATAACTAAATCTATTTATAGCAGTACAACTTGGTAAATCAATTAGGGTGTTTTGTTGGGCATGAAAAGTAAGACAGACAGGTAAGAGTGTGGAAAGTAAGGAGCACAGGAGTAAAGTAAGAAGCAGTGGAGGAAGAGATAAGAATAAGAGAAAGTGTGATGGAGAAGGAGAAGAATCAATGGCATGGAGCAGGGGTTTTCAAACTATGGGTTGCGACCCAGCACTTAGTTGCACAATGCCAGACACTGGATCACCTTGGTATAGGGTGACCCAGTGACTAGTGGGGGTGCTAAGACAGTCTTCCTGCCTGTCCTGGTACTGTGGAGCATGCTACATGCCAGAAGCAGCCAGCAGCCAGTCTAGCTCCTAGGCGGGGGGAAGGGGAGCAAGGGGCTCTATGCGCTGTCCCCATCCTGAGTGCTGGCGCCACATTCATAATGGCCAGTTCCTGGAGGTGGTTGCTTCCAGGGCACAATGTGGTCTGTGGTATCATAAGAGGCAGGAAACCTGCCCTAGCATCCTGACTGTGCCGCTGATCAGGAGCCACCCCCCAACCTGAAGCCCCCTTCTGCACACCAGGCCCCTCATTCCTGCCCCCCTCCACCGAACCCACACTCTTGTCAAAAGATATAAATTATGTCGGGTCCTGAGCATCAACAATTTTCTTCAACTGGGTTGTGAGAAAAAAAAGTTTGAAAACCATTGACATGTAGAAACGGAGCCAGCGAAGAGAAGTAGAGAAGGAGGTGGGCTTGGAGAGAGAAGGGAGCATTTGTAAAGGCAGAGTGGCAGTAACAAGCCTGTGATAGCTTTGGGCTCTGTGGAAGGCTATATGGATGCCACATGGCAGCAAATGCTAAAATGCTAATGAAGAAAGCCATCATTTCCCAGCCTCAGCTCAATCACAGAACCATAGAATCACAGGACTGGAAGGGACCTCAAGAGATCATTTAGTCAAGTCCCATGCACTCATGGCTGGACTAGTTATTATCTAGATGGATATTTGTCCAAACTGCTCTTAAAAATCTCCAGTGAGGGAGATTCCACAAGCTCCCTGTGCACTTGTGATCTTTAAAGATTCCCAGGAGACACACTGCAAAAAAACAGGGATAAAATTTTCAAAAGTATGTATGTGGCCTAAGTCCCATTTTCACGTACACACTTAAAAACCTAGAGTTTACTGACAGTCAGTTTCTTCTAAATACCTAAAACACTTCTGAAATTGAGATTAACAAGTGTTTTGAAATTTTTATCCTGGATGTTAATCCTAACATCCCGGTCAAATTACAACTCCAGTCCTGTGGTTCTGTTCTGTTTACCTAAATCCCCTCTGCTTTTTGTATAGATCCTACTATGTTACTTAACCTCACAACTTTGTCGTGTGTGTCTGTGTGTTCAGCAATACTTGTGCTTTACCTCAGAGATGGCCAGCTGTCAGTGATGGGTGAAGAAGCTACTTACATAACTCATTATGTTAAGTGATTTGGTATGAAGTAGTTGCAGACATACAATGAATTAATGGGTCGAATTCACAGAATCATAGAATACTAGAACTGGAAGGGACCTTGAGAGGTCATCAAGTCCAGTCCCCTGCCCTGTCTGTCTAACCTAGTCTTTAATATCTCTAGTGATGGAGATTCCACAACCTCCCTAGACAATTTATTTCAGTGTATAACCACCCTGACAGTTAGGAATTTTTTCCTAATGTCCAACCTAAACCTCTCTTGCTGCAGTTTAAGCCCATTGCTTTTTGTCCTATCATCAGAGGCCAAGGAGAACAATTTTCCTCCCTGTGATACCCTTTTAGATATCTGAAAACCACTATCATGCCCCCTCTCCGTCTTCTCTTTTCCAAACTAAACAAACCCAATTCCTTCAGTTGTGCCTCATAGCTCATGTTTTCTAGACCTTTAATCATTTTTGTTGCTCTTCTCTGGACCTTCTCCAATTTCTCCATATCTTTCTTGAAATGTGGTGCCCAGAACAGAGCAATTGAGGCCTAATCAGTGCAGAATAGAGCAGAAGAATGACTTCTCGTGTCTTGCTCAAAACACTACTGTTATTGCAATAACTGGATGAAAAATCTATGATCTATGTTATGCAAGAGGTATACATGACATAATGGTCTCTTCTGGGTTTAAATTATGTGAACCTATGAATTATTTAATATCTTCCCTTTATTATCAGCAATGTAGATTTTCAGATGACTCAAGCTAATGGCTCAAACGTGACAAACGCAATTGAAGGGAAATATTATGTATAATAGTTTCATACTGAAAAGACCCCAAATATTTGGAAAAAAACAATTAATTGGAAGCATAAACAGATTGGCTGATACATTTCAGATTAAAAAGGAAACTGTGCTTGGTTGAAAACCCATCACTATGTATTCACTATAAACTTAAGAAATATTCATCAAACCTCTGTGTGCACAATGGAACAAAAATACAATAGCTAAAATGGTTAAATCTATTCAATATTACTCCATTCTGTTTGACTCAAATAGAGACCAGGGCAAATATTAAAGAAGAAAATTAAAACCACCTGTTAAGTGTGCCATGATTTATTCACACTGAAAAGTCCCTATCACAGTCTGTGAACCTAAATTCATATTTCTGGCAGAGTTCAGGCAGAGTTGTGGGTACTCAACACTCCTAAAAATAGAGCAACTGACTTGTTCAAATACTGTAGCTCATTTCTGACCAAGCAAACCCCAGGAAAATTGGGGCAGAGGGCTCCAGAAGCTGTTGGCTCCCCTGATCCTAATACATGGCAGTGTATAAGGTCATCCCCAGCAACTGTTCTCCATCAAAGATAAGAAGTAATGGGCCTAATTTGCATCAAAGGAAATTTATATTAGATACTAGGAAAAACTTTCTAATTATAAGGGCACTGAACTCTGGAATAGGATTCCAAAGGAGGTTGTGGAATTCCCATCATTGGAGGTTTTTAAGAACAGGTTAGACAAACATCACTCAGGGATGGTTTAGGTCTTGGTCTTCCCTAGCACATTGGGATGGACTTGATGCTATTCCAAGGTCCCTCCCCGCACTATATATGATTCTGTACTTTAGAGCAATGCCTGAACTGTTGTACACTATGCTCAGCCAGCTAAAGCCCCCATGAGGCCTTATATGGTCTAGTCATGCCTTTGCCAAGAATGTTCCTTCCAAGCCTGGTAGGGTAGTGGACAGGAATAGATTATGCAAGCTCTACAACCTCAGTTTCCATCACCATGGAACTTCCAGCTAGGGAGACCAACAGACTTTCTGACTGCATAGCCCCACTAGATCAGTACCCTTGAAAGAATGCATATGAATAACTGATGCTGGATGCTTACACCCAAAAGAGTTACATGTCTCTGAAATTCAGTTTAATACCAATGTGATTTTGCTCCTCCATTCCATTAGACACACAACTTTCAGTATTTTACCCTTACAACTGGCCTCAAAAAGAGGCAGATTATCTCAGATTGTCAGTGTAAGTGTGTTTGAACTTGAATCCTTGGAACACTATATTACATGTTGTCCAACAAAAGATTGAGTTGTCATAGAGCACACTTCTGTAATACCAAATCAGTTCATAATGAAGTACGGTAGTTAAAGTGAAACTAATCTGTTGAAAAAAAGAAGAAATAGTTTTATGAGGTAAAAAGTCCCATATCAGTACTGTTTAATGATTATTCTGTCCTTACCTTTTAAATCTGTGCAAGAGGTTTTATCTTTCCAAGAACCAGGCTCCTAAAGATCTATTAAATCCTTGGGTCGTTATTTCAAAATTCAGAAGCAAGAATTTAACTATTTAAAGATGCAGAGATATATTTGGACTTTGTCTGACTAAAGCACATTCTCCCCAATTGAACTGCAGCACTCCTCAGGGTCCGCTGTATGTACTTACAGCTGCACATTTCCTTCTCTTCAGACACACACATACCCATTTACAATTACTTCTCTCATACAGCCGCCTCTGTATTGACACACACTATCTCTAATACTTTTATTTATATAATCCATAGCAGCACTGAAATTTCCTCATTTCATGTAGCATTCTGCTTATATAAACATGCTACTTTCTCTTGTCATTTCAAACACGTCTACTATTATTTCATCAACAGTGGGTGATCTATCATTTCTAGGTTAGGCAAAGCACCACGTTTAATATGGAATGGCAGTATAGGCTCCATCCTGCATGTCATTACTCTCTAATATTCTTCCTGTCTCTTTTACAAGTTGGTGATAATATTTTTTTTGCGTCTGTTTAACTATTATATTGTTTCTTTCTGTGGTTTTCTGTGCAAGTAATTTTATATGCCAAGGAAGTGTTTTACTCTTTTTTGCTTTGAGGGGGGTATTAAATCACACTAACTTTTCCTGCATTACTTTAGCAGGCTTTGTTTTTTCTCTCATATTTTTCTCTAATATCAACCTGTTAAGCCCCATTCCACCTATGATCAGCGCGCAGGTGCAAAACTGGGGCATTTCAATTTATGTAACTATTTCCAAACATAGTTTGTGTCTTGCTGGTGTTTTGGGGGGTTTTGTTGGGATTCCATGAGATTTAAAAATAACTGGGTAAATATTGAAAAAATATTGCCTAATTTAATTGAAAAATCACAAAATATATTATATCAGATAAATTATTCATCTAATATATGCTTAATTCTAATGGCTGGGTGCAGCCCTCAGAAGGGACAGTGAGGGTACTGGCCAGTGAAGCCAGTGCTGCCTCTCACAAAACACAAATCTGCCTAAGGCATCACAAAATTTGGTGCCAAAGTGTCCAAAATTTGGTGGTGCCCTATGCAACTGCATATTTTGCATATTGGTAGGGATGACTTTGTTTGTCATGGGCACGTGTGTTATCCATTTGATTTTTGAAGAGAGAATAATATTTTAAAATATTTTCCCTACAGTACGTTAGATGCTTTTGCAGGTGCCAGTCTAACCTGCCATGAAGTCAATGTGAGTTTTCAGTTGACTTCAGTGGGAGTTGGATCAAGCCCAAAGACAACAGTAAGGACTACCACATGGTGGTTTCATAGACGAC
This sequence comes from Rafetus swinhoei, assembly GCA_019425775.1. Classification (NCBI taxonomy): domain Eukaryota; kingdom Metazoa; phylum Chordata; order Testudines; family Trionychidae; genus Rafetus; species Rafetus swinhoei. The sequence goes on from CM033449.1 coordinate 120,238,639, forward strand.
CTCTATTTTACAACACAGTATTTCACTCAATAAGCAAACAGACATGTCCATCCCTAATGTATTCTTTTACCCTTTGTGTTCTACTTCTGTTATTAATCTTCTATTTCATACCAAAACTACAACACGTGCCATTCCAAAGGAATCTTTCAGAAGGTTTTCATTAGATTTGATAAATCCTGATAGACGAAAAATAAAATGTCAGCTCACTGCCGGCTGCCTTTTACTAAATTCCCATGTGTGAATGAGCATAAAGGAAAGTATATTACCATATGTAATAAATCTCTTCCACAAAGTTAAAGTGCACACGCATGGCTTATTTATACAGGGTTTGAAAAAAATAAGTAATATTAACCTATTTTCATACAACAGTATACATGTAACCTGTCCACATAAAAAGTCACCTTTCTACAGAATATACTTATCACTGGAAGTGAACTAGTCTTACAGTAGTAAATTCTAGTTCTTTACATCTGTTTTATTAACCTTGCTTATTCTAGCAGTTCATTGGTGCTTCAGGATTAAAGTGTAAGTTCAATAATACCATAAGTTCTACTTTAAAGGCATTGGGTAAATATTTAGTTAATAAATATAATCCAATCCCTCAATGCTTGATTTATAAGTATGTCTTCATCATTTTCCAATTATAAACTGATGCCTCCTGTCATGAGGTGGGATCTTTTCACAAACAGGTTAGGTTGATGGGAGATATACTTTCAATTATCATGTGTCAATTTTTTTCAAAGAATGCAGAGGCCTTAGAGAAAATACTGTAGTCTACATTTATGGTATATCTACACAGAGAAGTTATTTCGGGATACCAGAAGTATCCCAAAATAGTTACTCCACATCTTTTGAACACGTCCACTATTTCGAAATATAGCGGACCCGCCATTTTTCCATCCCTGTAAGCATCATTCCACAAGGAGTAAGGGATGGCTCGAAATAGCGCTTTATTTTGAAATTTGGTGCTGTGTAGAAAGCGCCAAATGACGAAATAAGCTATTTTGAAATAGACTTGAAATAAGCTACGCAATTTGCATAGCACAAATTGCATATCTTATTTTGAGAGTTTTGGGTGCTGTGTAGATGCACCCTTAGTTAGTTCACATTTTCAAGATGCTCACAGAAGAGAGCCATGACACTATACCAGTGTTACATCATATAAAATAGCTCCTGCTTAAAGATTTCTCTTTAAGAATATCTAATTCTTATTTTCTCCAGCCCATAAAAAGTCTTAATTACGACAATGTCAGCAGAACACCCACTTGAGAAACTTCAATCAGAGGTCAAGAAAGTCTTAAGGTGGTTTTTTTCCCATTTGTGTACCTAGTGGACTGTCAAAACTCATCTTCATGTAGGCACATTGACAGCCAAATGTAATGAGCTAATTCGTAGTTATATAAAAATATGGGTCCAAATTCCCTGCTGGTATAAATCTATGACAACTAACACCAGCACAGAGTTTGGTGCAGAGTCTCCAAATTAAATCCTTATCATATTGAAGTCAATGGGAATTTTGTAATTTGACTTCAAAGGAACCAGGATTTCACTTAGACTGTTTAAACTGAAAATATGGAAACACTTCCCTTCTGTATTTTTCCACTGTTTCTATATAAGATCTTAGAGAAATATTTCATGCTGCCATTTGGAGCTCAGTCTCAATTACTCCCTTTGGTTCTTCTTTACCTAAACTATTATCATTTGAACTATACATTGGTGTTACATCTGGATTAAGGCCAATGAAGTTCAACAGTCTAGTCACATGTAGCAGGTTAAGAACATACATATTTGCAGGATCAGAATCTGAACTTTAAACTATAAGTGATAGAGATACATACGTTGTGAAATGCATTTTATATGGAGTGCAATTGTTTTCCTACTTTCTTCTCTGGCTTTATAAGTCAAAAATAAATCTTTCCTTTAAACAGAAACATATCCCTGGGGGAAGATGAACACTGATATTTTTCTTTTTTTCCATTTCTTTTTGTCGTAATTTTCCATTGCCAATATCTAATAGATCTTGATGATATGTATGTTATTCAAGCCTTTAGTAATATTTTTCTGTTTGCCTCCCAACAATTTTTGTAGGTGCTCTTACATTTTTATTTAAACCATCTTGGTGAGTTTTACTCCTATTCTCAATAAGAAATCAGCTGGGAAGCTTCCCTAAAATATTAAGTTACCTCCATAAGTTTTGAGAGGAGGCAACTTATAAATGAGTAATTTGGTTTCTCACCTTGGGAAACAAAGCACATAAAGATATAAAGAGATCACTCTATTATCTCTTTTCCCTCAAACAAAGCTGGTTTATGATGCATCAGGTTACAGAAGAAACAAGACTTTTTCTCAGTTGTTTGGAGTTGTTTTTTGCCTCATTATCCATTAAAGGGTCTCTCCCTTGCTGACATTGTAAGTCAAGTTTCTTTAAGATCCTATACAGCATGCAAATCTCAGGGTATGTCTACACTGCAGAGATTTTTTTGAAAAACATCCATTCTTCTGGAAAAAAAATCCAGTTACGTCCACACTGCAATCGTGTTCTTTCAAAAAAAATCGAAAGAACAGAGGGTTTTTTCCGACATTGGTAAACCTCTTTCTATGAGGAAGAAGCCTCTTTTCGAAAGCCAGAAAATATTATTACAGTTTTGCACTTGGGACAGAATAAAATTCATATTGTCTTAGCTGGGGTTATACTAGAGTACAACGTGTGTAAAGGGAAATCAGAGTTCGACCCTGAAGAAATGAAAGAAACCCTCCATTACAAGAAATGGTTGGGCAGAGGAGGAGGATGGTTTTCAGATAAGGATACTAGACTAGGACTCAACAAGATCCTAAGCCCATTCATTGCTCTGCCATAGACTGTCTTTGTGACCCTGACTTCTTGGAATGTCAGTTTTCTATCTGAAAGATGGTGATGATGTCTGACAGTTCCAGGACAAATGCACCAGTATTTCCCCTTCCATGGTCCCTGAAAATGCCCACTATAAGGTTTCCAGTTCTCAGCCATCACCTTTCCTAGATGAAGAACTATCTATCACTTCCTTGCGAAAAGGGGCTGTTAACAGGAAGTTTGGAGAGGGAGTTCTCCAGATAAAGGAGGAAGCTAATACAGGACCCTTGAGGGAAGTGGCTGTCTGTAGTGTGTGTTTGTGTTTTTCTTGCTGTGTGCTGAGCTTGTGTTTGGCTGTTTGTTAGTTTTTTTCTCCTTTTCCTTCCCCTTTCTCCCCCCTCCCCTCCCCCCACAGAGTGTGTGCTGTGGCTGGCAGGTGGAAGCTGTGAGCTTCTAATCAGGGTTTGAAATCTAAAAGCCTCTGCTCATTGGTTGAGCCTTAATCAGAGGGAGGGGCTATCAGGCAGTCCAGGTCTTTATAAAGGGGCGAGTCAGCGACCAGGGAGCTTGAGAACAGGGGCTGTTAACAGGGAGTTTGGAGAGGGAGTTGGGAAGGGGATAAGATACACTCGCCATTTTTTAAAATCTTTTCACTACACTCCTGCCCTTCAAGGAGGCATTTAATAACAACTGAGGAATCTCTCAGAAAGTAGGCAGATATGGATGGTGAAAGGTCTGCTGTTGTTACCTGCACAGCATGTGCCATGTTTGTCTTCCTGCCGGAAGAAAGAAGGGATTTCATCTGCACTAAGTGCAAGCTGGTCACAATTTTGGAAGAAGAAATTAGAGGACTTGAGGCCCAAGTATCAACCCTACGTTCTATCAGAGAGGATGAAGACTTCCTCCATAGAAGGCAGCATTTAATCCTGCAGGCACAGCAGGCTGAAGAGCCAGTCAGGGCAGTACAGGACAAGGAAGAAAACTGGCAGCATGTAACCTCTATAAGGAGAAGGCAGCCAACTCAAGTATCCACCATTCCTGTAGATGTAAGTAACCTCTATCAGGCTCTCTCCACAGGCACTGTGGTGGAGAATGCTTTGGCAGGGACCTCTCAGGGAAGAAATCAGAAGGGAACACCGTCTACGGGAAGGCATGGGATGCATAGTCCTAGCGATGGGGGGTTCCACGACCACCACCCCCAAAAGAAGAAGACGGGTGGTGGTGGTGGTCAGGGACTTCCTCCTAAGAGGGACTGAGTCATCCATCTGCTGTCCAGACCTGCAGTCTCGAGAAGTGTGCTGCTTACCTGGAGCTCGCATTCAGAATGTGACCGAGAGTCTTCCGAAAGTAATTAAACCTTCGGATAGCTACCCCTTCCTGCTTCTTCATGAAGGAACTAATGATACAGCCAAGAATGACCTTGAGCGGGTCACAGCAGATTATGAAGTGCTGGGAAGAAGGATCAAGGAATTTGAAGCACAAGTGGTGTTCTCGCCCATCCTTCCGGTTGAAGGAAAAGGTCTGGGTAGGGATCATCAAATTGAGGAAGTAATTGCGTGGTTGTGCAGGTGGTGTCGCAGAGAGGGTTTTGGTTTCTTCAACAATGGGACTCTGTTCTGGGCACAAGGATTGTTAGGAAGAGATGGGATCCACTTAACCAAGAGAGGAAAGAGCATCGTCGCAGGCAGGCTTGCAGACCTAGTGAGGAGGGCTTTAAAATAGGTTCATTGGGGAACGGTGACCAAAGCCCTGAACTAAGTGAGGAAGTCAGACACCGGGAAGAATCAAAAAGAGGAACAAGCAACAAAGGAGGACCCCTGCCTCGAATGCAGAAGGTAGGGCGATCAACTGGTTATCTAAGGTGTTTGTACACAAATGCGAGAAGCCTGGGAAACTAACAGGAAGAATTAGAAGCCCTGGCCCAGTCGAAGAACTATGATTTGATTGGAATAATGGAGACTTCGTGGGATGACTCACATGACTGGAGCACTGTCATGGAAGGGTATAAACTGTTCAGGAAGAACAGGAGGAGGAGAAAAGGAGGAGGAGTTGCATTGTATGTAAGAGAGCAGTATGATTGCTCGGAGCTCCAGTATTTAGAGGGAGAAAAGACTGTTGAGTCTATGGGTTAAGTTTAGAGGTAGGTGATGTTGTGGTTGGTGTCTGCTATAGACCACCGGATCAGGTGAATGAGGTAGATGAGGCTTTCTTTGGACAACTGAGACAAGCTTCTAGATCGCAGATCTTGATTCTCATGGGCGACTTTAATCACCCTGACATCTGTTGGGAGACCAATACAGCAGTACACAGACAATCCAGGAAGTTTTTGGAGAATGTTGGGGATAACTTCTTGGTACAAGAGCTGAAGGAACCGACCAGGGGCCATGCACAGCTTGACCTCCTGCTCACAAACAGGGAGGAACTAGCAGGGGAAGTAGAGGTGGGTGACAACCTGGGAAGCCGTGATCCTGAGATGGTAGATTTCAGGATCCTGATCAAAAGAAGAAAGGAGAGTAGCAAAATACACACCCTGGACTTCAGAAAAGCAGACTTTGACTCTCTCAGAGAACTGATGGGCAGGATTCCCTGGGATGCTCACATGAAGGGGAAAGGAGTCCAGGAGAGCTGGCAGTATTTTAAAGAAGCCTTATTAAAAGCACAGGAAGAAAGCATCCCGATGCGTAGCAAGAAAAGCAAATATGGTAGGCGACCAGATTGGTTTACCAGGGACATCCTTGGTGAGCTTAAACACAAAAAGGAAGCTTACAAGAAGTGGAAACTTGGACCAGATGACTAGGGAGGAGTATAAATATATTGCTCGAGAATGCAGGGGAGTTATCAGGAAGGCAAGAGTGCAATTGGTAGTGATCAACGGCTCGATGTCAGGTTGGTGGTCGGTTTCTAGCGGAGTGCCCCAAGGATCTGTTCTTCGAGCAGTTTTGTTCAACATCTTTATTAATGACTTGGATGAGGGGACGGACTGCACCCTCAGCAAGTTTGCAGATGACACTAAGCTAGGGGAAGAGGTAGATACGCTGGAGGGCAGAGATAGGGTCCAGAGTGACCTGGACAGATTAGAGGATTGGGCCAAAAGAAATCGGATGAGGCTCAACAAGGACAAGTGTAGAGCCCTGCACTTGGGACGGAAGAATCCCAAGCATTGTTACAGGCTGGGGAATGAATGGCTAAGTAGCAGTTCTGCAGAAAAGGACCTGGGGATTACAGTGGATGAGAAGCTGGATATGAGTCAACAGTGTGCCCTTGTAGCCAAGAAGGCTAATGGCATATTAGGGTGCATTAGGAGGAGCATTGCCAGCAGATCCAGAAGTGATTATTCCCCTTTATTCAGCTCTGGTGAGGCCACATCTGGAATATTTTGTCCAGTTCTTGGCCCCCCACTATAGAAAGGATGTGGACACATTGGAGAGGGTCCAGCGGAGGGCGACCAAAATGATTAGGGGGCTGGAGCGCATGACCTATGAGGAGAGACTAAGGGATTTGGGTTTGTTTAGTTTGCATAAGAGAAGAGTGAGGGGGGATTTGATAGCAGCCTTCAACTTCCTGAAGGGAGGTTCCAAAGAGGATGGAGAAAGGCTGTTCACAGTAGTGATGGATGGCAGAAAAAGGAGCAATGGTCTCAAGTTGCAGTGGGGGAGGTCTAGGTTGGATATTAGGAAAAATTATTTCACTAGGAGGGTGGTGAAGCACTGGAATGGGTTACCTAGGGATGTGGTAGAATCTCCATCCCTAGAGGTTTTTAAGTCTCGGCTTGACAAAACCCTGGCTGGGATGATTTAGTTGGGATTGGTCCTGCCTTGGGCAGGGGACTGGACTTGATGACCTCCTCAGGTCTCTTCCAGCTCTAGGATTCTATGATTCTATGAGGTATTAAGCATGCATGACTCCCTGATTTATATTGTGATCTTCCCAACAAGTCAGGCTGCCTAAACTGGTCAGTGTCTGATTTGTGCTCTCTGTTAAAAAGTACTGACCAGTGTATAGCACATAAGATACCACATAGCTCCATCTAAGCAAATGCATTCATTCTTATGGTAAAAATATTACTGTGACAGGTCTTATCAACCCCACACTGGTATTACAGAGTTAACCCTGCTCACTTAGCTGAGGAGAACACACCTGCTCAGCTCTGCTAGGCATGCTCCAGCCACAGCCAAGTAAAAGGCCTGCAGAGCAAGTCTGGGCTGACCGCTGATGGAGAAGGGAGCGCCATGCTAGTCCCTGAAGAGGAACTGCCTCCACACCAGGACACCAATGCAGATGCATGAGCCCAGGACACCACCAAGAGGGGACAGATGGAGAACCCAGAGCTAAAGAGACATGGAGAGTTGGGTAGGATGCGACTCAGGGGAGTTTTGTGGGGAATGGTAGCCTTGCAGGAATAGCTTGGTGTGTTTTGATGGGAGTTGCACCAAGCTGGTGGTGGGTAACCCTGCCACGGACAGGGCCTTGGGTTGAGACCCAGAGGAGAGGGCAGGACTGGGTCTCCCTACCCTGACTACAACCACCTCCCGAGTTGGTGAACCTATATCCCATGTTACTTATTCTGGCCACTAGGCACATTGCCCTGTGAGAAGGGACATAGTTACTGACACTGACCACTAGGCCGCACTACCGTCTGGCACCTAACAACCTTGTGATCTCCAAGTCCCCACTTAGGTGAACAACTGTCTGTGGGAAAGAACTATTTGATGCTGACAATTTATACTAACATGACTCAGCTCTGGCTCTGTGGGAACCTGAAAAATGACAAAACTCTCTCTCTCTCTAAATGTCAGGAGTTCTGATCCATATGATAGGGGAAGGGAGATGATATCTAAATGACCATGTCCCCTTTCATTATTGAGCAGAGACCTGCCCACCAGCTGCATGCCATTGCTTTTAACCCTTGCTGGGAGTTTACTATAGGCTCTACTACTGAGACAAATGTCTGGAATATGTGACACAACAAAACAAAAACAAAAAATATGAGTAGAAAATCTGGCAGGCTGGTCCCTAGGACCAGAAACACTTTATATTGCTCTTGAGTTAATTTCAGGACTACCTTAACACACACAAAAATTTTGTGCCAAAATTTGCTTAGCAATGTGCCATTACAGAAACCAGGATCAAATTGCTCATTATATAACTCAACCCTCTCCCACTTAAAAATAAATGACGACTAGAATAACACCGTTATTCTGCCTTAATAGTCAATGTTTATAATTAGGCAATGCTAAATAAATGAGCACTAATAGATGAGATGATGAAGTGGCAAGAACTGATTACAAAGTGATATATTAATTGAGTGGTTTTATGGCAATTTCCCACTTATTTGCATTTTTAAATTACTTACACTGTAAAATGCCGTGAAACAAGAATGGATTACTTTTTTTTTTAAAGTGTGATGACAGTATGGAGGAAACTAATTTGGCACCGTATCAAATTTGTCATACAGCCAATTAGTACTTTTCTCAAAGTAACAAAAAGAATATTCTGTTAGTAAATTTGGGAAATAAAATAAAAACTAGATACTAATATGGTATTTTCAAGCATCCATACACCATGTTGATTCGTTTGAATTTTATGATGGAAAGAATTAACCAGTCATCTTTCATTATTTTCATTCACCTACAGCCAAAGCAATTTAAGACTTACACTAAGGGCTGGTTTCTACTCCCATTGAAGTCAAAGGAAAAACTTAACTTTAACAATACAGAATGAAACTGAAACCTGAATATAGAAAAGTGCATGTTCAAAATGCAACAGAGTAATTTTAGTATCCACTTAAACAATGCATTTATGTAAATAAACAGAGTAGCTGTCTTCTAAACATGTTAACTTTCAATATTACTAGCAAGTGACTTTTTCCAGGTAGCTTCTTTAAAAACTTCAGAATGATAAACACAGAAAAAATTAAGTCTGCTGTTTTTATTTCATGTCCTTTATTTAAAGGTATTACATCACAGTGATCTTCCTATGGAGCTAAGATTACAGTAGATAAATTGGCTGCCAAACATTTTGGCCATCACAAGATATTAAAACTGGGATTTCCAGAGCACTGAGCCTGAGCCTCTATTGCTTAAACTAAAAGATTTACTAATAGTTCAGACAGGGAATCCTGCCTACAAAGGAGACTAGTTCCATTAAGCATCAAAACCACATTTCTCAACAGACACTGTAGTATTAAATCTGAATTGAATAAAATCAGGTTTTGACTGAATGTTTCTGGCTTTCAATTTTTTTCACCCAAAAGTTTCACCTTCTTTGAGCCAAGAAAACAAAACAAGGAACCCATACACAAAGTAATGTACATACAGAAACCCATCCACAAAACTTATGAAATTAAATCCTTTTATTTCTTGACTGCTACAGTCACAATATTTAATTATGTTCTACTCAATTCTACTGAAGTTTGCTCAATTTCTTAATACACAATAAGATGCAAAGGAATCTGAAAACTGTGGAGTTGTGATGATATGTTTGGGAGGGAAATACTGCAAAACGTGACGAGCAATTTGACAGTGCTGAACTCTTATTCATGAATATATATTACATACAGTCAAACTGGCTACTTGTCATGAATATGAATATTCTGTGAGTGACTAATCGCAAACTAAATACTTTACTCCGCTCTGATCAGAAACAAGCTATTAATCCTCACTGGGCTAAAACTTCTTCCATATTTATTAGAAGTTATAGAATTAAAGATATACACAGTGGAGCTTCAATAATAAGTTCTACTGACTTAAAAACTCATTTTACTCATTTAGGTAAAATTGTTCCAAGCTTGTGCTAATGCCAGTGAGTGGGGGTGGGAAGTATAGTGTGTCTTCCCTTTGGCTTTTCCCATGCACCCTTGTGCAGGGACCAAACGCAAGGCAGTCCTTGCACTACAGAAGAACACAAATTTCACAAATATCATGCTTTGGTCATCACTAGCCTATCCAAAGGGGGACACACTGAAGGGGAGGCAACACCCACACTTCCCATACCAGGCTGCAGAGCTTGCTGGATGTAGCAGGACAACTTGTCATCAGAACTTTGGTGGTCCAAAGACTCTAAGCATTGGATGAGCGCTAACACAAGACCTTCCATAGCTTCTGTCCTTGTACAATCTCCAGCACTAGGCTGTGCCTCTAAGCACCAAGACAGCTGTCTATAATAAGCAAACAAGTAGGACCAAAGGAGTATTCTAGAGAACATATATAATTAAAAAACAATTTGCTTAGTGTATGTTAGATATATAGATAATACACATGCATTTGCACATGCACATCTTAGCATGTATGTAAATTATATATAGAGATCATGTACACATTCAGTTTCAATTGTTAACATCTAATAGTAAACGAGTACATTCTCTGGGGTGTTTTTTCTAAAACACTTAATAAATTCTTAGTTGTTTAAATCCACTCTATAACAGTCTGCTACTACATCATCACTGAAGCTGTTAGGTTTTGAGAGAAACATCAGGTCACAAAAGCAGCAAAGTGAGAATTAGTGAAATTCTAATGCACATGACAAAAATTCAATATAACTAAGCTGTATTATGAATTTATACATTAAAAATACCATTCTATCCCCTTAAAATATCCCCTTCCCATAGGAATTAAGTGTTGAAAGCCTATTTATCATCCTTCTCACCTTTTAAGAGCAAAAATAGATTTTTAAAAATAAATGTAATTCTACTTGACACAAAATATTTAAGCTTGTTCTCAATCCACATGTCAAACCCAGGTTTAGAAGAAGTCTATGAACAGCTGAACATAAGCTAGATCTGTAAAAGTTTAGGAACAGATCATCTGAAAAAAAAGCCTCAAACCCAGCATGAGCTCTATGGTATGTGGGAAGATGGAAGGAAATTAGGTGTGGGAAACTGGTAATTTGTAATAGAGGTTAAAGTAAACAAACAAACAAAATCCATAAGGAAGTGGCAAAAACTGTCCCCATTCATCAGATTTTCTGAAATGGTCTCATGGAACATTGAACCTGACAGGGCAGCTTCATGCTTAAATTGCCACAGAGAAAGTTAGCCGGATCCAAGAACATCTTGTGATATGAACACCTTTTTAACCTGATCTTCCTTCATCACTCTTCTCACTGGACTTTGACCACCACCTTGCAAAGTCTGGAAAGGACTGAAAGAGAGGAAGTGGATCTAAATAGCAGACATCTCTAAACACTTTTAGGAGAAAATGGCCAAGTAGTATGCCCTGAACACCTGGAGGAGCAGTAAAATATTCCACTCAGACTAAGAAGGTAACAAGAGTAGTTGACCAGCTTGAAGACACCTAAAGAAAGGCATGGAGATTCTGAAAGGGGCACATTGTGGAGTCAAGCCCACCTCACTCCTAAAATTAATGAAAAATTAAAAAGGCAACTGTCCTGGTATCAGCCTGGAGGGAGGCCACGCTGACTCACTACATGGCGTACCAACCAGTTAGTAGGCCTGTGGAGCCCTGCTTCAGGGCTGGCCCACCACAGTCTAGGGGGGCTCCGGCCTATGGCCTGGCTAAATGGTAGTCCTAGTGCCCTGTCCCTAGCTCAGGGTGAGGCAATCAAAAGTCCTGGGGCTCAGGCCAAGGCTCTGACTGAGCAAGAGTTCACAGGCCCAGCCCTTGCTCAGGGAGGGGCAACAACCAAAGTAAAGGTTCAGGCCTTCTCCAGGCCAAGTGGCCGTTCAAAGGCCCAGCTCTTGCTCAGGCCTGGGCCACAAACATTTGAAGGGCTCAGCCTTCTCTGCAAGCTGAGCAACAGTTTATAGGCCCAGGCCCTTATTTAGGGCAGGGCAACAAATAAACAGTATAAACAGTTTGAGACTCAGGCCTTATCTACCAGCTGAGCGGTGGTCAGGTTGCCTTGCTCTGGCAGACAGCCAACAAGTGCAGGGGGATTTCCCCCAACAGGAGGAATCTGCCACTCAAGGTGAGGCCCACCCACTCCACTGCATCTCAGCCCAGGGACCTAACAGTGGCAGTGCTGGCTGCCACTAGGATAGCAGGGATCCTGGCTGCAATATGCCAACCAGGTCATAGGATCAGTGGGGATCCTGGCCACAACACGCTGCCCAGATGACCTCCTTTTCCTCAGCCAGCACTGGGTCAGCTACCCCTGGACTGCTTTCCAGTTCCCCTTGGGGGCCTACCTGGCTTAGCCTCTCTGCTCCTTGGGGTCTGTAAGGGACTACGATGCTGGCAGAGTGTCCATTGGCTCTGGGTCAGCCAAGAGCTCAGTTGGGGCCCAGCCACAGAGCAAGACAGATGCCCTGCCCAAGCTCCCGAGAAGGAAAGCTCAACCGCATTGCCCTAGAAAGGAGAACTGGACTGGGCTGCTAGGGCTGCTGCCATAAGATTGGCCAGGGCTGCCAGATCTACCCTGGGCAGTCCCAGCAGCCCACCCTAGACTTTTGGCCCTGACAGCAGCTCTGGGGCAGGGCATCTGGCTTGCTCTGTGGCTGGGCCCCAACTGAGCTTTTGGCTCCAGCTTTTATACCTCCAGCCCCACCTTTCCACTTCCTGTGGGTGGGGCTGGGTTGCTCGGGCCCCATCCACCGGGGAGGGGAGGTCTTAGGGAGTCCTTCCCCTTCCAGGTCAGAAGGAGGCCAAGTTGCCTCACTACAGCAACTAAGTAATAAATTATGTTGTGTAATATTTCACGATTTTTTTTCCTCCATATGAAACTTCCTCACGGTTTACAGACAGCAAAGCAATCAGTGTCATGTGAAGTATTCCATATGTGGAGGATCTTCTGTACTCTTATATCTCTTAAGATATAATTTGGAGATGTGAAATTGTTTCTTTGCTTCATCTAAAAGATATTCTGTGGAGGTTAGCCATAACTGTAATGAAAGAGAAGTCAGACGACTTGTCATCTGACACAATGGGCTCACTACTTGGCCTAGAGCTCAGACTCACTCCTCCCTTCATCCTTTAATAATTCTAAGTAGAATTCAAAAGTCAGAGGCTTTACTGCGGGTAAGTGTTATAATAATGTCTCTAATCAGTCCCACAGGGAGTTGAGAGCTCTCACAAAATCATTAACTGATCAAATCTCAATATCCTCATGAGGCCAAGCTAAGTATTATACCCAGACTGTTAAATCTTCTGATTTGCGCTAAAGAGTCCCAGTTTTGAACTCCATGCACTGGGTTCCCAAGTGTATGCCTGAATCTTCCACGTCAGAGAAGCAAGATATGCTAGAATACATAGAGCTGCAATTACTAGCTGTGTAGAAGGACACTGCTGAAACAGTGCCCTAAATTGCCTTTACACAGACCCTTGTAATATGTCAGGTGAAGGAACCTACTAACAACCATGGGGGCTACTGGACAATCGAGATGCTAAAAGAGCACTCAAGGCCAATAACGTCATTGCAGAGAAGGAAAATGAATTCTTTTCATCAGTCTTCATGGCTGAGGATGTGAGGGAGATTCCCAAACCTCAACCATTCTTTTAGGTGACAAGTCTAAGGAACTGTCCCAGACTGAGGTGTTATGAGAGGTGGTTTTGGAAAAAACTGATATATTAATCAATTATGAGCCACCTGGACAAATGGCATTCATCCAAGAGTTCTAAAGGAACTCAAATGTGAAATTTCAGAACTACTAACTGTAGTCTGTATCCTAATCATTTAAATCAACTTCTGTACCTAATGACCAGAAGACAGCAAATGTGATGCCAATTTTTAAAATGGCTACAGAGGTGATCAAAGCACTTACAGACCAGAAAGCCTGACTTCAGTAGTGGGCAAACTGGATGAAACTATAGTGAAGAACAAAATTGTCGGACACATTGCCTTAACAATTTACTATAATTCTTTGAGAGGGTCAACAAGCATGTGGACAAGGGGATCCAGTGGATATAGTGTACAGCCGCTACCCGAGTTTTGACCACCTCCACTTACGACCATCCACACTTACGACCAAAGCGGTCGTAAATGCGGATCCGAGTTATGAACGGCGATCCGCGCTTACGAACAGCACGGTCGCCATGTAACTCTATGGGATCCGAGTTATGAACATTTCGAGTTACGGACCAAGTGTTGGTCCGTAACTTGTTCGTAACTTGGGGAGCGGCTGTATTTAGATTTTCAGAAAGCCTTTGACAAGGTCCCTCACCAAAGACTCTTAAGGACTGTAAGCTGCCATGGGGAAGTTCTTCTCATGCCCCTGGTCTACACTTAAGGGATAAGTTTGAATTAAGATATGCAACTTCAGCTATGTTAATTGCACAGCATATGTTGAAGAATCTTAACTCGAATTTCAGAGCAATCCACACTGCGGGAAATCGAAGGGAGCATACTCTCCCTTCTACTTCCCTTACTCCTCACAGAAGCTGGACTACTGGCATCAATGGGAGCGCTCCTTTCAGTTCAAATTAGCATGTGTTTACTAGGCCAATATGAACCCTGGAAGATCGACTGTGGCTGCTTTGATCTTATCTGTAGTATAGACATCGCCGGCAGGGCTCGCCAAGTGGCGGCGAGCCCCGCTCGCCAGCCGTGCGGTTCTGCAAGCTGCGTATGCGCAGACCGCGGTGCACATGCACAGATCGCGCGGCGCCGGCTATGCCAGCTTGTAATCTACTCACCACAGGCGAGTAGATTACATGATTTGTCGAGCCCTGGACATCGGTATGGAGTGGGAACTGGCTAAAAGATAGAAATCAAAAGAGTAGGAATAAAAGGTCAGCTTTCAGAAGGGAGAGAGATAAATAGTGGTGTCCTATCAAGGTCTGTTCTGGGATCAGTCTGTTTCAACATGTCCATAAATGATTGGGGGAAAGGAATGAACAGTGAGATGGCAAAATCTGCAGATAATACCAAACTACTTAGGATAGTTAATCCCAGGCAGAATGCAAAAAGCTACACAAGTTCCTCACAAAACTGGATTTCTGGGTAACAAAATGACAGATTAACTTTATTGTTGATAAAATGTAAAGTAAGTACACATTGGAAACATAATTCCAACTATACACTTAAAACGATGGGATCTAAATTAGCTGATGTCACTCTAGAAAGAGATCTTGGAGTCATTGTGACTAGTTCTCTGAAACATCCACTCAATGTGCAGCAACAGTCAAAAAGGAAACATAATGTTGGGAATCATTAAAGAAGAGATACATAGTAACAATGAAAATATCACCTTGTCTCTATTTCAATCCATGGTATGCCCACATGTTGAATATTGCATGCAGATGTGGTCACCAATCTCAAAAAAGATGTATGGCAATTAGAAAAGATTCAGAAAAGGGCCACAAATATGATTAGGGTATGGAACAACTTTTGTATGAGGAGAGATTAAGAATAGGACATTTCAGCTTCAAAAAGAGATGACTAAGGGTCATATGATTGAAGTCTATAAAATTATGAATGGTATAGAGAAAGAAAGTGCTTATTTATCTTCCTCATAACATAAGAACTAAGAGTCACCAAATGAAATTAATAGGTTACAGATTTAAAACAAACATAAGGTCATTTTTCTTTGCACACTACAAAGTTAACTTGTGGAATTCTTTGCCAGAGGATGATATGAAGAGAAAGACTATAACAGAGCTCAAAAAAGAACTAGATAAATTCATGGAGGATCGGTCCATCAATGGCTTTTGGCCAGGATGTGCAGGGATGATTTCCCTAGCCTCTGTTTGTCAGAAGCTAGGGATGGGTGACAGGAAATGGGTCACTTGATGGTTATCTGTTCTGTTCATTCCCTCTGGGACACCTGTCACTGGCCATGGTTGGTTGAGAGGATACAGGGTTAGATGGACCTTGGATCTGTTCTTAAGAGGGATAGGCCTACGAGTAAACACATACCGGCTACGTCTAGACTGGCATGATTTTGTGGAAATACTTTTAACGGAAAAGTTTTTCCATTAAAAGTATTTCCATTAAAAGTTTTTCCATTAAAAGTATTTCCATTAAAAGTTTTTCCATTAAAAGTATTTCCATTAAAAGTATTTCCATTAAAAGTTTTTCCATTAAAAGTATTTCCATTAAAAGTATTTCCGCAAAAGCGCGTCTAGATTAGCACGGATGCTTTGCAAAAAGTGCTTTTTAGCAGCATCCGTGGCCAGTCTAGACGCGATTTTGCACAAGAAAGCTCCGGTGGCCATTTTCGCCATCGGGGCTTTTTTGCGGAAAACAAATCTCAGCAGTCTACACTGGCCCTTTTGTGCAAAAGTTTTGCGCAAAAGGGACTGTTGCCCGAACGGGAGCAGCATAGTATTTCTGCAAAAAGCACTGATTTCTTACAGTAGGAAGACAGTGCTTTTGTGGAAATTCAAGCGGCCAGTGTAGACAGCTGGCAAGCTTTTCCGCAAAAGCGGCTGATTTTGCGGAAAAACTTGCCAGTCTAGACACAGCCACTGTGATAGGGTTCCATTAAGCAAGACCAATCCAGGTCCAGCCAATGGGAGCTGCAAGGATTATTCTGGGGACAGGGGTAATTCACAGAGCCTTTCCCCCCGTGCGGTGCAGAGACACAAATGGCCTCAGCAAACAACCGCTTTGAGTGGTGGCAGGCTGAATGAGGGTCATATTTTACCTGCCCTGGCATAAATGTTATGCATTGCAACTCAGTTCCGCTAGTAAATTCAGCTATAACTATTAATATTTATGAAACCAATTGCTGGAAGAAGAAGCAAACACTCATTCTTTTGCTGCAGACCAGAAACTGTCCCTAATCTAAAGTTAATCCACTCGAATGACAGTGATTCTAATTTCCTACCTTCTGTTCCCCCATTTGCCCCATTTAATTTTGTAACTAGAAAAAGAAGAGGTGGAAATCCAGATAGTCTGACAGACTGAAAATAAGTGGTCTAGGAAATGGGGAATGAGGTAACCTGTGTATTCAATGAAGAGCTCTTAATGTGCAAATATTGGCGTTAAGGCAAATAAGTTGATGTATTTGCATAAAATATGCAAGTTATTGCATTTGCAAACGATCTCCAGATTTTGCAAATTTTCAGTCTTTCCAAGCATGGCTAACAGATCAATAATAAATAGAGGCAAAGTAAAATTCGGATCTACCTAATATTGACCAGAGACTGAGCTAGGACAACCCAGGTACCTACTGCACTAAATACTAAACTACTCTGCTTTGATATAATATTGACTGAAGTGGAACTGAGATTAGTTTCACACATCTGCCTTTGGCTTTTGTGTTGCCACCATCAGTTGTTTCTACATTTGAAACTGACAGCAGACACATTAAATGCAGCTGACTGAAGCTATAGCTGTCAGATAAGAAATGCAGTGGCTTATTTTCCAATATTCACTCAAAGGGGTGAGGATAGAAGGTTTCACCCTTTCTCTAATCTTCCAAAGGCTTCACTTCCTATAAAGTCTATTCCAGTAATGAGAGACCAGGTACGACAGGTCTTCAATGAGATATCATCTTCTAAGAATATCTTCCAGCTGCAGTGCAGAATCTTATAGATGAAAAAGGCAGAATTTTAAACACTGCTAGTGAGTCACAGAAACATTTCATTCCATGCTTTAATAGGCAAACTCATTTAGTGGTGTTAGGGTTTATAACATTGCTGACACAGACTCTATCACTGTGAAACTGGTGATTTAAGGTGACAGCATCTATTTATTGTGTGCCTCTCCAGCTCTTTGTTCAAGCTAATTATGAAAAAAAAATGTCACTATCCACCAAAGGCTTGAAATGTTTATTTAATTGATTGCTGGGTTTTCCATATCTACTCTTCATCCAGAACTTTTATAGCAGAGAGCCAGCACAGCAATTTCACACTGTATTAGCACTGGTGACCTGCATATACTGGGGCCAACATTTGTATTCTCTAGTGGACTGATAAGCCTCAGCCCATCACAGATGCCTGAGCAGAAATGACACATTACCCAAACACAATTGTGAAAACACAAAGCTTGGACATAAATGAGTGTGAAGCAGCAGAAACACTTGGGAGTCCTTGTTAAAATTCTGCCAATCGCTAGAAGATTATTTCTCTGCCTGTGGGGAAACTTACTTTCTCTATGAATATTGCCAACTCATCCTTGCCAAAGATGACTTACCTCTGGGAATGATAATAAAATAATATTTTTTAAAAATGGAGAACAATTACAGTAACATTTGGAAAGCATCAGATTGTATCAAGGACCAGGTAATTTCAAATATTTTCCCAGTTAGGATACTCCAAGACCCTCTGTTAAGGTTGTAATCCCTCCCGTCTCCCTGTGGTACAGCCTATTTACTTGCTGCACCCATAGTTTGGCACTCAGTTTCTGTCTAGGATGACAGAAGTCATTTATTACACTGCTGTTAATGTAAAGGATTTTAGGTTTTATTTCAGATGGTTACATTTACACTTTTTATTTTATTGTAATCATTGTAATTGTCTTTGTAATGATGGGGAAAATATCCCTCAAGGCTGCTAACCAGGAAAGAAGTCCGTTTCATTTATCTTGCACACATACACTTGCTTTTCAGCTCTGTTTTGATTTATAGAGTTTATTACCACAGTTTGTCATAAATGAGAGACCAAAGCAACTGAGCCTATTTGAATCAAAACAACTTTATTACTGTGCATGACACTTAGCTTCATGGCTTTCCTATTATTGATGCAATTGTTACAAAAGCAACAGAGAGGAGAGAGAGAAAAAATAAACTAAAAGAGAGAAAGCATAGTTTCTAAGCTTGACTATAATAAATGCACTTCTCATTTCCTCCTGCTGTGTGAAAACTCAGTATTCAGAATATTTCAGTGAACCTAATCTGATCCGACAGTCAATCTTAAATGGTGTCATTAGGTTACAAAAAACAGTGAAGCTATATTACCATTTTTGGAAGCTGTAATTTCTCCCCCTTCCATCCTTTTAATTCCTAGCTATAGCTGAAACTTTTCTTTGAAAACCTGATTAATATTTTTTGTGTTTACATCTAGTTCTTTCCTCAGATCTTCCTTTTTATTGGTGAAGTGAAATATTTTTAAATGAATAGCTGGTAAAGACATAATGACTCAAGACTGTAATGTTATGATACAGGCTAGTCTTAGGGAAAAAATTGTTCTTTTATTTATACAGGCACTTTTGTACCAAGTAAGTTACCACAACAGCCAGGAAGATAAACTAAGCTAAACTAATATCAGCACAAGGCAGATAGACCCTATCCTTCTATTTTGCTGTGCTATAACTGCATTATTCACATACAACAAACCATCCCACTGTCATATAAAGGAGCCACACAAAAGTCTCAGATACAAATCACAATTCAAAGTTTGCTGGAACAAACACCCCCAACATTATGCCCCAAAATGTCAGACAGAAACACAGCATCTCTTGAAAATTCCATCTGAAAATATATATCATACGTGGGGTAATTTTCACAATCATTTTCACCACAGTGGTGCCTAACTTTCCTTGATATCCATCAGAGTGTGCAGGTGCTTTTGCAGTGACGCATCTCAAAGAAGAATCAATGTGCACTGAAGTGTCCTGAAGTGCTGTTATTGAAATCACTGGGAGTTAGACACCTGCTTGCTTCTGTAGGCACCAAAACACCTTCACTGTAAGGAGCTGAGGTGACACTTACTTTCAGTGGAATAAGGACAAGTATTATGAAGATAAGTAAGTGCTTCATGCGATTTGCAAAAGTGTTTAAGCGACTTAGTCCAAGGACATAAGCGCCTAACTCAGGTAGAGGCTTTCCTAAGTCCTGCTAGCCACCTATTTACATCTTGAGATACCTAAATACCTTCATCTCTTAAGTCCCTTTTAAACATAGAACTTCAGTACTTTTTATATAGGACACCAGTAACATTTCCAAAATAACCAGCCTCTTACTTTGAAATAATGGGCTTGGTAGGGTGGACACTCTGCTTATTATTTCAAAAGAAAGGGGGCTTATTTTGAAATAACTCCCTAGTGTAGACTAGGGTTTAGGGTCTTTATTTTTGCTTTCCCCTTTTCCTGAGATTGCTTTCCTATTCCTATCCCAACATCCACCCTCTGAAGCATCTCATTGTTATGTTACTTCTCTCTGCCCCAGAGAAAAGCTCATTTCCTGACCATTTTATCTCAATCCTGATAGTCTGTGACTATCTTTTGATTAAAAAAAAACTAACTAGAAAGACTATCCATGCTCTCAGAGTCCTAAGACACACTACCAATATAATTTGAATCTCACCAGCGTTAAAATTTTAAGTTCAGACAGTGAGCCACCAACAAAAACTCCTTTCTGTCCGTTCATAATCTAGAAGCAACCATAAGCCCTAACCAAAGTCCCCATCAAACAGACACCTTTTGCACAAAATGACATCACATTCAGACTATTCTATATGAAGGCTCAAATCACCCCCGCACTCTGCCAGGTTACTCCCCAGTACTTTTTTTTGCTCAACAGATTTTTATCAAATTTTTGTCCGGTATTTTTTTTTTAAACCATCTGGCAACCCTAAGTACTGCAGAAAAGGATCTAGGGATCATAGTGGACCACAAACTAAATATGAGTCAACAGTGTGACACTGTTGAAAAAAAAGCAAACATGATTCTGAGATGCATTAACAGGTGTGTTGTCAGCAAGACATGAGAAGTCATTTTTCCGCTCTACTCTGCACTGATTAGGCCTCAGTTGGAGTATTGTGTCCAGTTCTGGGCACCACATTTCAAAAAAGATGTGAAGAAATTGGAGAAAGTCCAGAGAAGAGCAATAAACATGATTAAAGGTCTAGAAAACATGAGCTCAAGGCAAGGCTCAAGGAATTGGGATTGTTTAGTTTGGAAAAGAGAAGACTGAGAGGGAACATGAGAGTGGTTTTCAGGTATCTAAAAGGGTGTTACAGGGAGGAAGGGGGGAAACTGTTCGCCTTGGTCTCTGATGATAGGACAAGAAGCAATGGGCTTAAACTGCAGCAACCGAGGTTCAGATCGGACATTAGGAAAAACTAACTGTGAGGGTGGTTAAACACTGGAATAATTGCCTACGGGGACTGTGGAATCTCCATCACTGGAGATATTTAAGAGCAGGTTAGACAGACACCAGTCAGGGATGATATAGACCATGCTTGGTCCTGCCATGAGGGTAGGGGACTAGACTTGATGATCTATTGAGGTCCCTTCCAGTTCTAGTGTTCTGATTCTAATTTGTCAATTTCAACAGAAATAACTGTAGAAGGAGTAAACGTTATATCAGTTCTAAGAAGTTTGTGACAGCAGATAAATACATTAAAATAAAATATCATTAAGAAAAATTCTCCTGATGTATAGCAGTCAAAGATAATTAATGTAAAAGGTGAGTCAATGGGCTTTTTTTTTTTATAGGAAGCACCACCAATGATGCATGCCACATCAGGTTATTAATCTTGCCAGTCAACCCATATTTATTTTCCACTAAAAACAGTAACAATGGATTTTAAACAAATTTATTTTCTGTGATAGTTGTGCATATGCTATTGAATATGGCATAATTATAAGGCACAAAAACAAAAAAAGAAGAAGCCATATTTTCATGCAAATAGGTAAAGTCCAGTTGTATTTAAAATGAGAAACACACAATAGGTCTATCCCACTAGGGAGAAAAAGAATATGTAACAGATCTGAAGCAAATACCACAGGAAATCTGTTGTGCAAAATTGTGGCCTACAGTCACAAGCCCTGTGTAGGGAGAAGTATTTTGTGTCAGTGTCCGCAATGTACAGAGCAATGAATGAAAAGGGAACAACTCCCCAACAAAGCACACATTTTGAATCTAGAGTCTGAATTGCACACAGTTAACCAAGTGGATTTAGATAATCTTATTGAAAACATTCCAGCATTGAATTAACTGAAGTAAACTAGTCTGTACACAAGCATTCAGCAATTAGGAAAAAAGCTAATTATGTCAGATCAGTTATGTTAGTGAACTAGTCACTGAAATCTCCTACATGCCAATCCACTGTGGCAGTTCTCTCCCTACAACTATGAGAACTTCCTCTTCCTGCCTGAAGCACAGTTCCTCAAGCACTGGCCCAGGGGGCACAATTTTTGTGCTCTTTCCCTAAACCAGAGTTCTTTCTCAACTCAAATTCTGATTTCTCCAAAGTCACTTATCCTTGGGCCAGCTGCTTATCTACTTTCTCAGCACTCACTGCTTCTCATAAAGAGACTATAAGTATAAATACTTATAGGGTACGTCTGGACTACAGGCTTTTGTCGACAGAAGTTTTGTCGATAGATACTGTCGACAAAGCTTCTGTCGACAAAGAGCATCTAGACTACATCCAGTTCTGTCGACAAAGCAAGCCACTTTGTCAACATGACAGTGTAGACGCAAAGGACAGTGTAGATGCTATAACGCCTTCTGTCGACAGAACTCTGTCGACAAAAGGCGTTATTCCTCGTAGAATGAGGTTTACAGCCGTTGACAAAACTGCTGAGTTCTGTTGACATTATGTCGACAGAACTCAGCGGCAGTGTAGATGCCGGTATAGTTTTGTCAACAAAAGTCCACTTTTGTCGACAAAACCCTGTAGTCTAGACACACCCACAGGTATTTAGTATATGTAGAGATGATCAGAATTCATGGATTACCATGCAATAGTTCATTTACTACAATTTACGGTTAAAGGTACATCATCTCTCAGGATTCTGATTAGCTTAGGATGTGTATGTGTGTAACAGTTACCATTTTGCATAGAAAAGATTATGATTAAATAAGCCTTATAATTATATCAATATCAAAGTTTAAATTCACTGTACATTATCATGAAATAGACTAGATTTATTCAACTGACCGAGTATTGTGGAGCTGCAATAATAATTCTATTCTCCTTATTTTACATAAACTACAGAAATCTAATATAGCAAGGACACAAAAATTAATCCAATAAACATATCAATTTTTTCATTCTTTAGATTTGTACCTGAGTAGTTCACACAATAAAGTAAAACAAAACCCCACCATCTTATTTCCATTATATATTTTACAGTGTTGAAATAATGTGCTTGAATACTATTACATATTTTTTATGAAAACTGAACTTCCAGATATGCACTGATGTACTTAAGAGGCAAATGGTATAGCATTACTACTTTATATGAGAAGAAGAAGAATCTACAAATTAATTGTTTTGTAACCGTGATAAAATATTATAAAAATGAAGTAATGGTGAGACTTCTATAGAAATTAACTTGCAAAGCAATGTAACCAAACAATAGTGTATGAAGAAATAAAATGTGACTGAACCTTTAATTTTAAAAAAGTTGTTAAAATAAAATATAAAAATGAAAAATGAATCTGGCAGATTTTTAAGACTGAAATGTTTTGGAACATACCTTAGATTAAAATGGCAATTTTTTTATTATGTTTCTCTCTTGCACTGAACTTGATCACGTTTTTATTGTAATCAGTGAAACAGTCTTATTGACTTCAACAGAGTGAGTTCATCGACAGCAGCAAAATAGCCAGGAAGATTTGAATGAATAACCTCAAATGTTTACAGAAACATTCACACAAAATTAAATTAAAACACAAAATTGTCTTTGGCCATTTTTGCAGCCCTTCTGTGCTAACTCCTTGCAAATATTCTAGCAAACAAATTTAGTGGCAGCAATGTTGAAAGAAACAGTAAATATGAAAGAATAGTTATAGAGAGTGACTTTTGAATTCATTACAAAAATACGAGCACTGGAAACATAATTCTAAGCATCATGTTCATTTAATCTGGGAACATAAACAATACATGTCAAAACAAAATTAAGAAACACCATTCAAATTTCTAACATCAGAATCAAGTGCTAGTAAATCATTTTACAGAAATTTTAATTTTCAATTTCTTGTTAGAATGACTGGTAATTTGAAATAATCAATATATGTGCAAAATTGTAAGCAGCTGGCTGCACGTGGCTTTTCAAAGTGGCAGCACTGTGTGGAGCCCAGGATCAGATGGGGACTCCCTAGGCTTCGTGCAGCATTTGAAACACTGCGGGGAGCCCAGTGTCAGACTCCTCATGGCATTTCAAAGCAGTAGCGCTGCATGGAGCCCGGGATCAGCTGAGGATTCCCCAGTTGACCCTGGGCTCAGTGCCACTTTGAAACACCGCCGCAGTGTTTCAAAGTGGCAGCGCCGTATGGAACCCAGGGTCAGCGGGGGAGTCCCCAGTTGACACCGGTCTCCATGTGGGGCTTTCACCTTTGAAGGGCTGTTGCCATACTTAAAAGGCGGAGGCACGCTATCAACTAATTGAATAGTCGATGCAAAATGCATCGACTATTCGATTAGACAGTTGCCCGATACTTAACATCCTTAGCCCAAACATCTACACTTTTACCACGGAAGCCCAAGCAATGCAAGTCAGCTGACCCAGGCCAGCCACAGTTTATTTTTATCACTGCATAGACATATCCTGAGTATGCTCCTTCATTATTCCTTTGCTTCCCTAGTGATGGAAACAATCTACTAATGGTATAGACATAAGAACGGCCATACTGGGTCAGATTGAAGGTCCATCTAGCCCAATATCCTGTCTGCTAACAGTGGCCAATGCCAGATGCCCCAGAGGGAGAGATCACAACAGGTAATCCTCACGTGATCCCTCCGGTCACCCACCTCCAGTGAAACAGAGGCTAGGGACACCATTCCTACCCATCCTGGCTAATAGCCACTGATGGACCTAACCTCCATGAATCTATCTAGCTCTTTTTTGAGCCCTGTTAAAGTTCTAGCCTTCACTGCATCCTCTGACAAGGAGTTCCACGGGTTGACTGTGTGGTGAGTGAAGAAAAACTTCCTTTTGTTTGTTTTAAACCTGCTGCCTATTAACTTCATTTGGTGACCCCTCGTTCTTAATTGTGGGAATAAGTAAATAACTTTTCCTTAATCACTTTTTCCGTACTAGTCATGATTTTATAGACCTCTATCATATCCTCCCTTAGTTTCCTCTTTTCTAAGTTGAAAAGTCTTTTTAATCTCTCTTCATATGGGATACATTCCAAACTCCTAATCATTTTTGTTGCCCTTTTCTGAACATTTTCCAATGCCAATATATCTTTTTTGATATGAGGTGACCACATCTGTACGCAGTATTCAAGATGTGGGCGTACCATGGTTTTATATAGAGCAATAAGATGTTCTCTGTCTTATTCTCTATCCCTTTTTAAATGACTCCTAACATTCTATTTGCTTTTTTGACTGCGCTGCACACTGAGTGGATGTTTTCAGAGAACTATCCACACTGACTCCAAGATCTTTCTCTTGAGTAGTTGTAGCCAAATTAGTCCCCATCATATTGTATGGATAGTTGGGATTATTTTTTCCAATGTGCATTACTTTATATTTATCAACATTAAATTTGATTTGCCATTTTGTTGCCCAATCACTTAGTTTGGTGAGATCTTTTTGAAGCTTTTCACAGTCCTCTTTGGTCTTAACTATCTTGAGCAGTTTGGTATCATCTGCAAATTTTGCCACCTCATTTTTACCCCTTTCTCTAGATCATTTATAAATAAGTTGAATAGCATAGGTCCCTGAACAGACCCTTGGGGGACCCCACTAGTTACCTCTCTCCACTCAGAAAACCCGGAAAACTTACAATTTATTCCTACTCTTTGTTTACTGTCATTTAACCAGTTATCAATCCACGAAAGGACCTTCCCTCTTATCACATGACAATTTACTTTACTTAAGAGCCTTTGATGAGGGACCTTGTCAAAGGCTTTCTGGAAATCTAAGTACAGCCAGTCCCTGACTTACGAACAAGTTACATTCCAAGCACTTGGTCGTAACTTGATGTGTTCGTAAGTCAGACCCCATTCATTTCAATGGGACCGCACTGTTTGTAAGCACAGATCGCCGTTCATAAGTTGGGGCCGCGCTTAATGGGAGGCTGGTTGTAAGTGCGGTTGGTCGTATATCGATGCGTTTGTAAGTCGGGGACCAGCTGTACACTATATCCACTGGATCCCCCTTGTCTACATGTTTGTTGACCCCCTCAAAGAACTCTAGCAGATTAGTTAGTAAGGCATGATTTCCCTTTACAGAAACCATGTTGACTTTCTCCCAACATATTATATTCATCAATGTGTCTGACAGTTCTATTCTTAACTAAAAGACCAACTTTACTTCCCCTGCTAAACCAGTTCTGCTGATTGACACATTACCTGCCTTATTTTCTTACAGTATTCAAGAGATCGACACCCAACTGACAACTTTAAACACCTTCAATCAAATGGCAAATGTAATGTAGGACAGTGATGGGCAACCTGCAGCCCATGCGCCACATGAAACATTTTGCTGATGTTGATTATCCACAGGAACTGCCTCCTGTAGCCCCATTGGACATGGTTTGTCATTCCCAGCCAATAGGAGCTGTGGGAAGTGGCAGACCAGTACATCCTTTTGGCCCCTTTGCCTGCAGGCACTGTCCCTACAGCCCCTATATGTTGGGAACGGTGAAGTCGGCCACTGGGAAATGCAGAAGACAGTGCTTGTGAATGGTCAACATCAGCAAAATGTCTTGCAATGATGAGCTGAACACAGACTGCAGGTTGCTTCCCACTAATCTAAGGCTTCTTCCAAAGTTTACTGAAGTCAAAAGAAAGACTTCACGGATGTCCATGAGCTCTGCCTCCAGCACTAAGTCAATTTAAAAAATATATTTATCTGACATGTACAATAAAGTACATGTTTAGGATTCCTTAGAACCTATGCCCTCAACAAACATGTACCACATTCTTATTAATTTCAACAGGACACAAACATCAAACCGACAACACCTTTTATGTAAATCTGATAGAAATTTTGTCATCTATGGAGAGGATTCCGTCTTTAATGATGCGTTTAAAAGATGACTGCCATCTTCCATCTTCATAAGTCTGACTTTTTTCTCAGGGTATTAACTAACTTGAAAACAAATGAGATGCATTTTCTTCCTTGGCATCTGCATAATTTATCTAACAGCAAGCAACATAATTTTGTCCTTTCTTTCCCCAAACTACAAGGAGTGTAATCACAGAAAGTCAGATTCCACTACACATACTTATGTGGATTTGTTCCTTACTTTGTAGAAAGCTCCAGTGAAACAAAATTCATAAAGACAAATACTTCTCATCTTTAGTAATGGAACAAGTTGAACCTCTCTAGTTCAGAACTCACTGGTCTGGAAACATCCATCGTCTGGGATGATTTTAGTTAGCTGGATGTCCATTTTTCATGGGTGTGGCCAAGTTTCCCATGGTTCAATAAAGTTTGTTTATAGCCACCAGTCTTGGCTCTCAGTGTTCTGCGCTGTTATTTAACACTAATTTACCCCTAAATAGCCCAGTAAGCAGTGGAAGTGTTGCCAATGCTGCTATGCAATATTGACCTACTATGGCCCGGAAAATTCTCTGGTTCAGAACCGGTGATATCCCAAAGGTTCCAGACTAGAGAGGTTCAACTCCTAATACAATAGGCAAACATGGCAAATGGCCATCTATAATGTTTTTCTTATCTTAATGTTCTTGAAAAAAAATTGCCAGAAACAAAAGAATCATTAGGGCCTTTAGGGGGGAATTCAAGCCAGACTCTAATCAGTTAAGGAAATAAAATTTAGACCGGATCCAGTTATTGTTCCATGTGCACAGCTATCCATGTGGGAACAGGCATTCCACTAGCATTTAAGTGTTATAAAAAGCACAACTACTTGTATTTTTTTCAGGGAAGTATAATTTAATTTTATAAGGAAATTTCAAGGTACTAACACAGCAAATATATCTGGTTCTAAAAAGAAGCAACAACAAGCACTTTGGGCACAACGGTCCTCTCATAGACAGCTTTAAATAATGTTTAACCTTTAGCAAATCAGGTACAAATAAGAAAAGAATTTCTTTTTCTATTTCTGTATTTCTAAATTTCCACATATAACAGGGGTCCAAAACCTCTTATTGAAGTCACTGGCAAACCTTCCATTGTTTTCCATGGCAGTGAGACTGAACCTACTGCAATGATTCAAGCAGCAATAATGGACCATGTTTTACCTTAAGAAGGGAGGTTCCTATTATGTCCACGGTTGGAAGAATATTTAAAAAAAATTATATTGTGATTGGAAAGTGCATCCAACTCAAAGAATGATCTTTACACACTCATCTATAGTGGTGTAAAAGGATAGACTCCATAATCTAACCCATGATAGGCTGCAGATCAGTTCTACAGCTACCAGTCCACCCTCTGGGCTGAAAAGCAGCCATGACCCTGGAAAGGGATGGTAACAACAGATCTATGTAATCTTGGACCTGCCATCCATGTCCTTCTCCCTGCACCTGGAGAGCCTAAGCTACACCGTGCACCCACTTCTACCTGCCATGATTGAACTGCGTAAAGGCCCTCTCTTATACCTGTTGAGTGGACAAATATCAGACCAACAGAAAAATTACAGGATGTTACTTATTTTCATACAAATGTAAACTATAGCAGCCATCATATTTGTAAAACACACATATCTCACTTAGATACTGATCAAGCAATTAGAAATAAAGTATAGATGAAAAATATTATATATAAATACTGTGATTACCCAGAAAAAAGCAACGCTTACCCAGAAAATGAGCTACCATTGTATTTTCCTCAGATTCTCTGTGCACTAACACCATGAAAAAAATACAGTACATATAATTGAGGAAATAAACTGTATAATGTAAGCCAATGGAATTTGGGTGTAATTTTAAAGCATTTTTCATTCAAGGGTTTGTTTTTTAAATGAGAAACACATTTAACACACTATCAGGCTGTACAACTGAAGGATCAGTAAACCTGTGTCCATTACAAACTTGTCAACCAAGATATAATAATTTAGAGCTTGCTTGTCTTCTGGCTCTGACACAATGTTTGATCATCATCCTCCTATCCCACGTATTTTAGTGTCAAGTGACATGACGAGTTGACATCAATGTACTGAGCTACAAAAAATGACGATCACAGCCCTCTGCTTTTCAAGTCTTTTATTTAACAGTGAACACACACACAAACACACTTACCCAGCATTGATTGGGTCTTTAACTCAATTAATTTTGGGGTTTTTTTGGAAAATAAAATGAATATGTACATGCTTCATTAAATCATTGCTCTGGAGTGGGGCTGGAGATGAGAGGCTCAGTACACAGGCTGTGCCAGGGAGAGAGGATTACCCGATCCCCCTCTGAGCTTCTGTAAGAAGCTCCCCCAGAAATGCCAACCAGCCAAGTATAGGAAATGTGGGGGGCAGGTTGTGTTGAAAGCAGCAGAAAAGTTATTACATATTACTTATATATGTACTTATACAGGTTGTTAATCAGACCTGTATGTCCAGAATTGGCTTGGTATAACAACACAGTGTTCTCAAGATCTGTATAAAGTAAAGACAAAACTCTTGTCTTTAAATTTCTGTACTGGCTTAGTAGTTCCACTTGATTATTTCT
Source organism: Rafetus swinhoei (assembly GCA_019425775.1). Taxonomy (NCBI): domain Eukaryota; kingdom Metazoa; phylum Chordata; order Testudines; family Trionychidae; genus Rafetus; species Rafetus swinhoei. Next base: position 120,267,834 of record CM033449.1, read on the forward strand.
ATTGTATAAACAACACTGGGATCTTTATCTGAATATTCAAAAAACAAAACATTACTTAATGTTTAATAGAGATACATAGCTGCCTGAATCATTAGCTACATATCTGCACCCAAAAAGATAATCAGACCACAGGATTTAAACAAAATCAGAACGATTAATCAAGTAACTTGTATGTGATGGTAACTCTAGGCTAAAACCAGATATAACTAGGGTTGAAATGAACATATTATAAAAAGTTCAAAATGTACAACTGCCTAAGCAGATGCTGCTGATGTTGCTACAGAGTTAATCTGGCTAAGGCAAAAGAGAAAATTATTCATCTCACCTGAGCAGCTAAGCATAAAGTAATATAATAAGGAAGCTCAGTTGGTAGACTAGTTAACATTTCTTTCTTGCAGCAGTGAAACCTGAATTAAATTTCCATACTTAGATTTTGAATTAGATTTTCTTGTCAAACCTCTAAGTCCCTTATGAGGAAGGAGTCCTTGCCAGGGAAGGCACAATAAATGAGTAGATGCAGCAGCAGGACAAACAAAAATTGAAACAAATAAAAAGGTAAGCGTGCCTCTCTACTACAGCAAAGATCTAGATGCAAAGTCACAAATCAAAAAATGACGTCTCCTAACCAGTTCCATGCAGCAACATTGCCCCCCACTTTTAAGAATGTTACTGTTCTTCTGTATGTACAATAATGTAGACATAAGGAATTTCATTTGGGTCTGGTATTGAGCAAGGAGAAATTAAAAAGAGAAAATGAGACATATGGAGGTAGAAAGTTCTTTCTCCAACAGATATGTTTGGTACTTCTGCTATAGCATCATTGGACAGGGGAATTTATATAGACAAACCCCGTGATAACTCGGTCAACCACAACTGTAACAGTTCAATAAAATAATTTTGGATCATTAGTAGCACAATATATGCACACACATGATTCTTTGGTCAATAAATAAAATGCTTACATCTCTGTCGAATGACGATTTTGCAGTTATTATAGCCAATATATTTCTTTATTGCTTAATGTAGTCTGCTTTTTAAGTTCAAAGAAAACAGATGTCTGTTGGTGAGTCACTGTCCCTAATGAAAAGAAGAACATGGATAGGGGAAAAAATGAATAGTTTTGGTTCCATGTCAAATGCAGACTATTAAGTGTCACCTCAATTTTTTAAATTGAGTCTGAAAGCAACCATATTACTCAGGGAGTTATTCAAGATTTTATCAGCTTCTTTCTCATTCAAACTCCCAAGAGGAAAGAGGATATATCTGAAAGGAAATATGCATGAAACGACTTTTTGAGAAAGTCATGATTAAGATTCTGAACATTTTACTGCCAGACTACTTTAATGTAGACCTGTATTTAAAAAAAACACACAAAAAACTTTGGGTCAATTTAATTTCTTCCTGTTATCTTAAAATGAGCAGAGTGAATGCCAGGAATTTTGTATAGTCACATTACAAAAAGTGAAATGAGTAGCTATATTAGATTTCTGCATCTCAAGACTAAATTAAGGATAAACAATCACTGAGATATTCAAAGCAAACTAGGGGAATTATGCAGGCAACTCCTACCAAAATTAATAGGAATTATGTGGCTAACTATCCCAATCAGCGTTGAGATTCAAAACCAATCTGCCATATTTACCATCTATATAAGGGACCATCAGTGGATTATACCAATTTTCATCACTTTTGAATTTGGGACATCCTCCATCTGGTTTCCACTGGTGTGTTCTGGGTGTTGGAAGATGTGGAAAGTCTGCAAAGGGGCTCAATATAAATGTGCCGGGGCAGTAGATAGGAGTGGACTTGGAGGCAGGCAGATGACTTAGCAACCACCCAACTGCCTGAGGCTGGTGATGGGATCAGTTCTTTTCTTCACTCATGTGGCAGAGCTCAGCTGCATAGAGTTTGTTTCCTTAATACCAGGAAAAGGAAGGATATTTTCCCCCTTTTCATGTGCACTGACATTTAAACTTTAAAGAATGTGACAATGATGAAACAGCACTCAGAATACTGCATACAGTACCGGTACCGTAACACCAGAAAGACATCAGCAACCTGGCTGGGATTCAGAGTAAAACAACAATAAAGCAGCAGCAAGGGAATTGATTTGCAATAAAAAATTAAGAGAAAGGAGGAAAGGAAAGGTGGTCTTATAGTTAAGACACAGGACAGGATCCTAGAAAATCTAGATTATTATGATCTTCGGCACATCACATAATCTCTGTGATTCAGTTTCCCCTTTGTAAAACTGTAGTAATAATATTTATGTTTTTTCTGTCTTGTCTATTTAGAGAGTTCTTTGTAGTAAACACGGTATCTTATTCATTAGGGATTTTTAGATGGTATTATATTAATACTATTACTAATTTATATCTGTGTCAAAGACAGGTGGGCATGGTGGTGGTACTGGTACATCAAGGTGGAATAAAACGAAAAAGGAAACTCTCAGGAAAGTTTATTAATGATGAATTCTATTAGATTGCTTAGTAAACTGTCTTCCTATGAATTGGTAGAATCTGAGAAAGGAATTAAAAATGGATCTAATGGGCTAAAGCATCATGGGCAATAGTTTTTAATGGGGAATCACTCCAAAGTTTTGGTAAGTGGTCAAAGGCCACATGTCTATGGAGGGGATGTGAGGTCTGGGCCAGAGGTTGGGTGCAGAAGGGAGCTTGAGGTAGGAGACTGGGGTGCAGGAGAGAGTGTGGGGTCTGAGAGGGAGTTTGGGTGAAGTAGGAGTGTGTGATCAGGGGCAGAGGCTTGGAGTGCAGGGTCCGGGAGGGGGTATGGGTGCAGGAAAGGATTCTGACCTGGGAGAGGGGTCTAGGAAAGGGTGCAGCAACCTGGGAGAAGAAGAGGAATGAGGTGCAGAGGGTTTGGGTGGTGACCTGGGGTGGGGGGAATGGAGTGCAAGGTCAGGGAGGGGTGTGGGTGCAGGAGAGGATTCTGGCCTGGGGGAGGGGTGTCAGAGGGAGGGCAGGGTCTGGGAAGGAATTATGACTGGAGGAAATGGGGAGAGCAGGTACAGAGGGTTTGGGTGGTGACTTGGGCAGGAGGGTGTAGTGGCGAAGGGCAGGTAGTTGGGGGGGAAAGGAGGTGGGGTGCCAGAGGCAAGTTCTGGCTGGGAGGTGCTTACCTAGGCAGCTGCTAGCCAGCAGCCCTGCAGGGAACTAAGGCAGGCTCCCTGCCTGTCTGCTGCAATCCTAGGCTTGTCAAAACAGCTGTCTGTTCCATATGGTTTTGCTCCAGGCACAGGGAGTTAAGGGGGAGATGGCTTCACATATTGCTCCTTCCTCCAGTAATATTTCTCAGCTCCTACTGGCTCAAAACTGGCCAACGGGCACTGAGTGATTTTGCTAAGGGGTGGGGGCAGTGTGTGAAGCCTTTCCACTCTCTCCCCAGCATCCAGAGCAGGGAGCAGCCAGTTGCTTAAAGTGGCATGAACTGCTCTGGGCCTAAGAGTCCCAGAGAGGTGGTCATGGGCCACACCCAGCCTGTGGGACGCATCTTTCCCATCCCTGGGCTGAAGAATACACTAGTGATAAAAGCGCTGCAAGTGTGGACAACGCATCCTAATACACATCTTTCATTCTAAATCCTTTGAAATGCTACATGAAAAATTCCCTAAGGATATAGAATTCTAATTTCACTCCAGAAAAAACAGGAAATTTAAATGCACAGGCCAGATCCTTGGCTACTGTAAATCGGAGAAAGTCCATTCACTTCAGTTTAGCTGAGGATCTGATTCCATACTTTTTAGCAGTGTGGAAATCTTTCCAATATTATATCATTTGTATCACTGTAAGGTGAGAATTTATTTAGTAGAATTTTAATCTCATATTACCACTGCCCAAAATAGCTAGCTCAGCATCTTCAACAGCATGCTACCTGCAATGGTGCAGAATGTGCTGATGCTCCTTTTTAAAAAAAAAAAAAGTCAGTTGTACACAAGTAACTGAATAACAGTAAATTGTGACTGGCATGCGGTCTCCTGAAGTCCAGGACAGACATAGGAGTCTTCAGGACAACAAATATTAATGGCAGAGATAGGTGCGTACTGAGAGGGAACAAAACCATAACATCTAAAGTGAATCTCAAAGCGTTCAGTTAGGCATCCAAAAATTCAGCTGCTTGTCCAACCTTTTTCAGAACCATCTAATCTCTTGAACCCAGAAATCCAGCATAAAATGTTTATAAAAAAATGTCTCTTTTTGTAAAACAGATGTTAGCAACTCCAGTTTCAGTTCCTGCCATAAATACCATAAGAAAAATATCACTTTTAACATCTTCCCGTTTTCATTTTTGAGACTGGCCAGAACCTGGGCCCTAGTCTACACTAGGGAGTTATTCCAAAATAACCCCTCTTATCCCAAAATAATAAGCAGAGTGTCCACACTACCAAGCCTGTTATTTCGAAATTACGGACTGGTTATTTCAAAATAGCGGTAGTATGGATGTTCTGCTGCTGCTATTTCAAAATAACTACTCCCCAGAATAATTCAAAGGGAAAGTTGAGCCTCTTTTAACTGGGACTCTCTGGTCTGGCAACATCCCTGGACCTTCCAGACCAGTGATGTTCCAGGACCAGAGTCCCGTGGAGGGCGGGTGACTGGGAGCCCTGCAGCAGGGCTGGAGCCAGTAGCAGGGCTGCCCTGTGGCATTGAAACCAGGAGCCCAGCAGCGGGGCTGCTGCCCGGTGGCAACAAGACCAGGAGGCAGTGGGGTTACCCAGTGGTGGTGCCAGGAATCTGGCAGCTGGGCCACGTGGCAGCACAGGCAGGAGCTCAGCATCCCCACTGCCATCCAGTGGTGCACCTGCGTGTCAGGACTTAGGAGGCAGTGGGCTGCCCTGCGGGGCCGCGAGCCTGACCACTGGGCTGCCTGGTGGCAGGGCAAGGAACCAGGGAGTGGGGCTGCCCAGCGACGCAGCAAAGATCCCAGCAACCCCCCTGCCACCTGTTGGAGCTGTCCGGTAAGGCTGGGAGGCAGCAGTGCTTCCCAGCAAGACTGAAGCCCAAGCAGCGCTGCCATCCACCAGTGCAACTGGATCCCAGTAGAGGGGCTGCCCCATGGGGCTGGGAGCCTGGCACTGGGGTGTGCTTGCAGTGACAGGGCTACCATGGTGGGGCCGAGAGTCCTGCGCTGAGGGGCTGGCAACAGGGGGAAGCCGGCTGGGAGGCTGCAGTGAGGTCATGGCGAGGAGGCGGTGGCAGAGGAGCCCAGAAATTACCTTCCCTGCTCCAGCAAAATTGCTTATATGGAACCAGTTAAGTTCCGAGGTAGCCGGAGCAGAGAAGTCCAACATGTAATTACTCCCTAGTGCTTCCTAGGGCTCTACGCCGAGGTAGCACGTCCACAATAATGGAGCCTGACTCGGACTAATTTAGAGGGTCCACCATAGTGAGGACACACTATTTCGATTTTGTTATTTCTGGAGTTATTATTTCGAATTCAGTTATTTTGAAATAATTTCCTAGTGTAGATATGCCCTAGGTGAGCAGACCCCCAAAAAATGGTGGAGGGAAGTTATTCAGATTGCTTCTCAAATATATTTACATAGGGCATATATGGGGGGGAAGGGGAGATAAGAATTCTCTTATTCTCCACTGTAAAAAATTTTTGAGGCATGTTCCTATTTCTCACTGACGATAATGGGAGCTGAGCATGGGCATCTTCAGGCAGGATATGGCCTAAGTTTTGCATTTTATTAAGTAAAACAGCACTGTTACATATGACTGGGCCTTTAAACTGAATTCTTATATAGAAGTAGGAACAGAAAGCTATAATTGCATTATCTGCCACACAACTGTATCTTCTTTAGCATTTATCTTGTTCTTTCTGCAGTAAGCAGAAACACTTTCATACTTCAATAACAAGCTCATAAAAAGTGTCTGATGGACTGCAGACGGTATTTCTCCTGCCTTGAAAAATTACATAAATCAAATACTGAGTGACTGCCACTTTCCAGCTAAATGCTATTATAAATAACTGTTTGTATGGCCTTATCATTTTTTTCCGCCTGTCAACCACTGATAAAGATTCACTCCCTAAATCACTGTAATTTCCTCTTAGCTGACAGAAAGAAGATTTAATATGGTGATAATGAAAAGGATGAAAAAAGTATGTTTTACTTTTTAAAAGACTTGTATAATTTTATGTACTTGTTTTAAAACCATTACATTTCTTTTTTCTTTGTTTATTCTCAAACAATGACATCAAATCATTCTAACACATGATCTCCATTTGAGAACTTTTGATATAAAAACTTGAACTTTGACAGAAGAATTTAACACTATACATTTAATAATGGACTGTAAAGCAACTCATTAGGCTGGTATCAAACTTCTGAAAACAAATTTCAATAGTGGCATACTGTAAGAGTGGGGGTTTTTTATTTATTTTTTTAATTAGCACTTAAAGATAAATATTCCTTCTCATGTATTGCTTAAAATGTAATATAGAACAGCTCAATGCCTAGCCATTCAGTATGTACAAATAATTATATATGGAGTTATATAGTCTGTCACAGATGTCTGAAGAATTCCTTAGGTCCCACCTAGCTACCAGAGTACCATTTATTCATCAGATTAAAATCAGAGATTAGTACAAAAAGGAACGTCTCTAGTTTTAAAAAAAGAAATGGTATAAACTATCAGAAGGTAATCAAGAGTTGCATGTAAAGTCCAAATTCTGCCCACAGTTACAATTATATCTATATAACCCCATCCGCACTAAAATAATTGAAGTTGCATTACTGTAACTGAGAGCTGAATCTGGTAATACTTTTCCCCAAAAAAGTCTTTTTTTTCAAGTACAAGTGTCAACAATAAATTAATATGGAAATGTTAAAGTGGCAATGTTTGAATTCTGGTTACTACAAAATGAAAGAAAAACAATGTTGTTTCTTATTTAAGGATTTTTTAGAGGGAAATCATACATTTATACATTTAGGTACTAGCTTCAAGCCATGATCACCCTTTGGCAGTATCAAAATGGCACGTGTAATTGCTAGAATCAAAAGATTTTCTACACAAGTTTGCTGCTTATGTTTACTATCCAATTTTACAGTGTTTAATTTTATAAAAACAGTGAATTTTTTTGTGTAAATATCTCCTAAGATTCACTGCTAACAGTCAGAATAATGACATTTCCAGAGGTGAAAGAACATATTAAAAAGAAACTAGCAATAGAAAGAATTCAACAAGATAAAACTACAAGTAGGTTTCTCTGGAATATTTTAATTTTCATTTCTTCTCATTTATTGATTTTGAAAACTAGCCCCTTATAACTTGTGACTGCATAAGAGTATCTTCTTCTGCTAATGCCACATATATTTATCACTCAAGAGGCATGTTATGTTTGCCTTTATACTTGATTATGAGAAAAGAACAAAGCTGCTTATTTGCATCACACCAATAGTGTATTTCTGCTTTGTGATGAATTTGTGAGGCTTCAGATGCTGGTTCTGGTTGTGTTAAGGTGGCTAATTTACTTAATTTTCTTTTGAACTCCCTCTCATTCCTATGAAAGTACAGGTTTCACAAGATAACCTGGCCTATATCTGGGATAAGAGAAGAAGGTGGAGAAGAAAATGGCTTAACCTCCAGGTGTTTATGTATGAGAAAATCTTTTCAGTGACCTATGCTGGCATAAAGTGGATGTCACATCAGCATTTGAAATGCTAATTTGTTTTCAATTCACACTTTTCCTTTTCAGATATTAAATCAGTTTTGTCATCTGCTTCTACTTTACAAACAAGGTTTCCCAATACTGTGATTTTAAGGCTAGCACTGGATTTATGAAGATATCTTAATCACAGACTTTTCAGGTAAACCATTCCATTCATGAAAGAATGTAAAATGGACTGACAGTGAGATGCCAACAGATGGATGTAAGAGCAACATATGTCTTTCCAACCTTTGCTTTCTCAAACTCTTTTTTGTCCTTCCAGGCATTTCAGAGATTTATAGGACGTGGACTTCCCACAAAAAGGAACTGTTGCCTATGTAACTTTCCTGTGGGTACGTCTAAGCTATGCTCTATTTTCGAAAGAGGATATGCAAATTCCACAGGATCTTCTTCCGATCTCACTTTTGAAAGCGGATCTTTCGAAAGTGAAAGTAGTCTGGATGCGGGGTTTTTCAGGATAAATCCCTTTTTAGAAAAAACTGTGTAAACCTCATTTTTTAAGAAAAAGCGTGGGTTTTTTTCCAAAAAGGGGTTTTTTTCCTGAAAAAACTGTGTCCAGACTACTTTCACTTTCGAAAGTGAGATCAGAAGAAGATATGCAAATTCCCACAGAATTTGCATATCCTCTTTCGAAAATAGTGCGTAGTCTAGCCTGAGTACGGCGCAAGGTTTCTCTGCCCCTCATTACTGTGGCAAAGATACTGACCTCATATATTGTCATTGGTGAGGTTTTCATGCACAAAGTCGCTACTCACCAAATTAAACTGGGTACAAAGCATGATATTCATATAAAGTCACAATTCTTTAGTATGGAGAATATGTTGAGATTGCTTTTTGATAGTATATGTAAGAACCTCAGAAACTGTGTGAAAACCATGCTTTTTAATAGTCATGACAATTGCAGCTCTGAATTGACCACACAGATGCACCTAAAACACAGTGCAGTGTTCTCAGTTCATGTCTCCCAGAGGATTTAACAATGATTATGTTACCAAAGCCATAGGACATAACTTTGAAAGACTAACTATTTATATAGGAATTCACTTAGAAGGGGGGAAAGAGAGTTATGGGCTTATTATTGATTTTTAGGGTTGGGTCTATTTGTAGCCAATGTTTCTTCTTTTTTAAAAAGTGCATGGCCCCTCAGCAGCTATAATCAGCATTTTAGCATAAGAAAACAAAGAAAATACATATTTAAGCCATATTATTAACTGATGTTATTTGACCAAAGGAGGGAAAATACACCAGAACCACATAAATGGACCATTGCCAGTGTTTTGTAACATACATGCTGATACACTCTGGCCACTGCTCCCTTTCCTTGCTGGATGTCCCAGCTCCCATGTCTCTCATGCAAGCACCACTTATGTTGCTTTTTTGTGTTCTTTATTATAACTCTGAGATACCTTTTAAAAACATTGCACATTACATGTTCATGAAAAATCTTGATAATGGGTTGGCAATTTCCCATCATAAATGTAAATGTTTACTGAAATTGATAATATCACTCCAGACACGTGCCCTCTGGTATTTTCAGTCCAAACTTGTATAAAGAAGAGACTCCCTGTGCAAAGATTCCCCATGTGCTCAACAGACATTGGATCAGGGCCTTGCTTTTCCTGCCACCATTTAATTAAAAGATACATGATGAAAATTAGTCACTCAAAAATAACATTCCATAGGAACCTACCATTATTCTATAGTGTTTCACAGGATGTTTCCAATTCTCAGGAAATCTGCTATAGAAAACATAGGGAGGAGACCGAACAGTTGGGAAGAAAACTGAGATGATCCCATACTTTTTCAGATTGTTGGTCATCTAGCACTGAAAAGACTCTTACTAAATTCAATTGGGATTTGGTAATGGACTATAATAACATGTCCCTCTTTTTGACAAGCAAGTCTTGGGTTTTTTTTCCCCATGTCCTAGAGCTACTATAAAACTGTGTTAGCTTTACATTGCATTGTGTTCTGTAATATCACCCATGACTTATCCCTTTCCATGCTATTAACCCCAGTGAAACAGATGTAGCAAATGGGCTCAGACTATTACCTATTACAGTATGAATATAACATTTAAAGGAAAAAAAAGCCTCCTGAGTGCTGTGTGTAACAATGCTCTTCATGCCACCAACGGACTGTAGGAATAATTAGATATTTCTTTTAAGTAAATTTTTTTTTAAATACTGTAATTGGGTTCATCCTTCCTTGGGTACTTTATTGGAGGCTAGATTAGAATTCAGAATGATCTGTTTTGAAATTACTTTCTTGGTGTTTGGAGATACCAACATTTCTCACATGATTTAGTCAATCTCTGTGTAATATTTGGTTGGAAACAGTTCCTTGGAGATGCCCTTTTGAAGGACGTCTGACTGCTGCATTTTTACTGCATTCTCTGATTTCAAATATTAACATGAAGTATTTTTTTAGTTTAAACTTAGGTGTCCATTAGGTGATTAAAGTATAAATTATTATGAAGAGGAAAAATTAGGAAAAAAGTTTATAAATAATATATTTTAAAAGATGGTCCTTATGTACCTGCTTCCATCTGCCATTTCTAAGACATAGGTGCAGTGAGGTATTTAAATGTTAATGAAATCTAAATAACATGCTGCTCCCAATGCATCAGACAAGAAGAAGTAACTGCCTAACAGCTGCTGCAGCTTGACAAAACTGCTTTTGTCAGCACCTGAAGCAATGTCTCAAATCTAGTTTTGGGAAAGCTGGATGAAATAACTGACATTTACTAGTAGCTGATTTCAAAGGACTTGCAATTATTTTTGCTCAAGTCACAGGTGAAGAGTCAAAGTCATATTAATAAGTTAGGAGCTTCAACAAAATTATTTGAAAATACAAGAGATATAAGGAAATCCCTCAGTCACTGTATTTATAAAACACTCTTTCTAAACAAGGCAGAGATTTGTTTCAAAGGAATTCTTGTCTCAATAGTTATATCAGAATTTTAAAGATACCATTAAAATTAATTGTAAGTAGGCAAAAAGCTTCCCTATTGCTGTTTTCATTTATGGATTTGTTGGAAGTATTATGGAGTAGCAATAGCCTCAGTATGGTTGATATTGAATCTAACTTCACATTTAAAGTAAATACCTCCACTTAATACATCTACATTTTTACCATGCATACCAGACAGGAAATAAACTAATTTAATATAAATTAACATGTGTTTAAAAGGTAATTTAGTATCAAATACCACACTCTCACTGTGGTATGCATGTGTGATGAAGTCCTGAGGGTCCAGCTACATCTGTCCCAGGAAAGGAGCAGAGGAGATAAGTCCTCCATACAACCTAGAGAGACCTTGGGAGAAGCAGCCACTCAGGAGAGTCTGCAAAGGGCCAGCCAATGAGTGAGATTCCAGGGAGCAGCCAACCAGGGCACAGGAGGGCACTATAAAAAGGAGATGAAGAACCAGAGGCAGGCCCTTTCTTGCTAGAGCCATGCAGCTGATGCTCCTGGACTGCCAGAGGGAACTACAGCACCATGGCCAGCTCAGCACTGACCGGGAGGTTTGGTGCAAGAGTTCTTCAGTAGCTGCTGGGCCTGAACACAGAAGAGACCTGAGCTAAGAGTAAAGCTTTGGTGATGGTTGGGGCCATGAAAAATTCACCCACGAAACTACAGGCAGTTTAATTAACAGGACATGACTGTGTGTGACTGTTACTCTTAGGGTCCCTAGGCTGGGACCTAGTGAGTGAGCCTGAATCTCCCCTATAGGCCACTGGGGAAGGGGCCTTCAACTGAACAGTGATAACTCCCCAAAAGGTCATCTGAACTAGTTAGTGATCCAGCTGTTGCCAGAATGGCCAGAAAAGATTAAACTATTGCTTATCAGATAGTCAACAGGATAGTCGACTAGTTGCTCCCTGCCCCTCCCCCCGCTGCCTCTATCAGATAGAGGCAGCAAGGGGGGAAGAGAATAGGGGGTACTTCAAAGTGGCAGCGCTGCATGGAGCCCGGGATCAGCTGAGGATTGGGCTCCATGCAGCTAGGGTTGCCAGATGGTTTAACCAAAAATACCGAAACTCTCCCCCCCCCACAAAAAAAAACACTGGGGAAAAAATTCTGTTGAGAAAGAAAAGGGGGAGGCCAAAGTTGTTCAGCAAAAAAAAAAAATTTACATTAAAAAATTTAAAAAACCAGCGTGGCCCCTTTAAGAAATGCTTTTGAGGCTTTTTGGCCCTAACATGCTGCCAGCGGCCATCCACCATCTTGTCTTCCTGCAGACAGCTCCCCTGCGGAACCAGGTAAGCACCCAATATTTTCGCTTCCTGGCCGGGAAAAAAATCAGAAACAGGACATTTTAGGTGTCCGGTATTTTCTGAATTTTTTTTACCGGAGAGGAGGCGAATATACTGGACTGTCTGGGTCGATACCGGACACCTGGCAACCCTACAAGCAGCGCTGCTGCTTTGAAATGCCACGGGGAGCCCGACGCTGGTTTCAGCACTTTTTCCTTTGAAGTATAGCAACAGCCCTAGGGCTATTGCTGCACTTCAAGGGTGACTAATTGAATAGTCAATGCAAAAATTCACACACACACACACACACACACACACACACTAGTTTGAAATAACTAAGGTGAGCATCCACACAGCAAGCACGTTATTTCAAAATAATAACCCCTCATTCTATGAAGAATAAAACCTATTTCAAAATTGCTATTTCAAAATAGGGTTAGTGTGGATGCTCTGCTGCAGTTAGTTCAAAATAACTCCTCCCCAGGTCATTCAAAGTAATTATTCCCCAGTGCTTTGTGGGCCTGCCTCAGACTAATTTTGAGGCTTCCCTGTAGTGTGGGCAAAATAGTTATTTTGGGAGTTATTATTTCAAAACAACCTGATATTGTAGACATAGTCTTAGGGGTATGACTACACTGTGGAGGGCGGGGGGGGGGGGGTTCGAAGAAGGTATGAAAATTGTGCTCACATTTGCATATCTTCTTCTGATTCTTTTTCCGGAAGAGGATTTTTCCATTTTTCCATTTTTCCATTTTTCCGTGTTGACGGGCCAAATATCAGAAAATCCTCTTCTGGAAAAAGAATCAGAAGAAGATATGCAAATGCGAGTGCAATTTGCATAGCTTCTTCTAACCTCTCTCCCCTCCCCACCCCCACACACAGTGTAGCCGTACTCTTATAAATTAACAAAACTCAAAGTGTAGAAGCCCCAGAAAAAATTAACACGTGGCTTCAGGGTTTGTAGACAGATGCATGTTTCAAAGAGCTTGCAAATAAGGTTTCATCCTACAAAACAACTAGCATCACATCTAGTACTTGCTACTTCTGACTCACAAGAGCAAGAACTCTACCAGATTGCAAAAATTTGGCATTAATACAATATACCATGTATTAATAAGTAATGCAGGATTTAAAAAAAATCATTAAGATCAGAGTTTTAGATATCTGCAACACTTCAAAATAATTCTGTTAAAAGAATCTTTTTCTTTCTTAGGCCATTAACACCTATGTAAACTTTGTTCAAAATGTAATCATGCAAATGTGCTCCCAGCATACACACACACACACACCATGCAGCCTGCTTTCCCCTTCCCCCAACCCACCCAGACAGAGAAGACTGCAGCAAACGGGTCAGGGACACCCCAAACAAATTCTCCCCCCCCCCGCAGCTCCACCTCACTGCACAGATACCAGCATCTACCCACACCCTTTCCTCCACTTACCCCTGTGCAATATGCTCCCCCCAACCCACGTAGGGGCTAGGATAAAATCCTGCTTCTCAAACTAGCAGGCACTAGCAGTCTAGCTGGGAATTAGGACAGGACAAAGCACAAATTATCCACCCAAATCCCCACCTCATAGTACAAACAAACTCCCCCCAGTCTCCACCTCACCCACCTCAGTTTCAAGCAGGCAGCTAGCTCCACTTAGCTGCTACTCAGCAGGATGACGCCCCTCTCCCCGCCAGTCAACTGAGCACCCTGCCTGCATGGGAGCTTTGAACCTCTGAGCAGAGCTCAGAAAACAGCCATTCAGTCATGTAGCTTACAGGGAACTTAGCCCAGCACCTTCCTTATCACAGGCTCTTCCTATTGGTACCCACTTGTGCTTGCTCTTCCTACATCCTCTGCAGCTCCTTCTGTCTCCTCAGTTCCTCACACACTAAACTAGTTGAAAAGGCACACATTTTAACCAATCTATATGTGCATATATTGAGCTATTAAGTGAAGAGTAATGATGCTTTAAAAACTGGGGTTAATTCTGTCTGTGTATCTGTTGCTTTTGCTACTGTTTACCTGCAGGGGTAAACTGTAAATCAGGATCATGCCCTCCCTGTGATTCTGGGGAAGAGCTGCTGGGAGGGTTTGGAGGAGATAGCACTACTTTCAGGGTCCTAGGCAATTGGGCTGTGGAGTCCCCCACTCCAGTAGGGGTTCAGACATAATATCTAGACCTAGATGCCTATATAGGGGCCCAAAGTCTAGAACAGCACCTAAATTCTGCTTCATCTCAGACTGCGAGGTTTATCATTCGGATCGCCCCACAGAATGAATGTCTGTGGAAGCTCAACCATTTCTTACAAATTTATAGCAACAATACAAAATACTCTTCCCAGCTAGAATACAGAGGCCATGGAAAAACATGTTTGAGCCAGCATATTGTCATTCTGGAAACACTGAAGAAAATTTATTTTCTTGCTGTCTGATTTTCTTACAGCTTCAAAAATGAAGAAAACTGCTCGAAAGGCAGTAAGAAACCTTACAATCAATATGCCAGGCACATTCATGCCTTGCAAGCTACACAAAGGAAAATTAAACAGACTACAATATTACACAGAGACAATGTCAAAATCAATTACAAACTTCAGCTTCTTTGGTGTTCTGATACCATGGGAGTTGTTTCTTCCAAAGGAAATAATGGAAATAATTCATTTATTGTAGACATGGTACATCATTGAGTGTAAAATCACATTATGCTGATTGGGAACACAAGAAATGCCTGTTTTCATGCATATGAGAAGCCTGCACTTGTATGTGTAGGACAGTTTCACGCACTCATATTTCCTTAGTATTTAATTATTTTCTGGCAACTTACTACATTTTGCCAACAAAAACTACTTTCAAACTTGCTGAATGACATCACCCAAACCACCCTAGAATAGTGCTCTCTCTAAGATTTTCCATTCATGAGCAGAGTGAATTTTGTCTTGTGCACCAATTTGAGGAAGTGTGTGCTTGTTCGGATATGTGCCACTGTGGCACCCTCTCCCTTTCCCCCTCTGCTGCCATGTCTCCCACCCTCCACTCACCCCATCTGCTCCCCTGGTGCCTGCTGCTGTCCCCCCACCCCTCCCCCTCGTCTGCTGTCCCGGTTCTTGCCCTTCTCACATCCTCAGTCCTCCTGGGACCTGCCCCTTCCCCCTCCTCTCTGACCCATGCACCTGCTTGTCCCTTCTCCCCTGTGCCCACCCCCTCCCCATCCTCTCTCCTAACACCTCCCTCTACCCACTTGCCCTGCCTCTCTCCTCTGCCCTCTGGTGCCCATTCATCCCCTCCCTGTGTCTGCTCTTCTTCTTCAGCCCCACAATCCCCCTGGCATCTGCACCTTCCTTTACCCCTGCACCCTCCTGGTGCCTCCCCACTCGCCTCACTGCCCCTGCCCTCCCAACACCTGCCCCCTCGCCCTCGTCCTCCCTGATACCCACCCCCTCACCACCCTCTGCCCCAGCTCCCCTCATGTCCTTCTGTACCCTCACACATGACTTCATCTATCCCGCCTTCCTCATGCCCACCCCTCCTTTCAACCCCTCTTCTCTTGACACCTCCTCCTCTCCTCCTTCCTAGCCCCCATTGTTCCTCTCCTCTCCTAGCATCAACCTGTCCCCCCTCCTACCCTTACTGACACTTTCCCATCCCCGGCTCTTTCTGCCCTTTCCCCTCATTGTTTGCTCTTGGCCTCCTGCCATTTGTCTCTCTTCCACCCTGCCCCTTGGTGCCTTCCCCTTTCTTCTCCTGCCTTGGCCCCCTCCGCTCCCCTGAGCACAAGCCCCTTCCTCTCCTCACCCCCACCTTTCCCTTAGTTCTCCCCCTGCCCCTTCCCTCACCTTTTGCCTTCCTGATATCTGCACCCCTCAACCAACTCCTGGTGGGTGGAGCTGGGGGCCACGGTGCTATTTTTAGTACCCTGGCCCCAGCCCAGGAACAGCTGCACTGCAGCCCACCTCCAGTCCTGGCACATGGGGTAGCCACCTGCCTTGACCTAGGGCTATGGTGCTATTTTTAGTACCGGCAGCCATGGCCCCAGCTGCTCCCAATGGCGGGGCTGCATGGCAGGCAGCTGCCCCATGTGCCAGGATTGAAGCCGGGCTGTGGTGCTAGTTTTAGTACTGTGGCCCAAGCGCCAGCTCTTGCGGCTGCCACACAGGCCATGTAGTAGCTGCCCAGCTGCTTCTGGGGCGGGGCAGCCACTTGCCATGCGGCCCCATCCCCAGGAGCAGGTGGGGCCACAGTTATGCGGCTCTGCTGAGGGAGTGGACTGAAATGCTTGGTGCATGCCTGCATGGGCATGCACCTTACAGGGAACCCTGCCCTAGAGCTGCAATATCTTTTAAAACATATGTTTTTGTATTTGTGTAACTGAGAAGTGTGGTCATATTTACAAAGACAGTGTAATATACACTATTACTCTAATTTATTAGTAATAAACCAAGTGGGTGTCTACTGTATACTGAATACTATACTTTCGATGTTAATAACCATGCATTCCTTATCTGGTTGGAGTATTCATTCAGATGAACCCAAGCACTTTATAAACTTTACCAATAAACACAAAATACAGACATAGGGATCACTCACTTCAAACACAGATGAACTATGATTCCCTATAGGGTAAAACACATCAGCCATTCAAAATCACAGTAATTCTGTTCAACGCTTCAGGATAGGAGATAAACAATGCTTTGTTTAATTGAAACTACAGGATGAATGTAGGTAGTCAGCATGTAGTAGTCAGGAGGACAGGAAGGCTCTTACAAAATAATGCTACAGGACCTTTAATAACCACAAACAGTCAAGAGCTTGGTTTTATGCCTTTTCCAAAACTAACACATAACAGAGAATCCAGACCATGCCATACATGGTTTTAATATTGAATTAGAGGTCAAAGTGCCACCAATACTATGATTTTTTTCCTTTAGAGATTCCTTTTGGTGCTACTCCAATTAAATTCACCTTATCTTTTGAGATTCAATGAGACTGCTGCTTTAGGTGGAATGATTGTATGCTCTCGTTTTCATGAGCCAATTAAACAACTGCTGGCAAAATATAAAATAATATCATTTACAAGGACCAGCATCAGTAGCTCAGATGTGGTAGCAGACTAATAAACTTCACTACGTGATCTACTTATTAATGAACAGCAACAAGGTCTCCAGTGTTATCATTAGTTATACTGGTGACAGCGTCTTCTCAAAGTGTGAAATTCACCACTGTGTAGTCGGAAATAATGCATAACTGAAACATAGGTTTTGGGCAAGCCTTCCAAATTTCACCCAAAGTAAATTTAGGCACATAGATTTAAATGTATTTAAGGGTGTTGGGTATAATGGGAAACAAACACTGTTTATAAGAGTATTTCTTCATGTTCAATATGCCATTGTTGATTTAAGTTCATGTTGCAATAGAAACTTAATTTTTTTCTCCTATTTTTTGCTCGTTTCTTCTTATATGTTTGGTTAAAAGTCTGTACTTAAGGGCCTATTTTTCTTTTTTAATCCATAATATGGATTTGTATGTGTGTTCTAGACTCTTCTCATGCCTTTCTTTGTCAAGAGCTGAATTCGCCAGTGCTGATGCAGTAATGGTAAGCGCCCCAATGTGGTGTGATCATTATCTGGAAAAAGAGGAAAACTGTTTCTCTTGCCTACTGCTCTGATGATGAGAAAGGTATCTGTTTACTGAATTTTGTAAGGGGACTATAAAATATTATAAAATATCATTGTGACAAAAGTTGCACAAGTACTTACAGAAACTACAATGGAACAAGACAATCCATATATAAGTGCCTCTACAGTTGTCATCTCAAGGCAGATGAAATAATCAACAAAGGCATTTTAATAAATACAAAATAAAAATACTGTAGAGCCATGGGCCTTCTCCATGGTTTTGTTTGCTGTCTCTCCCCTTTGTGGCATTTAAAGAACTGAACAGCCTGTTATCAAACCACAGAGATGTACAACATTCTTGTTCTTTTCTGTGGTAGTTATTTTAACATTTTCCTTTACCACTAGCTACAACATAACAATGTGAAGGAGAAAACTAAGAGGAGAAATATTTAATTCTAACACACTATGAGATTAATAAACCATGGAAATCTGACATTACTGCAGATGCAGTGCTGCATTAATTGCCTTCAGACATAGCTTTAATCACCGTATCCCATAAAAGTACAGACACAAGAATTTATTTTACTTTAGACAAAAAGATATGGTGTTTAATTCAGAAGTATTAACATTTCCTGCATGTTGCACATGCCTTACGATAATTAGTATTACAAAATTATTATGGGTTCTTCATAATTTTTCTATTAAATTGGTAGGTCAAATGGAATGAGGAGTTTCAACTGTCAATTAAAAAGCAAACTAATTCCCACAAAAAAGTTCCAACATTTAGCGCGAAATTCTTAATTTTTGATAAATAAATGTATTACTTAATTAAACTTAGTTAAGTACTATTCAATATATTATTAATGCATTTTTCAACCCAAGCGCTCTTTTTTTTTACAAATATTAAGGCTCACAATTCCTTCTGCGGTACAGTATTTAGACCAATTTTTATTTCCAGGTGAACTGAGTCACAGAGAGCCTCGGTTATTTATGTAAGGTCATACACTGAGTTTAGTTGCACAGTTAAGAATAGGAATACAAGAGTTCTGACTCTAACGTTGCTGTTATAATCAGGAAGTAATATTCTGTATTAGTTTGGAAACCTATCAGTCATTTACTGATGTACCTAAGTGTTTAGATTTTATTTCTTAGTTGCACACTATTTACTTCTCCACATCTACACAGACCCTCCAACAGTCCACATCCAGCACCACCAGCCCAAATGCCCAACTCTTGTACCCCACTCAACCCAGCACCCAGCACCAACCTACTCCCTCAACGCCCTTCAGCACCTACTCCCCAGCATGCCGAGTTTTGGGAAGTTCATGTTTTACCCACAGCCACACCTCTTAAAGTTTCAAGCAGCTCAAGCAGAAAGCAACACCATTCAGGTCTTGCCCCTCTATAGTAGAAGACAATGGGATGGCCAGGGCCAACCTGAGTTGCTTTGCAACCACATGCACTAGGCCATGGTGTCACTCAGTCTGGGGCCCCTTCGAAATAGGGTAGTCAGGGGCAAACCAGGACAGGAAGATCTGGGGGTTATGGGGGCACAGGAGTGCTGGGCTGCCTACCTACTATATTTGGAGCCAGAGTGTACTGACCCTAAGCAGAAATTTATAGTTGTATACAAAACACCTAAAAATGTGTGAACTGAATGAGCTAATTTGCATGTTTTTAAAGTAATTTGAATTCAGTGTCACACATGGAACTGCATAAAGCCCAGCAGTTATGACAGAAGGTTAAATCATCTTAAAACCAATTCTATGATAAATACAAATTTGATAGTAAAGCTATGCAGGCATATTCATGTTAACCATCAGGCGTGTAAACTAAGAAATTATCAAAGTCATTTTACAGAAAAGTTCAATTTTCTTTGCCCATCTCATTATGAAAGAAGTTTCTGTATAGCTGGTTTTATACTAGAAAGTTTTACCAGTAAAACTATATCAGTGAGATAGAGATTTTTTTTAAAAACCAAAATTGTACTAGTACAAGACCTAGGCTGAACCCAGTTATTCAAGTATAAATGTGATATATACCATGGATGTTACTCTCTTTTCTATATGGGAATAGCTATGCAGGTTGAACCTCTCTAGTCTGGCACCCTCAGGACCTAACCAGTGCTGAAGAAGAGAATTTGCTGAACCATTGGATATCAATATTGTCTAGCAGCATTATCAACACTTCCATTGCTTACCAGGCTCATAGAAGACATTTAGGGTTAAATTAGAGCTAAATAACAGTACAGAACACTGAGAGATAGGACTGGTGGCTACTAACAAACTTTATGGGATCCCAGGAAACTTACCTATGATAAGTGGGCATCAGGCTAACTAAACTCATGCTGGACCATGGATGTTTTACAATAGATACATATACAACTAATGGTAAACTTCATATTAAGATCAATATACTGTGACCAAACTGTGGCAAGGATAGGACATGAAGATGTATAAAATTTAGTAGCTATACCTGAATGCGGAAGGGAAGGATGCTGAATAAATGTTGTAAGTGTGGGCATGGCACATGGAGTATGGGGATTGGAGGTGACAAGGAAGATAAATGAAGCTGGTTTGGGGGATATCCTGTTGGGTGGCTGGGGATAGCAGCTTGGGTCAGATGGGTTTGTGTGAGGGTGTCCAGGGGAGCAATGTCAGTGACTGGCAGAATCTGAGGCTAGACATCTGAATGGAGAATTTGGGGACAGACAGGATAGTGGAATGAGGCAGGTGTCCAGGGTGGCAGCTAGGTTGGTGGTAGAATTAATGTAAGAGAAGAGGATCTGTATTTATTGGGATGAAAGTTGGGGATAGCTGGCTTTATGGGGGCAGGACCCACAGGAGAAAATGAAAGATGTTTTATGGGAGGCAGGAAAGGTCTGAGGGAGAATGGGGTAGTGGTTTGAAGTAGCTGAGGACTAAGAAGCAGCTGCAGCTTTCTGGTTGCTTGACAGGAAGCCTGAAGTTCCTATCAACCTTCTATCCCTGCTGCTGCCACTCTCCTTGCTGCTGAAACAACTATTACTTGCTTCTTCCTCCTAGCGACTTTTCTCTCTCATATTAAGGAAGGGGGTGTAATCTAAACTGTGTCACTGAGGAAGGGGAGCAGTGAGTCAACAGTCTCTTAGCACCTGCTCAGCTGGCACTACCGAAGATTCTGGTGGTTGGGGTTTTTTTGTTTTTGTTTTCAATGGAGCCAGAAAAATTCATCTTATGAGTTCAGAGCCATCTTAGAAAATTAACAGGTGATTAATAAATTGCATGAACTGTAAAGAAAGTTCTGGTTATCCACAAAGAGCATGGTCAACAGTCAGTGCAGGGGGTCAGTGCAGCCCCACACCAGCAGAAGGGGTAGAGCTAAGAGCAGTCAGCTCTTACTGTCACCTAGACTGCTCAGTGCCTCTCCTCCCAGCCCTCACTGCTGCATGTAGCTGCACTACAGTGGCATTTCAAAGGGAACCAGGAGCTTCAAGCCCATTTGAATTGCCAGGCCCCAGGGCAATTCTAAGTCTCGGCTTGACAAAGCCCTGGCTGGGTTGATTTAGTTGGGATTTGTCCTGCCTTAGGAAGGGGGCTGGACTTGATGACCTCCTGAGGTCTGTTCCAGCTCTATGATACTATGATTCTATGCAATTGTCCCCCTAGCATCCGCATCAGTGGGCCTGTCCACAAAACTCTCCCAAAGGATATCAAAGCACAATGTACTCAAGTAACCGGACCCCTAGTTGAAAGTGCTACATCATCAGAATCAATTCTGATTGGTTGTGCTACAGTGAGTGCATCAAACAGCTTTTGAAAGCTGCCTTTTCCAATACAGAACTTTTATATTGTACTATGCAAACAAGGAATCAAACGTAAAATTAATAAGATGTTTATATTTTACTATGTCAGCACTGACTTACCTGTCCGCTCCTAACATCTGGCACATTTCTGAATTCAGACAAATAGGAGCTAGCAATGCTACGGATTTCTCAAAGGGAAGATTATAACACAATATTTTTCTTCTGCTGTGATCCAGGACAAGCAAATATTTTTTGCGTTCATTTTCTTCCTATCATGGTTCACAACATGAAATGGAAATATTAACACAGTACTGTCACAGACGTCAAATATCATAAGTGCATTGATAAAATATGTAACATAACCATAATGTTTCTTTATCTAGTATCTTCATTTTCTCTGAGCTTTCAAAAATGACTTTAGGTTCCACATTTGCACTGGCAATGATCAGTTACAAGAAAAGGAATACATTTTAATAAATCAAGGCTCAGATAAGATCAACAAATTATACAAACTAGATGCTAGCTAGTTTTCCTTTTTTTTTGCCACTGATCACATTTCACTTCCATAATTGAAATTATATAATTTGTGTTTCTTTAGGGACTGATATTTTAAATAATTTCAGCTGCGCAATGTATCCCAAAGCACATCAGATGTACCACCTCAGTCACTGATGACATAAGTTGTCATGAATTGAACTATACAAAAGGAAAATTAGTATATAATGAGGTCTACCATCAACAAAATAAGTGAAGGACAATATTACTGTAAAAGCTTTTATGCCACTTCATTTTCTTTCTTAGAAATGGAAATACGGACACAAGTAAAATAAATACACTTTGGATGGGGTTCAGGGAAAATGGGACATTATTCAGTTAAAGTGCATCCTCTACACACCCTTGCCAGGCTCTCAAGTACACCATGCAGTTTTACAGACTAAATGACTGATTACTGTTGTTTTATTGATGGCTAATAAAAGCCTACTGCTACTGAATCCTTGACCTAGCAACAACCTCTTTGAGACATTGACTACTTTTTTGTTCTTTATACAGCACCTAACACAATGGATGCTAGGTCCATGGATGATGGGGCACATTGGTACTCCTGAAATACAAATAAATAATAAACCAATAGAAATGGTTATTCTCTAGAATAAAACATAACCAGTGAATATTTATTATTTTACTTTATACACAACACAGAAATGAAGGCACATTTTGCAACATCCAAGTTGTGCAAGCAGCACAGATAATATCAATGGAAACTCTCCATTCCACCCCCTTAAAAAGAGAGAGCACAAAGGGGCCTGTTGCAACTTCTGCCCTATCACGTCTGCTCCATACTCCACCTCAGATGCTTTTTCTGAACTTCAATAAAACTCCATACACTTAGTCAAAAATCAGAGAAATATTTCACATGAAATTTCAAAGTTGTTTCTCAACCCTTTAGGGTTTGAATTTGATCAACCTTCAATGCATTTTTATTTTTTTGCACAATACTTTTTTCACAATTGCATCAATTTTGCTAAAAATTGATTTGTAATAAAAATACTAACATATTGAAAGTTTTTGATGAATCCTTCCACAGCAATGATAATCTGTTGTTTGTAGAATTGCCACAATGTGTTTAATTGACAATGATTCAAGTCCTTCATTACTCACAGAACATTACAAGCTTCTCTAGATTGAACCTGGAAGTGCTGTCAGTAGGGTTGAGTGTGCAGATTAGTCTTCATGTCCATTCAATTCTATGTGAACCAATGTGGGAACATGTGCCCCTCAGTTTGGATCTGAAGACAGGCAGTGGCCCAGGGTTATAAAAACTCTTAAGTTTTATTCTAAAACATTTGCTTGGAACTGGCAGAAAGAGATTGCATTACATGGGTTATTTTTTTAAAAAAAATTATAAGCAAGAAAAACATATTGAATTTCCTTCTCCTGATTTAAGACACAACAGAGTATAACTATCACATCAGTATAGCTCATTGCACTAATGGGATCCACAACAACCTCTCTATAAGCCATCCTCTGATCTTCAAGAAAGATATTAAGCTTCTTCTCCTTAGCAATTCAGTTGCAGGCTTGAGTGCTCAATTCTAATCTGGAAACTGAGGTAATGCTTAAATATATTTTCTTTTCTTTTCTTTTCTTTTTTTTACATTTCAGCACAAACACATACTCTAATATTAATTATAGCATTTCCTTAAAAAAGAATTATAGGCTGAATTGCAAAACAAATTCATTCACTTTCAGACCACTCATCATACAGTGCAAGACAATTAACTTGTAAATAAGATGAAATATCAAAAGGGTGCTTGCAGTGAAAATTAGAAGAAATGTTTATTTTAAGAGAGTACTTTTTTGATCAAGACAATCTGGACATTCTGATACTGTCTTTTTATGTTGCAATCTGCAATATTCTTTCTTTCTGTTGCACAAATGTAAATTTGTTGGGACCAAAATCTGTGACTTTTAAAATGCATTTATAAACTCATTTAACAACCTAAGTGAAACTCAACATTAGACATTATATAATGCCTCTTTTGTCTTAGCCATCCCGCAGTGCTGCTATTCCGTTTCTTTGCTAGATCTGTTCTTCCCTATATTGTGCTTCAGACAGGTTTTATCCACTTCACTTTCAGACCAGTTCATTTTAATTAAACATAAATGGCTCATACTCTGCCCTCAGACATGCATGGGCAATTCCCATTGACTTGACCTATTGACTTCAATTCCCATTGACCAATTTCCTTTTATTCAAAGGAAAAATGGTCAGTGGTTCCAGTCAAAGGGAGGTGAAGCAGAATTCAACAGGAGCTAAATGTGAATAGTTAACATAAGGGCATATTCTGAGCTAAATGACTTGAAAAGCCCTTTGTGTTTTTTGCTTCAATAGCATTTTAAGAAGTGAGTAACTAGACTGTATAGAGGATGAACTTCAGAAACTTTTACCCCTACATTAGCAGTTGTAATCTAAACTGTGTCATTAGTGATTGAACATTCTAACAGCTTTGCAAGACCTATGCAAAATGAGTGTATGGTCTCTGATTACTTTTAGCCTATAGATAATCATTAAAGCAAAAATCAAACAAATAACAATGAAGCCCACAACTATACTTAACCAACACCCTTTTGGGAAGTCTAAAAACATCTGAAAATGTACAAATGGAATGTCATTTATGATACGTCTTCACTTATATCTGGATGTGTAATTTCCAGCACAGGCAGACCTATGAGCACTAACTTTGACTGAGCCAGCACACTAAAAACAACAGTGTAGCCACAGGGGCATGAGCAACAGGACAAATTAAACATCTGTATTGGTACCTCAGGTCCTGGGTGGCAAAAACCCCTTGCGCAAAAAGAAATGGCAGAAAATATGCTAATGATGTATCGACTTATGCTAATGAGCCCCTCATTAGCATATTTTGTGCCACAAAAACTCGCAGTGTAGACGCAGTCTAAGAGTATATTCAAATCCTCTATTATTCACCCTCTTCCTGCGCTAAAAAATATGGCAATTGGATACCAACAAAATTATATAAATTTAATTGAATCCTAACAATGCATTTGTTACCTTTATAATATTCTTCAGAGTATAATTAGTCATCTGCTTGTTAAATGTCTGGTATTACAAAGAAAATTATTTTTCTATTACATAAATCACAATCCTTTTGTAACTAATTGACTTCAATGGAACTGCTTACATGCTTTAGGTTAAGAATGTTCTTAAAGTCTGAGTCTTTCAAATTTACAATATGTGAGTAAATAGCTGGGTCCCACTGACGTCCATTGGGCCATGTGTGAATAGAGCAATCTACCTGGGTCTTATGAATTTTGGAATCAGTGTCAGAGAAACTCAGCCTTTGCCAGGATCTAGCCCTTAAATCATAAAACAAATTAGAATATGAAATGTGGCCAAGTTAACATTGAGAAAGCAACCTTCACTTGTTCAATTTCCTCACATCATTATTTTAACTTTTTACCTTAGTTTTTGCATTTACACAAGAAGATTTTGTTGTTGTTGTTATTTTGCATATTAGAACCTATATATTTAGCTACATAACTCAAGGGAAAGAAGTAAGTATTGCTTTTATCCTTTTTCCTCCATGGTTTGTCAGTGAGTGGAAGAGGAGCAAGTTAAAGACACTCTAGTTAAGATTTTTCATATGTAAATTTTGGCTGTGGCTATAATTTTACAATAGCTTCATCCTGGCAGCTGAATGATGCTATTGCAAACTAGTTTCAAAGCCACAAACTTGATTAATATGTGATGCAACATGCTCAACTATACCTAGGGTGACAGATCTTTAAAATGCTCATTAATTTGCTCATCACATAGGTGTGATCAGATGTTTGTCCCTGAGACAACAGAATATAGTAGGATTTATAGTCATGAGAAACGTTAGGAATAGAAGGCATGATGGCAACAATTTTGCTTTCTGCTCATCAGTATTCATACAATAGGCAAGACTAAACTGCATCTGCATTCAACAGCACTCCTGATCAGAAACCACATACGCTGATTACAAAGAGAAGTCCTAATGTGAGCATGTACAGATTCAAGATTAGATGGCTCACAAATCTTAATAGCTCTGTCAACTGGAGTATGGTTAACCCCTCTTATAACCAAGAGGTGCTGTTTGGAATAAAGATGGCAATATGCATGTAGGGTTGTTTTTTTCTGTAAACAGTCAACAATGAAAAACAGTTATACAATGAATCTATCAATTTACAATGTAAGGAGACAAACCTTTCCATCCAATTTTCATGGCAATATATATAATAGGATGCTTAAAACATAGGGTCTAAAAACACAATTGACAGCTGTGTGTCACTCTGTGAAACTGACACACACAGATGTGTGCTACAGATTTAGACTTTATCTGAGAATTAGATCAGCCTGAAAGCTTCATTCGTATGACTGAGGCAGGTGTCACAAAGCGTGGGAGAGTCACCGGGCCCTGCACCCCCATCCGCAGTCAGATGTGACTCTCAGCCAGCAAGTAGAACATAAGGATTATTGGTTCAGAGGGACACAGCGTAGCATAGATTTGTTGTTTCAGGAACCAGGAGTAGTCCGTACAATCCATCTTCAGGATAAGGGCCTAGGACTCTGTTCCCCCCTCCTTCTCTTAGCCCCCCTTTTGCAATCTAAGCCCAATGAGAGAGAGCAATGTCCCCAGCAACCAGTCCCTAGCCCTCCAGGCTGCCCCACCTCCTCCTTTGTCCTGCTTCCCAGGCCCAAGGTGTTATCTGACTATCACTGGTTGCATTTTCCCCCTAGGGTCAGGTGACAGGACAGCCAGGACCATTCCCTACCTGCCTTCCCTCAGGAGTTCTCACCCAAAGATCCCATGCCCCGCTGGGCACTGCGCACACACACAAACACACACACAGGGTCACTACAGAGCAGCATAGGACAATAGGAATTGCATACAGCACAACAAAGCAAACAGTGAATACAGTCCCCACTACGTCATAGGCTGATAATCTACCTGCACCATAGAAAAAGAATCAGTTTTACCCGAGCAAAAAGAAGTATATAAAACACAAAAATGTGTCCTTAAAGAAAGAAAATTTAAGATAAATTAATTGGGCATTTAAGATTAAGATTAAGATTTAAGATTAAGTTAATCGGGCATTAACTGTCTCCATCTAGAAGTGACCTTTACAAACAGACAGAAGTGTGATCACTATGTTGGGAATGCTGACAAGTGGACAGGGTGTATGAAGGAATCTCCTGGGAGCTCCACTTACCTTCTTTACTTATCTTGCTAAAACAGGTTAAATGATGAATCAGGATGGGGGATGTCTGTGGGAGTCAGATTGCCCAAATTAGATTGGACATACTACAGCAAAAGAAACAGAAATCACAAACAGGAGGCCCCCAACTTGCGACGCGATTGGTTCTGGGGGAAGCATCGGAAGTCGGGGGTGTCATAACTCGAACCCGCATTTACGATAGGCGCCGTGCACCATTGTAAATGCAGGCCGAGGACATAAGTCGAGGGTTTCCGGCCCCTTCTGCACTTACAAAAATGGTTTTAGGTGCGGGGGGTCGGAACTCAGGCAGTCGCAAGTCGGGGGCCTCCTGTATATGATACTTTGGCTTACCAAAGTCACTAAAAATCCTTAGTGAACCAGGCTAAATGCTTGCTCCAGCACAAGTCAGTGAAACAAGTTATAAAATGTAATTGTAACCTGCACTTGTCTCATACCAGATTTTTATATGTGTGTGTGTCTATAGATGTGTGTGTATGTGTGTGTATAATGTTCACTATTACCTTTCTGACACATCCTGAGCATCACCCTTGAAACTTGTCAAAATATTTTAAAAACACCCCGCTTACTGCCAGGCTTAGAAAAAAAATACTTTCCTATTAGGGGAACCATGAAGGAAAGATTGTCATTCTTATTCTCAGAGACACACTCCATACTACGCAACAAAAAGGAACAAGTTAGGTATTTGCTGTATCATCTACTTCTGAGAGTACTATCACTGAGATAATTTGAGGAAGGGATCAAACAAGAAAGTGTAGCCAAAAGATAATGCTAGGTCTGTACTATGTTACTGAGCCCTATATCTGTCTCAGTTCTGCCAGCAATTTGTCTGCAGAAGCCAGAACCAATTTGTTGGAATTCCCATCGAAGGCATCTTCCACTACTGTTTTGAACAAGTTCAGGATGGTAATAAAGTGACATGTACGGTAATAGTCACCTTAATTATAGTGTTCAGATCATCTGGACTTCTCACTATTGCTCAGTGGGAATTCTAGGAGGTTCACTAAGAGCAACTGACTGAGATCTGCACAAAACCCACTGCAGTCACAAGCTGCCGATTTTTAATCAAAATTTCCTTCTATTGTGGGCTGCAAAAGATTGCATGTGCACTCAGAAAGTTGATTGTGGTTCACTGAGTTTAGACATATGCAGCATTTCTTTTGTGGTATTTTTCTGTGCATTCAGTATTGGTTTCAACAGTGGTTAGATTTGGACATTGCATCCCTATGCTGATTTTAGCAAATGTAAGTGGGTGAGGCTAAAGAATAGTCACTTAACTATTCTTCCAAAGACAGGGGAAGCTTTATCCAAATGTGGGGAAAACAGCACCATCTCTGGCACTCTAGAAGAGCGTATTAGAGAGAAGAACTATTGTTATTAAATAGCTGTGACTGAATTTGAAGAAGACTGAATTAATGCTGTACAAGAAGAACTTAAAAGGAGGGAAGCTTTCCCCCAAAGAAAATTGCAGGGTGTAGAATGTAGACTGGCATAGGAAGGGATTTCTGGCTGTTTGATTAAAGAGACTTAGGCTTTGAAGAATGAGATGTAAAAAAACCAACAAGATCTGCACACCAGTGACGGTCCTTAAAGAAAATAATTAAATACATACATACATACATAGAATGTCAGAATGTGCAGTTAGAGACCATGCTGTATCATTTTTTTCTTTAGCCAAGACTATGTTTGTTGATTGTAGAGACATTAATTCATGATATTCTCGAAAATAAAGAATGTGAATTATTTTCCGTAACAGACCTTACTAACACCAGAAATTGAATATTTTGTTCCTTTTTACTTGTAACATTATGTGTTGTTGGCGTTGTTGTAGTAGTTATATTCTTCCCAGGACATGAGAGAGACAAGCGAGGCCAACCAACTTCTGTTGATGAAAGGGATGAGCTTCTGAGGTACACAAACCTCTTTCTCTCATGACACCTGAAGCTTCTAATAATTAAACTAAGGATCATCTTTAAAAGTTTTTAAACCATAGTTTTGACACCTTTAAATAAGCACTTTGCATTTATCAACTCATTTACCTAACTCACTGACCTGAAAATCACAAAATACTTAATTATTGAAAACATTCATACCTAATAACACATCAATAAGGACAATACGTACTGATATACTTTTTACACATAGGTTCAGTAACCTATATGAACCATAAGCCTGTATATGTACGTAGTGAAGTGTGAGTGTGCATGTGTGTGTAAAATTTGAAGAAATCTCTATCAGATCTGTTCTCTACCAGACCCTTAAGGAAAAGGCCCCCTCGTCCTTATAATGACTGGCCATCTACGAAATGTCATATCATGATAGTAAACTAGGGATGTTAGATAGCATGTAATTGAATAGTTGTATAACTGCATCAAATTTTAGTGGTGACATGACTATTTGATAGTTCCCAGAGGTGGAGCCGACAGACAGTGCACTCCTGGCCCCACTCCTGGGGGAGCCCCCTGCCACTCCATTCTGTTCCCTCTCTATAAGAGGCAGCAGAGAAGGTTGGCAGCCAGAAGTTGGTCCATGGTTTAAAAACCAGCTCCTTGCATAGACCAGCTCCCGCCTGCCGCCCTGCACTGCTGCCTCTAATACAGAAGCAGCAGTGCAGGGTGGCAGCAGCATAGCGCCTCCCTTGCCCCCTGTTCTCCTGCACCTGATACAGGCAACAGCAGTGGGGGGGGGGGGAACGACAGGTGGCTAGTCGGAGCCAATGTCTGGGGGAGGGGAGGAGCCGGCTTTTAATCCGCTCTTCTGAGCACCAGCTTCTGCTTGCCCCTGCCTCTGCAGGAGACAGCAAAGAGGGGAGGGGAGAGACTCCTGCCCTCCAGCTATTGCTGCCTCTGATACATGATTTCTGCCACAGATCGGCATAAGAAATCAGGGACTTATTTTCACAAGTGCTGAGCCTCTGCAGCATTCATTGGCCTCCAGAGCAAAGTGCCCAACGTTCCTGAAAAGCTAGGCTCCAAAGGAGTTCTTCTTCCACAGCGTAGTATAGGAAAATTCTGATCTAGTCCTTTATGTGGTGAGTTCCACATAAACACAAGCACACACAAGTTTAATGCCTCAAGAATTAGAACTGAATGAGGTGCTTTCAATATTTAACATTATTGTTCTTCACTTGAGAATATAATATTAAAACAAAAAGATAAAGAATAACATGTTCAAAGGCAAAAAAAAGTTAAGGCTTGATTAATCAAAACTACTAAGTGTGTGTTTAGCTTTAGGCACATGGTTAAATCCAATTTTGTTCTGCAAAAGCTCTCAACTTTAAGAACATGCTAAAGGTCTTTACCAAAGTGGGGACTAATACAATAGCCAAATTGATCATTTTCCACATTGTTGACCCTACATATTCATTACTGCTGGGGTAAATGCAAATTAGTAACAAGAAGAGAAAGCAAAGAAACTAAAAGTAAAGTACAGTAAAACTCCAATAGTCCGGCATCCAATAGTCCGGCACTCCTGATAGTCCGGCATCAAAATGGCAAGAGCCTAGTGAGTGAGCTTCGGCCAAAAATGAGTCACAAGGTAACAGCGGCAGCAGCTGAACTGAGCAAAAGGGTAAAAAGGCTTAAAAACTAAAACATTACAGTATACTGTATACAGTATGTACAATAAAAAGGGTTAAGAACACTTTATATACAGTATATAATGTATACAGTATATATATAACCTGCTTATAGTACCTCCTGATAGTCCGGCATATCTGATAGTCCGGCACCACCTAAGTCCCATAGGTTCCGGATTATCGGAAGTCTACTGTAGTAGTATGGATGTCCCACTTCTAGGTGAAATTTATGAGTTCGGGTATGATATTGTGTACATGGTCCTCAGGAGAAAAATTATGCATTCATGTTGCTGTTTCAGTAGACAACTCTCTTTCTGTAATATGTACTTTGTTACAGAGATCAAGATTCCTGGCTCTTAAACTAGCAGTAAAGGAGTGGGAGTAGCTAAATCTTCCGGAGCACATACAAAATCACTATAGAGAAGTATTCTAATGGCTTTTGGTTCAAACATTTTATATTATTCTGCCTTATTCTTGGAATGATTTCATGGTTTCCTTGATTGAGTAGAACATAATTTTTCTTTGTATACACAAAGTGTCTTCTAATGTTGCAAAAAAGTCTTTCTATAACTATGTTTCCATTAAAAAAAACAAATAGTCTGGTAGCACTTTAAAGACTAACAAAACATATAGATGGTATCATGAGCTTTTGTGGGTACAGCCCACTTCTTCAGATGACTGGAGTGTTGGAACTCCAGAACCAAGAATAAATAAGGGGGGGGGGGGAGAGAGGAGAAACAATTGGAAGGGGGGGAGGAAGAGGACATTGGGTAGATAAGTTTCAAAAGGATAACCAAACTAGTTTGTAACAGGAAAAACTTAAAAAAACAACAAATAGTCTATTAGCACCTCAA
This sequence comes from Rafetus swinhoei, assembly GCA_019425775.1. Lineage (NCBI taxonomy): Eukaryota > Metazoa > Chordata > Testudines > Trionychidae > Rafetus > Rafetus swinhoei. The sequence continues at coordinate 120,299,383 of CM033449.1, forward strand.
ACACTAAATAGTTACAAAAGGCTGATAAGAACTATTAGTTTGCACTAGGAAAGGAAGAGTACTAACACCAGATTCTACACAGACATCAAGAACCATTGGCACCTTCATTATTTGGTTGGTTGATAATGGGTGAGCCATCCGATATTGCGATTTAGACCATTTGCATGAGAGTTAAACTTGAGAATGAAGTGGAGTTCCAATCCTTCTCTGTGTATTTGGCTTGTGGAATTGGTCTGAAACAAAACAGCAACTTGTAGATCCCTTAATGAGTGTCCAGGGGAGATTAAAGTGTCCCCCAACAGGTTTTCTCAAGAGGTTCAGCTATCCCTTTGAAACTTATCTATCCAATGTCCTCTTCCCCCCCCCCCCCTTCCCTTATTTATTCTTGGTCCTGGACTTCCAACACTCCGGTCATCTGAAGAAGTGGGCTGTGCCCACAAAAGCTCATGATAGAAGCACTCTATCTACATGTTTTGTTCATCTTTAAAGAGCTACCAGACTATTTGTTGTTTTTTTAAGTTTTTCCTGTTACAGACTAACTCGGCTACCTCTCTGAAACTTATGTTTCCATATTAACTGAAACCATTATACTTTATGAATTTAACTGTTGCCTTTGAAGTCAAATCTATTGTTATACTAGGTGTCGCCATGGTTTGGATTCATTGAAATCAGTCAGACCTTCAGTATAATACAACTTTTTAAAACCTTGAAATGGAAGATATTTAGTGTTATTTTGTTACATACTGCAGTTCCAGAGAAAATTGACGAATAATGCAGTATTTAAAAAGACAGAAGTGATGACTAAGTAATATAATATTTGAATATTAAATACAAAAAGTGAATTCCTGCTGCAATGAAGCTGATGGCAAAATACTCAATTACTTCTCTTGTGCAAGGCTTTCACAATAGGATGTAGTTCCAGAAAGTATGATCGACTCATAACTCAACCCTCTAAACTGCATACATTTAATATTAATCAATTTAATTAGGGCCATCAAGCAATTAAAATTAATCACAGTTAATCATTTGATTAAAATTAATCACAATTAATCACATAACTAATCACCCTCTTAAAACAATAACAGAACACCATTTATTTAAATGTTTTTAGATGTTTTCTACATCTTCAAATATATGTATTTCAATTACAAGAGAATACAAGGTGTTTAGTGCTCACTTTATATTATTTTTAATACAAACATCTGCACATAAAAAAGAAATTTCACTCCATCTCTTTGAAGTACTGGAGTTCAATCTCTTTATCATGAAAGTTGAACTTACAACTGTTGAATTATGTAAAAAAGAATAAATGCACTTAACAATAAAACAATGAAAACCTTTAGACCCTGGAAGTCCACTCAGCCCTACTTCTTTTTTGCTAATCACTCAGACAAACTAGCCTGTTTACATTTGCAGGAAATAACGCTGCCCACTTCTTGTGTACAATTCTCCTGAGAGTGAAAACAGGTGTTTTGCATGGCACTGTGGTAGCCAGCGTAACAAGGTATTTACATGCCAAATGCACTAAAGACTCATGTGCCCCTTCATGCTTCAACCACCATTCCAGAGGAAAATTATGATAGGTTCTGCCTGATAACAATCCAAAGCAGTGTCGATCAACACATGTTCATTTTTGTCACCTGAGACAGATGCCACCAGCAGGTTGTTTTTTTAAGTGATTCAGATTCTGTAGTTTCTGCATCAGAGTATTGCTGTTTTGAAACTTCTGACAGCATGTTCCACATTTCATCCCTCTCAGATTTTGTAAAGCACTTCAGATTCATAAATTTTGGGTCTAATGCTAAAGTTATTTTTAGAAATCCCAGATTGGCACCTTCTTTGCATTTTGTAAAATCCAGTGTAAAAGTGTTCTCAAACCTAACAATGTATGTTGGGGTCATCATGATAGATTGCCATAACGTGGAATACATGGCAGAAATCACAGAAAACCATGGAGCAGGAGATATAACATCCCCTCGTCAAGGAGTTCAGTCACAAACCTGCAGGGCTCAAGTATGTTTCTAGCTTTTGCAGTTTTCCAAAATCCTTATCTGTCAGCACTGATAGATGATGCTATTGAAGAGCCACTGTGGATGTGATAGCGGCTTTATTGCAAAGCAGGCACTGAATCATAGCCTATGTGGAGCTCCATTTGGTTGAAATACCGTGTAAAGATGGTGCTTGTTTCTGTCCTTTTGCAGCTTGTTGTATTCTTAGTGCTGTACTGTTAGTTGGACTGTGTTTGAAATGGACCAGAAGTTTTCTACATTTTGCCAGCACATTTTCAAAACCACCATCACTGAGCCCAACAGCAACGGACCATGACAGACTGCGAGCAACGCACATCATGTGTTCAAAGCACAAGTGACTGGCTGCTGCGACTGTATTACGCGCACTGCCAGGACTAACTGTTACCTTTTCCTCAGTATTCCGCTCTTTCAAAACATCCACGAAATGTTCTGGCACATGCTTCAGTCTCATGTCTCTTCAACATGAGTTACTGTTACAGCAAATGATTGCAGTGTGCCTGCCCCATCAATCAGGTGTGCTCTGACATAGAGACAGCTACGATTGCTGAAAGATGACCAGAGTTCACCAGTCAAAGCAAGGGACAATACATTTTTCAGAAGCTCTAACTGTGTGGTCTTCTCATTCTCATCCACGTCATTTATTAATGAGGCAAACAGTTCCTCAGAAGGGCAAGATGTATGACTGATTGGAAAATGCAATTTGAATAATATCTTTTAGCCCTCTGTTATTTACAATGTTGAATGGTCTGCAGTCTATAGCTATCCATTTTGAAATAGCTTTGGTAAAGGTGTTGTATTTTGTTTGATCCTTGGGCTTATAGCGATCCTAAAACTCTGTAATTGTTCTCTGTCGCAGCTGGCTGAATGCATTTGCTAATGGGAGGGGGATTATTTGTAGCACAAGGCTTAGAGGCTTAGCATATAGGTGGTACTGCAGACTGGAAGTGCTTCTATGGTATTGGAACTCAGCATTACAATAGCCACAGAACCATCTGGAAGTATTTTAAACCTAAACTTACCATTCAAAAGACTTGAACTGTTGCTTCTTTGCTCCATTAACTTTTTCTGATATTTTAGCACTCCAGATCATGAAAACACAGTAGAACTGTGTCAGTGTCTTGAATAATTCAATAATTCCTCTACAAAATGAATATATTTGTGTCCTATTCAAAAGAGCCCTTTTTCATATCAGAAAATCAGTCTTTAAGAGATGAGCAGAGCATAAGCTGTACAGGAGAAAGGTGAATTCTTGACACTGCTCCTATTGGGATGGGTTTCTGAGCTCACCAGGTTCACCTTCTGTCCAAAGACAGCCCCATCTTAGAAATTTGGAGACAGGGGAATTAAATGCCTTGTGCAGGAGGAGAGTCAGAGAGGACGGGGGTGATGGAATGGGGGAGCAAGCAACACCTTTGGCGGGAGGAGGGCGAGGGAGGTATCTTGCTGCTACTTCTGGAACGGGGGGGGGGTTCGGGTACTGGGCTCGTCTCCTTTAGAGAGCTAGGACTTCAGCTGAGTGAGACCTTGTTTGGAAGACAGGGTGGATTTTACCACAGGGATTCATCATACTGAAGGGGAAGAGAGGCTGGTGCAGGGAGGTGCAGCTCATCAAGTACATATATGGGTTCCCCCCCCCCCAAATAAGCGGCTGGCTACAGGCAATGGGGTCTGATGCAGATGGGTCAGTCCTGGCCATGAGGGGTTGGCCAGGAAGAATAGGGGGTGGGCTGGGTAGGGTGACGATACATTCCATTTTGGTGAGGACAGATACTTTTTCAAGTCTGTCCCGGTCACCCCTACCTTTTTGCCAAAACTGGCCATTTGTCTCTGTTGTAAGACAGAGCAGAAGATGGGGGGCAGCTGAAGGCAGGACTCCCCGCCAGCAGGAAAGTGTGCCCTGGGATATGAGCCTCAGCTGTGGAGTTCAGCGCGGGGGATCAGTCCAGCTGCAGGAGCAAGGAGGAGGTCAGCCCCAGATGTCGGCAGCAAAGACTCAGGAGGTGAGCCCCAGCCATGGGTAGTACAAAGATGGGAAGGTTTAAATCCCAGATGTGGGGCTCAGGAGGGGCTCAGGAGGGGAAATCAGCCTCAACTCCAGGTGCAGGTGGCACAGAACAGGAGGGGAGACTCTGCAATGGGCACTGTGGAGTTAGCCCCCCACTGTGGATGGCTTGGAGTAAGGGGTCAGCCACTAAAAGCACGGATCATGAGGGGTACTGCGGGCGGCATAGGGCTCAGTGGGTCATCCCCAGCCATGGGCAGCATGGGGCTCAGAGTCAGTTCCAGCTGCAGGCATCAAGAGAGTGGGCGGGGGGAGAACCCACCATGGGCACTGCCAAGTTCAGGGATAGCTCAGCCTCAACCTCAGCTGTGAGCAACATGGGGCTCAGCTCCAGATGCTGGAAGTGGGAGATGGTTCAGCTCCCTCCCCAGAAGGCACAGAGAGAGTAGCTTGGGTGAACCCTGCAAGGGAGGGGGGAGACCCCCCCTACTGTTTTACTTTAAAAATACAGTCACTGAGAAGCGGGTAGGAGAGGGTGTCAGGATCTCTACTTTATATTAAGTAATGAGTTATTAAGTGTTAACAATTGATAATTCAGTCTATCATGGCTGAGAGTTTTTTTTCCACTCAAAATGTGAATAAGTGTCAATCTTCACCCCCTTATGAAATGAACATTTCTGAGGTCCAGTAAAGATGAAAAAATAAACCCCCATTTCCAGCCCCATTATCATGACTGTAACTTGTGTATAATGGAGGCATTGACCAGGGACCCTGCTATATTACATGATGACTAGGGATTGTCCACTCTCCCAGCACGCTTCTAAAATTCCAAAAGACATTCATTTTAATCTTAAAATTATTTACATTCCACATAAATTTGGAGTAGTTTTTATTCACCTCTTCAGCTGGAATACAATTAGACTAATACTAAGTGCTTTTGACAATCCCTCCCCTAACATCACAACTCTATTTATGATTTCTTTCAGCTGGCTTGCCTAATTTCTCCAGCATGTAGACAGCTCAGAACAAAGACAGCCTGTGGTCCATCGAGCTTTGTAACTTTGTCAGCCTGCTTGCAGCAAATAGCATTCTAGCACAAATAAATGTATGTGCGTGCACACACATACACGCACACACACAACCCTTATTCCTATGGACTTAAGTAACCAAATGTTATCAGTTCTACACAGAAAGAAGCAGCTTAGATGTAAACATTGGCCTGTCTTTTCACTGAGACATTTATCAAGGCTAAACACAAGTTGCTGATGTGGGCTGCTGGGATAATGCTTTAAATCTGTATTATTAACGAGTGGAAATATTTGCAAAACATGTTGAAACTGACTTTATGAAGACTGTAGCAGTCAGGAATACGTTTGGAGTAGGATGTTGCTTTTGTTGCATATTGTTGTATGATAACAAATAGAGTAGAACTTAGAGTCTGCAAAGCAAAATAATTTGCATGGATCCTTTGAGTCAAATCCTACTACCCACACAAAGCCCAAGTAAATGGGTTTGGTGCTGGAAGTTTCTAAAATATTCATGGGTGATAGCATGGAAATGAGATGCTGAATCTTTCTTTACAAGCATCGGTGAAGCTGCTCTATGGTGCCTAATGCAGCTGCTACTGTTGCAGAAAATTTGGGCCAGTAAATATGCTTAGTGATGAATACATCCCCATTCCCACCCTAACCTGGGATTACCCATTCCCCTACGTTGTAGAGGAGACATCCAAGTAATCTGGATCTCTAAGCAGACATACTGCCTCCTGGCCCTCCTGTGAAGTGAGTGGACAAGTGAGTGGACTGTTGATGTCTCCCTCGTAATGCAAGCCAGTGGAAAGAGGAATGCAAGCTGTGCCAGGTAAAAGGCTGGTATAGCTTACCTTCCCCTCTAGAACAAAACAGAAGCAGGGACTAAAGTGTGATTGAGACCACATATTAATTCCTTAGTGAGGGCAGATTGCAAGATTCCAGTGAAAACCCTTCATATGTGGTGCGACAATAAACATTGTGATAGGTTCAGTCACAGAGATCCCATTGAGACTGTTACTTGATGTGCTTAAATACCACTGAGCCTGTCTATCTGGGCTTTTGGGTGCTGCACCACCCTGTCCTGCTGAACCAGATCCTCCAGGCTCCTCCAGCACAGGCACAGAGTTGGAGTCACAGCCTAGAGTAGAGTAGCACAGACACTGAGAGCAGCTCAGCTTTGGGAGGGCTCAGTCAAAGGGACATACCACAGCACCCAGGTGCACAGCCCTAATGGGACCAGAGCCCCAGAAAAATCCATATTACGCTATAAAGTTTTACACAAAGCAAGCTCATAAAATATTTATGAGTGAAAGAGAGCTATGCACAGCTGTTTTCCCCAGGCAACAATTATTATTAATAAACAAAAGTGATTTTATGATGTATAAAAAGTAGGATTTACATGGTTGCAAGTAATAGCAGACAGTTCAAAGTAAGTTACTAAGCAACATAAAACGTAACATGCCAGCTAAGCCTAAAATACTAAGAAATGTGTCACACATAAAATCTCACACTTAAGTTCTTTTAGTCAGCTTCTTTCACAGACTGGGTAGCTCTCTCAGTCTGAGGCCAATCCTTCTGAATGTTCAGTTCCAGGTTTTTGCCGCAGACATCTTAAATGATAAAAAGGGGTGTCCTGGCATCTTGCCACACCCCTATTGTTTATTTTCCACCTTTATAGCTCCTTTGCCCAAAGGCGGGAATCCCTTGTGTTCAATTTAAACCTTTCACACTTCCAGTGGAAAGTACAGCATCCAAAACAGGTTCAAGCAACAGGTGATCTGGCCACATGTCATAACAGGACCAATCATAGTCCATCCTTACAGGGAAAACAAGACTATTCACATATCATTGTTCTGAGTGCTGGGCCATCAAGTTCCTTGAGTATCACTAACAGCCTTCATTTAGCATGTGTGGATAAGTAAAACATTTTTATACTTCATATTTCTAACTTCAAATACAGGAATGGTATATGCACACAGATAAAATATGCACACTCAGCAGATTATAATGTTTCTAATGATATGTTACATGAAGTATTTTGTATAAGCATATTTCAGTTATATCATATTCATCAGTATATATCCATAAAGAATGTGAAGTCCACTGCTACACACGCCACACATTGAGCGAATGCTAAAGATACAACCTCACCACAGAAAAAGTAACTTGCATACATAGTACAGCCGATCAGTTATTCGGCAGTAATATTGTGTACTTTTGTCCATGTAGAATTCCTTGTCCATTGCACAATTTCTTTTTTTCATTCCTGTTTTTTTTCTTTTCATGGCTTTATAAATATTATTTCAATCACACGACTATTCTCAATTCACTAATGTTGAGTATTTTGGCTCTGTGACAGAATTCTATTTCTCTTATGATATCATTGTCTCAGTCTGATTGAGTGTGTCATTGTTGTAAGGCTACTGATATATAACTACACTGTTCCTATTTCCCTTGTCCCCACATAACTATTCTTTTTTACTGTAATTAGCTGGGGAGCTAATATTTGCACGTTCACTCAATGTTCTATAGATATATAGATATATAATATGTATGTCTATTTTGACATAGTTACTGGTTACTGTAATCTTTATGCAGAAACTTACTTCTGTATTTAAGACTTTTCAATGTTTTGGCTACTAAAAGAGATTCTGCCTTAGGCTATGTCTACACTGCAGCACTATTTCGGGATGCCAGAGTTATCCTGAAATAGCTATTCCACATCTTTTGAGTGCACCCGTTATTTTGATATATAACTGGCTCAATATTCGGATGTCCCTGTAAGCCTCATTCCATGAGAAGCAAGGGATGTTTAGGAATAGCAATTTATTTTGAAATAAGTGCTGTGTAGACAGTGCCAAATTTCAAAATAACATCGAAATAAGATACGCAATTTGCATATCTTATTTCGGCCTAGGGTGCAGTATAGATGCACCCTTAGATTCCTCATTCCCTTCAGCAAAAAAAGCGAAGGGGCCTGTGTCAAAATTACTTATTTTTAAAATATTTCTCTCCTTCATACAATTCCTTCTCTTTTTGCAAGGCAGCACAACTCTTGTGCCTCACAGCATACATGTCACCTTTCCTCCCTATTTAGTTCTGGAAATAAAATGTGAAATCCCTAATGTGGGCCTTAGAAAGGAGATAAGAATTTCAGAATGGGAGAGAAGAGAATTTGATAGTAGGAGAGAACACAAAAGGTTTTTAAATTATATATATTAGTTCTTTGTAGACAATTCTGGCAAGCCAGACTGGGATTCACAAAGGTGTATTTTACGGAGTGAGGCACCCATGATAAAATTTTATAGGCCTATAGTGAGTCAGCGTGGCCTCCTGCTGATCAGGATGAGGAAACTCCCCCAAGGAGCCCTTGGTGGGTGGTGCCAGAACCACCCAGCCCCACCCACAGGAAACAGGAAGGTAGGGCTGGAGGAATAAAAAGAGGATCTCCAAGCTCAGTTGGAGGTCGGCTCCCGAGCAGGCCAGAGGCTTTACCCTAGCCCAAGAGGAGAAAGGCTTTGCCACGCTGCCCTCAGCAGGAGGACTGGGTTGGGCCGCCCAGGCCACTGCTGGGCCCTGAGAACTGGCCAGGCCACCACAGCCGCTGCCGGGCCCTGATAGCTGGACCAGTCTGCGGAGGCCACTGCCTGGGCTCACAGATTCAACCGGACCCCTAGGATCCTTGCCAGGCCCAGGCGAGTGGGCTGGACTGCTTTTGAACCCTTTGGACTACTTGCCTGTTTAACTGTTTGTTTGTTGTCCCACCCTGAGCAAGGGCCTGGGCTCAAACTGCTGTTCCACCTAACAGACTACTGTTTATCAGTTTTGTTGTTGCCCTGCCCTGACCCAGGGCCCAGGTTCATAAACTGCTGATCAGCTTACCAGCAACTGTTTAACTGTTATTTGCTGCCCTGCCCCGAACAAGGGTGTGACCTCTAGACTGCCTCCTGGTTTACCAGAAACTGCTTGACTTTTTATTTGCTCTGCCCCATTCCGAGCAAGGGCGAGGCGTCTAGAACTGATATTCGGCTTACAGTCAGGCCTGAGGCCCCGAACTCTGATGACTTGTAGTGTGTCAGTGTGGCCTCCCACTGACACGAACTTATTAGAAGGCCCCTTTGTGACTTGTGCTCTTATGTCCCTTTTTCAAATGTGACCTAAATACTCAGGAGTCTGCAACTTAGGTTCCTGAAAGCCTAAATCCTGTTTGAAAATGGGACTTTAGAGCACTAACAAACTTTCCCTCCAACACTCAATGAAATTCACTCAGCTCATTCAAAGCCCTTTTTGTTGCTTGATCCCTCACTCTTGTAGTTTATAAAGAACTAGTCTACACTACTATGCTACATCAGCACAGCTACATTGGTGCATCTGGTGAAGATGAGCTATACCAAGAGGAGAGTGTTTTCCTGTTGGCATAATCACTCCACCTCATTGAGAAGCAGAAGCCACGTTGGTGGGAGAGTGACTCCCACTGACATACCACAGAGTGGACCCCACTTTAAGCCAATGTGACTTACATGGCTCAGGGAGGGAGATTCCGTATATCTGAATGATGTAACTTACATCAATGTAAGCAGTAGTGCAGAAAAGTTCTCAGTCTAGGATATAGTGACTTCTTCAAATCTGAAGAATGCTCAAGTATCAGCATTCTTAAAAATGCACTTATCACACTTAAAGGTTCCAGAGGACATTACCTAAATCTAAAATAGAAATCTGTCTCAAACCACTAGAGTCCTTCACAAGACAGGGAATTTCAACTACAGCCACTGATTAATATGATGATAATCCGTAGTATCTTCCTATCTATAATTTGTTTATTTAATTTATCTTAATTATGAAGCTCCCAGGAATTTTTGTAATGGAAACATATGATGAGTTATAGATCAAGCAACATCCCAACACTTGCAATACCCCATGACTGTAACTATAATTCTTGCCATGTTTTGTTTACTTCAAGTGAGAAGAAAAGAAATTATAAGAGTGTTATACTGTTTTTCAGCATGCTTCAGAGATCTTATTAAATTACTGTATGAAATAAACAAATGCATCTAAGTCTTGCCGAGCATTCAGTTTATTACAGTTTTAATCTTCTATGCATTCATATAATCAAATTAAGCTCTTCCCAACCTTAGCATTATATGTATATGCATATTTCCTTCATATTTGTTTTCAACTTTAATTGTTCACAAGTAACATTATATAATATTATACTTCATTAATCTCATATTGGAGCTACAATTATGGTTTTAAATCTAATTTATAACTACTGGAAGGAACTTTAATACAAATATTGCAGAGTTACAAATTACTAAACAAATTAATTTCCCCCCTTGCTTTAAGATTCAGACACCATTAACACAAGCTGATGTAGCCTAACACTGCTAGTGGTTCCTGGCTTGGAATCTCCATTGAACTTCATGGGAGATCTACACTCATCAGATATGACTCAACTGGATATTCAGCTCCTCTGACATACCAGTAAATACACTTTTTTTTTTTAAATTTAAAGGTCTGCCATATTTTAGAGCTGGGAACTAACGATACCGCCAAGAATGACCTTGAGCAGGTTACTGCGGATTATGTAGTGCTGGGAGGAAGGAAAGAATCCAAGAATCCAAGGATCCAAGAATTCGGAGTGCAAGTGGTGTTCTCGTCCATCCTCCCTGTTGAAGGGAAAGGACTGGGCAGGGACTGTCGAATTGAGGACGTAAATGCGTGGTTGCGCAGGTGGTGTCGCAGAGAGGGCTTTGGTTTCTTTGACCATGGGACTCTGTTCCGGGCACAAGGATTGTTAGGAAGAGATGGGATCCACCTAACCAAGAGAGGAAGGAGCATCTTCGCAGGCAGGCTTGCAAACCTAGTGAGGAGGGCTTTAAACTAGGTTCGCTGGGACGGTGACCAAAACCCTGAGGGGAGTGGGAAAGTCGGATACCGGGAAGAAATGCAGAGAGAAACGAGCAAGAAAGGAGGACCCTTGTTTCGAATGGAGAAGATAGGGCGATCAACTGGTTACCTGAGGTGTTTGTACACTAATGCGAGAAACCTGGGCAACAAACAGGAAGAACTGGAGGCCCTGGCCCAGTCCAAGAAATATGATTTAATTGGGATAACGGAGACATGGTGGGATGACTCGCATGACTGGAGCGCTGTCATGGAAGGGTATAGACTGTTCAGGAAGAACAGGCAGGGGAGAAAAGGAGGAGGAGTTACACTATATGTAAGAGAGCACTATGATTGCTCTGAACTCCAGTATAAAGAGGGAGAAAAGCCTGTTGAGAGTCTATGGGTTAAGTTTAAAGGAGCAAACAACAGCAGTGATGTTGTGGTTGGTGTCTGCTACAGGCCACCGAATCAGGTGGATGAGGTAGATGAGGCTTTCTTCGGACAACTGAGAGAAGCTTCCGGATCGCAGGCCCTGGTTCTCGTGGGGGACTTTAATCACCCTGACATCTGTTGGGAAACCAATACGGCAATACACAGGCAATCCAGGAAGTTTTTGGAGAATGTTGGGGATAACTTCTGACACAAGTGCTGAAGGATCTGACCAGGGGCCGTGCGCAGCTTGACCTTCTGCTCACAAACAGTGAGGAACTAATAGGGGAAGTGGAGGTGGGTGACAACCTGGGAAGCAGTGATCATGAGATGGTAGATTTCAGGATCCTGACCAAAGGAAGAAAAGAGAGTAGTAAAATACACACCTTGGACTTCAAAAAGCAGATTTTGACTCCTCAGAGATCTGATGGGCAGAATCCCTGGGATGCTAACATGAAGGGGAAAGGAGTCCAGGACAGCTGGCAGTATTTTAAAGAAGCCTTATTGAAGGCACAGAAAGAAACCATCCCGACGCTGTAGCAAGAGCAGCAAACATGGTAGGAGACCGGATTGGCTTACGGGAAATCCTGGGTGAACTTAAGCACAAAAAGGAAGCTTACAAAAGTGGAAACTTGGACAAATGACCAGGAGGGGTTTAAATGTATAGCTCGAGAATGCTGGGGGTTATCAGGAAGGCAAAGCGCAAATGGAATTGCGACTGGCTAAGGATGTGAAGGATAACAAGAAAGGTTTCTACAGGCATGTTAACAAGAAGAAGGTGATCAGAGAGGGTGTGCGGGCCCTACTGGATGAAGGAGGTAACCTAGTGACAGATGATGTGGGGAAAGCTGAAGTACTCAATGCTTTCTTTGCCTCTGTATTCACGGACAAGTTCGGCTCCTGGACTTCTACGCTAAGTGACGCAAGATGGGATGAAGATGGACGGCCCGTGGTGGGTAAAGAACAGGTTAGGAACTATTTAGAAAAGCTAAACGTACACAAATCCATGGGTCCGGACTTAATGCATCCAAGGGTACTCAGGGGAGTTGGCAGATGTCATTGAGGAGCCTTTGGCCATTATCTTTGAAAAGTCGTGGGAGATCGGGAGAAATCCCAGATGATTGGAAAAAGGCAAATGTAGTGCCCATCTTCAAAAAAGGGAAGAAGGACGATCCAGGGAACTATAGGCCGGTCAGTCTTACCTCGGTTCCTGGAAAAATCATGGAAGGGATCCTTAAGGAATCCATTTTGAGGCACTTGGAAGAGAGGAAAGTGATTAGGAATAGTCAGCATGGATTCACAAAGGGCAAGTCGTGCCTGACCAATCTGATTAGCTTCTATGATGAGGTAACTGGCTCTGTGGACGTGGGAAAGTCAGTGGATGTGATATACCTTGACTTTAGCAAGGCTTTTGATACGGTCTCCCACAATATTCTTGCCAGCAAGTTAAGGGAATGTGGATTGGATAAATGGACTGTAAGATGGACAGAAAGATGGCTAGAAGGCCGGGCCCAGCAGGTAGTGATCAACGGCTCGATGTCAGGATGGCGGTCGGTTTCTAGAGGAGTGCCCCAAGGTTCGGTTCTAGGACCAGTTTTGTTCAATATCTTTATTAATGACCTGGATGGAGGGGATGGATTGCACCCTCAGCAAGTTTGCGGATGACACTAAGCTAGGGGGAGAGGTAGATACGCTTGAGGGCAGAGATAGGGTCCAGAGTGACTTAGACAAATTGGAGGATTGGTCCACAAGAAATCTGATGAGGTTCAACTTCAAGGAGAAGTGTAGAGTCCTGCACTTGGGACGGAAGAATCCCAAGCATAGTTACAAGCTGGGGACCAACCAGTTAAGTAGTAGTTCTGCAGAAAAGGACCTGGGGGTTACAGTGGATGAGAAGCTGGATATGAGTCAACAATGTGCCCTTGTATCCAAGAAGGCTAATGGCATATTAGGTTGCATTAAGAGGAGCATTGCCAGCAGATCCAGAGATGTCATTATTCCCCTTTATTCGGCTTTGGTGAGGCCACATCTGGAGTATTGTGTCCAGTTCTGGGGCCCCCACTACAAAAAGGATGTGGACGCATTGGAGAGGGTCCAGTGGACAGCAACCAAAATGATTAGGGGGCTGGAGCATACGACCTACGAGGAGAGGCTGAGGGAGTTGGGTCTGTTTAGTCTGCAGAAGCGAAGAATGAGGGGGGATTTGATAGCAGCCTTCAACTTCCTGAAGGGAGGTTCCAAAGAGGATGGAGAAAGGCTGTTCTCAGTAGTGACAGATGGCAGAACAAGGAGCAATGGTCTCAAGTTGTGGTGGGAGAGGTCCAGGTTGGATATTAGGAAAACTATTTCACTAGGAGGGTAGTGAAGCACTGGAATGGGTTACCTAGGAAGTAGTGGAGTCTCCATCCCTAGAGGTGTTTAAGTCTCGGCTTGACCAAGCCCTGGCTGGGTTGATTTAGTTGGGATTGGTCCTGCCTAGAGCAGGGGGCTGGACTTGATGACCTTCTGAGGTCTCTTCCAAGTCTATGATTCTATGATATCTAAATGCCATAGGCTTCCTTTTATACATGTAATAATGATTAGATACTGGTTTGGGATGTAATAGTGTAGTCTATTAACTGATTAACTGATAAGCAAAAGCTTATAGGTTAATGCTATAGACTACACACATTTCCTGCCCTACCCCCCTGACAGTACATTTTTTAAGCAGGCTGGCCAGCAACCCAGCTCAGTCCTGGCTCGTCACGGTTCCGGGACCTATTTCTGCTGTGCTCTGCATTGAAATGTATTAGGAGCTGGGGAGGCAGACAGCCCAGCTCAGTTCCAGCTCGCTCCAGGTCCAGGCGCTCAGAACGCCTCCTAGACAGGGGCTGTTGCCACCCCATGCTACTGCCTCTTTATCAGAGGCAGCAGTGCAGATTGGCAGGGAGCTCCTCAGAGTGAGGCTGGAACTCACTTGCTGCCAGCTCCACCCATGGGGACTACAGAATAGTCGAGTAACCAATAAGAATTGATGAGATTACTCAGCTATTCAATTAACCAATATTTAATATTCCTAATACAGCTTTGAGCCAGCAAAAGTTTTCCACAAATATTCCTTTTGCATTCTTTTAAAGGAATTCAGGTTAGCCATATTAGTACCCCTTCAAAGTTTGCTTTCTGATAATATTCACGCATTTCAGAAAGTTTCTGCTGGTGAAGTATCTGCTTTTCTTGAATAAACTGGCTTTCTTCTGGCCCAGGCCAATTCCTACGTGGGCTGGATAGAATTTCCCTGTGGACACAAAACTATCAGAGCTCTTTATTCGGATAGTCTACCAGGCAGCAGGTCCAGAAGGTTTTCCTTCTAGTCTTCATCTCTACTTCTCTGTCAGGCTGGGATCAAGCAGGGGCTGCAGCATATGCTACTGCATATCCTTGCTACAGATCTTAGGGAAAAAGAGAAGCCACGAAAAAAGTGGCTCATCACCAAGCTCAGAAAAAGAAGTTTTAGCAGAGATCTTAAAACTCACATAAGAGAGAACCAGTCTAATACGTGCAAAATTTCACAACAAAATTGTACAAAATGCTAATTGTCCACCAGGACCTCACTGTAAATATTTTATTTGGAGGGGGAGAAAGTGGAAATGTTTTCTTTAAGTTATAACTACAGGTTGTACTGGAATGGACCATGGATATTCCTGGACCAGAGAGCCCAGGAAAAGGGAGGTCTGGCAGCAAGGCAGGAGCGCATTAGGGGACACCAGCCACCCAGTATGTTTGTGGAGGGGGGGGATGGGTGGCACAGTGTGGTGTTCTGGCCTCAGTGGCAGCCCCAGCAATGGCCCGGGAGCTCTGTCCCTGGAGGCAGAGTTCTGGCCCTGGCCCTCCACCCCATCCCTGGTTGCACAGGTCCAGCTCTGGCTGCAGAGCCACACAGCTGCTGAGCTGCTCTGCACTAGCTGTACAGCACTGGCTCCGGCTGCAGAACCAGGTGGCTGTGGAGTTCTGCCCTGGATGTAGATCTTTGGCCATGGTGCTCCACCCTGGCAGCAGCAGGCTGGCAGCATTTAGACAGCCTAGGAAGCTAGGGCAGCAGTGGGTGCAGGCCACAAGGGGAGGGACCTTCCCTGGTCTGGCAAATCCCCTAATTCAGGAACAGTCAGGTCCCCGAGGGGGCCAGACCAGCGAGGTTCAACCTGGATTGCTATGGATGTCCTGGTATTTTATTTCAGCTTGAAAACTCTTCACTATTTGCAAGAATGTCAATGAGTCTTCCTCACCCTTTTGGAATCTTTGGGGAGGACGTCAGGCATGAGTGGATTGATCTGTTCTATCCATCTACTCTCAACAGTTCGTAGGCCCACCTTCCTCTTCCCCAAGCTAACAGAAGTGTCTAAAGGGTAGTCAAGGACAAGCTTTCCCCTGTTGCAATGGTGCAGCTATGACCTCAGTGTGATATAAAAGTCATATGGCGGCACAGACAGCAGTAGAGGAAATATTTCCTGTACTCACTATTGCTGAACGGGTTGGGTAACAAGAATAGCAGGCAACCTTCAGTTATTCACTCAATTGTAAATGAGAGCAGAATTCAGCCCTATGAGTCAACTATAAGGCCTGGTCTACGCTAGGACCTTAGTCCGAAATTAGCCCCCCAAGATTGCTTTTGTAAATGATGCATCCACACTACCAAGCCTGTTATTCCAGAACAAGGGGCTGCAGAATTCAAACTCTGTAGTGCTTTTCATCAGGAACCACACTATTCCCGAACTTGTAACTCCAAAATACTGTTAGTGTGGATGCTCTGGTGCTGCTAATTTGAACTAACTGGCCTCCAAGAGGCCTCCCACAGTTCCCCAGGGTACTTCCTGGGGCTCTGAGTCCAAGGTAGCATGTCCACATTAACAGAGGCTGTCTTGGACTACATTCAATTCTTCCCCATAGTGAAAACACAGAACTTTGAATCTGTAAAATCAGAGGCCCAGAAGTCAAATTTAGTAAATTTGAAATAATCTGCTAGTGTAGACATGGCCTAAACATTTAAAAATATAGTTATACACTTATTTTCTGTCTAGTCTAGTTATAATCCTACTATATGGCATCATCTCTATATATATTTTAGAGTACCTCTGTCTTCAAGTTAATTTGTTCAAGAATTCCTCCTAAATAGTAAGAGCCAAAGCCACTAAATTTGGTATGCAGCTTCCTCTTCTCCTAACTTAAAGCAAGGCCAGGGTTTGGTTCTGCCAGCACACCCAGAAGCCCTGGGAAAAGAACTATTTTCTATAACATGCAAAGGGAGGGGATGCTGTTCAGAGGGATGCGATATGAGAGTGGCCAGTGGGCACAGTGAGCCCACAGGGGAGAGGTAGTTTGCAGTGTGTCTTTTGGAGGCAGTTATACCACCAAGGGCATAGCCATCAGGGTCTACACTATCAGATAAGGTCAAATTTATTAAGGTTGATTTCTTACCACCTAATTTTGAAAGTTGAAAGTCCATGTGCCCTCTGTGCGCTAGCATTCTATATAGTTCAAAGTAGCATGTCCCCAGTACGGGGACTGCCACTGACTTCAAGAGTGATGCACTGTGCCTATCCCACAGTAGCTATCCCACAGTGCCTGTGATGCTTTGCCTCCTGGGTTATGCTTCCAGTACATGTTGGGACCAAAACTCTGCAGTGGGTGATTCTGGGTTCATGTTCTCAGAATCCCATAATGCGCTCTTCTACTCCCTCCCCCCTTACTTGAGATCAACAGGAAACAGTCTTTTTACGTCCTTTTTGGCCCTGATTACATGCACAGATTCCATAGCAGTGTGAACATGGTCCCTCTTGTGGATCTCATTGTAAGTACATAAACTGCAAGAGGGTACTTCTCGATTGTGCTGCAGACGCTGGTAATTCACAAGGACTGTTTCACCAACATCAACGTGGGATGGATGGGAAAGGTGAATGACACATCTTTAGGGACTCCTGCCTCTTCTGAAAGTTGCAACCTGGACTTTTTTTCCAGATTGGAAAATTAGAGTCGGAGAGGTAGAAATTCCAATAGTGATCCTTGGCAGGCCAACCTACCTCTTGCTCTCATGGCTCATGAAGCTGTGAACAGGCAGCCTGGACCCCAGTAAGGAGCAGTTCAGTTACAGGCTGAGCAAGTGCAGAATGGTGGAGGAATGTGCTTTTGGATGTTTAAAGAGGAGGTTAGGTGTCTACTGACTAGACTGGATCTCAGTGAATGCAACATTCCCTTTATGGTGGTGCCTGACGTGTGCTCCAGAATATTTGTGAGAGCAAAGGAGAAAATTATTTGTCAGGCTGGGGGGCTGAGGCAGAGCTCTTGCCAGAGATTTTGAGCAGCCAGTCACCGGGGCAATAAGGAGAGCACAACATGGGGCTGTGCAAATCAAAGAGACTTTGAAAGAAAGTTTTATGACTGGACAGTTTTAGAGTTATTTAGTTGTGATATACTAAGTTTCTCAAACCTGAAGAAGAGCTCTGTGCAAGCTGAAAAGCTTGTCTCTTGGACCAACAGAGGCTAGTCCACTAAAAGTTATTACCTCAAAACCCTGTCTTCTCAATGGATCCATTTGTTTATCAGATACAATTTAGACATGTCAGTTCATTAGGCCAAATCATTTTTGTGTGATCCAGGCTACTCCTTGAAAGCCAAGATCTACTTGCCTTGGTTTAAACATGAACAACACCAAATAAACCTTTCTGATGTGGGCACTGTAAAAATTCTGTACTGAAAAATGTTTCTGTCATCCTCAGAGTGGTTCTATACTGCACATCGTATATTATATTACACACAATGAGAAAATGAACATTCAGACCACAAAAATGATTATTCAAAATGCCCAAGAAAAATAATAATAATCAAAGATCAATCTACAGTATCATATTTTAAAAAACAACGTATTTTGGTACTGCCTTCTAACTAAAGCCAGAAAATGGTTTTACAGCTCAAAATATATTCATAATTACTCAATTCTGCCACATTATTCTGCAGTAAAGCTTAATAGTTCTTTATAAAGGACATTCCTACCACCACAGTATCACAAAATATGAAGCTTAAGAATGAGAAAATTACCAGAAAAGGTTTTCCAAGAAATAACTGCTTAGAAGATTTAGCTCCCTTGAGTCTGATTCTGTATAAGGTAGCTTATAAGGACACTTATTACAGAAAATATAGTTTCTTCAAAACAAATCACAGTGGAAGAAATCTAAAACCCTAGTGGAGTACTGATTCAAGTAATGAACATATTAAGAATGCTCAAATCATCATTACATTAAGGTCATACATCAAACAAAAGGCATTTATTGCAAATCTATCAGGAATTACCTTCCCGGTCACACCTACCATGACCCTCAGCTTCTAATAATCTAAGAGGCTATGCCTATTCACATCTGACCATTCATAGAAACATTAAGCACATTATAGTACAAGTTGTTCACATTTCAAAACGCATACAAAACACTACCTTCTTACAAAGTATCATTTCAACAATTTTGGAGAAGTTCTATGAGTCCTGTTCTGTTTATGAACTGGATTTGGAACCCAACAACCTCTAACGACAATGCCATTTTGCAGAAATAGTAGGCAATTGTGAGATGATAAACATTCTTTTGTGGTACATAATGGAAATTATACAGGCAATAAAAACAGTTCAACCATCTTTTATCAGATTGTCCAAAACAGTCTAAAAATATTCATCTTTTCAAGTTTCAAAGAGGGGTCTTTTAGGATGAACTGTAAAATCAGATGCAAGTCTTTCAACAGGATTCCATGGACAGAGACCCTTTCTGCATTGGAGACCAAAGTTCACATCACTACCAAAGAGCAATGAATAACACACTGCTAAAATCACACTTTTGCTAAAAGAGAAGGGTGTCTCTCCCAAGATTTTTTTTATATCAGAACACAAAGATGTCAAGATATCTCTAGTAAAATATAATCAAAATCCTTAAATTTAAGCCTGTTCTCTGCATGCAAATAAGATAGCAGTAACCACACTTTCTTTTAGAGTAAGCTCATAGGGAAGACTGTAACAGTCAACATGGACTCCTTTCTTCAACTTTAATGGTCATTTTTTGACAACATGCAAAAAATTGCTCCTACATAAGAATGTACATTTACTGCTACTAAACATGTAACTATGGATACAGTACATGCACAACTAACTTCTTAGCTGCCAAACTAGTATCTGTACAAGCAACCTCCTGGTTTGCACACAGAATAGCAGGAAGGCCTCAGTTCAACACGGTATTTAAGTATGAGTCAAGTGAGTGTCCTTGTAGCCAAGAAGGCTAATGGAATATTAGGGTGCATTAGGAGGAGCATTGCCAGCAGATCTAGAGAAGCGATTATTCCCCTTTATTCAGCTCTGGTGAGGCCACATCTGGAGTATTGTGTTCAGTTCTGGGCTCCCTCCCTCCTCCCACCCATTACAGAAAGGATGTGAATGCATTGGAGAAAGTCCAGAGGAGGGCAACAAAAATTATTAGGGAGCTGGAGCACTTAACTTACAAAGAAAAGCGGAGGGATCTGGGCTTAGCCTACAGAAGAGAAGAGTAAGGGGGGATTTGATAGCAGCCTTCAACCACCTGAAGGAAGGCTCCAAAGAGGATGGAGAGAGGCTTTTCTCAGTAGTGACAGATGACAGAACGAGGAGCAATGGTCTCAAATTGCAGTGGAGAAGGTCAAGTTTGGATATTTTGAAAAACTATTTCACTAGAAGTGTGGTGAAACACTGAAATGGACTACATAAGGAAGTAGTGGAATCTCCATCCATAGAGATTTTTAAGTCCTGTCTTGACAACGCCCTGGCAGGGATGGTCCTGCTGTGGGCATGGGGTTGAACTCAATGACCTCCTGAAGTCTCTTCCAACCCTATGATTCTATGTTTTTAACTTTAGATACGTAAGCAGGCACCCCAGTCGCAATACACACAAACATCTAACTTTATGCATATGTAAGTCCCTTGCTGTATCAGAGTAAAAATGCACTGAAGACATGAATCAACTCAAGTAACCAATAATAACCCATATGAGGTTATTCAAAGCTATCATGTTACTGCTTCATACAAATTTAGCAATCTGGTTACAAACAGGGCCATAAAACTGATATGCCATTTAGTTCCAGACACTTCTTATACAGGACAACACACAAATTCCCTTTAATTACAAACAGGTATTAAATAAGGCACAAATATTCAACTAACAGTCAAACAAATCTGCATTTTAATTCTTGGTTATTATCCTAAACATTTCTGAAGGAGTCTGTTTATTTAGTAACTGGTAAATTTTCAGCTAAATGAATCCTTGTTGTCTTTATCCTCACTGTAGTTTGTTAGTTACATTACATGTGATCTTTGATTTGTTTACTGTTTTTTTTCTTAACTATATTAGTACAATATTTTTTCCAAAGAAGTCATCCTTTATAAAAGGATCACCTTTGCTCCAATTAAACAAAGTACTGAAACAAATGCTTAAATAGAAGTCAAATGAAACCACTCAAATACTCAAGTACTTTGCCAACTCAAGGCTTTTGTTTCTATATTATGACACATTCTCATGTATTGGTATCTTATGAACGGATTTCCTGATTGTTTACATTTACTAGCAGAATACTGACCCAGTACATTTGAGGAGTCTCTCTTACAACACTGTCTGTAAGCTCCTAAGATTGTACAATTGCAAGAACTCTCAATTGACAGTGTGATCATAGATGTTTAAAGAAAAGTTATTTTTAAAGCACAATAGTAATATTACAGTCTAGCTTTCTCTCCCACATGCTTTGTTAGACACTTGCAGTGAAAAGGATTCCTCACATCACAATTCTATCTTTGCATCTTCTTGATTTTGATTTTAAAGGATTAAGACTATCTTTGGAACTTTCTACCCAGGTAAAAGAATTTGTAGAATAAGTGTTATCATCTATACTCCTTCAAGAGAGGCTGGCTGAGCTATCACCATAGCAACACAAAGAGGCCTTGAACACCTGCACTGAATATTTTTTTTAAATATTTTATTACTACAAATTTAAATAACAGATCCATGTTATGTTCTAGACCAAATGTGTTTACAAATTTGGGAAGGGAGCATAGGAGAGGGTTGGAGGCCACCTACTTTCATTCAGATTATTAACTTTGGCTGAGAAAAAAATCATTTGCTACATTGCACAGTGGAGAAGGAAGGGAAAGAACTCACAGAAACTAGCTTTTTACTACTCACTAAACGCTCATACCTTGCTTAACTGAGGATAGAATATAGAAGTCATAGCCCTCACGCTAAGGACATTATAACTTAACCCCCTACCAAATGCTACTACTCAGGAGGAGAGCAATGTGTACTCTTGGCACTTTCCCAGCCTTAAGGCAATATAGTTAGATAGCCAGAAAGCCTTAACGCCCTCAGAACTATGCTGTAGCACTATGATTAGTATCATGTATTAGGGATCAGGGCATATTGTTCTTTTTAGTTTTTTCTCAGTAAGGCTGAGGCGATCACCCCAGAACTTTCTGAGCAATAACTCCTTATTGCAAGCAAGAAGCCCTAGGATTCTGTGCCCACCTGCAGCCACTTTCTCACCAAATTCTTAACAAATGTGC
This sequence comes from Rafetus swinhoei, assembly GCA_019425775.1. NCBI lineage: Eukaryota > Metazoa > Chordata > Testudines > Trionychidae > Rafetus > Rafetus swinhoei. The sequence continues at coordinate 120,321,349 of CM033449.1, forward strand.
TCTTAGCGAGTCAGGCTGTGTACAAATCAAATATGATCCAATAATTCCCCAGATATGTTTAACAAACAGCCTTAAATTAAACATTTATGAGCTGATCCAAAATGATGAGGGGGAATAAAATTGGTCTTTTGTGTGTGTGTGTGTGAATAAAATTGGTTGTGTGTGTGCGTGTGCGTGTGCGTGGTCAACATGGCAACAGTTTGACTAAATTGACACTTTACATGCTTCAGCTTGAAGACTTTGCAATTCATTCCTTATTACTTAGATAACTAATAGATACTTATGTCTAATCAATATAATATTTCTATAATGCTAGAACTTAAATCTATTTAGCACACAATTATATCTGACATGACATGTTAGTTACTCAGAACATCACACAATAAATGAATCATAAAATGGAGTAATTGGCTACAAAGGCTACGTCTACATTGGCATGATCTTGCGCAAATACTCTTTAGCGCAAGAGTTCTTGCGTTAAAGTATTTGCGCAAGAGAGCGTCTACACTGGCATGTGCTTTTGCGCAAGAGCACCCGTGCCAGTGTAGATGCTCTTTTGCACAAGAAAGCTCCGATGGCCATTTTAGCCATCGGGCTTTCTTGCACAAGAAATTCATGTCTACACTTGCCTCATGCTCAAGATCAGTTGCGCAAGAGGGCTTATTCCTGAGCGGGAGCATCATAGTTCTTGTGCAAGAAGCACTGATTTCACACATTAGAACGTCAGTGTTCTTGCGCAAGAACTCCCCGCCAGTGTAGAAAGGCAGCATGTTTTTGCGCAAAAGCGGCCGCTTTGGCGCAAGATCGCGCCAATGTAGACACAGCCCAAGTGTTTTGAAAGTTTCAAGATAATTTCCTGAAATCTTGACCAAAGACACTCTCAGCAGTTCTGGAAAGGGTGTTTCCCTCCCTTCCCCTGCATATTTTGGGAGATAGACTATAACAAATATACTAATAAAGTGATAGTGTTTGCTTTTGATTCAGGTGGATACTTTTAAATATGTTTCAGCAGTCACAGCACACGAGGTAAATAGAGCTTCAAAGAGACTGCAAGGCACATCTTCAGGTATGCAAACCTCTATAGTATCAGAGAGATCTGAGCTTGTTACTGAGACCTCTGTGTAGATGAGAAATGTATATGATTGCCGGGGTGCTTTTGAAAATATCATCAGTGTGTTTTTAAAGGGAAAAAAGCTAGCCTTACTAATTAAGTGAAGGAAAAAGTCAACCAAAAAGCACCAGTCACACCTTGAGCATGTACAGTAATTGTCTTAGATGAAATCCACAAGAGATTAAAAAGGTGAAACTGCAGATCAAGCTAATAGTGGAGAAGGCAGAACAAAGAACACTGCAGGTTTGCCTCTTAGTGGAGAAAAAATATACATTTGAGCCTGAATATTCTGACTCCCAGTCTAAAACTTTGAGTGCTAGAACCTTCTTCAAATATTTTGTATTCACAGAGAGGTACAGAAGGATGTGATGTAGAATCATGTTCCTAAAATACTACTACTCCCTATATAAAAACATTTTTCAATATTGAACTAAATGTGATCCCAGAAAAAGTAATGTCTGTGATGTAGCTAATCATGAAATTGTAGATAGCCTCACAACCAATGGCTTATCTCAAAAGTGGAATACACATTACAGTTGGATACAGATCTGGCCATGGATTTCAGATCTTGAATTAAAACTGCCTAGATAGGGTAGAAGGAATGGGGATGGACAGGCTTCAGATCTGATGGGCCATATCTGTTACTAGTTGCAATACAATTGAAACACCACCAGTATTTCTAACTTTGATCCTTACTTAGTGCATTTGACTCTAGGTTGAGGACCTGATTTCTAACCTCTTAATATTTCAAAATTTGCAAGTGTTCAGACCAAGGTTTTGTGGAAATAGAATTTCTGATAATAAATATCCAAAATTTAGTTTCTTTATTGCCAGCTGAACTGAAGATAAGGACTTAAATGCAGCCCAAAGATCTCTTCTTGAGTAATGATGGTTGATACTATAGAATCCTAAGTTATTTTTAAAATTACCTCATGCATTTTAAAATGCATAACCTACATTTTAACTTCAGTGCTTAGTCTCTGCAGAAAGCATTTTCTTCTTTTTATGAAAAATGTATCTTTGCCATTCTCCAAGAACTCAATTGTTAAGGAACAACCATCCTGCCTGGTATTTCAAGATAAATGTTGCTAACCATGCTGTGGTTATGATTCTCATCCAAGGCAGTGGTGCAAGATATCAAACTACAGTCTGTTTAATTTAATAGGATTTACTTGGAAGCCCACTACTACGCTCCTAAAACTGCCATCATAGCTTACATCAAAGCAGTAAAACAGTCACTGAAAAAACTGAAATATCGAAGTAGAGCAAAGCTTTTAGGAATGAACGGTCTTTACACTATCAACTACTGAATAGAAAGAGTACGCAGGCATTAAGAATTATTTCTACAGAAATAAAGAACTGTATTAAAACTCTTTAAAATCTATTTCCTGGGATATGAATGTCTACTGCCTATTGCACACTGAAGACCCACGCCATTACCACAACCACAGGAAGGTATTTACTGTTAAACAAATTTCTGCCCTCAGCTATATAATCATAAATCTTGGGTGAAGTGGAAAGGAATTGCTCATGTGTATCTAAGGGCATAGTTTGGTTTTTCTGCTTAAATTGCAATGGAAATAAGTAATTTATTCACTCACCGTTTGGCCACTTCAGGCATTTTTGGCTCTTCTTTTTTCTTTACTTCCCCAGGTGGTTCTCTTGGTGTCAGTACTACAGCAGCACAGGAGACTATGGATTGATATGAATCTTCCCGACAAACTGTAAAGATAAAATAATTTGTGTGTTAAAAAGCATACTCAACCTCAATTAAAAATTATATATTATATAAATATATAATTTGTCAAAAAAGTCACAATATGATCAAAAAAGGAAACAAATGATTTATCAAACTCTGACTGCTACAACATTTTCACAGTAACAGAAAGCCAATTTTTTGTCAGCCTTATGTATTTGGGTAGCACCTTCTTCTTGCCAAAAGCCCTAAATATTCCAGTACAGTTACTCATGTGTTAAGGTGCAAGGTCAGAATGGCAGAATCTGAAACCTCCCCCTCCCCCAATTTTTATATTTCCCATGTTTAAAGTGATGGAAGAAGCAAGACTTAGATAAAGCAGCACACCAATGCAAACCTCTGCCACTTCAAAATTTCAAACCAAACAGTGACCTGCCAAGGATTTTACAAAGGCATTTACAAGCCCAGAACTGACCAGGTTTTCTGAGTCTAAAACCAATGCCTTATCTGCTGGACCATGCTCTCAGTCAATTCTCTCTTAATAGGGATTACTTAAATATTCCATCCAGGATTAGGCCACCCAGACCATATTCAAAACAAGAACTATGTCAATTTACCTGAGCTAAGGATCTTGTCAATTATGCCAACAAAAGAAATGCTCTACAATAAATGGCCTCTTCCTAAGAAATACCCTTAGTAGTGCCATAACTGTGTACTAGATCATGCATGAGCAAGAAAGACCAGAATGTGATGGGCCGGTTTTTTTTTTTAAGCAATGAGTTACTTTCAGCACTTGCACGTAAAAAAAAAAAATCTTATATGTATTCAGGCTGTAGGATCAAGGATGACCAACAATAGGGCTGTTAGCGAGTAGTCGAGTAGTCTAGGTATGTAAGTGACTAGTCGCCTAGGTCAGCTGTGGCCGGCGTGAATAGCGGCTACTGCCGGAGCAGCCCCTGCACACAGCCAGCCCTAGTTGCCATGAACAGAGGCTGCCCCGGCAGCAGCTCCTGTTCACAGTGGACAGAGCTGGCCACTGCAAACAGGGGCTGCTGGACTCAGCACAAGCCAGGACCGAGTAATCTCAGCTCGCGCTAGTCCGGGATGCTGCACCTCTGCATTTTAAATGCAGTAAGAGACCATTGGCTCTTACTGCATTTAAAATGCAGAGCCACAGTGCAAGTGGCTCCCGGAGCTACCCCCGCTGAGGCTTTGCACAGCGGTCCTTATCGACTAATCATGTAGCCGACACAAATTGTATCAACTACACAATTAGTCAGATAACCGCAGTTTAACATCCCTATCCCACAATGCGCCCACTTCTTTTCAGCATCCTTTCCTTCTGTGCAAACAGAGCTAAAGCAAAACTTCATCAACACTTTACCCCACTGGGCTGCCACAAGGAATAGTTCTGTGTGAAAATGTGGAGCATTTTCAGTTATTCCAGTGGATTTAGGGCACTCCAACACTACTTTATATATCTGACCACACAGCATCTCACTATACATGCCTGAGGGAATTCTGCACCAAAAATGATACATTCTGTGCCAAAACTTAAAATATTTTGTGCACAGTATTTTGAAATTCTGCAAAATTCTGCATTTTTGTCAAAACAATACAATAGAATTACACTATTTTCACTGTTTTGCTGACAAGTTTTTTGAAATAAATTACCAAAAATAATTGAAAAGGTGAGATTATATTGTTGTTTTTGTGTTATTTTGACAATTCAAATATACAGAATGTTACAGAATTTTAATTTTTTCAAGGCAGAATTGCCTCGAGTACCAGTTTTCTGCATGACGCAATCTGGGCGTGGGCAGCTTGGTGAGGAGTCTGGATGCCAGGGGGATAGGACTCTGCAAGGAGGGGTGAGGTGAAGCTGGTTAGGCTCAGTAGAGGGGAGAATGGGGCTTGGTGGAAAGGGGGTTCAGAGTGAAACTGGTTGGAGACCAGTGGAGTGAGGGATCCAAGTATGATGCAGGGGGTGAGTCTTGGTGGAATGAGTGTTGAGGGGTTCACTGGGGGGGGGGGGGGCTCTGGGTTCAGGAGGCTCCTGATATAGAGAGGGCTCAGTGGAGGGTGTTCCAGACACACAGGTGGAAAAGGGGTCACTGTACAGTTTACTGCTCCCCAGTCTGTCCAACCCCCATGCATTTGGACCCCTCCACACACCTGAAACTACATACCTAAGCCACAGCAGTGCAGTTTCCTGTAGCCGGGGATGTTTCTGGAGCTTGATCTGACCCATCCCAGGTGCTCTATGCAGGGAAGGGGGAGAGAGAATTCCATCTCCCCCCTCCTCTCCCAGTTGGGACTATCATCCCTGGTGACCAGGGTATCACCAGAGCCTCCAGTGCTCAGCTTCACAAAGAGACACGTCTAAGTTGCCAAGCTGTGAGTTGCTGGGAGGGATAAAATAGGACAGTACTGGACCAAGCAATTGTCCTTTGCTTTTACTTTATAAGAGTAGAAAATGTGTGCCCCTTCACTGGAACAGCTATCTTTTTGTACTTTCAACCTGCAGAGTGAACATCCAGAGCTATCTGGTCCCTACAGAGGATATTCTGCCTGATAATTTTGGTCAATTAGTGGATTCTTCAGGGCTTATTTAAATAATCTTTTCCAGAACTTCATATGAGTGGATCAACTCCTGAAATCTGAATATTTTTTTGTAGTGGGTAAGTGGTTTACTGTGGTCAAAAAATAACCTCCCTTACACATGTGGTTGAAGGTGAAGCTCCTTAACCCTGCAGAGATTTATTTACTTGATCAAAATTTATTTTGCGTTTGAGACATTTGATCAATTGTTTATTTTCCTTCCAACTTCACACAGATGTGCAGTGTTGGCATCAGTTCTCAAAGCAATTACATTTCCTATCTTGCTAGCTTGAATCTCCACATATCCATAAGTACATCATTAATGGTACAGGATAATTAACTAAAATGTCATGAAAAGGTGGCAACAAGGCAAGAAGCAATATTCATATCCTCGCCTCTTATTATCTCTTCATAACTTTCATTACAGCAATAAGAATATGCCTGACTGCAGGCTATCAGCTTTCATATCATGGTGAAAGATTACATGCTTTTTAAGGAAGATATTTTGCTGTCACATTTTCCATGTCTTGTTTTTCTCTAACAAAGTTTCTTTTTTTTTTCTTTTGTGTACTGCTGACATGCATTTTATTGAATAAATAATCATTGGTGTAATAATTTTATGTATTATCTTTTATCCTGAAGGATACCAAAGCACTGACATACATCAAGGACTTTATATATACATAGGGATTAAGCTTCCAGGTAACTATGGCCCCCTTTGAGATCAAACAAATCTCTTTATAGCACACTGAGATATTACATGTTATACAAGATTAGCCATCACCAAATGAAACTGTAGGGAGAATTTAGGTAAACAAAATACAATTACATGAGTTTAAATTTAGCTAGAATATCCCATTATAAATGGCTCTCTAACTCTTGGTCCTGCCATGAACGCAGAGGACTGGACTTGATCACTCAAGGTTCCTTCCAATCCTGTGATTCTATTTTTAAGTGACTGCTTTATTTAGTTCTATTGTGTACAGACTTTTGTTCATGCATTGGTCTGAAGAAGGGAAGAGTGAGGGGAGAATTTGATAGCAGCCTTCAACTACCTGCACAGGGGTTCCAAAGAGGATGGAGCTAGGCTATTCTCTGTGATCACGGATGACAGAACAAGAAGCAATGGTCTAGGTTGGATTTTAGGAAAAATTATTTCACTACAAGGGTGGTGAAGCACTGGAATGTGCTACATCAAGAGGGAGGTGGTAGAATCTCCACACTTACAGGTTTGTAAGGCCAGGTTTGACAAAGCCCTGGCTGGGATGATTTATTTGGGGTTGGTCCTGCTTTGAGCAGGGGGCTGAACCAGCTGACCGCCTAAGGTAACTTCCAACCTGCTGTGCATTGTGGTATAGATTTAGGATATTCTGTTTTTAAAGTTGGAAAACAGTTTCGTGAAATTATTTCTATGTATGTGTTTTCATATTTATTTCCTTCTCTATGTTATGGTTCACTAGCCCTTACCAATGATACTTTTTTCCTGATCATGTGAATACTGTTCTTGTTGGATTTGGTATGGTGAGAAATTTGCAAAATACCCACCAGTACTTATTTTCAGTTCAAATCCTGAGATCAATTTGTACCCCATGATATAGTATAACCACGAAGGACTTTCTTCCATCCATGAATCAGAAATATACCCATCACCAAAAGTTTCTAATAAGTTAAGTGAAATGTATTGAATCTAATCATCAACAAACAAGCAGGGCAGAAGTACATTCAGATGCTTACACATTTGAAAAACAACACTGGAGTATAGTGTCTGAATTTCCAAGCTCAAGAATAGTTTTGTCTCATTGCCTAACTGCAAGTATTTCTCAGCATATGCAAACAGTAGAAATATAAAGCCCAAATGTGCTTTCCTTACACTGAACAGCATCTACCTCCACAAATTGAGAAGTACAGTTCTATTCTACATGTTTAAGATATCAGACTGTGGCCCACAGGGGGAAATACAAGGTGCATCTACACAGCACCCTCACCTCAAAATAAGCTACGCAATTTGCACTACGCATTGCATAGCTTATTTCAATGTTATTTCCAAATAAGGCGCTATTCTGAAACGTCCCTTATCCCTTGTGCAATGAGGTTTATAGGGACGTTGGAATAGCTAGCCCATTATATTTTGATATAATGTACTTGTTCTTAAGATGCGGAATAGCTATTTTGGGATACCTCTGGTATCCCAAAATAGCTCCGCTGTGTAGACATAGCCATACTGAGTAGCACTACTTCTACCACACATAGTGGGGTTTTTTAAACATCACATGCTTTGCATTAGCATACGAATCACTGTGTCTACGCTAGAATTTAGGTTGAATTTAGCCAAATAAGGTAGATTTTCTAAACAATGAGACCACACTACCAAGTCCACTCTATGGATTTTAAGGGCTGCTGAAGCTGATTTGGGGTACTCCTCCTTTTACGAGCAGTAATGCAAATTTCAACCTTGCATGGTCAAATCCATAGTAGTGGAGACCCAGGGTTGAGAAAGTTGAGGTTCCTGGCTACTGGGAAATATCCCACAGTGCCCTTTTCTGACCACTCTGGCCAGAACTTGCACTTCATTTCCCATGAGGACAGCATTGTGGGCACACCTCAGAGCAAGCAGCACCCCTGAACAGCACATCCAGGACTTCCATTAGTTTAAGTTCCAAGAGCACCAGTTTCCAGGGACTGAAAAGAGCACCAGCATGGAGTGTGTTTAGATTGCATTGAGGTGAGGGGAGAGGAATCCATTCTCTCTGAGCTCCGAAACAGCAAAAAAAAATTCTGATAACTACACTAAGATAGCACAGTGCCTGGTGGAGAAAGGATACTCCAGGGACTTCCCAGCAGTGCTGAGTTAAAATAAAAAAGCTGAGGCACTCCTGTGACAAAACAAATGAGGCACAAGGAAGGTCTGGTGCATCACCGCAAACATGCCACTTCTACAACCAGCTGCATGCAATCTTAGTAGGAGGGAGGACCCAACCAGCCTCTCAAGCCAAACCATGCAATCCTCCCAAGACACTCAGAACAGCAATGAGGAGAACAGCATGGTGGTGGAAGGGGAGGAGGAGGAGAATGGCCAGCCGATGAGTGGTGAGAGCCAAGAATTTTCATCAATATGGAGCCAATCCCCTCCTCCCAGGATGTTCACAGTCGAGTACAGATCCCAGGGAGAGCAATTCTGGTGAGTTCACAATATTTTTCTTACTAGAAGTGGATTAAGGCAATTAGGTGTGATGTGTGGTGTATTCTGTGCCTTCACAATGCAGGGGAGCCCAGAACAGCTTGTTAACATGTCTGGAGATGGAACGGGAATCCTCCCTGCACATTTCCATGAAGCACTTAAATGGGAACTCTGTGATCCTTCTCACAAGGTTTCGGGGAGGCCAACCTTATTCTGTTCTCCATGGTAGGACACTTTCCCATATCAAGCGAGCAGTAAGTGGTCTGGCATCACTGCACCACAAAGCATTGCAGAATAAGGCCCAGGTTTCTGGCCACATTCAGTCAGCATCAACTCCCTACCACTCTGATTTAGAGAAGACTGAAATCTTGCATGGCAAATTGGATGAAGGAGGAGGGAAAGCTATTAGCTGCTGCCTCTGCTGCTAGAATGGCTTCAGATAATGACAACCCATTCCCGACCCCTTTATCCCCCGCCCCCCCAGACTTCCACAGGATGGGAAAGTAGCACTGTCTCAGGAAGCAGGGTGTGGCAGACACAGAGGAGGAAAGCCGAGAGAGCCACCGCTCTGCCCTGCCGTCCCCCCTCCTGCCTGCAGGATCATACCCTAGCAGGTCCTTTATTATATCTGCCTCCAAACTGCATGTGTCCAGATGCTCCTTTGAGAACTCTGTTGTGTACCTGTTGTACAGTGGCTGCTTTAGAGCATAACTTTAGTCTTGCACAGAACACATCTCCATTGTCTTTAAAGAGATCTTTGCTATATCTTAACAGATTAGGTTTTAGGCTCCACAATGTACTTCCTGTAATGTGTGCACTTGTAACTCTTCATTACAGTGGGAACAGCAGGCAACTTGCTGTGTACTCCCCTGGCTCCAGCAACAGTCTGGCTCACACAAATCCACAGGCAAAAATGGACAAGAAAAGACATGTTTAAGGAGCATATACAGAGGAGGAATACGTTCCTGGAGGAGATGTGGGCAGACTGGCAGGACAGGATAGCGAAGATGTATAACAGGAAAGAATGTAGGGAAATGCAAACTAAGCAACAGGGGAATATGTTTTCATGTCTGACAGCTGTGATGGAATGCCTGGAAGGAGCCTGGAGAGGAGAACACACACACACACACAAACACACACACACACACACACTTTTCTTCCTCACCCACACCATGTAGAATAACTTTTCTTCCTCACCCAGTTTCATAGCCTCCACCTCTAGGGGCCCCAAGATACAGGGGGGATTCAAGAGCAGCCTCACACTCAATTTCCAAGGCCTACGTAGGCAAAAGATCCTTCTTCTCACATTTCTGACCTCCCCCTACCTTCAAGTCCCTGTTGTCTTCCCCATATAAAAACACATGATCTCTGAACAACAGTCTCTTTATTGCTTGTATTGCAGGAGTGGGGGGAACTACAGGCAAGCACTCTGAATGCACGGGCACCTTGTTGGGAACAACATGCACGACTCTCAAAACTGGCCATTCATAAAGTTTTCTTTCCCAGCCTCTCTGGTTTGTCCTGTTCTGGTTTCTAGCTGCTCAAAATCTCTGGCTAGAAGCTCTGCCTCAGTCCCCCATCCTGCCAGATAACTTTCTCTCTTGATCTCACAAATACTATGGAGCACACAGCAGGCTGCCACCACAAAGGGAATGTTGTGTCCCCAGAGGTCTAAGACTCCTAAACCTTCCCTTTAAATGCCCAAAAGCACATTCAACCACCATTCTGCACTTGCTCAGCCTGTTGCCTGTTGCTCTTACTGGGGTTCAGACTGCCTGTGTACAGCTTCATGAGCCATGGAAGCTAGGGGTAGGCTTGGTCACCAAGGATAACTATTGGCATTTTGATCTTTTCAATTCTAATATTTCAATATGGGAAATAAGTTCCAGCATGCATCTTTCTGAAGAGGCAAGAGTTCCTAAAGATGTGCCTGTCATGCACCTCTCCTGACCATCCCACATTGATATCAGTGAAATATGTCTTGTGATCCTCGGTGCCCACAGCACCATTGAGAAGTACCCTCTGCTGTTGATGTATTCCTTGGCAAGGTGTTTGGGTGCCAAGACCGGGATGTGTGAAATGTCTATCGCTTCACCGTAGTTAGGGAACGCCATTGCAGCAAAGCCATCCACCGTGGTATCCATGTTTCCTCTGTAGCAGAATGGTATTGATTGTTTTGGCTATTTGTATAACAGTAGCTCCCACTGTAGATTTCCCCACTCCAAACTGATTCCCCACTAACCAGTAGTTGTCTGATGTTGCAAGCTTCCACAGGACAATTGCCATGCGCTTCTCCATTGTCAGAACGGGTCTCTTTTTGGTATTCTTGCACTTCAGGCAGAGGAAAGCCATCCGCAAAGTTGCATGAAAGCGGCTTTGCACATTCGGAAGTTTTACAGCCACTGCTGATTGTTCCATACATGCAGCACTATGAGATCTCACCTGTCTGTGCTTGTCTGATGGCACCAGAACCGGAAGTCCACTGTGTCAGGAGGATCTAATGGCTGCATTTCCAATTCATTCAACACAAGGGCTTGCTTGTGCAGCGTGCATTGGACACCCCAAGATGGAGGAGATTCCTCCTCGTCCTCTTCCTGGTAGAATGCCATACTTACACTCTGAAAATATTGCACCATTAGATACACCAAGATAAACATCAGCATCGCAATGGTTTGATGTACAATGGGATCCATGTCTAGGGCTATCCCACACTGCTATAGCTTCTGTGCTGATAACCTGAGCCAAAAAGGGTTAAAAAAGACTCTTCCCCTTGACCTCAAGCACGAGGGGAGGGATCAGACAAGCACATTATGGGACACTGATGACATGAACCCAGAACCACCCATTGCACAGTTTTGGTCCCAGTGTGCACAAGGAGCATAACCCAGTGGTCAAGTGGTGATAGCTACCCACAGTGTATCGCTTTCAAAGTCGATGGCAGTCTCCCTAATGGAGACGTGCGACTTCAAACTATGCTGAATACTTGCGCACGGTGGGGACATGCAGCTTTGACTTTGCAAAATCCACCTTAATAAATTCAACCTTATCTTGTAGCATAGACAAGGGCTAACTTGCTTCGCAAGAGGAGAGTAGTTGTCCCTGGTCATCTAATCAGACATATTTAGTATGAAATCTGAGATCCATTTTTTTTCAATTTGTAGGAGAGAAAAGATAATTGCTCTTTTAATTGCTTGCTAAATGCCAGGAAAGTGGCAACAAAGTATGTGAAGGACACACAAACTAGATGTCTCATTAGCATATATGCTTTTTGCAAACCTCCAGAATGTGTGTCCTTGAAAACCATTCATTACAACAAGAGCAAGAAATCAGAGTTAGAGTACATAAGCAGCTAATTTTATATTGTACACAGCAATTTCTTTTTCTGTCAGCAATAGTAATACTTACTACCACAGACATGCATTACAAATGGAAAAACTTCTGGCAAAATATATTGTAAGTCACATACAAATTAGACAGTACTTTCCAAAAACGTTGTCTCCCTTTTTTTTTTTTTTTCATAGTACAAGCACAGCTCTAGTAAACAAACTCATAATGATTGCAAAATAAAGAAAATAATGAGAAGAGCCCGGGTACTATTTATGGTCATTATGGTGATCTACACTGCAATTAGATATCCACAAATGGCCTATACCAACTGATTTGGGTGAAGGGGATCAGGCTCAGAGATGTTGAACTATAATGTAGAGGTTCAGACTCAGGCTTCTGCAACCTGAACTCTAGGTCTCTCCCACTTCATAGTGCCTTAGAGCCTGTGCTCCAGCCCAAGACCAAATGTCTACAAAACAGTTAAGCAGCTCCTTAGCCTAAGTCACATGAATCCATAGGTGAGCTACAGGATTTTATTTGCAGTGTAGGCATATCCTGAGAAATATGTATTTATCTTATTTATTTATATTATACTAATTAGCTTATATACAGGTTGAATCTCTATAATCCAGCACTCTCAGGACCTCATTGTTGCCAAAGAATTTGCCAGACCATGGGAGGCCAAAATTGTCTTGCAGCATTATCAACGCTTCCATTGTTTACTGGGCTCTTAGAAGACATTTAAGGATAAATTAGAGCTAAATAACAGCACAGAACACTGAGCGCCACTATTCAGGAGTGCTGGAATAGTGGGAAACTTGGCCACACCCATGATAAGGGGACATCCGGCTAACTAAAATTATGCTGACCACAGATGTGGCCGGACCAGAGAATGACAGACAAGAGAGTTTCAACCTGTATGAATATACGTCCACATATTACTAATAAATATATGTCCACATATTACTAATATTCTTCAACTTGTGCTTCAAAGAAGTGTTTACAGTTTTGATGTCACACCTGAAATTTCCTTTAAAATCTTGGGCCAGGTCAACACTATAATTTTACATCGCTATAACTCCATTACTTCAAGGAATGAAAAATCCACACCCTCTAAGGCCACTTCTCCACTTGCCGGAGGATCAAGACTCTAGTGATTGATCCTCCAGGGTTTGATTTAGTGCGTCTAGTAAAGATCCATTAAATCAGATGCTGAGGGTGCCCCCACTGGCGCCGGTATTCCTCGCAGTCATGAAAAGAAAAGAAAGTTGACAGGAATGTTTCGCCCATCAACCTCCCGCTGTGGGGTCGCCCCACAAAATCGGTGCAAGGTATGTCGACTCCAGCTACATAGTTCACACAACTGAAGTTGCATCTTGCATTGATTTTCTCCACCAATGTAGACCTGGCCTAAATGTCATCATTATACTAACCTAATTCCTGTGTCAACAGGGGGGAACATCTGTTGACACAACTACCACCTTTCAAAGAGGTAGGTTAACCACGGCCCTTCCCTGAAGTGTTTTAAGTGGAGAATTTGCCCTTGATGTTTTACAAGAAACTCAGATATTTACCACTAGTCATGCTTTACTCAGGTCAATCCTTGCTGGGTTTATGTACACCCAGAAGATAATCTATTACCAGAAGAATACTACACTTAAGGAATATATTCTCTTTTTTTTCAAGAACAATTAGAATTACTAATGGAATCAGTTTCTTTTAATTTAGGATATTAACTTTATTAATACAGAAGTTTTAATTCCCCTAACTATTTAATCATGCAAATGGCCAGGAGTCATTACCAAATAACAGCTGTTCAATAACCTGTATGAAAGGAGTTAGTGGCCTCAGTACAGCTCCCAGCAGAAAGGTATCCAACAAAACAAAAACCACCACAAAGGGCACTAATTAGCATCATAGCTGGGATAATTGATTCATCATTAACTGGTCATGCAGAGTGAAGCACAGTATCACTGCCAGAGGTGGGTTCTCCAAGGAAAGGCTAAAGCAAGCTTATACTGCTGCCAAATATGATCTAACTAGTCTGAGGATAAACAGAGGGCTACCATTCACAAATGCTAGCTTCATTATAAACAGTTTTTAACATTAGAAAAGAGGCAGAATCAAGTTAGCAATCCTCAATGAAAAAATATTGCCCCTCAATACAAGAAAACGGAGTCTTCTGATGTAACTAATAGCAAGTACTACAAATGTGGATCTGGCCTAGGTGATTCTCTGTGCTAGATTTAAAAGAGCCTGATAATTAAAAATATTGCACATGATACTATGAATAATCAAGTATCACAGTTTGGAGATACACTGATGATTGCACAGTGGGCCCAGAATGAATCCTTCAATCTCGGTATCCTCACAACAGTATAGGTGCACTATACTGGTTGATAACATTCTCCTGAAACATCAGGCATTAACAATTCTGAAGACAGTCCACTGAAACACTCGGGACAATGTCTGAATCCAGCATAGAAAATCCAGTACTGGTTGGACCTCCAAAAACCGGGACTCCCTCGTCCATCAGTGGCAAAAGGGCTGGTGGCTCGGAGCACAGCGGTGCTGGGACTGGGATTGGGGCTGGAGTCCCAATAGCGGAGCCGATGATGTGGCAGCTGCGCAATCCCCAGTAGCAAGGCTGGGGGCAGGTAACGGGGCCAGGGATGTGGCAGTCCGGGCTGCTGGGGCCACAGCTGCATTGCAGCCCAGCGGAGAGGGGGGGCTAGGGCCGACAGCGGGGAGGGGAGGCGGGCTGGGGGGCAGCAAATTCCCTCATTCCCCTGGTGCAGCAAATTCCCTCATTCAGGACTGGTCAGGTCCCGAGGGTGCCAGGCCAGAGAGGTCCAACCTGTATTTCCATTTATTACAGAACACAGCAAACTGTAGGGTAACAATCCTCGACTCTGACTCCTAGGTGCCACCACAATACAAGTATTAATAATATAATCTGTTCCCTTATTTTTTTCCCAGTCACAGTGAGACTCAGGAAAGGGCTTTAATGCTGGAGCCTATTAAACATATATGTAATTAAAGATAGGTAAGAGATGATACACCCAGGCCATTAACCAGTGATTATTCAAAGCAGCAACTCAAAGTGATGTTCAGAGCTTAACTAATACCACTGAAAATGAAAGATTTTTGCTTTTCGTTAATGTGGTAAGTCCCTTTATATATGTATACTTTCTACAAGGCTCACCACTTTCATTCCTCAGAAAGTTGCATCTCTATCTCTTTGCCTCTTATTAAACTTGCCTTTTGTATAGTCTCTGTGGAGGCAATATACGCTTGCCTGGCCAAACCTCTCTGTTCAGCTACCACTAAAAGACATCTGCAGATGTCTCACAAATTCTGAATACCATGAAAACAAGACGGAGACACAGCACACTATGATTATCATATGTCTGGGTTTTCCTGGACATTTCCTCTTTTTTGATCCTCCACCCTCCAGGGTGGATAAAAATCAACTATTTTTAAATCAGATATTTTTCATTTAAATCAAACTTTTTTATTTTTAAATCATCAATAAAAGATTAAAATTTTAATTTAAAAATAAGTTACAATTAAATCTCATCACAAATGTGCTACACCTACACTTACAGTGTCATAAAAATGAATTAATGGTTCTAGTCTGTCTAGTCTAACAACCAGCTCTTGCTTCTTGAAAGTTCTGGGCTTTCAGTTTCTGTTTCTTAGCAGACTAATATGTGCGAAGACAGACACATGCTGGGTAAGATTGTTTTTGTTCTGTGCTTATGTGGTGGGGGCCCCTGGGCCAAACATGGCAGAGTTAGTTAAGCGCCTATGCTTATCGGGTAGTCGAGTCGACTACTTGCATTGCCCCGCTCCCAGCTGCCTCTGTATCAAAAGCAGGAGCCAGTCCTGGGGGGGGAGCTGGCTTAAAAGCCGTCTTCACGGTGCTGCCCGTTCCTCTCATCCCTCGCTGCTGCCTCTATCAGAGGCGGGGGAGCGGGGTGCACAAGGGCTGCTTTGAGGCAGCAGTCCCTGAGTGCGGGAGATCCCAAATTCCCACTGGGACCCCCGCGCACAGAGGCTACTGCCAGCTGAGCAGGCAGCCTGGCTCAGTTCCAGCTCATGCCGGGTGTTGGACAAAATTCCGCTGCGGCTCTGCAATTTAAAACACAGTAGGAACCAGGGGGCAGGCTGCTCAGCTCCTACTGCCATTTAAACTGCAGAGCTGCAGTGGGGATTGATCCCGCACTCGGCGTGAGCCAGAACTGATCCGGGCTGCCTGCCAACTAATTGAGTAGTTGATAAAAATTCTACAGACTACTCAATTAATTAAATATCCACCTCTTAACATCCCTAATGCATAGCTTGCAATACAAGCTGCATTGCTTGTCACAGGTAATGAGTATTATGTAATATTGAGTTATGTAAAAATGGCACAAAGTATACTCTATTAGATGATGTAAAATGCTGTACTGAAGTGTAAACTAACATATTTAGTGACAGTTGCATCATTGTTTGAAGACATATGTGACGTATCAGAGGGAAACTTGATTTAAACCAATGATGATTTCTTTGATGTTTTAAATTGTGATTTAAATCCATATACCCTGCCACCCTCTATCCAGGCAAATTTTTCAAATAGGAAGAAATGTCTGGGATATTTGCAGACACTGCAGCTTAGAAAAAGCTGGTTCCATGTTCTAACTGGTCCCTTTCCAACAGCCGCAGCTGCCAGATCCTGCTCACACTGGCCCCAGCTCCCAGCCCTATGGATGGGGTAAGGCAGGGAGATACTGATGGAAGGCTGGCAATGAGTTCCTGGCCTGCCATCGTTACAGGGTGTGACACTGCTCCCCAACTGAAGGGTAAGGCCACAGATCCCCCTTTAACACCTCCAGGTACCTCTCGAGGTATACACACATACCTCAAACACCCAACAAATCCCCCCTCCAGCACCTGCCAACTGTTTGTCCCCCACCATTCCTTTCCTTTCCAGCAGTGTCCTCTATTTGGAACCATGAAAGATGGTAACCCTGGGGAATGTTGGCCCAAAATGTGAGGAACTCAGGCTGTGTTTACGTTATGCAGCTTTTAGCAAAACGGCTGTGAAGCTACAGCCATGCTGCTAAAAGGCGTGCAACATATCTGTTATTTGCAGTGTAGCTTTGACGGCAGGAGAGCACCGTTCACAATGGTGCTTCTTGTTGGTGACATTTTTTGTCTTTTGAGACGGTGTTTTTCAACACCTCAAAATGACAAAAATGTTGTTATTCAGTTCCCAGTACAGACAAAGACTCAGATTCAAAGCTGTTTTGTTCCCCTCATAATGCACTTCTTTTTATCAAGTGATGAATGGGTGCATGAAGGAATTTTAATGGGGTAAACTTTTTGTTATTTCAAAATAATTTGGACGTGTTACCCTACATCTCTTATGAAGGTGATTATTTTTAAAAAGTTTAATGATCATGTCTCTCTCAGCAATCACTTGATAATGAGTAGGACATCTTCCTGTTGCCCTCCTATTTGTAGATCCATAGATAGCTGATCAGCCCGAGTCTGGAGCCACAGGTCTTAAAGAGAAGGGGCAGGTGTTGGCAGCTATTGGAGGGACACGGGGCAGTTTTTAATGATCACGTATACTAAATTCCAAGCGAATGGCTAAGGAAAGATTTGTTGCACATCAATGTTCCCTCTGACCTTTTCCATCCATGTGTGGAATTTTTTCCATCTATGTGCAAAATAAATGTTTATGTGCACAGAGACATGTGCAAATATGCACCACCAGGAGAAACAAAACCTACCTGTGAGCGTTCTGCTAATTAGCTGGGAATTTCTCCTGTGACACCGCACAAGTGTACGGCTTACAGGAAACACTTGCATGTGTTTCATTTAGTTGTCTCATGAAAAGTAAATGTAAGAAAATATATTACTGCAGGTCAATAGCAGTACCTGGCAGGGCTCATGCCCTTTTTTCAAAATGCACAAAGTAAGCTGCACTTGCAGGGTCCCTACACTCTACTGGGGAAAGACTCTTTCCTGAAGCATATGGGGAAGGAGTTAAATTGGTATCTAGATAAACAGATTGTCTCTGACATTTGATGTTATTTTGTAATTAAAAAACAGGCTGCAATTATCTATAATTAAAAAATCTATTGTAATGCCAATGCACAAGTATGAAGAGTTGAGGTTACATGCACCAAGACAGAAGTTATAAATAGCAAAATAATATCAATGACAGTCCTTAAATTTATACCATGCTTCAAGCAATATCAAAAGGAAATGTGCCACTCTGTTATTAGGCTAGTTGGAAAGAATTGTATGAATAATTGCTACTATTTCTACCACCATAAAGATATATGATACACAGGCAGAATGACACAGGACATTTGTTCCTAAAGTATAGACAGGAAGCTGCTTCATTTTTTTCCACTTGAATTATTCAATTATCAAGGAGTAGGAATGAAAAGGGTTGGGGGAAGCATTTAAAAGAAGCAACCTTGGCCACCCAACCAGGAACTGTTGGTGGTAGAAGTAATTTCATATGAGATGAGCTTGTGATCCCAAGCAGTCGGTTATTTCTGGCAACCATGATAAGGAACTGTGGTTAATTTATCCAGTGAAGTACTCTGCTGATTAACATTTGTTTAATTTGAAGAAAAAAAAAACCTATGCTGCTTCAATCTGTCACTTGGTCTTTTCACCAAAGAAAACCTGAACACTTCAACTATAATATTAAATACTGCAGTCTTACATAACAGGGTGAACCTCAAAAGCATGGGCCTCTGGTATGTAAGGTGGGGGAAGGCATTGCCTTCCGAAACCACCAGCCTGGCCCCGGCCACATTCCACCCCCAGAATGCCTGCTGTAGGCATTCTGGGGGCGGAGTGTTGCTGCTCCAAGCACCTGCCCTCCCTGTGCTCCAGGGCGGCTCAGACCGCACGGCTGCCTGCTTCCACGCTGCAACAAAAACCAAACCCAAGTAGGGTTGCCAGATGTCCAGTATTCAACCGGACAGTCCGGTTTTTGGGCACTCTATCCGGTAAAAAAATTCAGAAAATACCGGACATGTGCAATGTCCGGTATTTTCTAGTTTTCCGGCTGGGCACCCGATGGAAGCCTGGTGGGGGGAGTGGCTGGGAGGTGGGGCGCGATCGGCGCTGGGAGCCTCTGGTTATGTCTGACGTAGGAGTGATGCCTTGGGGAGGAGGAGAAGCCCTGTCCATGCTCCTGAGCACTTTTCAAGTGCGTTGTGCAGCCGTAGCTGGACTCGCTCATGCTTCACTGGCAGGGCCGGCTTTAGGAAGTGCGGGGCCCAATTAGAACAATTTCGACGGGGCCCCACAGCAATTTTGGTTGAGAAAAAACAGCACAAAAAAAATCCCCCGCCAACACACACACACCCCCTCCCGCCACAGGAAAACCCTGCGCTAAACTCACACCTCCTGTGGCGCAGGCAGCCGACATACTCCTCCTCCGGGGCCGGCAGATTTGTATAATTTTTGTATTTGTATTATTATAATTAGCCACACCCCCGATCCCCATTAACCATGCCCCAACCCCCTTTAGCCACACCTCCGACCCCCGTTAACCAGGCCTCTGGAGGTAACACGCTCGGGGCAAGATGGACACATGACCAGAAGTAAAAGGTGTCATGTCACCCCTCTCAAAAGACTTTTCCCACCATCCTCCTACCAACAGGGATTAGTTTGGCCCCCACCAAAGCCCCGTCATGCAACTATCCTGCAGTTGCATTAACCCAATGTGTGTGACATGAACTCGGGAGCAGAGAGACTGGGGGAAGTGTTCCCTCTAAGGCTATGTCTACACTTGCGGCTTCTTACGCAAGTACAGCCATTCTTGCGCAAGAACCCACAGAGAAGCCACACTGCCCGCCTGCTCTTGCGCAAGGAAATTTACAGTACGGCGTGGTAAGAGAGGGTGTCTTGCGCAAGAGCTACACTCTTTTCTAACAGGTGTAAGCTCTCTTGCGCAAGAGGGCAGTGTGGATGCTTGGCAGGGATTTCTTGCACAAGAAACCCCTATGGCTAAAATGGCATCGGAGCTTTCCTGCTCAAAAGAGCATCCACACTGTCATGGATGCTCTTGCGCAAACGCACAGCTCGCACATGGCAGTGTGGACGTGTTCTTGCGCAACACTTCTTGCACAAGAACCCTTGCGCAAGATGTTCTTGCACAAGAAACCGCCAGTGTAGACATAGCCTAAGAGTTTCCTCCCATGAGCAGAATAGATTTTGTGTTGTGCACCTATACTGAGTTCATGTGGCTTGTTTGGATGTGCCACTGTGGCACCCAAGTTATTAATAAATATTTTATAAACCTTTACCTTTTCTCTCTGCTGCCATGTCTACTCCCCTTGCTCCATCAGCTCCCCTGGTGCCTGCTGCCCCCCAACTCCTCACCCTCCTCTGCTGTCCTGACTCCTGCCCTTCTCACTGCCCTCAGCCCTCCTGAGACCTGCCCCCTCCACCAGCCCTTCTCTCCCCCCTGTGCCCACTCCTCCAGTAGCCCCACTCTGATCATGTGAGCTACTCCTCCTCATCCCCTCTTCTAACACCTCATTGTCTGCACTTGGCCCCCTGGCATTTGTCTCTCCTCCACCCTGTCTCTTGGTGCCTTCCTCTTTCTTCCCCCACCCCCTCCGCACAAGCACCTTCCTTTCCCACCCCTCCCCAAGCCCCTTCTTCTCCCCTCCCCTCCGCACAAGCCCCTTCCCCTCCCTCCCCAGCTCCTTTCTCTCCCCTCCACCTCCACACAAGCCCCTTCCTCTCCCACCCCTCCCCCAAGCCACTTCCTCTTCCCCTCCACCTCCGCACAAGTCCCTTCCTCTCCCCCTCCTCCCTCCACACAAGCCCTTCCTCTCCGCCCTCCCCCTCCGCACAAGCCCCTTCCCCCTAGTTTTCCCCCTCCCCTACCTTCTGCCTTCCACTTTGTGGGGCCGGAGTCTGTGCTCAGGCGCCGGGCTCCGAACCCGGAGCCAGGCCACGCAATGCAACGTGCCTCCGAGGAGTTTTCAAGTCCCGAGCTGTGACGTCATGTCGCGCCCGGGCGTCCTCCCCGCTCACCTGCAAACGCCGCACGCGGCAGCAGCAGCAGCATGCGCCGGCGAGGGGGAGCTGCGCTGAGAGCCGCGCATGGCAGAGACAGTCTGGGGCCGAGGGGGACGCTCTGGGGGCAGGGTGGGAGGATGCGCAGGGGGGCTGGCAGGAGGGGTCTGGGGCCCGCTCCAGGCAGAGCCGGGGGAGAGACCCAGCTCCACATATTGCTGGAGCAGGGCCCCGGCTCTGAATATTAACTCACCGCCCATAGCGCCTGGCACACTTCCGGGTTCAGGGCGCGGGGCCCCTTTAGGTGCGGGGCCCCATTCAGGAGAATCGGGCGAATCGGCCTAAGGCCGGCCCTGTTCACCAGGACCATACGCAGGACAGGCAGCGCCCTGGGATCTGCATGTGCGCGGGTCAGTCCCACTCCCCACCGGCCAATTCTCTCCCCTCTGGCTCCCCCCCGGCCAGCCCTGCTTCCTACCAGCCGATTCTCCTCCTCCCAATCTCCCCCAGCCAGCCCCACTTCCCGACACCCCCGATCTCCTCCAGCAAGCCCTGCTGCCCCGACCAGCCTTGCTTCCCACCAGCTGCCCCCGATCAGCCCGCTGCCCTGACCCTCCCCGACCAGCCCTGCTTCCCGCCGGCTGCCCCCACCCGATCTCCACCGGCCAGCCCCTCTGCCCATGACCCTCCCCTGCCAGCCCTGCTTCCCATCCCCTCCTCCCGGCCAACCCTGCTGTCCCCTCCTCCTCTCCCCGCGGTCCTTCGCCCAACCCCCGATCAAGTGTGTCCGGTATTTTTTCTGAAGCTACCTGGTAATCCTAAACCCAAGACATTTGCAGGAATATTTTTACACCCAAGCTTGCAGTCTTCCCCAAAGTAAATGAAAGTGCAAGGAGGAAAAGTTAACAGGAAAAAAATTAGAAAGCTCAAAAAAGTCTGTTTTGATATGCATTTTGAGGGACAATGTCTGTGTGTGTTCTCATTGTTAACATTATTTAAAAATTCTCTGGGTTACCTGCTTCTTGGTAAACAAGAGAAAAGATCTGAGCACCACTTCAGGGAGAACGAGGTCCAGAAACACCACAACAGCCAGGTACACACTGCCTTTTCAATGTGTTCAGGATTGCTTAGGTACTGGATCACTTTGATTAAAAGTTAAATTTACAGAACTTGCACTTGTCTTCTGTAATTTAAATGAATCTTTGCAAATATCGATCATATTTTTTGACTACAAACATCTGGTCCTCTTCACCCATTCCTTAAGATTTCTGAGCAGACAGATCTATTTTTTTCATAAATACAGAGATGCCAGCTAGTCTAGGTACTTTGCCAAAATCCAAGGACTCTTAATTCGACAATCTCCTTCTCAGCCCAGACATACAACAAAATCTCTCTGTTGTACTCTGCATCATTAAACCTTAAAGCCCTAAGATTTGCTGACTGCTTCAAGTTGTGTAAAAGGTCACCATGCTTGGGGGTGAATACACTTTTCGCCAGCCTACTCATGTAAGTAAAGAATACGCGGTACATTCCCTGCTGCTGGAGACTTAATTTGATTTAAACTTTGTGGGGAAAAATAAATATATATCCATATTGTTTCTAGTTCTATGCTTACTCTAGCCCCTCTTGTCCCTCAGAACACTGCTACATCTCAAAACATCAGTCAAATGAATGCCTATGAGAAAGGAACTATATGCCCATAGTCTCCAAAGGGGTAGTTGTAATAATTCTGCAGTAAAACCACAGGACCAAGTCTTAAACACAGCATAGTCACAATCAGAAAATTTGTAATAGCTCCAATTGGAGGTCCATTACTGGCAAATGAATTACATCCTATCAGCTTCATTCATTTTCCACCTCTTTTGGAGTAGTCATAAAGGCTGTACATGTATCTCCTTTGTGTTATCTAGATTGGAGTCCAAGTGGGAAAATTATGCAACTCTGCATTAATCCGAAAAGATGGCATTTTTCTAAGATGCTAGCATTTCTGTAAAATCTCCTCCGCCCCTGGATTTCATGAATGTCAAACAGCCTATCCAATAATACAGTAGCTTGTGGCAATCAATTTGCTGAAAGCCATAACTGAATCGAGGTTCCTAAAGTCTGCACTGCATGTACATGAAGTTAAATTAAAGCGAATATAAAATTAAGTTGAAAAGATGGCAGTAAAACAAGTTTTTCTTCTTAGCATAACATAACTTATCGCAATAATTTAATAATAGTTCTCTTCCATAACTTACCCCCAACCAGAATGTTTTACAACATATATCATTACAATAGTTTAAAAACAAAACAAAACAACATACTTGAAATATCTTGGCATAAGAGATCTAAGGAGTTTTTTAAGAAAAAATCCCACATTAATTCATCGACTTTGTGCAACTTAATACCCGAGAAGTGCATATAGAATACATTTTAAAAATATCTTGGACCAGATCAATCTTGAAGTTGTATACTGCTGTCCATTACTGAAGTACATACTTCAATGAAGGTGGTAGAGCTATGGAAACTTTCAACTTTTATTCTAATATGTTTTTCTAGTTCTCTTATGTTGCTACTTTTTCAAAGTAATAACAATATCAGGAAACGTTAAAAATTAAGAAGGCCAAAAAAAATGGGAATCTCATAGTGGTATTTGAAGAAATGGTGTTTGAAAATTAAGTAGACGTGTTTTCCAGCTGTAATATTTTTAATAACAACTACAGTGTACTTTAAATATATCTATGTTCATACTTGAGGCTTCTCCTCAGACTTGGACTTTCTCCTCTATACTATTTGTTCTCCAGTATTATAACAATTTAAAGAACAGGTTGAACCTCTCTAGTGTGGCACCTTTGGGATCTGACAAGTGCCGAACAAGAGAATTTGTGAAGCCATGAGATGTCAATATTGTCTAGCAGCATTACAGTGCATCCCCGCTATATATCCAAGATGAATTAAAAAAACCTGGATGTATAGCAAAACAACATAAAGCAGGGAATGTTTTTCCCACGGCTGACTTCTGTTTGCACAAATTGGTCTTTTTTTTTTTTGCGCTACATAAGAGTGTGGAATGGAGGACTTATAACACAACAGTTCCTACAAGCATCAACAATGTTAGTGCAGAATCAACATATACTGGAGTGACGTATAGGGGGAACACCATGTATCTACACTTCCACTGCTTACAGATCTCTTAGAAGACATCTGGGGTAAATTAAAGAAAACAGCACAGAACACTGAGAGCCAGGTCTGGTGTCTATAAACAAACTTTATGGGACTTCACAAAACTTGGCCATGCCCATGGTAAGTGGACATCTGCCTAAGTAAAATCATGCTGGACCATGGATATTGCTGGACCCGAGTGTGATGGACTAAAGAGGCAGATATAAAACTAGTCAAAGGCTGACCGCACATACATGCTGTATTCCTACTAACTTAACTGGAACTTGCTGGGAAGCACCTGAAGCCATTATTCTGAAATAACTATGTGAGCATCTACACAGCAATTCCGTTATTTTGAAATAATTTTGAAATAACAGACGGTTTATTTTGACTTCTGTAAACCTCATTCTACGAAAAATAACGCCTAATCCGAAATAGCTATTTTGAAATAAGGTGCGTGTAGACGCTCCACTTCTGTTATTTTGAAATAGCCTCTCACCAGGGCCATTCTAAATTATTCCTTCCTGGGGCTCTAAATCGAGATAGCACATCTACGTTAGGGAAGACTACCTCAGACTAATTTTAAGGCTTCCCTTCAGTGTAGACGTGCTATTTCAAAAAAAGCTATTTCGGAATAACTATTCCAGAATAGCTTATTCCAAAATAAATGTGAAGTGTAGACCTAGTCTGAGGTTCCTTCCCCTGCCTCATTTCTTTCCCCTAACCCTCCCATATGCTCTTACTCTATCCCCCACCCATGCTCCCCCTCTTCCTCCAACCCCCAACTTTACTCTGCTTCTTCTCCCTAAGGCTTGGCCCCCATCTCTCGCTCCTCTGGCCCCCTTCTCCCATCGCTCACTGGATCATCTCAAGGACCTAACCCGCAGGTAGGATTCAGCCGTGACTGAGCAGAGGATGCCATGGATTAATTACCTGGAGCCTGCCCCAGCTTCACAGTAACCACACTTTTGATTCAAGTGCCTTTCAGGGTTGCCAGTAGGCCCACTGACAGGGGGAGTGGGAAGGGGGCAACTGCCCCATGGCTCAGTGATTCAAAGGGACCTGGGGCTCCCAGCCACTACTGCAACAGTGCTGCAGCCAGAGTCTCAGGCCCTTCACATTGCTGCTGGAGCCCTGTGAGGACACTGCAGAATCCCAAGTGGCGCACTCTGGATGGTGTTGGTGAGGAAGTACAGTTTGGGCAATGCTCAGGATGGGCTGCCCTGACTCCTCCCCTTCTGCCCACAGCCCCCTTTCTTCTGGGAGCATGGAGCCATCCCCCTACCTTCTCTCAGAGCCCACTGAGTCTGTCGGCTTGCCTAGTTGCCAGGTAAATGAAAACTGGACACTTGGCAACCTTAAATGGCACCCACACACAGAAGCCAATAAAAAGAATACCCAGTAAAAACCAGGCAGGTGGCAACCTTAATTTAATCTATGCTAATTCTATGGGCCCATTCCATTAATGTAACGCCTATGTGCCTCACAACACCCCTGTGAGGTGCAGAAGTACCATTGTACAAAGCGGGAACTGAGGAACAGAGAGATGCTATTACTAATAATTATTATTATCATTATTATTTGTATTGACATAGCATCTAGGAACGTCAAGGTGTGCCTACACTTACAGCAGCATGCCATGCACAGATACTACACACCTCGCCAGCATGGGTATAAGTTACAATATAGACAGGGAGGCGCAACTCAGGTGATTAGAGTGGACTGCACTATATGCCTGAACCCTAACATAGATATGGTTCTGTACATGCCCAATCAGTGCCCCCTCATCTACAGTGCTATTTTTAGCAGTCTTACATCTTGCTGCCTCCCCGCTGAGAGACTTTCATTGCTGCACGTAGCCGCACACCACAATGACAAGCGTGAATGTAGGCTGCACAGGAGTGGGTAAGGAGCAAACAGCCACTCTCTCCAGTAGTTTACCTGTCCACAGAACAGTAAAAAATTGTGGTGCTCCATTAGCGTCATGTGCTGGGAGCCGGAAGTGAAGGCATTCCATTCAGCATCCTTTAAATGACAGTAGTAGGTTTATGTGTGCTCTAGCACTCCTGGAGAGATTTTGAATGTCCTGATGCCATGTACATCTGCATCCCTTTTTGCAGTGTAGATACAGCTTTGCTAGCCATTTGCTGGGTTTTATAACATTAGTCCAAATTCTAAAGAGCATCTCTAGGAGTCCCTGATGGTAATAGGTGTTGTTTAAAAACTTATTTTTCTCTTTGAATTATTGGGCCAATTCACAGAATATCCTTTTAAACTACGGACAAAGTTCTACTTTGTTACACATTGAGGGCTCACTCCACTGATTTCAATGGAATTAGTTGGAATGCATATAGATATATCAGTGGAATACGATCCCTTTCATCTAAGGGGGAAAAAAATCTCCTAGAATAGAGTGAGCAATCTTGTGCAGTGAAATATGAGTGCCATGATATTTGGACATCCAGTTTTTACAATCACAGAAAGATCTCTGTAAGATCTATGTTGGTCCACTAAAAATTGTAGCAATTTGTCATGTAACAACAGATAGCTATTCATTTTTTTCCATTTCACTTGTAGACACATGTGAGTGCAGTATACAAAACTGAGCATTAACCATCAAGACATCATCTTTAAATAATATTCATTACTGGACGATATCATGATTAGAGGTTTGGTTCTGAGGGAGAGCAGTACTCATGCTTTTGAGCTGACAATAATTGGAGTGGGGTATGGAGAAATACCCTTACTAGTAATCATGAACCAATTACCATGCAGGAAGATGTTGCCATTAAACATTTCTGACACTGCTCTTTGTGACTTCTTTGTGACCTGGACATTACTAAAAAGCATATTCACAAATGAGTGAAAGGTTGCAATGTCAGACTGCTGATCTGAGCTTCAACTATCATATCTAATTCTGCCAAGTTGCAGTACAGGTCATAATTGATGGTGCGATTTATCCATTAGCAAATAACAGAACCGCCTTCATTGCATTTAAGTCTTCAGGTCAGGCTTGTGATATAATCTAAATAAAAACATTAATGTATTCACAAAGAGGCTAAATATGGTAATCAGCTAAATTCACTTTCCACTGAAAGTATGAATATGTAAGAAAAGTCTGAGGATTAGGTATGATATATATTGTGCATATTTAGTTATTTAGACATCAGTGCCTTTAAAATAATCCTATCATGATAACTGGGAATAGGAATGTGATCAGATAGATGGGATCTTTGCTTTATTGCTAACTTGCCACCAAAATAACACCTTCAGCATCCCTGGGAAGACAGTGCCAATGACAGAAGACCTCTGTAAGGGAACAGAGAACTGTGCTATAGACCAGTCAGCCTCACCTCAGTCCCCCAAAAAATCATAGAGGGGATCTTCAAGGAATCCATTCTGAAGCACTTGGAAGTGAGGAAAGTGATCCAGAATAGTCAACATGGATTCACCAAGAGCAAGTCATGCCTGACCAAACTGATTGCCTTCTATGACAAGGTACCCGGCTCTGTGGATATGGGCAGTGGGTATGATATACCTTGACTTTTGCAAAGCCTTTGATACGGTCTTCCACAATATTCTTGCCAGCAAGTTAAAGAAGTATGTCTTGGGGACTGAAAGGTGGATAGAAAGCTGGCTAGATTATCTGGGCTCAACGAGTAGTGATCAACGGCTCGATGTCTGATTGGTATCAAGTGGAGTGCCCCAATGGTCGGTTCTGCATCTGTTGTTCAAAATCTTTATTAATGACCTGAATGATGGGATGGATTGCACCCTCAGAAAGTTCACAGCTGACACTAAGCCCTGGGCAGAGATAGATATGCTGGGTGGGTAGGGATGGGGTACAAAGTGACCTAGACAAATTTGCAAATTAATCTGATGAGCTTCAACAGGGACCATTGCAGAGTCCTGCAGTTGGGATGGAAGAATCACAAGCACTGCTACAGGATGGGGACCACATGCCTAAACAGCAGTTTGGCAGAAAAGGACCTAGGGATGAGAAGCTGGATACGTGTTAACAGTGTTCCCTTGTAGCCAAAAAGGCTAATGGGCATAGTGAGGTGCATTAGTAGGAGCATTGCCAGCAGATGAAGGGAAGTCATTATTACCCTTTTATCTAGCACTGGCGAGGCTACATCTGGAGTACTGCGACCAATTCTGGGCCTCCCCATTACAGAAAGGATGTGGATGCAATGGAGAGTCCAGCGGAGAGCTATAAAAAATTATTAGGGGGCTGGAGCACATGACTTATGAGGAGTGGCTGAGGGATTTGGGCTTATTTAATCTACAGAAGAGAAGAGTGAGGGGGGATTTGATAGCAACCTTTAAGTACCTGAAGGGAGGTTCCAAAGAGGAGGGAGAGAGGCTGTTCTCAGTAGTGACGGATGGCAGAACAAGGAGCAATGATCTCAAGTTGCAGTGGGGGAGGTCTAGGTTTAATATTAGGAAAAACAATTTCACAAGGAGGGTGGTGAAGCACAAGAATACGTTACCTAGGGAGGTGGTGAAAGCTGCACCCCTAGAGGTTTTTAAGTCTGGGATGGACAAAGCCCTGGCTGGGATGATTTAGTTGGGCTTGGTCCTGCTTTTAGCAGGTGGTTGGACTCAATGACCTCCTGAGGTCTCTTCCAACCTTATTATTCTAGGAACACCATCATGTTTGAAAGATCAGATACGCCAATGACACTGTTTTTGAATGTGGG
The DNA here is from genome assembly GCA_019425775.1 of Rafetus swinhoei. NCBI lineage: Eukaryota > Metazoa > Chordata > Testudines > Trionychidae > Rafetus > Rafetus swinhoei. The sequence goes on from CM033449.1 coordinate 120,350,154, forward strand.
TGTGGGGGCACACAGCCCCCTCCCACAATGTTTCCAGCATTCCTGTTTTATATCTTAAGTCTTTCCAGATCTCTGCCCTAGTCTAGGTAAAATATGTGATGGGAGGAGGGGGATTTATTACCATTACTTCAACTCTAGTTAAAAAAAAGTTTTGTTAAATCAAAATATTTTAAACTAGTGTCAGATTGTAAGGAAAGGTGCTGCTGAAGTCTGATCACAGACAAATTCCACTTTGACAGTTGATGTTTCTAGCCAAGCACTACATGCTGCAGGACTTTCTTGTTAGAAGGTGAATGAAGGACTGCCACCCAAGGAGAAGGGGCACCAAGCAATCTATTTTAAAATGTCAAGCCCTCACAGGCCAACCACCTGGTGGTTTATGAATGCCACATGGGGCTAGTGGAAATGTAAAGTCACCATACTGAAGAGCCTAAGGCCCACTCCAACTCTCCATGGAAGTTCAAAGGATTTTCAGATAGAATCTGTATTCCATACCTAGGCCTCTGAATGTTCTCTGTAGTGAATGCTGTACTGTGGGAATTTGAACATTTATAATATTATATGAATTTTGGCCCTGAAAATCTGACACTTGCAAATCTGAACCTCTCTGCCTAGCTCCAATACATATTAAAAGTCAGTCGACCCTACAAAAGAACCCCAAAAAAACCAGTTCTGTTCCAAAGAGATGTAAAAGGAGTTATTGAAAATGTCAGCCTAAGCCTTTAGCCACCCCCAAGCAATTCTGATGTGGTAACAGTCCCATCCCACTCTCTTCCTTTAAAGAACAAGAAAGAATTCATAACAAAAACTTTCCTTGTCACAAGGGCAGAGAGCCTGGATGTAGAAAGCTTTCATAGAGACAGGAGTGGTAGCTTTATTTCTGTTTCATGATTTTACTTAGTTTCTAGGCAGTTTGGAGAAAAATGCCTTGATGCCTTGGAGAAAGAGGAAGGGAAGCAGGAGAGATTGCCTGACACAGTGGCATGTTATAGAGAAGAATATAAAAGCCTCTGCAAAGCTTTTCTTTAGGCACAATACAATCCCCTGAAGGAATTACTGCTCTAACAACAATATCCTGTGCTGTCATTCACCACAGGTAAATCTGTCAAAACTCAGTAGCAGGCATATTCTGAGAACAGTATCTTGGACTCAAAAGGAGAAGGTATTCTTAACTGAGAGCAGATCTATGCTACTGCTTAAGTTGATCTAACTTACCTCATTCAGGAGTATGAAAAAGCCCTTCCCCCTGAGTAATGAAAGGTTTGTGCTGCCCACTGGAAACAGCAGACATAGATTTCACTTCTTCCGTCGGGATAGTGTCTCTTCATTAGATTTGCTACAGTGGAGCACCTGCACCAATGCAGCGCTATAGTATAGACTTGCCTTTGTTTAAAATACTGATGTAGAGAGAACAAGTATTCATTTGTTGTTGCTTATATGGAATATATTCTATAACAAGATTTTATTTAATCAATTAATATTGAATACCCCCTCAATACAATTTTGCAAGTGAAATCACTAAATAAAACAAAATAATCATTAGATCTCCCCTTTTTTTGCCAGTTTAAAAAATCAAAAGCCACTAAGCAAAACTCTTTGAAAACTGTTTGTTTATGAATTGGCGTGGAGGCATCAGGAACATATGTCATACCCATAGAACTGAACTAATATGATTGTAAACTAAACAAAGGTGCTTATCACATACAGAACAAGGGACTCTATGGACATGAATGATGATGAAAAATACTGGTTAGTCCCTGTCGAAGCAAAAGACTTCTCTGTGTTTAGGCGGCTAACAAACAGCTTTATTGATCAATAAGGCACAAAGTGAGCCAAACGTGACCCCGGCAGAACCGGGCCCAGTAAGGCTGCTCAACACAATCAATCCTAGTATTTTATACCCTTAACCAAATGAGTCTGACGCCAGGGCATTCAATCAAAGCAAACTTCAAAAATAAACTATTATCAGCAAGAAATAAACAGGTATCAGGGAGTGGGAGCTCCAGCTCAAAATAGTTCATTAATGCATTCCAACAGCTCATCCTTCTGGCCCTTCTCACATCAGTGAAGGTTAGTTCAATCTCTAGTGTACGTGCAGAAGCAAGAAACTTAAATGGCTTCTGTAATACGAAGTGGCTTCTAGCTAAATATGAAATGGCTTCCACATCCCTAATGCAGCTTATTTACTACAGCCATTCATTACTATGTTTACTCTCACTCAAGTCCTACACTGCCTACTAGAAATCTGCACTGGAAATTGCAACTATTAGACCTATGAAATTTAAAGGAATGGTTGTGTGTGGTTGCCCAGGGAATGCTGACTGTTAGTTCATAGAATCATAGGGCTGCAAGAGACCTCAGGAGGTCATCGAGTCCAGCCCCCTGCCCAAAGCAGAACCAATCCCAACTAAATCATCCCAGCCAGGGCTTTGTCAAGCTGAGACTTAAAAACCTCTAGGGATGGAGATTCCACCACCTCCCTAGGTAACCCATTCCAGTGCTTCACCACCCTCCTAGTGAAATAGTTTTTCCTAATATCCAAACTAGACCACCCCCACTGTAATTTGAGACCATTGCTCCTTGTTCTGTCACTACTGAGAATAGTCTCTCTCCATCCTCTTTGGAACCTTCCTTCAGGAAGTTGAAGGCTTCTTTCAATAGTTGAAGGCTACTTTCAATAGTTATGTTATTATCTTCTAGATGTTTCAAATGGATTTCTTAATCCCAGTTTTTACTATTATTCAGTACATTTACATGAGCATATGTTAAACAAAATCATTCTGTTGTGAAGCCCAAAACGAGCACAGACATTGAAAGATGGACAATTTTCCCACACTTCTAAGGCCTTTTTGAATTGGTAGAAAATCTTGCTGGATAACTTCAGAAGAGAATAGGGGGCTTTGTGGTCACTCCTTAAAATACTTGTGTGGACAGTATGGATCTTGCATCCAGACATGTAGAAGTAAGCAGGTGATGCCCACTTACTCCCCTCCGACCATAGAGTAAGGAAGGAAGGAGGGGAATGGGCAGATGATTGGTTACACATGCCTACTATCAGGCAGCACTGGGGATGAGAAGGAAATGTCAAAATTTATTAGTGCTACAAGACCCTCCCCACACACACTCCGGGAGCAAGAGAGAAGCAGGGAAAAATTATGGATCAAGTGAGATTCTAAAGCAGTGTATCATTCATGACTTTGCAGAATGTGATAATTTACACAACATTCCTTACTTGGCTCAAAGTCACAACGTAGCCCCTGGATTCTTGGAGATGACCACAACTGGTTAAATCTGTCTGTCAAATTGAAGCACTCTGTGACAGGGCCTCTGCCCTGCACTAGTCCTTTAAGGGCAAAAATCCAGCCCTGAGTGAGGATTGAGAGCGAAGTCCCAGCTGAGGCCGTTATTGCTAATTAGGGCCCAGCTGGGGGCTATATAAAGAAGGGCTCCTGGACAGAGGGAGAAGGACTTACTCTTGCTCTGTCTGGAGAGCAGGAGGCTTCCTAGAGATTAGGGTTGCCAGATACCTTCACAAAAAATCACAAACAGGCACGGAAAAATTGGTTGAGCAAAAAAAAAAAGGAGACCAAACTTGTTAAGCAAAAAAAAAAAAAAAAGAGGTTGCAGCACCTTTAAATTACCACTCCTCGCTCCCCCCACCCTCACCAGCACTGCCAGTCATCTTTTTTTAGAAAAAAAAAAAAAGGCCACCGCGCCTTTAAATTACTGTGCTCTTCGCTCCCCACACCCTTGCCCTCGCAGACGCCGCCAGTTATCCAGTCAAGGAAAACAGAAAATACCGGACATTTTACATGTCTGGTATTCTCTGGTTTTTTTGACCAGACGGAAGGCCAAAATACCGAACAGTCAGGGTGAAAACTAGACACCTGGCAACCCTACTAGAGATAGAGCAGTGCTGGGGAAGCTCTGGCCAGGCAAACTCCCAGGCTGCAGGGCCTTAAGCAAGGCCTCAGACTACTAGGGCTGCGGAGAGGCAGCCAGGGTAAGCAAAGACAGCAGTAAGCAAAGACAGGGTAAGCAAAGACACCCTTTGCCAATGGTGAGTGGCCATTACAGACTGCAGTTTGCCCCTGAGGCAGGAGCTAGATGAAGACTAGCAATCGGTCACTGAGGCAAGGAAGGCATAGGGGAACTGGGTGTTCCCTGGGAGGGAAGGACCCTGGAGTGCAGAGACTGATAAACACTATCCCTCTCCAGAAGGGGGTAGAGAGACACTGGAGTGGGCACTGCCAGAGGGCAGTGTCCTGAAGAGAACACTGCGGTCTGGAAGGGAATGTGCAGAGTGAAGACACGGGGACATACCAGCCAGAGGTAGGCACTCTGCTGGCATATGAGCTAATTCCCAGGGCTACTGGAAGAAGGCGCCATGGCAGTGAGTCCACCCCGTGACACACTAATATAGAATTGACAAATGGAACGTCTTCTTTGATATGTCATGACAGCAAAGCAGGAGAAGATTCTAAAAGACAGACAAGAACAGAAGGAGTGGGATTTTCACAAGTGTTTCATCAACACCATACATGTGAAGGGCATACTTAAGTAGGGTGACAAATGTCAGATGTCGGTAAGAACTGTTACAAACCCTCCTATGCCAAATATGTGCAGGATATGACTGGGACAAGTAAGTTGTAATTCTCTGCTCCATACTGCTTGGCAGCACTTCTAATCTGATTAACATACCAAGTCCATCTTCTTGCACTTAGTGCTTCTCCCATATAAAGTGGCAGATTTTAAGGCCCAAAGGAACCAGGAGTTCCCTGGAACAGGAGTTTGCCAGACCAGGGGAAGTCAGTGCCAGCCCCTGTGCTCCTGGCTGCCGGCCCCCATTCTCTGCCACTGGCTCCAGCTGGACTCCCCTGCTAGCTCCCTGGCCTCAGAAGGGTTCTGCAGCCCACAATTCCAGCCAGGCTCCATAGCCAGCTCCCTGCCAATGGCCCCAGAAAGGCTCTGCTGTCTGCTGCTAGCCCTGGTTGGACTCCTCTGCCATCTGCCAGCTCCCCTGGCCCTACAAGACTCCATTGTCAGCTGCTGGCTCTCTGCCATTGGCCTGACAAAGCTCTGCTACTAATCCTGCAGTGCTGTTTTTACCCCTTAAGCGCTCCAACTGTGGAGCACCCATGGGGACCCCAAGGATGCTGCACCACAGATGTTGCTGGATCAGAGAGTCCCAAACTAGAGAGGTCCAACCTGTACCTAAAATCAGTAGTTGCTGACAACGGTATCTGCCTGAGTGATGTCCTTTCTCATAAAACATTTAGAAAGGTAGGTATGTCAAGAGATAATCAAGCCCATCCCCCTGCATTGAGGCATATACTCCTCCAATCTATTCTTAAACCTACAATGAGGGAAATTCCACAACCTACTTGGAAGCCTATTCCAGATCTAACTTGTAATTAGAAAGTTTTCCCTAATATCTACGGGTATGTCTACACTTGCACCCTAGTTTGAACTAGGGATGCAAATGCAGGCATTCGAAATTGCTAATGAAGCACGGATTTAAATATCCCGCGCTTCATTAGCATGATCTCGCAGGCGCGCTAGTTCGAATCATAGCTGATTCAAACCAGGAAGTGCACGCCGGGACGCATTAGTTCGAACCAACCCCGTGGGTTTGAACTAATGTTACTCCTCAAAAAATGAAGGATATTTAAATCCCCGCTTCATTAGCAATTTCAAATGCCTGCATTTGCATCCCTAGTTCAAACTAGGGTGCAAGTGTAGACATACCCTAACTTTGCTGCAGATTCAGTCCTTTATTTCTTGTCCTACCTAAAGCGGACATGACGAACAATTCATCACAATCCTTTTTGTAACATTTGAAGATGATCAGGTCAGCCCTCAGTCATCATCTTCTCAAGACCCAATTTTTTTCAATCTTTCCTCATAGGCCAGGTTTTCTAAACCTTTTATCATATTTTCTGTTCTCCTCTGCACTTTGTCCAATATATCCACATCCTTCCTAAAGTGTGGTACCAAGAACTGGACAGAGTACTCCAGCTGAGACCTCACCAGTGCCAAGTTGTAGGACAATCACCTCCCATGTCTTTCATAAGACTCCTGTTAATAATCTGCAGAATAGAATACCGTTAGCCTTTTTTGAAACTGTATCACACTGACTCATCATCAATTTGTGATCCACTATAAACCCCAGATCCTTTTCAGCAGCACTACCATTGAGCCAGTTACTCCCCTTTCTGTAGTTGTACATTTGATTTTTTTTCCTTCCTAAGTATAGTACTTACTTCTCATCTTGTTGATTTCAGACCAATCCTCCACCTAGATTTGATTTCTAACTCCACAGTGCCTACAACCCCTCCCAGTTTGCTACCACCTACAAATTTTATAAGCATATTCTCCTCAAACACATAATGGGAAATGTTGAATGGTACCACACACAGAACTGATCTTGTGGAACCGTGTTAGATAAGTGATCCCAGTTTAACAGTAAGCCATGGAACCTATTGTAACAAAGCACTCTCCTCCAATATCTTTGAGAGATTTTACTATATGAAATGTATGTATCATTGTGGGCCAAGGATATATGGGGGGAGGGTGACCCCCACTCTAGAAATTAGGAATAGTTTTGGGGGGAGAGATTAGTTAGGCAAACTCATTCAGGTTGAAACACTGCCAATAAATAATACTCTCTGGAAAGGCTACAACACACCAGTTTAAACTGATTCTTTAGAGACAAGCATGCAAAGAAAGGACTTTTGAATAATAGCCTGAATTTAAACTGATTAAGGGCCTTCTTTCTGAGCCAGCAACAGACAGAGCACTCTGTCAAAGGAGGGCAGGCCCAATATTTTCAGGGGTGAGGGAGTTGATCTCTGGTAAACTAATTAGTTTTCATGTAGGGCTTTTATTATTTTAATGCTTCCCGTTTTGCTTCCACCTTAAAAAGAAATGTACTTGCTTAGAAAATGCTGTGTGATAACTTGTAACTGTAGGCAATCATGTAGGCAATCAATGATTTAGATATTGGCATAGAGAGTACACTTATTAAGTTTGCAGATGATACGAAGCTGGGAGGGGTTGCAACTGCTTTGGAGGATAGGGTCATAATTCAAAATGATCTGGACAAACTGGAGAAATGGTCTGAGGTAAATAGGATGAAATTTAATAAGGACAAATGCAAAGTACTTCACTTAGGAAGGAACAATCCATTTCACACATACAGAATGGGAAACAACTGTCTAGGAAGGAGTACTGCAGAAACGGATCGAGGGGTCATAGTGGACCACAAGCTAAATATGAGTCAACAGTGTGACGTTGTTGCAAAAAAAGCAAATATGATTCTGGGATCCATTAATAGGACTGTGTGAGCAAGACACAAGAAGTCATTCTTCCACTCTACTCTCCGCTAATCAGGCCTTGACTGGAGTATTGTCCAGTTCTGGGCACCACATTTAAAGAAAGATGTGGAGAAACGGGAGAAGGTCCAGAGAAGCGGTATCTAAAAGGGTGTCACAAGGAGGAGAGAGAAAAATTCTTCTCCTTGGCCTCTGAGGATAGGACAAGAAGCAATGGGCTTAAACTGCAGCAAGGGAGGTTTAGGCTGGACATTAGGAAACACTTCCTAACTGTCAGGGAGGTTAAACACTGGAATAAGTTGCCTAGGAGATTGTGGAATCTCCATCTCTGGAGATATTTAAGAGCAGGTTAGATAGACATTGATCAGAGATGATCTAGACAGTTCAGGGTCCTGCCGTGAAGGCAGGGGACTGGACACGATGACCTCTCGAGGTCCCTTCCAGTTCTAGTGTTCTATGATTCTATGTCGTGTATAGCTTCCAGAGAGAAAGCAAAGCACAGAAAGCTTCAGCAGTCTGGATAATTTAGGATGTCACAGTGTAATCTGGGAATTGTGCAGCCTGGAAGAACACTTGATCAAGAGAGCGAAAGGGAGATGTGGGGTTTTAACCCAAGAGAGGGGATGACTGGGAGCCTAAAAGTGGGTGCCCTTGATGGGCCATGGAAGAGGAATGCAGGCCAATTGTCCTGAACTGTGACACTTAGTTTAACAGTCATTTAATCTAAATTACATTTTCCTAGTTTGCTTATGAAAATTGTCATGTTGGGACTGTTTCATAAGCCTTATAAAATCAATATCTATATCATCTTCTCCTTTCCCCCATCCATTAGGCCAGTAACCCTGTCAAAAAAGGAAACCAGGTTGATTTGGTATGACTTTTCCTTGACAATTCCACCATGGCTATTCCTTATAACTTATCCTCTAGGTGCTTACAAACTGATTACTGAATAATTTGTTCAAGTATTTTTCTAGGTATCAATGTTTCACTATAATTTCTCTGGTCCTCTTTGTTCCCCTTATTAAAGATAAGTACTATGTTAGCCCTTCTCCAGAACACCAGAACCGCTTGATGCAAATGGCAGGAACTGACCCCAATTCTCTGTGATAAAAAGATGCCAATGAAGTGAAAAGTATATAAAACAGTAATTCAACCCATCCAAATGTACAGAACAGAGACTTGGCCAGCCACAAGATTTATACACATTTCTGAGAAAAGTAATAATTATACTTATAAATTTGCACTCTCCCTCTGAAAGTCTCAAAGCACTTTAGAAACCTGGATCAATTAAATCTTAAATTGTGAGATAGTTATATTCTATCTCCATTTTATAACTAAACAAACTGAGGTTCAGCCAGATTAAGTGATAGGCAGAGCACTGACTAATGATGAACAGCCATGCACAGTGGTCATGATTGATTGTTTTATAAATTGGCACCAATTTAAATAATGTGTTTTACTACAGCTAAATGCAAAGTCATACATGCAGGTATGTGAACATATAGCTCTTAGAATGATGAGGTGGCAAAAAGACTTAATGTGATCCTCGGATGCCTGAACATGTAGGTAATGAATAGGAGAAAGGAGGCAATTTTATTTCCATATACGGCATTGAGGAGACTGACACTACAGTATTGTGTCCAGTTCTGATGTCCGCTTTTTAAAAAGGATATTGAAAACATTGAAGCAGGTTTATAGAAGAACCATAACTGATTTGAAGGCTGAGAAAAATGTCTTACAATGTCTATTACAGAGACAGACTTAAAGAGCTCAGTATTTAACTCAACAAGATGACTTAATTATCTACTGTGTATTTTACAGTTTGTCTACGAGCGAGTCCATCTGTCTGTTCAAAAACTCCTCCTAAATGTTAGGAGCTAGGACCACCAAACTTGATATGCAGCCTCCTCTTATCATAATTTAAAGCAAGGTCAGGGGTTGGTTGGGGGATACGATATGTATCGAGACACATAAAACCATACAGAAAAGAGACAGAATCATGAGTCAGATGAAAGGGGTTGGTTAGGAGCATCCCCAGCCCCCAACCAGGACTGCCCCAGTCCGTAGGTGCCCTTTAGAGAGGGAAGGGGGGCTTCAGGAACTGTGCTGGCTGTTCCTCTTATCAGGGAGGTCTGGCTGCGGAGCACAGGGGGCAGATGAATCTGGACCTACCTATCCCAGGTGCGGGACATGCATCTTTTCCCCCAGCTGTGCCCACTGGAGCTGCAGCGGCCATGGAGAGGCACTTCTCAGATGGACTTAAGCTGCTGCAGTGAAAGAGGGCTGGGGTAGTCCTCTCTCCCTGGCACAGCCTGCATATTGAAACCCTCATCCCCAGTGCCACCCCAGAGCTATGAAGAAAAACAAAAATGAATTAAGTACCCAAGCAGCACCAGGTAAAAATTCTAGTACTGTAAATCCCACTTCTAAAGGGCTCTTCCATCTTGCAGAGAAAGGCATAATAAGAATCAACAGGTGGAAGCTGAAGCCAGAAAATTCAATTTTGAAACGAGGCACACATGTTTAACAGTGAGTATGACTAACCAATGGTACAAACTAACAAGGCAAGTAGTGGGTGGATGTCTCTTGATACTTTCAAATTAAGATTGGATGTCTTTTTAGAAGATACTCTTCAGCCAAAGGCAATCAATTTATCGGGCTCTGTACAGAGGCAACATAGTGAATTGTAGTAGCCTGTGATATAGAGAAGGTCAGAATAGATGACCAGAAGGTCTCTTCTGACTTTAAGATCTATGGAAGACAAGTCATGTCTATATTGTGTGTAAGTCCACAGTAAAGTGGTATAAATTCTAGTGCACACAAGCATGCTGCACACCAACAGACCTGTGTGGACCTTGCTGATGCAAACTAAAAGTTCCCTAGTGTTTGTTAATATAGCTCTAACTTTTAGTGCATATCAGCAGGGTCCTCTACACAGGCCTGCTTGTGTGAGACATGCTAGCATGCACTAGAATTTACTCTAGTTTAGTGCAGACCAACATGCCACATAGACATGCCCTGAACTGCCCAACTGGCATGCACCAAGTCTGGTGATTCAGATGGGTTAAGGATCCAGATCTTGACTCCTAAGCCTTCGTTTTTATCACACGACCAACTATAGCAAATGCAATAACATCAGAATGACTTAAAAAAATCTTTCTACATTTTTCTTAATCAAGTTGTTTAAGGTTCTTTGTAGGTTTTCCCCTTCCATCTCTGAATTTTTCCAACCACCCTGGTTCTGACATGTATTATATAAATTCAAAGACAGAAAGGGCTAGCGAGTAGGATACAAAAGTTCCGAGTTATTTCTACATTTTAACAGCCTGCTTCAGTTCTCATTTCCACTCATTTTATGTCAGTCTCTCCCCACTGATATGAATGACTAGTGTAAGCAAGAGAAGAATCGCATCCCATACTAGCAAAGTAAAAGAAACAAATATTTATTAAATATTATTCACTTATTTCATAGGTTATATTTTATTATATTTTATTTATTTATTAGCATCATAACACTCCCTTTATCATACATTTGAAGCATATATTTGATTTGGCTAGAATTTTATAATACTTAACATAGAGCAAGTGAACACCTAAATTGCAAAAATTTAAGTAATTTATTTTATTTTTATGACACATTAAGTCACTTACAGAAATCAACATATTACAAGCCAACAAACAAATCGATGTAACATTTACATCCAAGTCATTACGATTAATCTTAATCTGTTTAGTTTCTGCCACTTATGCCATCTGCAAAACAGGCAGAATCAACTGCTTTTCTGTTATTGGCAACAGATGATTTCAAGAGGATAGGAGACTACCACCTTGTAGCTCTACTTTAATAAGCACCTTTCCTTTTGTCTTTAGCTGTAACAAGGAAAGAGTGACACTTAGTGGCCAGGTAGTTTTTAACTTTTTTGGAACAGTATGTTTTCTTTTTGTTTCACACGCTCTTTGTTTCTCCACTAACAGGCATTAATTTGCAGGAATGTCTGCAAATGTACGAATGTGACAAAACTGAAGATAAGTGACCTATTTTCACCATACATGGGCTGAATGCACAAGTAAATTGGAAAATAAACTCAAAGGCTGAATAAATTAGTGAAGTAGTTTATTACAATAAAAGGGAGGAGTATCTAATTGGGATGCTGCATTTCTAATATTGTCATTGCCACTCCCTCACAACATGACACTGGTAAAGTTCTTTAATCCTATGCATCTGATTTCACTCTGTTTTACAGGAGAATCTTAAATATACAAAATACCAGAGTTATGGACTGACCAGTTAACAGGGTACTATGTAGAACAGGAAGCACACACTCAGGCAAACAGGAGAGACCAAAACCCCTTCAGCAAATACTGTACTGCGCCTGTATTGCATCTTGTATAGGCACATCTGGGCTGCCTGTCCCCTTACATGAGGAAGACACTTCTAGGTAAGGAGCACAGCTGTGAGCCCCTAAGCAGGAGCAGTGCTGGAGTCCGTGCCACTTTGCTGTAAAATATGGGCACCCCCTGCCAGGATGGAGACAAGCTTGCAAGCTCAGTCTGAGCCTGGGAAAGAAGCTTCCCCAGCCCAGCTGTGGATGCTGCAAAGAAGCTGCCAGAGCAGAGGAGGGAGCTGCTGCTGCTGCTGGAACCTGGCCTGGAGAGTGAAATGATGGAGCCAGAACCCAAGCTGCTGCCTTCACACTGTGCTCTGGAGAAGCAGCTCATTTTAAAGGGCCACACAATGTACCCACTGACCATAGGGTGCCTCACTCACTACTCTTGTAGCCAGTGGCTAGAACCAGCTGCCTGTCCTGACCCTTACTCGCCAGGCAGCCACTTACAGGTAGGAGGTAAAGACGCTGAGGTTCACAGGAACAGATCTGGGCCCCAACTCTGAGCAGTCCACCTGACAAGCATCCCATAATGTCTTGTCCAGAATTTCAAACATTTCAGAATTACGAACACCCTCCAGTTGCAAGATGTCTAACACTCAGGTTCTACTGCATGGAGTTAATCATCAAGACACCAATCACTATCACATGTCCTTGTCTGAAGTAGAGATGATCCTTAATTATATAACCAAAAGTCATTTTAGGAGACACTAGTAACATCTGTTGTGATAGGGCCAGAACAGAAGGCTATAAAAAAGTAGTGGAGGGAAGATATATAAGCCTCAGACTTTGGAAATCTCTGTTCCCAGAGTAACAGGGAGGGGCTGGTTTAGAACCAACAAAGGCAATGGGGCAGCAGGACACCTGGGGCTAACTGACCAGGCCTGCAGAGTCAGGCCAGCCTAGGCTAATTAGGATACCTGGGGGTAATTAAGAAAGCCAGTTCAAACTGGCTATAAAAGAAGCTTTGCTTATAGTTAAGGCACACACGTAGCTGAGAAGATGGAGCTGCTGAGAGTAAGAGGAAAGAAGACAACAATTGAACACTAGGGCTACGTCTACATTGGCATGATCTTGCGCAAATACTTTTAATGCAAGAGTTTTTGCGTTAAAGTATTTGCGCAAGACAGCGTCTACACTGGCATGTGCTTTTGCGCAAGAGATGTGCTTTTGCGCAAAAGCATCCGTGCCAGTGTAGACGCTCTGTTGCGCAAGAAAGCTCCGATGGCCATTTTAGCCATCGGGCTTTCTTGTGCAAGAAATTCATGTTGCCTGTCTACAGTGGCCTCTTGCGCAAGAACAGTTGCGCAAGAGGGCTTATTCCTGGCGAGCATCATAGTTCTTGCGCAAGAAGCCCTGATTTCACACATTAGAACATCAGTGTTCTTGTGCAAGAACTCCCCGCCAGTGTAGACAGGCAGCAAGTTTTTGCGCAAAGGCGGCTGCTTTTGTGCAAAATCATGCCAATGTAGACACAGCCTAGGAGGATGAACCGAAGGTGTGGGGAAGTAGCCCAGGGTTTTGGAGCTGTCTTATAGCAGATGTCAGGGATTCACATAGGCAGCTACCATTACAGGGTCCTGGGCTGGAACCTGGATTAGAGGGTGGGTCTGGGTTCCCCACCCCCTCCAAACCCACCTCCCCATTTCCACATGGGAAAAAGGATTGTGGAGTTTATTCGCCATTTTACTATACGCTGGCCAGTGATGAAAAGAGTTCAACAAACAGCAAATTAAAGCTCTAGGCGTGGTGCCTAAAACTGGGGGCTGCTAGGAGCTTCTGAGGCAAGCAAAATCCTCCAGGAAGTGCAGGACCCACCAAGTTTTCATAGGAGCTTTGTCGCACTATATAGAGCTTTAAAAATATAAAGAGAAGCACTAGTATTTATTATTATAGTAGGTTGTTGTTACTGGAGACCTACAAACTATTGTCTTGAGAAGACAGATGTGGTTAAGACATTAGATGGGGACTCAGGAGATGAGAGTTCCATTCCTGTCTCTGCCTCAGACTTCCTGTGCCATTTTGTGCAACTCACGTCATTTTTTTTTTGTACTTTGGCTCTTTGAAAAGGGGTAGCTGACAGTCTGACTCATATAGTTTTGTGTACAAAAACTGAACACAAATACATTTTATAGGTATAAGCAGGGGTGTGGAACCTAAGGCCTGGGGGCTGGATGCAGCCCCCGGCTTATCTGGATCTAGACTCCAAATCTCGGGGCTCCTCCCCAACATAGGGGAGTTGGTTCTCCAGCCCTGCAGCCCCCTCCATTGAGCTGGAGTGCAAGCACCAGCTCCTCACTGCGGTGGTGGGGGGCGGAGCTCTGAGCCTCATGGGCCAGAGTCAGGCAAACTTGGTCTGCATCCAAGCCATGAGTGGGGGTGGAAGTGGCTCCTGCACTCCCCTCCTTCCCACACCCCCCACCCCTAGCCCACTCCTGCACTCCCCCTCATGCCTACCCCCTCCCACCCCTACCTCACTCCTGCACCCTACCTCCCACTCAGGCCTTCCTCCTGTAGCTTGTTTCTGCGCCCTCCCACCGTCCCAAAACACCCAACCCACTCCTGCACCTTCCCTCCTGCCCAGATCCCACACCCTAAGTCTGCTTTCCAGAAGCTCCCTCCCCTATTTTGGCCCCACCCTAGAGTCTAGGAGGGCCCTCAGAATCTACTAGCCTGGGTAGGGTTGCCAGGTGTCCGGTATTCACCCGGACAGTGTGGTATTTTCGCTTCCAGTCCAGTAAAAAAATTCTGAGAATACCAGACACCTGAGATGTCTGGTATTTTCTGAATTTTTCCCCGGCCAGGAGGTGAAAATGCCGGGCACCTGGCAACTCTACAAACACTCAGCACCTGGCCTCCCCCTCCCCCCAACACTCCCTGACCCCAGCCCTCATGCTTACCTGGTTTCCCAAGGCTGCCAGCACAATATGGCTGCCGGTCAAAAGACCTAGGGGAAGCAATGCTTCCCCTGGGTCTTAGTGCTCGACAGCTCCCCTGTTCCTATCCCTGCACTCACTCTTAAAGGGGACATGCTGTTTTAATGCTGTTTTATTTTAATTTTTTCTCAACAACTTTGGTCTCCCCCCCCCTTTTTTTCCCCCCTTCAACAGAATTTTTTGCGGGTGGTTGTTTTGGTTTTTTTTTGTGGGGGGTGGGTGTTTGGAATTTTTGTTTCAACCATCTGGCAACCCTAAGCCTGGGCCTGGTATGAGAACAAAATGTGGAGATGTGGGGGGCCACATCAGTGTATTGCTTCGCACTTTTGTGCAGACCTCAACTGATTTTTCTGTGGGTGGCCCCAAACCCAAAGAAGGTTCCCCACCCCTGAAGGAAGATCCTCTAAAAATGTGACTCACAGATCATAACAATGTTAAGATCTGTAGAACAAAAGCTGAACTGGAAACTGAAGTATTTAAAAGATTACTTATTTTCAAAGTAAAAATCAGAGACCGGAGAGAAAATGTATATGGCCAAAATGCAGACCTAGAATAAGAGGATGGACTCCTTTTAAAATCAGTGGAAGTGTCATATTTGGTTAAACAGAAACCAGAAAGACAAAGGCTCTTATATTCAACTTGAAAATGCAAAATAACATTAATGAATATTAACTTATTGGAGCTACTAGAGTGAACAGAGGAGGTTTTGGCCCAATAATTGTTTAAACAATGATGAATCATTTATAATCCTTAGTTTCATTTTTTTCCCTGGGACTTTTTCAGTCTATATTTCTAACTACATTCCTTTAAATCATTTTGGGATCCATTCAAGAACAGCTTCTTATGAAAATATTGTAAATGCCAGTTGAGTATCAATGGGACAGATTTCCAAAGGTTTTGGCTCCTAAAGAGTGAAATAAGTGCCTGGTCACATTTTCAAAAGCACCTAAACAGCACTGATTTACAAGGCACTTAAGCTGCTTAGGTACTTTTAGCAATCCCTGTAGGCCTCTTTAGCAGCCTAAATACCTTTCAAAATCCACCCCCAGTAAACTGCATGCCTACCAGAGCTACTGCATAGGGTTGCCAGGTGTCCGGTTTTGAACCGGACAGTCTGGTATTTGGGCTTTCTGTCCGGGAAACAAATTGAGAAAATACTGGACATATAAATGTCCAGTATTTTCTAATTAAGTAAGTTTTATTATTATCATGAGTATCAGTACGTAGTTGCGTACTGCCTGGCTGGTAGACATGCTCACACTGCATAAGCGTGTCTACCAGCCAGGCAGTACGCAACTACACAGTAGAGAGGAGGGGGGCAGGGCGGAATCCTTGAGGCCGGACTCGCCCATGCGCCCCACCGGGACCATGCACGGAACAGGCAGCACCCCAGGATCTGCGTGCGCCCAGGCCAGCCCCGCTCCCCACCGGCTGGTTCTCCCCCTCCCCACTGCTCTCCCCAGCCAGCCCCGCTCCCCCACCCCCTTCCCGGCCAGCCCTGCTCCCCTCTACCGGCCGCCTCCCCCCATCTGAGATCAAGTGTGTCCAGTATTTTTTTGAAATCATCTGGTAACCCTACGACTGCAGGTTGGACCTCCCTGGTCCAGCACCCTCGGGACCTGACTGGTCCTGGATGAGGGATTTTGCTGGACCAGGGGAGGTCATTTCTGCCCCCCTTGCTATCGTCCCTCCTCTCCTCTGGACCAGCCATCTGCCTCCAGCCGGTTTCCCCCTCTCTGCCACCAGCCCTGTTGCCCTTCTGGTCACCCCTTCCTCCTGATTCCTTGCTAAGCCAGGCAGCCCAGCTCCCAGCATGTATGTGCCAGGCTCCCGATCTGCCGGGCAGCCCTGCCGCAGGGAGCCGAGCCACCAGCCTTCCACCTGGACTCTCTGGTCCTGGAACATCCATAGTCCTTCTGGGCCATGGATGTTGCTGGACCAGAGTCCCGGTTTACAGAAGTTCAACCTGTACTTATATATATTTCCCATTTCAAGATGAAAAACCCAGGTTCCTGAATAATGATTTCTAATAAATCACAAAAGGAAGTGGTGCAATTTATGCTAAAATGACCAAATTGTATTTAGTGAGTTCTACAGTGCATCAAGGAACTGCCTCATTTAAATACAAATATGCCATGAAGAGTGCTAGCCATAATTTGCAATGCTCACATTGATACAAATGGCTGCAAAGGTCATCTCTCAAGGCCTGATCCAATGCACTGAAACTAATGGAAAGTCTTACTGACTTTAGCAGGTTTTGGATCAGGCTCCAAGGGCTACTCTTGTATGTTAAAAGGGATAATTGCAATCTGATCTGTTTTATTCAAGCTGTTTCTCATTTCGCTGCATTTGGAGGGCACAACCACAAATGATAGAAGGTATTCAGCAACCCAGCATTGACCGGTTCAGCAAACCACTTAATATAAGAACATGATTTATTTCAGTCTTGGGTGAGCAATTATGATCTTGACTGATTGGAACTTAAAAAGCAAGCGTATAAGATTGATACTTGACATTTGTCAAAGAAATGGTAGTTTAATAAGAAGAACTTCTCGAAAGTTCTGCCACATTTTCAACACCAGAAATGCCAAATGTATTTGTAAAAATAGATTTTTACTTTTCATAACATCTTAAATAGCAGTTTAATGCACTGCACATCACCAGAACTTAACATCCTCTTCCAAATATAAAGAATCTATACATGAAAGGAACTCCTGTAACAAATGCAGGCAGCTTTCCTTAAAGACACTTTTTAATTGCGTTGGATATCTAAATAGTATTTAATCTGTATCTTTAGTACTGAATGGGTAATCCACTTACTAAAGCACAGGAACATTGCAAATACTGAAGTAATATTTTTTTATCAAAAGCAAAATTATTAACTATATCAGAGTGATATTTTGGTCCGATGCTTGTCCCTGACAGCCTGTTAAGCATACGAGGAGGAAAATGCATCAAAGCAACACTAACCCAAAGTGTGATGGCATGCATAAAGTGCTGCCCCCCAAAATCCTACATTGAGCATATGCTTAAATATATTCAATATCTGTTGACAATGTTCCATATGAGAAAGAGACAATACACTTAAGGAAGAGAATGCACCACTCAGTGAATATCTCTCATTATGTGTTTAGATAACATTAAGTGCTCTCAAAGCTTCTGCTTCTATTTATTAAATCACCAGGCCTTTGTCATTGTAAAATTATGGAGTTATTTAAAAACTCATACCATTAAGGGCCAGCTGTAATCCATGAAGACCGTGAACACTAAGACTAAGAACACATGAGCTGGGTTTTAACCGGACTACCACTGACTCCTCTAAAACATGATTCCCAGAGTTGCCTTGTCAGTATTTATGCCACCAATATGAAAGTGAAAGTATGATTACTTATCCTACAATAACTATTTTTTTAAGATATTCCGGTCATTGGGGTTCCACTGTACAGTCATACGCACCTCATCTACACAAGACTGGCTTTTCTTTTAAGTGCTGTGTCCCCAATGGTATTCATGTGCTCTGTGCTTCCATGTGAGCATATAAAGAGCAGGGTGTATGCTCACTTTTCACAATTTGAAACCCACTACAGCTGAGGATTCTGACAAGCAGGGATGAAGGGGGTCAGTCGTGCAATCCACACTGATTACATCATCTCAAGAAATACAGATACTGTAGAGCAAGAAACCATTGTTCTTCAAGTATGTGCCAATGAGCATCCCACCGTAGGGGATCAATAAGCAGTATCCCCTTAGGATGATGGGAATGGGGAGTACAAGCTGCATTAGTCTGACAGGCTACGTCTACACTGCACATTTATTTTGGAATAAGCTATTCCAGAAGAAATATTCCAAAATAGCTCATTTGGAAATAGTGCATCTACACACCAAATGCCCATTGAAATAGCACTGAGCTATTTCAAAATACAGCGTCCACGTTGATTGGATGCTAAATCGCATTTAAGGCCACCCAGAACCTCTTCAAGCAGAGCATCAGGACCACCGTGGCTAGTTAACAGAGATGTACATTGGGTGAGGCGCATGATGCCCACGTCTTCCACAACTTGAGCATATTCAAAAAGCTGCACACCAGAACTTTTTTCCCTGACCACAGGATCAGGACACATGCCCATGTGTGGCAACTGCTGGGTGGCTCGGGGCTGTCAGGGCCTCCTGTCTGCCACAAGCCCTTTCCCCTGAGGCTGCAGCTTTAAGGGCTCCAGAGGAAGTGGGAACTATAGAGTTTTGATGAGTGTAGACAGAGCAGCCAGCAGGGCACCGTGGGAAGGGCTGGAGACCCCTTATTTCGAAATAACTGCAGCCACCCTGTTTACACAGGCACTATTTCAAAAGAGCTATTTTGGAAGAGGCATTATTCCTCGTGGAATGAGGTTTACAAACGCCAAAATGAGCCGCCCGTTATTTCAAAATTATTTCAAAATAACAGAATTGCTGTGTAGATGTTCGCATCATTATTTCACAATAATGGACTTTATTCCAAAATAACATTGCTGTGTAGATGCACCCACGGTGACTGAAGTACCGTTCTCCCAAATGCATTATCAGACCTCACCACTAAAGTTCAGGGCACAGTGTTTGACAAAGGTCAACTGCCATTTTATAGACTTCTGATATTAGCATGTTACTAAACCAGGTGGATGACGCTGTTTGTACCTTGATGGGGGAGGAAAACCAGCCAGCTGGGAACATAATGTGGTATCCATTCCTGTATTTGCTGGAAGAGAAGGCTTGATCTTTAGAATGCCTCACTCTGGCTATAAATATATTGAGTGAGATCGTCTGAATGGCTTGGTCCTGCCAATATAATAAACCAAAAGTCCCGAATACAACTAGGTGTGTGTAACTTATTTTTTCTAGTACCAAATGTGATGTTGAGAAGACGACAACCATGTTGGTTGTAAGCTATGAGTCCGTAGCAGGTTGGGCAAGGCCTGAATGTTAAGAGTCCACCATGGTACCTGATGTGAGAAACCTCATCCCCCTGTACAGTATGTGTGGGGATGGGCATCTTTCTTGATTTTTTTTTAAGATAAAGACGGTACAAAATATTTTTTTCAGAAACTTAGACTAGAACAGGAGTCTGAAACTCTGGGAAAAGGGGCAGGTTGAACACTCAGCTGATTTGCTGCCACAGGCATTAAGAAAGAACTGACGGAGGGTTGTGGTTACCCCACTCTCTATCCCCTCTCACAAGAGCATGAGGCAGTAGAGGACTTGTGGACAGTGCTATTCAAGAACTCCCAATTTGCAC
The DNA here is from genome assembly GCA_019425775.1 of Rafetus swinhoei. Classification (NCBI taxonomy): domain Eukaryota; kingdom Metazoa; phylum Chordata; order Testudines; family Trionychidae; genus Rafetus; species Rafetus swinhoei. The sequence goes on from CM033449.1 coordinate 120,370,075, forward strand.
ATAAGAGAAAATGTGCCTTGACAGCAGAATCTACGCTGTCCCACACTTGAAGAACAAAACACAGATCTAAATGAGTTCCCTTTGTAGCATATACTGATATTCTCTAAGGTTCTCCAAATAAAAGGATGAAACTGCTAAGAGAGGATGAAACTGCTATGAAAATAATACATTATTTTCAAGAACAAATGGACAGTTCAAACAAAGGGTGTTAGGAAAAACTTAAAGGAAAAAAGGAAACTATTGAATAACTCTTGGTAGTGTCCTTACAAATGTTCTGTACAGAGACTATAGCAAAGTAAAATAAATCTACTGAAGTGGTTTCAGTTTCATTTTCCTTTACTGAACATTCCTAATTAGTATTTCAACAGCAATGGTATCTTTGATACAGCTGCAAAATGGATTTGTAGAAATACACTGGACGCCAGGGCGAGATTTTTAAATACTTAAAGTTGGGCACCAGAATAAGCAGCATGGTTATCAAATGTGTCTATCACCAAACAACTCCCACTGCAGATGTTGGGTACTCATTACTTCTGAAAATTAGCTATGATGGATAGGAGTAGTGCTGGCCAGCACTGGCTGACTAAAGGATTAAACGCAGGTAGCTAACGCTCTGTCTACACTGCAGCACTATTTTGGGATACAGAGGTATCCTGAAATAGCTATTCTGCGTCTTAACAGTAAACTTATTATTTCAAAATATACTGGGCTCGCAATTCCGAAGTCCCTGTAACTCTCATTCCATGAGGAGACAGGGCACCATAAGGGTATTAGCAGGGGGCCAGAAGAACCAGTGGGATACAGCGTGGAAATTTAAATCCTGCTGCCTTTTCTCTTTGTGACTTCCAAGTTAAGGGCTGGCGTGAGCAAGATGCAGTAATCAAAATTACCATGCCTATAAGGAATATTGGGTATGGGAGTAAACTGGACCTTGAATTACAGTTCAGCACGGATCGTGAGTAGAGAGGAATGTATGTTTAGCTGCAATCAGGATATTTTTCTTTGTTTTGGTTGTTTGGTTAAGCTTCTGTGTAAAATCCATGTGCTCTCCCCCATTCACTATCTAAGCTGTACCCAGAGATACTATGTTCTCTGTATTTTGTTTCTCTCAGTTGCTCTGTAACACCTAGCAACCCAGTATGTTTTATTAAGGATATCTTTTTGGTTTTTGTTAATAAAATCATCTTTTTTAGGGTGATGATTTGATTCTTATGTCCTGGAAAGTAACGTGTGTATGTGTGTGTGTGCGTGTGTGCGCCTGCCTAGCCTGAAATGTCAGCTATCAAAGACACAGTTTGTTTTCTGTATTTTCTTTTGTTTCTTTTTTCAAGCGCTCTTGTGGCACAAGAGCTTGGGGTACACCTGGGGAAGGAATTCAAGTGTTCCTTCCTGATTTTTTCAGGGTTCCTTAAAATCCTGGTGGTAGCCTTTCTTCCAGCACCAATGCATCTGTGACTGGTGAGGTTTTTTTGTAAGCAGAGCTTATAGAGGCAAGGTATTTAAGGTCTTTTGCAGGCCCCCACATTCTGTATTTGGAGAGCCAGAGTGGGGAACAGCCCTGATATAGGCCTTTTATTAAGATATCTAAATATAGATTTAGAAGCTGTGATTTTAGGCTCACATTGAAAAAGGTGGCCCCAGGTCTCAGTTTTAATTGTAACACTCACTGAGTAAAATTGTACTAAAACAGCATTGCCCCTGGAAAAATATCTAAATTGTAGCCATGAAGATAAAATGGTAATACAACACTAGCCACGCAGCCAATAGGGCCATACAGAGCTCATCCTGATCTTCAGTTTGGGCATGGGGAAGAAAGCAGGCTCTATATGACTACTGGTCCTACCTGTAGGCAATTAGGTTCTGTATCCTCAGAGAGAGCTAAAAAGTGGTTCTAAGAAGCCACTCAGTAAAGTTGAGCTGGCACAGGGGGGAAATTAAGCTGCATCCAGTAATGGGCTGAAGTAAATTACTTCCCTACTAAAGCAAGGTGGAGAGAGAGTAAAGAATAAATTATTTTGGGTAACAAAAATATTGTGCTGTTCCATACACAGTGCTAATTACTTCTGGAGAGGGCGTGTAAAGAAAAACTAGGGCTAAACAAACAACTGTAAACAGCCGGTCCCTGACCGTTCGTACTTACGACCAAACCTCCCATTAAGCGGTCGTAAAGGCGGTCCCCGAGTTATGAACGCGATCCGCGCTTACGAACAGCGCAGTCACATGTAAATGAATGGGGTCCAACTTACGAACACTTCGAGTTACGACCAAGTGTTTGGTCCGTAACCAAGTGTTTGGTCCGTAACTCATTCGTAAGTCAGGGACCGGCTGTATTATCTAGCAACTACATATGAGAGCTTTCTAAGCAAAACTGATAATTAACCCAATATACGAAAGCTAGTATGAGGTTTTATCGGCAGCTTTATGGAATTCTGTGGTTTTCTTAAAGTACCCTGGAATCCTGTGAATATGTGAGAGTCTCACATTTCACTTTTTTTGTTAAAGAAGTTTCTAGATTGCATGGTTGTGGAGAAAAGCTTGAGGGCATGACCAAAGTGTTTCCCAAAGGTATAAAAACTGGGAGGCAATAAAAAGAATAAAATAATTTAAAAATATTTTTGAATAATTATTTTTGAATATTTTGAATATGTGGACTACTAAACTAATTTAAACAAAATAACAGATTACCTCTTTACAGCACATTTTTTCTGTATCCATCATATTAAGTCCTGATCGAAAGACTCTGGGTACTGGTGTACTATGACAACTGTGATTCTAGGAGAGTACAAGTAGATTTCTAAACTCTGTAGTCAGATGCAATGCAAGTTTAACAACAAAATGAGTTGCACGAAACACTTAATTTGCAAGTTTTAGAAGCTGTAAACAAATTATTAAATTGAAAGCTTTTTAAAAATTATTCAGTTCTTGTCCGCAGAAGACACTGAACATAACTATGTATGCAGCACTGCAGATGTTGCTAAACAGAATGAAAATATTTTTGAAAAGCCAACTTTGATGCACAGAGGGTAACACACACATTATACAAATTTAGCCTCACTCCTTGAATGAAGATAGGAAAGGATACATGGGAAATGTCACTGTTGTCAAATAGCTTGTTTGAATAAGGTCCTTGTCTACTCCATGTTGTGTACAGTGCTGAGATCACTCAAACTAATCCTGGGGAAACTTTGAGCCACTGTGCATGTTCAGAATTCATGTCCTCTGCAGATTTTTTTTTTTCTCCACAGAAATACATTCTGCCAGAGAAGCACTGCAGTTACACTTTTCCCCACCAAGGGCTGCTGTGGAACCAGAAGAGATGGTAGTCTGTTCACTGGCCAAAGCAGTCAGAAGCAAATAGAAATTATGAGAGACTGGTTTCCTCACAGTGACGTGCACAAGGCCAAATGAGGCACAGAGATATGGGGAGGGGGCAGACAAAGCAGGGCTCACAGGGCTGTCTGGCTGAAGTTCAGAAAGACTGGTAGGAGGACAGACTGGGGTAGCAGTTAAATGGGAGTGGGGGTACAAGGCAGGATGGGGATGGGAGTGACTAAGTGTCAGGTCGGGGCAATAGGAGCAGGGGTGCCTGGGGCTGGGACGGCTGAATGGGGATGCATGGGCACAGAGGGTAAAGGGTACCTTGGGATGGAGAAAGCTGAATGGAGGTACAGGGACACATGGAGACAAGGGCTGATGTACTGACTAAATGGGAGAGACTAGGGGAGAGCCATGGTCTGCATGGGGAGGCTCCCCAAATCCCTAACATGGGCAGTGGGTGTCACAGGAGTCCCCACCCCCCCCCCCCCACACACCTTCCAGAGTTAGGGTTGCCAGATGGTTTAACCAAAAATACCAACCCCACCCCAAAAAAAAAAAAATTCTGTTGAGAAAAAAAAGGGGGAGACCAAACTTGTTGAGCAAAAAAAATTAAAAACCAGCATGGCCCCTTTAAAAAAAGGCTTTTTTGCCAGCAGCCATCTTGTTTTTCTGCTCCAGCCACAAGACAAGCCCCTGAGGAAACAAGTAAGCAGGGGGCTGGGGAGGCATTCGGGGGGCCTGGCAGGGGGGTCCGGGGGCTGGGCCCGGTTGCTGAGTGTGTTTTAGGGTTGCCAGGTGTCTGGTATTTTCATCTCCTAGCAGGGAAAAAAATCAGAAAATACCGGACATTTTAGGTCTGGTAATTTTTTTTATGGGACAGGAGGCGAAAATACCGGACATCTGGCAACCCCATCCAGAGTACAGGAGCCAGAAGCACCACCTCCCTGGCCATCCAGAGCACTCGGACTAGGAGCACCCCCCCCCCCAGCCACCCAGAGCACTGGCCCCAGGAGTGCTGCCCTCTCCCCCTGGGTATCTTGTGTTATTTTGACAAATAAGATATGCAGAATTTTAAAATATTGTACTGTGAATTTGTAATATTTTGTTTCAGAATTTTTAATTTTTGGTGAATTCTAACCAGGAAAAAACTACAGGAAGTGTATAGTTCCCCTCTGGACAACTAGTGAGTTCCCCATCTTGTGTTCTACCAACTGTCCAGTTGCATGAACAGGCAATATGCTAATCAACAACCCAGCTAAGATGTTTGGTGCACTTCCCCCTTGCATGCATCCTTGAGCTTGTGGGAGGGCAACTTTCAAGTCATTGTTACAGCAGAATTCCCAAAGAAACAGTGAGTGACATTTCTCTCTTTACATGCAAAAGAAAATATTTTCTTGTCCACAAAATGTGTCTCATTCCCCAGGCTCTTTCAATAGCTGATTGTTAGGACAATGTCATTGTCTCTGCACTGCATTTTCTCATTAAACAAACAAGATCATAGAGGTGAATCAATTTAGACAGGATCTTTTAAAAATGTTTCTGCAGAAAAAATCAAGATGTTTCATGCTCTATTTGCAGAAAAACTATTTCCATGCTGTTACATCAGTATTTCACAGTTTTGATTATGGCATTGCATTCCCTTGAGAAGTATTTTCACAGTTTAGTTAATTAGATTACAGCATAGAAACAATGAAGTACAATATAAAAGAAATTAGCCTTGAATATAATTTGCAGGAATATTCTGTCGTGTGTGAATTAATAATATTATTAGGAGTTAGTAAATGTTCAACTTTAATACATATTATATGCTAAAACGTACAGTAATGCAACACTAAGTTTGCAAATTTAGGCACTCAAAAGTCAGATGATTAAAAAGTTCAGGTTCCCACAGTAACAGATTCAGTCACATTGTATATTGGGTGCAAATATTATTTCATAAGATAATGCTCATACTTTCCTTCCAGTGGTAAAACTTTTATTGATATAGGGGAGAGCAACAGATGAGTGCCTATATGCTTTGCATTCCTGAATTTTTAATGTTATGATATATACTACTATAGTATTACAGTAATTTAATATTTGTTTTGCATGTGAAGCAGATTATCAAAGGTTAAAATTTTTTTTTAAAGAATTAGGTTTCCATTTCTTTTGACTTTCAGTAGGAGCTGAGTCTTTAATTGCCTTTCTGCCTTTGAAAGTCTTCCCTAGAGTAACAAAATGTGTCTCAAAGGCCTAATCCTAGTCAGTGAAAGTTACTGTTGACATGAATAACAATTTTGCCTAAGTGAGCCATGCAGAATTGGACCCTGAATTTTAATTTCTATTTTTTCCTTACATTGGACATACAGTAGAATCTCAGAGTTACGAATAACACAAAGCTGTTAACTGACCAGTCAATCACATGCCTTATTTGGAATAAGACATTTGCAATCAGGGAGACATCCCTCCCCCACACCCTCCAAAAAAGCAGCAGATACAGTACAGTACTGTGTTAAATTTAAACTACTAAAAAAGAAGAAAGCTTATATAAAATATTGGACAGTACAAGGAAACTGTTTCTGTGCTTGTTTAATTTAAATTAGAATGGTTAAAAGAATTTTTCTTCAGAACAGTGAAGTTTCAAAGCTATATTAAGTCAATGTCAGTTGTAAATTTCTGAAAGAACAACCATAATGTTACAAACAGCCTTCATTCCTAAAGCGTCTATAATTTTGAGGTTCTACTATAAATAGTTATCTACAACTTTCCAAACCTTGGATTCACTATCAAAAGAATTACTGGAGCAAATTCTTCTCTGGAGGAACAATTTAACCCCCTCTGAATCAAATGGGAAAATCCCCACTGCTTTTGTATTAGGGCATACAATATCCCTAAACATTCAGAAGCCTATCCAAATGCTGTATTGAAGTCACACGAGTATGAAAGAATTAAAGGAGGAAGCTGTAGTTATAACAGAGTTACACTAAAAGTGAATTTGGCCCAGTGCTCTCATACCTGACCCTAGTCGTTCTGCTTACTTGAATTTTCTGACAAACGTAAAACATTCTGATTACTGACATTTCAATACTCTAGATTTAATAATAAATGTTGAGAATACGGAAAATCAGAGAAACAAAAAAACAGGAATGACATTTATTTTTCTTTAATAAGGAAAATTTCCTCATTGGTATCAACAGTAACTTTGCCAGAAAAGGACTGGATACCCAAAAATGTATTTTCTATTAGAATTTTGTGTTTAAAAAATTGGATTGCCATTATTGGTTAATTGGGGAATACACAGGAACTTTGTTGTCATAAATACAATTTAATGGTAATGTGAGCTGTAAATACAATTTTTGTTACTAAATTGATTAATGTAATCATTTACAAGTCATAGTCCAGACCATAATTAACCTGTTATCTATTGGTGCTAGTTACTTTTTAACTAAATGGTGCCATGTAAATTCAAAATAATTACAATTATTGATTGACAATTTAAACTTAATTATATATTAGCCAACAAACTCAATGAGATATATTGTTTGCTCTTTACGGCCCCAACCCAACAGAACATTCAAGCAAAAGCACATGAGCAGCTCATTGAATTAATAAAACAACTCACATTTTGGGGTTAAGCACACATTTAAGTATTTTGCCAGATCATGGTACAAATAACAGCAATTTGCTGATAAAGTCTGGAACAAGATTTCGGCCAGTTATAAATTGTGCCACAAAACAAATGGTTCTAATTCTCTCTTCAATTTGAAAATAGAGCAAGTATAAAGTGAGTTACACCAAGCACGAATTTGGCCCCACTGATCTTCACAATTTAGGGAGGGAAAATTAGCTTAGTTAACCAACGTAATCCAAAATCTAAAAGAAAAAGTTAAATAAATTTTACAAGACCTTTACTATAAAAGATTTTTTCTAGACAATGTTAAATATTTCTAAATAGATACTAATTACATCTACTGATAATTTAAAATAATGTATATAGTACCTCTTATTCCAATTCACCTTATAAACTTAATCTGATAAAAATTATGACGATCGCACAAGGATCATTTCAATCATTACTGAAAGGCAGCCACTTCTTCAGCGAGACATAAAAGCTGTTGATCAGCACACAATACTATCAAACAAACAGTTTGGGGGAGGAAAATAAAGAATACTTTATTAAATTCAGTGTGATGAGGCAATTTAGGTAAAAGAAAATCACAGCTCCTGGCGTTCACATCATCTGTCACTACCATGGATTCTGTGGAGTAAATGCTTATGCTAATTTTAATTTTAAGTAACACCATCTATTACAATGTTTCTATGAAGGACAGCTTACATGTTAAAACGCTGCGGTATTAATTATGCACATAAATCACTACAAAGCACACAGTTAATTTTTAATCATTAATTAATTGTTTTGCTGTTTCTGTTACAAAGACTCACGGCTTAATTAAGTACCAGAGGAATACTCTTTCATGTTTCCTGACAGCCACTGTCATAGATGAAAGTATACCGTGATTTCTCCCAGCCCCTCCACCATTAGGTTTACGTCCCCTGTGGAAAGGCATTTCTACCAATTCAAGACACTATAACGCAGCATATTAAGAAATACTGCAATATATTATGGCAAAACTAGCTACTGGCAGATGACCACACAACTTCTGTAGTGCTCTCCTGCAAGTCTCTGAGAAACTGTTTAGGACTATTCTGTCAAAGAATGACACACAGTGATAAAAACACATTAAGCTGAACATATGAGAGCTGTGTCACCTCTTTGACAGCTGCTCTGAGGTCTACAGAAGAGATAATTCTTGTTAAACACTTCCCCATCTTATTCATTACTATTTATTATTTGTATTACTGTAGCACCTAGGAGTCCTAGTTATGGAGCAGGACCCCACTATGCTAGGTGGCGCACAAACTCAAAGCAAAAAGACCATCCCTGCTCCTAAGAACATACAATCTAAATACAAGAGAGACAACAGGTAGGTAGAGATAGGTGGCTAGAAAAATTCAAGGAAACAATGAGGCAAAATTGGTCAACAATGCAGGGCAACAGTTCAATCAATCAATTTAAGCTTTGTTATAATGCTCTTAGTATAGCTTTCCCATCATAATTAAAAAGCTTCATACAAGCAAAAACACCACCACAGAACGGTCTTGCCCCATCCCCTCCATCAAACCCAAAAATGACAGACAAACATACAAACCTACTTAAAATAGGAAGCTGCTCTAAAGGACCCTGAAAGGCTAAATTCAATTGCTGCAGTTCTTCTCAAAGTTCCCACCCTGGTCTCCTAACCCTTCAAATAAAGAAATACAGAAAGCAACAAGTGACCACATCAGAATAACCACCACCACAGTCGTGCCCACCAGCACATATGTCCTGTACCAAACACTGCTGTGCCAGGGAAACTAACCTCTCCCCTAGGAATGGAGAGAGGCATGGGAAACACTGGCAAGGCTACAAGGAAGGAAAGTTTGTACCTCTCTTTGCCAAGATATACCTGTTTGGTAGATGATAAATTTAGCATCCAAGGCTATCAATAAGAATCCCTCAATAGCTACTAAATTATTTGAAACACACAGGATTACAAAAAGAAAGAGATGTTAGGTTTACTAAAGCAGAGGTAAAACTAATTTACTATTATTATTTGTACATTTGTGTGTGGTAGTGCATAGGAGCTTTACTAATACATCTGGCCTCATGGGGCTACTCACTGTATAAATAAAGAATAAAAAAGCTACAGTTTACAATCCCTACAGTTTATAGTCTAAGTCAGTCAAAAGCACATTAACAGATACCTTCTGCTGTAGATGATAAGTGGTTGAATTTACTATCCCATATACACAGATGTGTAATTTACACTTCTAAGCCCCTCATCTCTGCAATGAGCTCTGTATGGATCACGTTTCTGCATCCAAGATATCCCAGCATGGGATTACTAGGAATTCCATTAACTTTGTGAGAGTAATAGGCCGAAGTACCTGTTCTAACATCTCCCATTCTTTAGTTGTCAATTAAGTATAGTTTTATTATTTTCCGTGTAAAGAGTTTTCATAAACTACCTGGCATGCATACCGTATCTCACTATAATTACTCATACTAAGAAGTCAGAAGAAAAATTTAGACCATACATCACTAAACGGATATAGAGGAAAAGTAACATGAACATTAACAACCAAGATAAAACTGTTCAGAGCTGTGAGGTTTCTAAAGTTATGCAGTTCCATTCATCTTTAGGTGCCTAACAAGAGTCTTGATTTTAACAGGTGCTCAGGGCAACATATGTAAACGTAGAGGTTGACTGCAGATCTTAAAATGCTCAAAATGTATGAATTCTGCAAATGTTGCAGCCTGGGATGTAATGTTCCATATTCTTCATGAAAATATGCTTATGATAGGAATATGCCATAATTGAGATGTTTTATGCAAGATGAGTATTGTAAGGTATCACTGGAAAGGTTAAGATTTACTGTACATAATTATCCCATTAATATGCTCATAGAATTTTTCATCTGAAGTTAGGAATACTGAACTGTGTTTCTGTATTTCATATCTGCTGCTCTTCATCACTCCTACTGCCACAGACTGACACTGATACCTGATACTAACCTGCCTCTTTGTCTGCTGAACTGTTCCAAGCGGAGAGGGGAGGATCACACAAAGGATTACAGAAATTCTATACATAGTGATTGTCTTCAGTTTGCTTCCCCTCTGGCTCTACTTGAAAATAACTAGAAACAAAAGGACTGAAACATAGGTGGGGAAGGAAGGAGAAGATCTGCAAAAGACACTTCTTGCTTGTGAAGGGCTCTACCTGAAATACTATGTAGGGTAAGAAATTTTTATTTGTAATTTGTTTCTTTAGTGAATCTAGCTTACTTTGCATGCTTTGTATTATTTTCTTAGTAGTCTGTTTAGTTTTGTTTGCTACCCTTTGATCACTTAAAATACATTTTTATAGTTAATAAACTTATTTCTGGTTTATACTATAAACCAGTTTATATAGTTTCTAACTGGGGAGGGATGAGAGGCTGTGCATATCTTCCTTCACAATGAAGAATGAGGCACATTTCATATAATTTTGGCTTTGTACCCCACACGGGGAGGCGGGGGGGATGGGGGAGGAGTAAAACATCTGGGTGCTGTAACAAGTCTCTTAAGCAGAGGCTTCACAGAGCTGTTCTCACTGTCTGTATCTTCTGCAACTGGGTACGGCCCTGTCTGTACACGCTTTGCTGGGAGAAGATTAAGAACCTAGCTCAGCAAAACAGAGTTCAAGGGGGGCCAGGCTGGCAGGAAAAGGCAGCCTCGGTGGTATTTTCAGTGCCTACATTTGCATTTCAGTGGTCACAAACGGTCACAGAGCCTATTACCTTTCTACATCAAGGGGAGTTCTGTGGAAAAACTGAGTAGTATAATAGAATATCACTGGATATTGATGTATGTGTTTAATGACAATACACACAGAATGATTGTGTAAGGCCCCTTTGTGAGGCCCCATGCTTGTCTTTCCATAACTCCAGAACAGATGTGTTCAATTTACAAATAAAAGTGTGGATTTTCTTTTTTCTAATAATAAACATTAAAAATTTAACCTGGGAGCTGAGTAGGTTGGTTGGTTGGTTTCTTTGTTCCAACTTTTCTTTTGAGGTTTCTGAAATCAGGTCACAATTCAGTGGATTAAAAAATGTTGGTTGAGAATGAGACCAAATACAAGAACAGCTGCTTTGCACTGGCTCCACCATGCTAATGGGAGTCAAAAGTATTAAATATTTAGTTGTGTTAGAAAAACCAGAAGGTATGCCCCAAAATCACACAATGAGCAGACCTGCTGAATAACAGGGTACCTTCTTCTCCTTAGCCATTTTTTTTGCCATAATCTCATCTCAAGAAATTGTGCTGTATTTCAAAGGCTAACTAGAAAAAAATGTGATCTCATATTTATAACCCTGCACATGTTAAGTACTGAATACAGATCTAAATCTTTATGAAAAAAAGATGCTTAAACTGTGAATTCATTGCTGACGTAGCTTCATATATTATTGTCCCCAAAAGAATTTATATGTGTATGAAAAAGTTATTTTCAAGAATGAGATTTCACTGTAGGTCAAATCAGGTCATTCAATTTATAAGGCATCTAATTTAGACTGATATCCTCTATGTACATAAGTAAGAGCTAGCACTTACAGAAAATCAGAAGAAACAGGGTGATGGTTAAGAAGCAGAGGCTGAGATGGATGGGGGACAAAATGGAGAAACTCTACATATGCTCCACTGCTCTCATCATAGTGACTGTTTCTCCTATTGCTTCTCACTCACACTGATTATCATAAAAACATGATATGAAATTAAGGATGACAGAGCCTTAAAATATGAAAGAAACGGGAATGTGTAACTATATCCCAAGGCAATTAACAGCAACCTCATCACTGGTGTAATTAAAGCTTTTCTGCAGAAAGGCCTCCAAAAATTCATAGAAAAATAGGTCCATAAATGTCTTCAGTTTGCTTCTCCTCTGGCTCCTCAACCAAAGAGACACTTGAAAACACCTGGAAACAAAAGGACTGTAACTGAGGGGGGGGGGAAGAGATCGGGAGGGGGGCAGATCTGTTGGACCTATCCTAGAAAAAAGATACCTCTGGCCTGTGAAAGACTCTACCTGAAATAATATCTAGGCTGAAAACAGGATAGGTCTATCAATGGCTATTAGCCAGGAGGGGCAGAAATGGTGTTCTTAGTTTCTGTTTATCAGAAGCAGGGAATGGGCAACAGAGGATGGATCACTTGATGATCTCTCTTCTGTTCATTCCCTCTGGGGCACCTGGGATTGGTACTCTGGGGCACCTTTGGTCTGACCCAATGTGGCCATTCTTCTGTTCTTATGAAACAATCCTGTATTGACAAGGAGCTGGACTAGCTGAGCTTTTAGCAATTCTAATTTCTATCAGTAATTTTTGTGTTATCCACCCATAGTGAATAAACTAACTGTTTTTGCTAAAATGGTCAGCCATGAATGTTGGTCTTTAGATTCTTAGCTTTAGGCTTTTGAGCTAGACACCTAGGATGATCAACAAAACAGTTTTCATTGCTGAGAGATATTGTGCCAGATTCTTCACTCAGTTACACCTTATTTCTCTGGGTTTCCTTGAATTAACTCATTAACATTTATTCTATGGTTTCTTTAGGACTATTTGGAGACTGAACATTGCATTAGTTCATATGAGAAGGTGATTTTCAAAGCTAACTTCTGTTAGTAACAATTTGTTTAGTTCAAGCCTAAAATCCTGAGGAACTAATGGCAGATAAGTACCAGTGGAACAACTTTCCCACACACTTTCAGATGAATGACTAAGTGCTACATGTGCAAACAAGAGGAAATGGCCTTTGGAACCAAGGACTTTACGAGTGGCTTGATTCTAGAAATACTCCTCCCACCGAGCTCCCATTTAGATCAATTAGAGATTGGTTACAGCAGTGGTTCTCAACCTGGGGTATACATATTCCTAGGGGTATGCAGTATGCCAACATATTTTTTACAACAGGCTATAGGAAAAATACTAGAAGTCAATACAAACTAAAATGTTCATACAGAAATGACTTATTTATATTACTCTATATACTATAAACTGAAATGTAAATATAATTTTATATTCCTATTGATTTTATAATTATATGGTAGAAATGAGAAAGTAAGTAATTTTTCAGCAATTGTGTGCTGTGACATGTTTGTATTTGTATATATAAAGCAATTAGTTTTTAAGTGAAGTGAAACTTGCAGTGTGCAAGACAAACCAGACTTCTGAAATGGGTACTGTAGTCTAGAAAGATAGAAAGCCACTGAAGTGCAGCATTGGGACCTTGATTTCTCATCAGTATAGGGTTTAATTAACCAAACAAACAGACAACAGTTTGCTTAATCAAGCGCACAGACAGCAGTCAATGAAAAAATCAGGGCCAACCAGTCAGCAAAAGTGGTTTATTTTGGTTTAAGACAAAGTTCTCTGAGGTCAAAGGAAACACTTCCTGTGATCTCAAAGGGCTTCAGCTCTGGTCTTTAAGAATGCATTAGTAATACACAAAAGAATATAAGAAATGAGATTCTGTGTGCTGCTATCAGTGAACAAACAGCATTCAGTTGTACTGGTTATCTTCTGAAAATTTTCTAGAGTTGGAAGTGGATTAAGCCACAACCGCACATGTCACTTTTTATACTCACACACTGCTTCTACATTAGGGGCTGGTGGCATTGTTGCACCTACACCAGTATAAAAAACTGTTTAGACAAGGATTACAGTTGTAGGGTGAAAATATTGCATTTGTTTGAGAAACTATATTCAACTATGTAATTGACTAGAAGTAAGTTTGCATATGCATTCAACTGTAACTTTATCTTGCAACCAAGCATTTGCTTAACACTTTCAGGATGAAATCCATAAAACACTAAGAACAATGTAACAGATCTAAACCTGTCTTGAGAGGACTAATGGAAATTCTAGATTTCATACAGATAGTAATAAACATAGATAAGATACATTTTCATCAGATGGACAATTTGCAGTCTGTATAAATAATTATTTTACAAAGATTTTTTCCACAGAAAGTTTAAAGAGCATTTCTCAACAGAAAGCATTTCTATCAAGTGTATCATGCAAACTGTATTTCTTAACAAGCAGTGCTGTAACCTTTCTTCTGCATGATTTCCACCTAGACAGTGTAAGAATTACAAAACTTGTATGTTCAGATGAAATATATATAAAACATATTTATAGAGAAAGAATTATTAGCCTTTCTGAACTGAAGAACCTGAGTTCTCATGTTAGAGAAATTGCAACTACTTAGAAATAATCTACACAGAAAATGAGAGGCACTCAGCTAAAACTCAAAGGATGTGAATTATTTCCATTTTTACAAATGACAAAGATTTAATCAACATTCATGATCAAAATCCGCTGGACATTTAATAGCGTAAAAATGAGCTGTATCATGACATAGCACCCACAACAAAATAAATACAATTAAATTATCTTAGTTTTTTAAATGCTAAGATGATGAACAGCTGAATGCATCACACTTCTCAAAGAACCATAGGTTTTGTAGGGTAAGTAACCATTCTTTACTCTGACAGAAAGACTGGTTCATAGTTCTCAATATGCTAGATGCTTATTTCAGCAAGGTAAAGAACATTAGGATCACCTGAACTGAGCTGGTCACTTGTAGGAGCTATCTTCCTTGAATTAGCCAGTTGTTAAGGTATGGATAGATTTGGATTCCGTGCCAACTTGGGTGAACTGCAAGCAATTTGTGAATGCCTTCAATGCTGTGAAAAGACTATATGGAAAGATCCTGTTTTGAACGTGAGGTGCTTCCTACCAGGATTGAGCTGTGTCCGTTGTCACAGACATGCATTCTTAGTATCCTTGTAGAGTCACAGGAAGCTTTTCCTGTGCTTTGGTTACAATAATAAACCTGCTTGGTGTCGTCAACAGAGATTGCTCTCTGATTGCTCTAAATCCTTATCTGATTTTGTGGTCTTTTGGGGCTCTCTTGGAGTTTACTATATTAGCTATTTGCACAGAGCTAATTTAATACACAGAAGGAGCATACGCATGCAGCTAAAGGTTATCATCACTGGACAGGACAAAAGGCCTGTCAGGACTCCACCACACTGTTGACTTCTGGTAACCACACTGGGGAGTCCAAATCTAGTGGGTTGGATATTACCACCCTTAATCCTTTGAGCAAGAGATGACATTAATAAGAGGTCACATATAGGTTACTCAGCACTCTGCGTGGTTCAGGCACCAAGACAGTCAGTACCAAGGAAATGTGTATTGCAGAAGTAGTCAATATAAAGAAGGTTTAAGGACATTAAATGCCAATGTTCTGGGTATCTGTTATGACCTCTCTCTCAGCAGTGCTCCCTTTTGATTGTCAGAGGACACTGACACTGAAGTAATGGGAAAGAAAGGGAACCTTTGAGCAGATGTGGTCCAGGAACATTGCGTTGAACCTGAGCGCTCCTGGGCAAAAGACAGAAACTGACCGGATGGTTGAGATTGGCTTTAGGCTCTCTTTTCGTGTCGGACAAGGCTTGCATTAATTTCTTTAGGAGGAACAGCTTCAACCTGGCTTCTTTCACTCTGACTGATCTTGGAAAAAGAACAACAAATTGAACATTCTTCTAGAATGTGTTCCTTTCCAAGGGATAGTAGACATAGCATTCATAGGCCTTTGAACATTTCATGAGGAAAAACTTAATTTCTGGGAATTAGTTTCAGCGCCTTGATGCTAGTACCCTTGTAGAAGCTCTCTAGCCTTGTAAATGTATGTTACCACTTGGAAATGTACTATATAAATTACATAAATGAGTTCTAACACTAACACAGTGAGCAGATCTGCAGGCAGACTCTGTAGAGGTCTCATCTCACTGCCAGGGGCAGGAAAAAGAAGTTAAAGTATGATTGGAGCCACTCAGCTTTCCATGACCTTGGTATGAGGTCACAAGTTCATCTAGGGCACAGGCACAGCCCCAGTGAACCTTGCTGTCCCGAAAAAAATCCAAACTTGTACTCCTGTGGTGCATATGTATCGAGAGCGCAATCTCTATAGACAATCACTGGAAGAGGAACCAAGGAGATGTTATACCAGTAAATCTGAGCCCACAAGCAGGTGAGGCCAAATAGGTGGCATAATAAGGATATAATTCCAAATACTCTAAAATGAAAATGTGCATGTTAACAAGAAAATAACCATGGTGTAAAGGAGTCATAAAAACAAGAAGAAAAAATATCAGATGAGAGAGTGAGGTATAGTTCTCATAAATGACAGGCACAAATTATTAATTGTGATCTAGAACTACAATACCTGTCTTACAAAAATGCTTCGCCTTTCTTCGTACATTGTGCTAAATCAGTAATTGACGATACTTAATTCTCCTGGCTAAGTGACTTCAAATGATTTCATATGATGAATGCAGGTTACTATGGTGACCAGTGGAAATTAAGAATAATTGTTTTATACTATAAACAAACAGCAGAACTGCATGTCCAGTTTTTCAGCCTAAGGCTCTCAGAAGCTATAACAACTCTGAACTTTGTTTTTCTTGTTTGAAGCCCATGATATAGTAAGACAGACATGATCTCCTCAAAGTGAATGTTACATTAAGATGATCAACTCACAAGGGTGATTGTGTATGGAAACATGCCATTTTGGCTTTAACTCCTACTGAACGAAAAACCATTTGGCGTATAACATAAAGGAGTACATACAGTACAATTTTGTTGGCAACTGACATAACTGTGTGTAACATGAATTTTCAGTTATTTTTGGTGAATTTACTATTTGCCAAAAACAGTTGCCTAGCTCTACTCATGAATCTTAAAGATCCCATAATGCTTTTCACCTGTTTATTGTGGTCACATTTAATTTGTGCTTATTACAGTGTTTTTCTACAGTAATTGTTTCTAGTTTCAAATGAACAGATTTCTCCATTTCCTATCCTACAGGTAAATTGTTAATATTCCCTCTCTCACAGGATATATAACAAAAGTAAATACATTTACTCATGTGTGAATATCAGTGACATAACACAATTTTCAGAAGTCTTCCCAATCCATTACTAAGTATTCAGCAGCTGACCTTCTAGTGATCTGCCATAAACCATCCCGTTCATCTCCTTGCTGGTCAACAGTGCTTAATTTCTAATTGAAAAGGTTCTGGGGCTAAAGCACTCAGGTGCCATAACTCAAGGATTTTTTTTTTTATTCCTAACTGATGCAACAAGCACAATGTTGCTGGGGCTATGAACTATCAAATCTTAATGTGCCAGGGCTCAACTCTGGAAAGCTCTCTCACAAATTAAACACTGCTGGTCATCCCATGCTATGTAGATTCTTCACCATTCCTTCTATGGTATTTTTTTCAGGATTACTTCCATCTCTGCACCAAAGATGACCAAGCTATAAAGTTTGCATCTGTTGATTTCTGACATGAGGGTCGGCTTCTCAAACACAGGCATTCGTCTTTTTTTCTACCCACAAGATATGCAAGGGTCTTCACCACCACTACATTTCAAAAACTTCAGTTTTCTTCTTGTCAGTAACATTAGCTTTCCATTATTCACATTCATAAATAGCTATGTAAAAAATAAGGCTTTTCACTAGTCATATATTCATACATTTCAAGATGCCAGAGTTTTTTCACACTTTCTTAAGAGAAAAACCTAAAAAACAACAAATAGACTAGTAGCACCTTACAGACTAACAAAACATGTAGATGGTACCATGAGCTTTTGTGGGCGCAACCCATTTCTTCAGATGACATGCTCCTGTCATCTGAAGAAGTGGGTTGCACGAAAGCTCATGATACCATCTTCATGTTTTGTTAGTCTGTAAGGTGCTACTAGTCTATTTGTTGTTTTTTACATTTTTCCTGTTACAGACTAACTTTGCTACCCCTCTGAAGCTTCTTAAGAGAGCTCAGTGAGCCATCCTTAGTGATGTATTGATTCTTTCTGGAGCATCCTCCTTGGTGGAATATACATGATAAGTAGATAATTTAAACAATTAATTGATTCTACAGCTTGTCCCTTAATCTTGATATCCTCTTGCATTCTGGTTTGTTAGTCATAGTCATAGAGTTACAGAGGGAACCACCAAATCATCTAGTCTGATCTCCTGCATATCACAGCATACTAATACTACCCAGCGTCTACCCACCATACCCCAAAACTGAAATTAGACCAAAGTATTACTGTTCACAGGAGATAGGATTATTAGTATAATTATAGTCATGCCAAAATAAAAGCATGTTGTTTTCATAACTTTCAGGAATAGTCCACATTCCTCACTAAGGGTATGCCTACACAGCAACAATATTTCAAAATAACTAGCAGACAGTTATTTCAAAATAATGTCTAAATACTGTCAACCTGGAAGATTTCTTACTCTGACTCCTGTAACCTCATTATATGAGGAGTAAGGGAAGTTGGAGGAAGAGTGCTCTATTTTGAAATAAGTGCTGTGGAGACACTCCCAATTTCAAAATAAGCTATGCAATTAACGTAGCTCAATTTGCTTATTTATTTCGAGTTAGAATCATAGAATCCTAGAGCTGGAAGAGACCTCAGGAAGTCATCAAGTCCAGCCCCTGCCCAAGGCAGGACCAATCCCAAGCAAATTAAGTTAAGCCCTGCTGTACAGACACACCCTAAGGGTACGTCTACACTAGCCCCCTAGATCGATCTAGGGAGGCTAATGAGGGCAACCGGAATTGCAAATCAAGCCCGGGATTTAAATATTCCGCGCTTGATTTGCATGTTCCCGTCTGGTCGCCATTTTAGAAATTGACTAGCCTGAAGTAACTGCCCGCGTCTACATGCGGCAGTGAAACGGGATTCCGATGTAAAGCCCTAACTCAAATTAGCTGGTATTCCTCCTGCAATGAGGTTTACCAGCTAATTTGAATTAGGGGCTTTAAATCGGCTTAAAAAATCGTAATACAATACTCATAAGGTGAATTGAAAAATATTATTTTACAGTGCAAATATTTGTAATAAAATAAACCTTGACCATACTCTTTTATTATGTATTATAACTAAAATCAATATTCGATAACATAAAACATATTCAAAATATTTATAATAAATTGTAAGTGGCATTATATTATTGTTTAACAGTGCAATTAAAACTGTGATTATTTATTTAAAATGTTGTGATTAATTGCAATTAATTTTTGAATCATTTGACAGTCCTCATTTGTATATTGATACATTATCTAATATGAAAGTAATTATGTATCGCTGCCAAAAATTGATGATGTACCTGAACAATGGAGACCATGGGGCTGGACTCTCGTTGAATGGAATTATGCCCGTTTACAAAGCAGATGATCCGACTCCTGATGTTTGTAAATTCAGAAGCCTGAAACCAGAACTTCTGTTCGTTTTCGTTGAGCATCCATCAAGAAATCACACTATGCAAGAACTCGTTTCATTTTATCACCATCAAATGTGAAGTAGTTCTGTTTGGTTTTGGGGGGTTTGTTTGTTTTTGTTTTGCTTCAAGGAAAACATCACTCATAGAATTACAGCAAAAGCGTAGATAAGAAAAACATCTCTCAGTTATGATAGATATCAGATGTCTTATTTGCAATAGAGTTACGAACAGTCATTCATTTGGAGGTCGTTTTAGGGCACTCAGAATCACAATATATGAGTACTTCAGAAACAATGAATGTATTCTGGCAGCACCTCTACAGGAAAGTGTGGACAGGGAACTGAAAAAGGAGACATTATGACCCAGACACAAAAATAAATTAGATCCATAATTTAGGTATTTAAGCATAGAATTTAGACTTCACTGAGTTAATTCTGAGGACACATTAAATACAAGTTTCAATGAATCTTCTTAAATTTCCTCTTCAGAGCTTTTTATGCCTCAGGTATTGATGCTTTGTACTGGTCTTTTGTCCAGTGCAGATAAATGTTTCTGGGTTTTCCACATATCTTGCTAGCTTTCGTGAGAGATATTAAAAATACAATCCCTGAAGCACACAGAGGCATCCTACTGAAAGAAACAAGTGCACAGCAAGCTTTTTTATTCATCTGGTCCTAATATAAAAATCTCAACACTTCTCCTCCCCCCAGAAAGCTATATCCCAAATTGATCACTGATAACTGAACTCAAGGTACACAAGGGAATTTCACAAATATACATGATGCACTGGAGGGTTAGATGCTCCTGTTAGGATGTTTTTGATTTATCTAAAAGCAATATGAAACCTCACATACCCAGGTGGCTCCCTACTGGGTAGGGATGTGCGAAGGAATAAGAATGAAAGTTATTCTTTCCAAAGTCATTTAGAAGTAAACTCCTTCATCTGAGTCAATATTGTTTGTTCAAGATGACAACATTTGACTGCATTAAAGCTCTTCCTGAAATGCTACATTTTTAAAGCAAACAAACAAACAAACAGAACTGACCACCACACATTGAAGTGCCTAAACCTGTTAGATGCTGGTTGGGTACCCTCAATTCCCAGGGGCTTAACAAGAGCTGAAGACTGTCAAGGGTCACTACCATGAAGGATCAGGTCCTGTGATAAAAAGAAGATCTGAAATGGAGAATGCAGTCAATTTGTAACTGAGCTACGTCACATTTTACATCTTGAGCAGAATTTGCCCTTTGCCAGTAAATACATCCATTGACTCCATTTTGAAGAGTGAAACATTATTTTCATTTAAAAAAAAAAATTCCTAATGCAAATATTTGTTTAGACTAGATTCATGTTTATAAAATTGTACAAGCACAAAGCATTCTCCTATGCTCTTGAAATATTCTACTGTATACTTGGAATAAATATATGTTGAAAAATGCATGCCAGGGATAATTGACCACCTCATTTCTGTGAAATTTCCTATCCATTACCCAAAAAGTAATTCTACCAAAGGTTACAAATATATGTTCTACCAGAAATAAAATACAGTAATTGATTCCACGTTCCTTTCCAAACGGCATTCCAATTGCTCAGCGGTTGATAAAAAGAAACAGAGCTACTTAAAGTATAACACCATAAATTCTAGTATCTACAACGACAGGTAGCCTGTCTGCTGTGATTTGTGAAATACAAAGTTAATCATTAGTAAAAACTTTAAGAGAAAACCTCATATTAACCAAGTCCCTGAGAAGCCTTTAAGAAAAATTTGGGTTTCACCTGCAGAATAGAAAATCAGCTTTTATTCACATCAGCGGCACATACTGTACAAAAGACAATTCAGCAATGATTAATCAGCACTGTTTTGTTGTGAACTGAAGAAATAAGGACAGGGAAATATGTGCTTTTCAATACTCCTAACTCATGAAATGTCTCCTTTCCTATAATTTCACTTGGGACAAAAATACCCTTGAATCTTTCTTTAGGATACCACATGCCTGTTTTTCAGTGTAACTGCTGAACTGAGAAAAAGGTTTATGAAATAATTACAGGCGAGGTAAACAAAGTTGCATAACAATTACATCCCTCTGCTGTTTGCTTCCCTCTGCTATTTGTCATAGAGCTAGGACCTCCATGTATAATATGATTAGATCTTTCTACACTATTATGTTGCATGCTAGGCTAGAACCTTAAAAAGTCCTGATAAAGTTAATTTGATGGCTTTCCTCAATTATCCAACCAGTAGAAATAAGAAATTCCCCAAGTATTTGTCAGGTAATCAGTCTGGGGAACTTGTAGGTGTATTTTATTTCAAATATGAACCAGACTGTCATCATTTGCATTTAAAAACAATGCAAACTCATAATAAAAAGGGTTGTACTTACAATCACTGCTGAAAACATGGCAAGAGATAACCCTTACATAATGCTACTGGGATGATAACAGACATATATAAGAAAAATATAAGGCCGCCCCACTGGTTTGATAACAGAGTCATCTTTAACTTGAGGATCTGGATTGAGAGTGGTCTTCAGTTTGTAACAAACATCTTTCAAAAACGAACAAACAAACTAACAAACAAACACACAAAAACCAATTCACATATTTTGGCCAGCATCACCCAAGAAGCCAGAATGGAAGAAAATGCAATAGTGTGGTCAAGAGTAGTGGCCGACTGTTGAGCCTACAGCAGGATGGAAGACTATCAGTGTCCCTAAAATTAGGGATGGAAGGCAGAGGAAGATGCACAGAAGTCTGAAATGACTTGACTGCTCCTGAATAGGGTTGCCAGGTGTCTGGTTTTCACCTGGACAGTCCGTTATTTCTGGCCCCTGTCTGGTAAGAGAACCCAGAAAATACCAGACATGTAAAATGTCCGTTTTTTTCTGTTTTTCTTGGACGGAAGGCCAACGGGGATATTGTTCCCCTGCCACATCTGGCGTGGGCGGGGGGAAGCGAGGAGCGCAGGGATTCTTAAAGACGCAGCAACCTTTTTTTTTTGTTGTTCTCCCGATTTCTTTTCTTTTTTGCTCAACAACTTTCATCTCCTGGTTCCTTTGGTCAACAAGTTTGGTCTCCTTTTTTTTTTTGTCAACTAAGTTTTTTTCCTGCCATGTTCGGGATTCTGAGTAAAAGCATCTGGCAAGCCTACTCCTGAGATAGAAACCACTGTGTCTATGAACTTTTACTGCTTACACAGAATGGTAAGGATTTTATAAATACCGTATTTTAGCGAATATAACCCGTGGGTTATATTCGTTTTTACAAACCCCGCACCCCCACTGCGGGGTATACAAACATTTTTTTACTCACCTGGTGGTGAGCGCTCCCCCGCCCCTTCCCCCGCTGCACAGCCGCCAGCCTCTGGACAGCAGAGTGCTCATCTCCCAGTTCCTGCGAAGGAGCGCTCCCCCTTCCCCTTCCCCTTCCCCTTCCTGTGGCTGCGCAGAAACCGGGAGATGAACGCTCCCCCTGCCCCTTCCTGCGGCTGCGCAGAAACCAGGAGATGAGCGCTCCCCCACCTGGAGACTAGAGGCTGCGCAGCTGCAGGAAGGGGCGGGGGGAGTGCTCATCTCCCGGTTCCTGTGCAGCCGCAGGAAGGGGCAGGGGGAGCGCTCCTTCGCAGGAACTGGGGGATGAGCGCTCCCCCACCCGGAGGCTGGCGGCTGCGCAGCCGCAGGAAGAAGCGGGGGAACCACTCTCATTCCCCCGCCCGGAGGTTGTGCGGCTGCGCAGGAACCAGGCGGGGTGAGTGCTCCCCCATCTGGAGGGTGGCTAATTCCCCCCACACACACCCGTAGTATCCCTCCCTCCCCCTCACAGATTGAAAAAAAGTCTTGTATACCCTGCGGGTTATACTCGTGTGCGGGGTATACAAGATTTTTTTTACTCAAACTGCAAAAACCGCGGGGTATATTCGGGTACGGGTTATTCTCGGGTGTGGGGTATATTCGCTAAAAGACGGTACTTATGGAGAGAGATAACCATAAAGGTCTGAAGAGTTATCAGCAAACTTCTGCAGTCTGGATGGCTAAGCTGTATGGAATGATGCATATAAGTAGCTTGAACAAAACAGAAAATCTTGAAAACACTACTAGAGACCATGCAAGAAAATGTGTTGAAAAAATAAGAAAATGTTACAGTTACCATTATAATTATCAAATCACAATAGCTGGCAGTCATATAATGCTTTGTAACTTCACAAAGTACTGCTAACAAATGCACATAGCACTAGGGATGTAAGCAACTAATCAACTACTCGACTATCCGATAAGCAAAAGCTTATTAGGTAGTCAACACACTAGTCGACTAGTCACTCCCCCCCCTCTTCCTGCCTCTATCAGAAAGAGGCAGCAAGGGGGGAGGAAAAACGGGTGCTGGGGGGAGCCAGCTTAAAAGCTGGTTCCCCCCAGCTCCAACTCTGTGGGAGGGGGCAGGGGTGCAGCGGTGGCCCTTTACACATTTCATAGCGGAAGCGCCGCATGGAGCCTGGGGCCAGCAGGGGACTCTGAGTCCCCCAGCTCCATGCCAGTTTTCAATCTTTGAAATGCACAAAGATTGTACATTTCAAAGGTGGAATGCCATGACACTTCCTCCTTTGAAATGTAGCAACAGCCCAGTGGGCTGTTACTACATTTCAAAGCGGAAGCGCCCTTATCGACTAATCGAATAGTCGGTGGAAATTCCATTGACAATTCAATTGGTTGATCTAATTTTAACATCTCTACATAGCCCCCTTCTAAAAAGTAGATGATGTTTTGCTTGTTATCTGAGAAGTTGGAATGGATAACTTTGGCAACTTGCCCCAGACCACACAGCAGGATAGTGGCAGACATGAAAATAAACCTCAGCACATCATAATTCCCATTCATCTCATAACAGTGCCTCTCTAATGAGTATGACTGGATCCTAGGAAATCAAAGCAGTCTACTCTTGGCCTTTATAGCAAGTCTGCTATGCTGCATTCTAGACAGGAACTGTCCACTTCTGGCCAAATTCTGTCTGTTTAGGTTCTTATACCATCCACTTCAGCATATATATTTCCTCTTGGATGTGTAAGCAGGATTACGGTTATCTTTATGAACTCTATATTTGCATTTAAAGAATACTATTGCATAATTCCAAATGCAGGGTGAGAAATCAATTAACACACTAATCACTCTCTAAAAGGGGGAGGGGGAAATAGCTGACATCTTCCCTGGAGGGAGAACCTAGTTTAAAGAGACTCTTCCCAAATGATGGGCCTCTATGAAAGGGACATCAGAAAAGGGAAATGATAAACTAGCTTCAAAAGAGCTCTTTAAATGGAGGGGAGGGCTGGAATTCAGCCACCTGTGTTTAGGTTTTTTAACAGTTTTTCTAAATATTTACACAGTGTGTTTGCAGACCACACTGACATAGGTAAAACATAAAAAAAACTACCAAGGGACATAATCTGCATGGACAACTTTTTGCTGCTTCTTGAATAGCCCATCTTACATTTCTCTTTAAACAAGTTTTGTGGGTTAAAAAACCTGCTGAGATTTTAAATGAACATTCCATTAGTAGATTCTTAAAGTAATTGAATTCAAGCGCTCCTTAAATTACTGATTTTCTCTAGGTAAATGATGCAAACATTTGGTCTTAATAAAATTATTCATTAGGAATAAATTCCTCATATTGCCCATTTCTAAACTGTCTAGACCAGGGCTACTCAACACGCAGCCAGGGACCACATGCGGCCCGCAGCCCGTTTGTTTACGGCCCATGCGTGGGAGCCAAAACTAAAAAGTAGTCAATATAATGGTCTTCTGTTGATATGTGTTTTAGTAGTTAAATTTCTAGACTGTCATCGCTCATTAAAAGTGTTGTCATATGGGAAACAGGTAAATGGAAATCAGGTAAATATTGCATTTTATTAAAATCAGCAGAACTGACTTAAATGGAGCCTGTGTTACGTAGTCTTTCCTTAATTTTTGTATTCATGCCATTCAGTGTGAAATAAGCTATTTGCATATATTGGCATATATATTTGCATGTATATGGAACCACACTTAAGTTACAGCCCTTGGCATGTGCTGAGAGTATCATTGTGGCCCCCAGAGCTTCCAAAGTTGAGTAGCCCTGGTCTAGACTATTTATGTTAAGCAAAGAGGAGCCATTCATTCATTGTTGGAGAGCTACTAACTTTGGTGCCCCCAAATAGTGCCCCGCAAATGAACTGATTTGCTCTCTTGGAGAAGGTGCAGCATCTGTGGGAAGCTATTTTGCTATGGTTCTCATTTTTTTTTAAATAATTAGAGTGTAAACAATAAATTATTCAGACATTTGAATTTTATTTACTTCGTAGAATCAAGTAACTGGAAGGAACCTCAAGAAGTCATCAAGTCCAGTCCCCTGCACTCATGGCAGAACCAAGTCCAGTCCCCTGCACTCATGGCTATGTAGACCAACTATGTCCAACATGCTAGCCACTAGCCACGTGTGGCTAGTTGGCTTGAATAATGTGACTAGTTCTCTAGCATTTTCAGAATAATGTGGCTAGTTCACTATAGTGGCTACTGCTTCAGAACTGGTTGGACACCATGGATCTGTAGACCATCCCTGACAGGTGTTTGTCTAATCTGGTCTTAAAAATCTCCAGTTATGGAGATTCCACAACCTCCCTAGGCAATTTATTCCAATGTTTAACCACCCTGACAGTTAAATGTTTTCTAATGTCCAACCTAAACTCCTTTTCTGCAATTTAAGACCATTACTTTTTGTACCATCATTTGAGATTAAGGAAAATAATTTTTCTCCCTCCTTGTAACAACCCTTTAGGTACTTTGAAGCTGTTATGTCCCCTTTTAGGCTTCTCTTTTCCAGACGAAACAAACAAAGTTTTTTCAGTCTTCCCTCATACATCTAGACCTTTAATCATTTTTGTTACTCTTCTCCAATTGTCCATATTTTTCCTGAAATGTGGCACCCAGAAATGGACACAATATTTCAGTTGATGCCTAATCAGCACAAAGTAGAATTTACAACAACACTCCTGCTAATACATCCCAGAATGATGTTTCCTTTTTTTGCAAAAGTATTGCACTGTCCACTCATTTAGCTAGTGGTCTACTATGACCCCTAGGTCCCTTTCTGAAGTACTCCTTCCAACTGGTTGTTTCTTCCTAAGTGGAGTACTTTGCATTTATCCTTATTGAAATTCATTCTATTTACCTCAGACAGGAGGAGTAATTTCAGACCCCCCTGCCACAACCACGCTCCTGACACAGCCACCAGCATTATGACTGGCTCTCCCTGCTGCCAGCCCAGCTGAGCATGTGGCTCCCCTTCTGCCAGCTCCCCATCCTCTGTCAGCCCTGCTGGCAGCCCACTGCCCTGCCAGCCCCACTAGAGTCTCCTGGCACACCAGCCACTCTGCCTCCAACCCAACCAGACTCCTGCAGCAGGCTCCTGGCTGCTAGCCCCTTTACAGCCAACCCGATTGGGCTCCCAGCCCCTGCAGGGCTCCAGCCACCAGCGTTCAAACAAAGTTCAAACAAAACCAAATGTCGAATAAATTAGGTGAGGTCTTCAGCTCCAACCTGGAGCTCGATAGTACTTGCCACTTTGTGCTCAAGAGTTTGTGTGGCAATGGGACAAGGTGAGGGGAAGAAGCCCCACCCGGTAATCCAGGGAACCTGTGTTCAGGGATCTAAGGATTGCTTCTTAAATCCCTTGCTGCTTCCTATCTCCTTCCTGCTTATTTTGCATCTGCCTGTCACCCAGCTATACTCACGAGCTCTCCCCATGGAAGCCTGATTCAAGGCAGATTTCTTCCAGTCTGTTTTTAGGGAATTTTCACAAGGTAGCAACCAGTCCCTCTTTCAGGCTAGGTATAAAAATGAAATGAGCCTCGCGGAACCCTTCATCCCTGCTACCATGCTCCTTACTGCTGCTTTCCTCTCTCAGTCCTTGCCTACATTCATACCTTTATACAAACTACCCAGTCCGGTTGTGTCCTTCATTACCCATCTCCCCTCCAAGTGCCACATAACTGGCTAACTAGGCTCTCTGGCTCCCCTTCACCCTGTCAGTGCTAGTGTGGTGTTTATATACTGTATCACAAATGGTTAAGAAGCTAACTGATCTAGCCCAATAATGTCATTTACAGTGGATTAAAGTGTTCTGCTAAATTGCTAACTTATATCATTTTCAGAGTATCCCTCTCTGCCTAGGTCTCTGTCCCCTGCTGGAGGCATCAGCACCAAAGAAAACTGACAAACAAGACTGTCCTACAGAGAACTACAAGGACCGGGAGAAAACACTGACCGTCAGGAACCAGCAGGCCAGTTAAGAATGCTTGCATGTTTTTTTTTCCTTGAGAGCGAAGTAGGGTGAAATTGAAACAGTGGAGGAGCGCCTCAGGCTTCACCCTAAGTATATGCATTGAGGGATATTTTCCCTCTTTGTTTAAAAATGCAGACAGCCTAACTGTGTGGTGCTACTTTGTGACTCCATTGTTTAGATATAAACTCCAAGGCTACCCTGCTTCAAGCAGGTGGCCCAATCCTGAAGACTACGACAGAGCATATATTCAACAATCATATATGAAGGGGGCACTACAGAGAAGCCTTTCTGTACCAAATCATCCCCTCAGAAAAACCAACAAAACAAAATACCCCTAATAACTGAGCAGAAAACAATTAAATGAAAACTCCGAAATAGGTATATTCTATATTTTAGTCATGGGAGAAAAGGTGAGTGTAAAAAGTCTTTTCTGTGAAATTAATACTTTTGCAGAAAAGCAAAAAAAGAGTAAAATGCTATCAAAATAGAATTGTATTTCCATTTATTTACTGTCCACAATTCAACTACCAAACAAATAACTTGCTTTTTTATAACAAAAAATTAGTCAAATCCAGAAAAGCCCCACACATTAATCTCATTGCCTGAGCTTTCAACAAGACACAAAATGGTAATAAACAGCACTTCATCATCAGTGATAATATTTTTGCTTTCTGTCCCTAGAGTCTCAATGGATTCTTTACAGTTTGAATAGAGTCCAATTTACTCCTTATCACTAAAAGTCAATACTCATTGAAGAAACTGAGGTATTGTCAACCCTGCTGGTCCACAGAGAGCAGACGGGTAATGCAATCCATTTTCCTAGCAATATTGCAATGTTTCTTCATGACCACAGATTCCATAGCTGATCTAGATGTAGAGCAACAACTACACATTTTACGCTTTGATGGTTAAGCCAGATAATTGTGTCAGAAGTAACAGAGTATAACACAATGATGCAGCCTTCATATTTGTGAATTGGGCACTCAGACACTAATTTTATAGTCTATTCTGGGTAACCACAATCACATACTAGGGTGTTGGGGTTTTTTCCAGTTTCTATTTCTGTAGCAAGTATCTCAATCTGCCAGATTTGTATGCATGTGGTTTAAGGAAAATTACAGTACCTCTGGCAATCATGATGCAACATGGAAACCTGTCACTGATTCTGGGGAATGTATTTTAGATTAAATCATTTGGGGAGTTATGGCATAAATCAATTAGCATGGGGGGGATTCAAGGCCAACTAGGATTCTTTATGTTCAAGTCACAGCTCTACTCTGGCTAATTCTGACATTTGTTTCTGGACTACCGCTGCTTTAAAACATACTTTTATTATCAAGATGCCAGTTACTTCACACCTTAATGACTATAACATTCATCATTTCTATCTGTCAAAGAATTTCACACCATGGTTCTCGCCATCACACTCTGGATCTTCTTCTCTGCTTTCAAGAGATTGCCTACCAGAACATGGCTTTTTTTTTCATTTTTATACATAGCCTGAAAGAGTTCAACTATTTAAATTGTAAATATGAACACTGCTTGTGGTGCATAAGAAACACTTCCAACACAAAAGATATTACAGAATTGATTAGGGTTGTAATACTATAGTTAATTATAGCATTCACCGATAAGCTTTTGCTTATCGGTTAATCAGTTAGATTGAATGCATTCCACCCGCCACCACCATCAGTACATTTTTTAACAGGCTGGCCAGCAGCCAGCTCAGTCATGGCTCGTGCCAGGTCCAGGACCTACCCCCGCTGCAATTCTGCACATAAAGTGAATTAGGAGCCAGGCGAGCAGGCAGCCAGGCTCAGTTCTGGCTCCTGTCAGGTCTGAGAGTTCAGCCTCCTCCCCCCGCCCCGGACTGTGGCTGCTGGTTTTTAAACTGGCTCCCCTCATGTACCAGCTCCTGCCTGGCACCCACGCTGCTGCCTCTGATACAGAAGCAGCAGCATGGAGTGACATGGGGCTCCTTGTAAGTAAGAACAGAGCGCAATGGCTGCTGGCCCCACTCATGGGGACTATAGAACAGTCGTGTAACTGATAAGAATTCATGAGGTTAATTGACTACTCAATTAACCAATATTTAACATCCTTAGAATTGATAATAAACCTACTCATCAATGTCAGTTCTTGGAAAGAAGTGTATCCTTGGCAACCAACTTTTCAGAGACTAATCAGTGGCTCATTACTCTTTGAGTATCAACCTGATAGATATTTTTCAGTAACACACAGAAAGGC
Source organism: Rafetus swinhoei (assembly GCA_019425775.1). Classification (NCBI taxonomy): domain Eukaryota; kingdom Metazoa; phylum Chordata; order Testudines; family Trionychidae; genus Rafetus; species Rafetus swinhoei. The sequence goes on from CM033449.1 coordinate 120,399,866, forward strand.
AGAATACGTATAAGACAAATTATGGTCGTTCAGAGACAACACCAGGAAACCCCAGATGAGTAAATCCTGCCTGTGAATTGGATAAAATTTGTCTGCATGTTGGAAGCAGTGAGCATAAGAGATTTTCTTGGTATAAGTATTCTGTGTGTTGCTAATAAATAGATATTTAGAACACAGATGTATAAGGGATTTTCACGGGGAAAGGGGTTGTACAGACCCATATCACCCAGAGCACCATTGGAAAGGGCAGGTACTTAAACTGACCAGATTTCTCCCTGGCCCATGTAGGAAAAGATAGGCCTGTTACATCGTGAGTCCTAGGGAAGGAAAAGGGCACGGCTGCTAAAATTGACCAGGTCACACCTGTTTAGTTAGTTAACCAGTAAAACATTAAGTTTGACTGTTTAACTGATCAAATGGGGAAAGGCAGCGAGGCTGCTCCAGCCTGGCTGGGATGGAGCAGCCCTCCGCCCGTGGCAAGCCATGGCCGAGGGGCTGCTCCCCGGATATTGGTTAACTCGTTACCTTTAATGGGTGTTGTTTTAACGAGTTAACAGGTAACGAGTTACCTGTTAACATGCCTGCTCAGTAAGATATAAGCAGGGTGTCCTGTATTGCGCAGATAAGAGTCTCAGGATCTTTTCGTCAGTATCATAGAATCATAGGGCTGGAAGAGACCTCAGGAGGTCATCAAGTCCTGCCCCCTGCCCAAGGCAGGACCAATCCCAACTAAATCAATCCAGCCAGGACTTTGTCAAGCCGAGACTTAAGGACAGTAAGGACTATGGACTATGCTTCTCCATGTGGGAACTAATGATACGGCCAAGAATGACCTTGAGCGGGTTACTGAGGATTACGTAGAGTTGGGAAGAAGGATCAAAGAATTCGGAGTGCTAGGGGTGTTCTCGTCCATCGTCCCTGTTGAAGGGAAGGGACTGCGTAGGGATCATCGAATTGAGGAAGTAAATGCGTGGTTACGCAGGTGGTGTCGGAGAGAGGGCTTTGGTTTCTTCGACCATGGGACTCTGTTCAGGGCACAAGGATTGTTAGGAAGAGATGGGATCCACCTAACAAAGAGAGGAAGGAGCATCTTCGTGGGCAGGCTTGCAAACCTAGTGAGGAGGGCTTTAAACTAGGTTCATTGAGGGACGGTGACCAAAACCCTGAGGGGAGTGGGGAAGTCGGATACCAGGAAGAAATGCAAAGAGGAACAAGCAACAAAGGAGGACCCCTGATTCAAATGGAGAGGGTAGGGTGATCAACTGATTATCTAAGGTGTTTGTACACCAATGCGAGAAGCCTGGGTAACAAACAGGAAGAATTGGAGGCCCTGACCCTGTCCAAGAACTACGATTTGATTGGGATAACAGAGACTTGGTGGCATGACTCGCATGACTGGAGCAATGTCATGGAGGGGTATAAACTGGTCAGGAAGAACAGGCAGGGAAGAAAAGGAGGAGGAGTTGCATTGTATGTAAGAGAGCAGTATGATTGCTCGGCGCTCCAGTATTTAGAGGGAGAAAAGCCTGTTGAGAGTCTATGGGTCAAGTTTAGAGGTTTAAGCAACAGCGGTGATGTTGTGGTTGGGAGTCTGCTACAGGCTGCTGAATCAGGATGAGGATGAGGTAGATGAGGCTTTCTTCGGACAACTGAGAGAAGTTTCCAAATCACAGGCCCTGGTTCTCATGCGGGACTTTAATCACCCTGACATCTGCTGGGAGACCAATACGGCAGTACACAGACAATCCAGGAAGTTTTTGGAGAATGTTGGGGATAACTTCTTGGTACAAGTGCTGAAGGATCCGACCAGGGGCCGTGCGCAGCTTGACCTGCTGCTCACAAACAGGGAGGAACTAATAGGGGAAGTAGAGGTGGGTGACAAACTGGGAAACAGTGATCATGAGATGGCAGATTTCAGGATCCTGACCAAAGGAAGAAAAGAGAGTAGTAAAATACACACCTTGGACTTCAGAAAAGCAGATTTCGACTCCTTCAGAGACATGATGGGCAGAATCCCCTGGAATGCTAAAATGAAGGGGAAAGGAGCCCAGGAGAGCTGGCAGCATTTTAAAGAAGCCTTAATGAAGGCACAGAAAGAAACCATTCCAATGCGTAGCAAGAGAAGCAAATATGGTAGGAGACCGGATTGGCTTACCGGGGAAATCCTTGATTAAATTAAGCACAAAAAGGGACCTTACAAAAAGTGGAAACTTGGACAGATGACTAGGGAGGAGTATACATGTATAGCTCGAGACTGCAGGGGAGTTATCAGGAAGGCAAAAGCGCAATTGGAATTGCGACTCACAAGGGACGTGAAGGATAACAAGAAAGGTTTCTACAGATGTTAGCAAGAAGAAGGTGATCAGAGAGGGTGTGGGGCCCCTACTGGATGAGGGTGGTAACCTAGTGACAGATGATGTGGGGAAAGCTGAAGTACTTAATGCTTTCTTTGCCTCTATCTTCACGGACAAGGTCAGCTCCCAGACTAATGCGCTAAGTGACGCAATATGGGACGAAGGTGGACAGCCCTTGGTGGGGAAAGAACAGGTTAGGAACTATTTAAAAAACCTAAACATACATAAATCCATGGGTCCGGATTTAACACATCCAAGGGTACTGATTGAGTTGGCAAATGTCATTGCAGAGCCTTTGGCCATTATCTTTGAAAAGTCGGGGAGATAGGGAGAGATCCCAGATGATTGGAAAAAGGCAAATGTAGTGCCCATCTTTAAGAAAGGGAAGAAGGACGATCAAGGGAACTATAGGCCGGTCAGTCTTACCTGAGTCCCTGGAAAAATTATGGAGGGGATCCTCAAGGAATCCATTTTGAAGCACTTGAAAGAGGAGAAGGTGATCAGGAATAGTCAGCATGGATTCATGAAGGGCAAGTCGTGCCTGACCAATCTGATTAGCTTCTATGATGAGGTAACTGGCTCTGTGGATATGGGAAAGGCAGTAGCAGCAAAAAGCAATGGTAATTGTTTTGCCATGAACTGAGATTGACTTATCTGAAGAATAAATGTAAGTTCGCTTTTGGTTATGCTCAGAAGCAGCTAGACTTTACAGTGTTTGATTCTGACAAAAGGACCATTTCAGACCATGAAATTCCTCAAGATGAGAAAGACATGAAAAAATAGCACCTGACACAATAGTAAAACTTTGTTGTCCAAAAAATTGAAAATTGTATGCAATTGTTTCAAATAAGTATGTGTATGTCTTAATTTGTTATAATGCTCATGATTACTTCTTTATCCCCCTGCTTTAGGACACACTTGGAAAGGATATGTTTTTTTCTCATGTTTTTGTTTTGCATTATTATTTAACTGCCTGCATATTCTAGATCTTTGCAGAAAGAAGCAAAAAAACCCCACTTGTTTAATTTAATATCTATATTGGTTCTTTTAGTAAGTGACAACTGATGATACCAGCATTAGTTAAATAACTGGTCTGATTTTCAGAGGTGTTAAGCACACAATCACTCCCAATGAAGATAATGGGATTTGCATAGGATCAGTGCACTGAAAATCAAATCAGTTAGTTAGGAATCTTACTTGCACCCACATTTGAAATGTTTGGTCAGGCTCTTAATATTTTAGTTTGTCTCCTCCCTTCAACACAAAAAACTAGAATATACTGCTTATTGAAACTAAGGATGTTAAATATCAAGTAATTTGCTAGTCGAGTAGTCGATGGAATTGATTAGCCGATAGGCACTTCCTCATTCCTGCTGGGGCTCTTGTACATTTCAAAGGAGGAATGCGGAACTCTGCATGCAGCTCAGGGCAGTGGGAAGTCCCGCTGACTCCAGACTGCACACGGCGTGCCAGCTTTCAAAAGTCCCCAGCGGGGGCTCTTGTGCATTTCAAAGCAGAAGCGCCCTCATAGACTCTGTGGTCAGTGGGGGACTCAGGATCCCCTGCTGACCCTAGGCTCCATGCTGCACTGCCACTTTTAAATGCCACACAGAACCCGGGATCAGCTGGGGACTCCCCAGCTGACCCCTGTCTCTGTGTGCTGTGCTGAAACCCTGGATCAGCTGGGAAGTCCCCAGCTGACCCTGATCACCACGCAAATGGCACGACGGCATTTCAAAGAGTCAGCACCACACAGCTGACCCCGGGCTTCATGAAGTGCTGCCCCTTTGAAATGCAATGGCAGTGTTTCAAAGGGACAGTGCTGCATAGAGCCCGGGGTCAACTCCGTGAGATGCTGCTTTGAAACACCGAGGCAGCGTTTGAAAGGGGCAGTGCCGCACAGCTGAGTCCTGGATCAGCTGTGCAGTGCTGCCGCTTTGAAGTACCTCCTCTTCCCCCCACTTTGCTGCCTATCTGATAGAGGCAGCAAGGGGAGGGGGGGGGTCAAATAGTCGACTCGACTATCCAATAAGAATTGACTAAGTCGACTAGTCCTTAACATCCTTAGTTGAAACAGCAAGTTCCAGAAACTCAAGTCCTCTTTTCCCTCAGAACAGGTACAGAAAATGTAATGGCAGGGAAATTTTCTCTACACCATCTGTAGGGGTCAATTGCGGAAGAACTCTGTACGTTTGAAGTATAGGGGTGGTGAGGCCTGCATTCCCCCCACCCTTCCTATTCCCCCACCTTCCCTACTACTGATGAGCCAGAAGTAAGCCTCTAGGAACATATGCCATTGTAGCAAGAACGAATTGTAGATAAGGGCGGGAACATAACAATCTTGTTTACCTAAATGTACTGATCATGTAAACAAAGTCAAAGGACAAGCAGTACAACTGAGCCATACTGTAACAAGCAATGAGTAACCCCCGGATATTTCCAAACTTCCACAAACAAGGTAGAGACACAGTACATAAAGCTGCACCAGAACACAGCAATTTGGACCTCACTGATGGGCTTTGGGTACCGGTGCCTCGGAAGCTGAGACAGTCTCCCACTTCATCCACAGCTGAAATGGGTTCCCCAGCTAGCAGAAGGGATGTAAGAAATGCTGCTTTTCCTATCATGTTGTTCTTTTAATTAAGGGGCACAGCTGATAGCTTTCAGAAAATAAACTGCTTGTGTTTGACAGATACCTGTGTAGCATGTCTTTGTACTTTGAGAACGCAGTGTCTGACCTGAGACTCACTGTTGCCAGCAACACCATCTTGCATGTTCTTTAAGCTTAGCCTAAAGGAAGTACCTCTATGGTGTGGAATCTCCATCTCTCTTGTAACTGAGTCTCTATACACATTCATTACTCAGCTTCTCTGCTGAAATGTGCATCAAGAATTCCAGGAAAACGTCAAATTGGTGGTGGTTTCATGATGTGGACTTCTGTCAGTTTGGATCTAGACTAAATGTACTCAGTTCATTTTACATAGGCCACTGAACAAAGAACAGGGATTTAGTTCATGCTTTGTTTGTTAAAATACTTACAAATGCTACATAAAATATTGTACTACTTACAAAATACTGTAGATATAATCATTTTTCTGTAAGATTCCAGTCACTCACTTCCATTCAATTTTACTCTAACACAACAATATCGTAAACATTTTTTAACATTTCCAATGGTCTTGTAATACCATTTCCACCAAATATGCAGTTTTAGAGCATCATTTAGAACCTGGAACATCATCTACTCTTCCACTAAAAAGCCCACAAGATTACTTCCCATGGTGTCTGGTAGTTCTTAAGAAGCCATGTAAGTTCACAAATTATTTATTTCACTGAGGGCTCAGGTTAGAATGAATCTGACATAGGAAAAGACTATCAGGTACAGCCCCGAATAAAATGGTGTTCAGAAGATATGAAAAACATTAGTTTCTAGTCTTTTCCAATTTTTGGAGAAACTCATTTAATCACATATCACATCTTACTGTAGGGAAAAGAAAGAGCCTGAGCATGGGCCTGGTGTAAGGCTTGAGGCCTGAACCAAAGTGAGCAAGAGTTATAGTCTATGCGTAACAGACAGGCCTGTCAAAAGCAGATGTTTATCTGCAAGTCAGTGTCCGGGACATAAACTCAGCTCTAGTACTGTTAGCACTGCTAAAACACTTGGAACATGTAAATACATATTCCAAGACAGTACAAAGACACCCCAACCTCGCACACAATAAAATGCTTTGACAAAATTGATGAATAGTGATATTTTATCTGAAACACCAGGAGTGAAAACACAATTGGTGGTGAATAGGAATGCTTTGTTTGAAATATTAGGAGGAAAGTACAAGAGAAGGTAACAAACATCTCGTTAATGCATAAGATGATACGTAAGGTGTGTATCACAGATTAATAGTCTCAATTTATAAATGTTGGAGTACCTCAGTTTAACTCTTTGTCTGGTCTATGGGGCAGTGGTGAATCCCATGCTACTGACTGATCCTTCTTATTGTCATGGGCACATATTCTTAGCCTAACTGTAGGCATCTGACACACGTAAGCTATTACTGTGCTTTGTTTACAATAAACCTGGCCTGGTACCTTCATAACTTATCTGATTCTGTGGTCTTTGGGGATTCTTTTGGTGTCTGCTGTTCTGGCTACCTGTGCAAAGCCAGTGTAACATACCAGGGGAGCACAAAAATGCAACTGAATGGTTATCATCATTGGACAAAGTGAAATACTTGTCAGGACACCACACTGGTGACCTCTGACTACCACACTTACAAAACAGTCCTTGCTTCCAAACCATACAGAAAGTTACATAAAAAGATTATAAGGCCTGAAACTGATTTACCATGAATTTAAACTCATTGCACTGCTCCATCTTAGTAACAGCCAACCTTTGTGCCAAGCGACTGTTGCTCCAGGTCTTGGCTCTTGTCCCTAGCTCAATTTACAACATGGCCTAACCTCAATTTGCCTGAGGCTTGGAGTAGTCAAGGATGTCCTCATCAGTTTGTGTAACAGTAGAACTCTTGACTTCAATACACTATGCCAATTTACACTAGGTAAGAATCTGGCCCTCACTCTTCTGTAACTGCAATATGCAGCATGACCTACAAACAGGCCAGCTCCTATTCCAACTCCTCCTTAAGTGTTTTTGAATATGTATTATATTTAGAAACAAGTGTTTTTATTCATATGTAGTTTGCAGGCTGCATCAAACTTAAGCAATTACAACGTTGTGTTATGCCAATTCTTGACCACTCTAGCCCCTTATCTGTACTTTTGGTACTATAGTCATTGATTTTTTTGTGTTCCCAATTTGTAATTTAAAAATATGGAATACAATCAAACTGAATTCTTTAATGTTCGAACTTCCAGGGGCAGCAATAGAAAATTTAATTTAGTGGAGGATTGTGAATAACACAAGTGATAAGATTAACCACTTTATATAATATTAAATAATTAGTTAAGCAGCTAATCATTACAATATCCACAGCATTTACACTCACATTCTAAGTTTAAAGATATTTTGGGGGATGATCAATCTTTGAATAAACAGAATGGATATAACCCTTTCTCTAACAGTATCTTGATGGTGGATGGGTGTACCTACCAAAGATCAGCATACTGATTTTTTTAAATCAATTATAGTAGCACCCCTATAAGAGGGCCAGCACTTGCCTCTCACATTCGCCCTTCACTCCGGTCGAGTGCATGTGCCTGAAGTCTTAGCTTGTGGTGCTACAGGTGGAAGAGAAAAAAAATGCTTCCAGGGTATATAGTCTTTACATTCTCCCAGGGCTGGTATGGAGCCATACCCCCAATGCTTCTGGGCTTTATCCATACTCAGTCCCCTTAGGCAGCCAGAAGCTCGTTCTTAGTTCCCCCAGTTTTTGGCAGCCTTCCCTGAGCTCAGCCCTGCCTGCACGGAGCTGTCTGTGGTCCTGCAGCTCTTCCCAGACAGCAAGAAACCAAGACTTCTCTCTTCTAGGTCTAGGCACAAATAACTGTCTCTGCTGTGCCTTTTTATATGGTTCCCCTGGCCCGATTGGTCACTTCTTCCACCCTTTTGATTGGCTGTTTTCTTGCAGTTATTCTAGGCTCCTTGAATGACTTCTCTTATACTCCTCTCTGGAACAGGACCCTCTGGGCTAAATCAGCTCCAGCACAGTCCCTCAATTAATTAGCATTACCTCCACCTTTTAAACCATAATTAAATATTTTCTACTTTCTCACTGTCTGTCTAACATTCAAGTCATCTTTCGTTAACATCTGCTTAAATGTCAGACCAATAACTATCAATACAGCATTTTCCAAAACATTAACATTTTGTCTGAAACACTTGTAAAAAGCAGCTAGGGCCAAAACATGCTTACAGTGTGACCTGCTGTTATAGCCTAACTTATCTTCACTTTGCCTCAGCATTGTCTTACATTACTTTACTAATATTTTACCAGGCATGATTTGACAACTGTCAAGTCTATTTTTAGGAAACAGATGTTTGGATCTATGTACATTTCAACACATTTTCACATAAACACAGTCAAGCATGATCTTTAGAGGCTACACTACTCAGCAGGTGCGTGTTATAGTTATCCTTGTGTGAGGGCTAGTTCTATATTCAAAACCAATGGGGTTCTGTCTCAGCTCAGCTGTGCTACTCCCCATTAAAAATTAATAACAAAAATTACTACATTTAATTAATAGGCACAGGAGGAGTTCCAAATTCACTGTTGAATTTCCACACAGCTTGTTCATCAAATTCAAAATAATTTAGCAACTACCTAATTAATTCCTAATTGACATCACTGGGCCATTACACCAACATTTTCATTTGGCTGTGTATCAACAGATATTGGCCTAAGGCCTATTAGACTTTCAAAAACTTGATAAAACCCATCTAATACAACTTTCACTTTCTAAAATAATGCAAACAAGTACGCTAAATTGTTCCTGTTACAAGGATTGCTAATTGAGAATTTGAATATCTTATTAAAAGAAGTTAGAGATCAGAGTCTACTATGACAGCTTTAATTTTCCCTTCAAAAATAAGTCTTTTATCCACATGAAAAGCAGAACCTATATTCTATCTTGCCCACAAGAATTTATAAAACTCATAATATTCCATTATTTTTTAAAGATCTGGCTATTCAAGTGAAATAAATGTCTGCAACTATGATACAATGTTACAGCCCAAAACACTACATTTCTGATCCTACTAATGTGCACACAATAAAAACTATGTATATCTAAAATGGGCATGTAGTAGGCTAACCCATGGGCCCTAATTATTTCACTGACATTTTACTTTCTCTTTTCATTATTTGCAGTATTAAATAACCATTAAACTTTAATGAAAAAATAGCATAAATATGTGGACAGAGTTGGCAATGGGGTTTGTTGCAGGGATAGGTTCTTGGGTAAGTATTTCTCACACTGCCCCACAGAAACACTTACTCAGCAACATATTCTTTCAACAACCCCATTGCCAACTCTGTCCACATATCTATACTAGTGACACCATCAAAAAACCTAGCCATATAAGCCACACCATGAGGAGCACATCCACTAACATGATATATGCCATTGAGTGCTAGCAATACTCCTCTGCCATGTATATTGGCCAAACCTGATAGTCTGTGCACCAAACAATAAATGGACACAAATCAGACATCAGGAAAGATAACACGCATAAACCTGTGGGGGAACATTTTAGCCTCCATGGACATTCAATAACAGATTTAAAAGTAGCCATCCTTCTGCAAAAGCCTGATTCCAAAAGGAAGACAGATGAACTGGAGTTCATTTTCAAATTCAATATAATCTATTTAGGACTGATTAGGGATCTTAACTTGTTAAAACACTACAAAGGCAATTTCCCCTCTATTGATATTCACATCTCCCATATCAAGTGCTGTGAATGAGATATATCCACTCTGACTTGATTAACCTCATTAACACCATTCGTACACTTGACAAGTCACTTCTTTTGTTAGTCTTATGTATACCCTGCCTCTGTAATTTCCACTCCAACTCATCTGATAAAGTGAATTTTACCCATGAAAGCTTATGACCTATTAAATCTATTAGTCTCTAGGGGTGCATCTACATGCAGTTACATCTCTGTATTAATCATTTTCATATCAGTAGAATAGCCCCTAAAAATGAGTAGTGTAAAGAGAATGTCTCTGTTGAATGAATGAGGTGTGAATGGATAAGGCAAGAAAGACAAGCACCTCAGGGCAGTTGCACTAGTTGGAGAGGGGATGGAAGCCAGATCAAGAACAATGAGACTTGCTAAGTGGGCTCACTGAAAGAAGATTGGACATATGGCACCTTGGGAGTCAGCAGCAAGTGCCTGCTTTTGGAAGTGCCCTCTTTGAAGGTGAACGTGGCAGCATTGAGACAAACCCAGAAGAAGGCGCCACAGATGACTAACTGCATATGCATATGATGACTCTCACATATTTTGCAAATGCATAATATGACAGATTTGCATGAGAGGGGAGCTATTATAAATCAAAGGTGTCTTACAGGAGGACCCCGGGTTTCATCTTGTCAACACGGGAGCATCTATCCAGATCAGCAGAAGCCCGGCTCCACCATCTAACTCACTTGGCCAGTGCAGTTAGGGGGAGAAACTATTGGTACCAACAAGATGGAGTGTACTTGTGTGTGTGAGAGAGACTGTGTGAATGTAATATAGCATATGCATATGATAAGTGTTGATTGCTATATGTATTATCAATAAATGTGGTGTTTTGCCTTAGCCCCATGAAAAGATCCCATGAAGTACTTTAAATACAACATACACAGTATCAAAACTCGAAATAAGATATGCAATTTGAACTACGCAAATTGCATATCTTATTTCAATGCTATTTCAAAATAGCTTATTTAATCATTTGGCACTGTCTACACGGTGCCAAATTTTGAAATAAAGTGCTATTCTGAAACGTCCCTTATTCCTTGTAGAATGAGGTTTCAGGGACATTGGAATAGTGACCCCAAAATAATGGGCTTGCTGTGAAGATGCAGGATAGCTATTTCAGGATACTTGCAGTGTAGATGTACCCTAATGTGCCACAGGGCTCCCCATTGTTTTTGCCTTAAGTATGCTGATTTTGTCTTCTAGAGCTTATCATGCACCTCACTGTGCCTAACTTATTAAGGATATATGCACTACTGGCTCATAATTCTCATCACACTATACCAGTCAGATCAGTGATCCACCAAGGTTGGTCTTCTACTATCAGTTACCACTCTATTTAGCACTTCCTAACTGTCACATGAAAGTCATATGTGGGTCCTGCAGCTTAGCAGGCCTAGGATGGAAGTTTCCATCCCTGATGTACCCAGCTTAGCATAGTGTGGGACGCTGCAAGCCCAAACAGCAGCTGAGCTTTATCAGCTTTAAGCCGTGCCTTGAGCTAGGAAACTACTGAGCAGTAAACAAGTTACTGAGCTCGGTCTCAATTCATGAAAGTGATAAGAATGGCATTGAGCCAAGTACATGCACACCCGATAAACAACTGTAGTATAACTAGTGTAAGGAATCTCGTGTCCAGTGAGTCTCAATGGGGACCTACACCTCGAAGGGTGTCCTGACTCCCCCTAGATGGAGCAACATCCACTGTGGCTGGGTGCAAGGTGACCGAAACGGGACTTCCCGCAGACCTAAACGGGCGTAAACATTTCCAAGTGCCTATTACTCTTATGTGCATTGCTCTGCCTATGCTGATTATTGTATTACTTTGCAGTAGTTGTGTAACCATCTGACAATATTAAGCCTGTAATAGTAACTACGTAGTGAGATTAATAAAAGCAACTATCTATCCTGAATGGACTCTGTCTTGAAGCGAATCCACAACCCTGTTGGGCCCTGGCTCAGTAGCAACTTGTCAATAACGGTGAAGCACACTTTTCCCTTTATTCTACTAGCTAACTAACATCACCAGTGCTAAATATTATTTCTACTTTTACTACATGTGGGGAGAAGACAGTAGGGATGTTAGCAAGTGGTCAACTGGGGTATCGACTATTTGCTTTCCCCCCCACTTGCTGTCCAAGGGGGGGAGGGACAGGAGCCAGTGCTGGGAGGAGCTAGCTTAAAAGCTGGTTCCCCCAGCACTGTTTCCGTGATGCTACCTGCTCTCCGCCTCCTGCTGCCTCTATCAGAGGGAGCGGGAGGGGGTGGGAAACAGGAGTGGCTGCTGTGAAGCTGCCTCTGCCTGTGGGATGAGGCTTGCCACAGGCAAAGGCTGCTCCAGCAGCAGTCCCTTTCCACAGCAGCCCCAGCAGCAGTCCCAGCAGGAAGCTGCCCCCAGCCCACAGACAGGAGCTGCTGCCACCAAGCAGCCCCTGTTTGTGGTGGCCTGAGCTGACCGCGCACAGGAGCTTCTCCGGCAGCAGTCCCTGGCTGTGGCAAGCCCTGGCCACCGTGAACAGGGGCTGCTCTTAGAGAAGCTTCTGTTCTCGGTGGACAGGACTGGCCACCATGAACAGGGGCTGCTGGACTCAGTGAGAACTGGGACCGAGTAGTCCCAGCTTGTGCTGGTCTGCGATGCTGAGCCTCTGCATTTTAAATGTTGTAAGAGAGCTTGATAGCTCTTACTACATTTAAAATGTAGAGCTGCAGCATGGGTGGCTCCCGGAGCCGGCAGGAGCAGCAACTGCTCAGTCCTGGCTTTAGCAAGTTCCTGGAGCATCCCGTGCTACAGCTCTTCAGACAGGTCTTTATGAACTAAACATGTAGTCGATACAAATATCATAGATGCTCCATCTCAGCATATAAAAGTTATTTTAGTGAGTTAACTAGAGGTTATTCAATTCTTCAAAAGTTTTTATTTAGAACAGGGCTACTCAACACTCAGCCCGTTTGTTTGTGGCCCACAGTGCGGTTTGGGTTTACGCAGGGCTCAACACGCGACAGCGGGTGGGAGCCAAAACAAAAAAGTAGTCAATATAATGGTCTTCTGTTGATATGCATTTTAACAGTTAAAATTCGTGGACTGTCATTGCTCATTAAAAGTGCTGTCATATGGGAGGGAAATCGAGTAAATATTGCATTTTATTAATATAAGCAGAACTGATTTAAATGGGACCTGTGTGTTGTGTAGTCTTGCCTTATACTTTGTATTCATGTCCATCCGTGTGAAAGAATCTATTTGCATATATTTGTATATATATTTGCATGTACATGCAACCAGACTTAAGTTGCATGCAGCCCTTGGCATCTGCTGTGAGTATCACTGTGGCCCCCAGGGCTTCCAAAGTTGAGTAGCCCTGATTTAGAATATCAGATAAAAGGGACAGATTCTCAGCTAGTATAAAACACCACTGTTTTGCTCATTTAATCCAACTACACCAATTTACCCCAACTGAAGATCTAACCAAAACGATCAAACTGGGTTGCTTAAAGGCAGATGCTTATCTCCCATATTTAGGTTCCAAAAAAAGGAGTGTGACTTAGAGATGCTGAGTACCTGCTGCTTCAACTTAAATTTAGCTACCCAAATTCATTTCTACTTAAGTACCGAAGTCTGAACATTTTGGTATTCGTTTTCGAAAGGTTCCATTTTATACTATTCAACAGTTTTCAGACCTCTATATTAGACCATGAATTGCTTCCAGATTTAAATATTTCTGAAACTGCTCTCTGATAGTTTTAAATGAGTCCATTCCATACGCTTATTTAAAATTACAAAGCTTCTCCCCCTTTTTTGTCTTTTAAGCGGGATTTTCATTGCATAATTAATCAACATTCCCAGTTGAAATCCTGCAATTTTGAAATACTATACAATTATTAGGTCACTTCAATTTTTCATAAGCAGCTGAGTTTAGAAGCGATCATGATTCCACTGTGTAGGAAAGACAGAAAGTATGGCAAGAGACCATGCTGGCTTAACTATGAGATCTTACATGATCTAAAAGTCAAAAAGGAGTCATATAAAGAGTGGAAACTAGACCAAATTACAAAGGATTAATATAAGCAAATAACACAAGTAAGTAGGGGCAAGATTAGAAAGGTGAAGGCACAAACTGAGTTCAATCTAGCTAGAGACATAAAGGGTAACAAGAAAATATTATAGAAATATATGAGAAGCAAGAGGAAGACCAAGAACAGAGTAGGCCCATCTTAGTGAAGAGTCAAAAACAATTACAGGGAACTTGTAAATGGCAGAGGTGGTTAACAACTTCTTTGTTTCGGTTTTTGTCAAGAAAATTGATGCTGACTGGATGCCTAACGTAGTGAATGCTAGTGGAAATGGGGTAGATTTAGAAGTTAAAATAAAAAAAAACACAAGTTAAAAATGACTTAGAAAAGTTACATGTCTTCAAGTCACCAGGGCCCGATGAAATGCATCCTAGAATACTCAAGGAGCTGACAGAGGAGGTATCTAAACTATTAGCTATCACCTTTGAAAAATCATGGAAGTAGGCAGAGATTCCAGAAGACTGGAAAAGGGCAGATATAGAAAGGGAAATAAGAACAACCCAAGAAACTACAGACCAGTCAGTTTAAATTCTGTGCCAGGAAAGATAATGGAGCAAGTAATTAAGGAATCCATCTGCAAACATCTGGAAGAAAATAAGGTGAGAGGTAACAGCCAGCATGGATCTGTAAAGAACAAATCATGTCAAACCAATCTGATAGCTTTCTTTGATAGGATATCAAGCCTTGTGGATAAGGGAGAAGAGGTGGATGTGGTATACCTAGACTTTAGCATTTGATACGGTCTTGCATGACCTTCTTATCAATAAACTAGGGAAATACAACCTAGATGGGGCTACTATAAGATGGGTGGCATAACTGGCTGGATAACCATTCAAAGAGAGTAGTTATTAATGGTTCACAATCATGCTGGAAGGGCATAACAATTGGGGTTCTGCAGGAGTCTCTTCTGGGACCAGTTCTGTTCAATATCTTCATCTTCGATTTAGATATCTGCATAAAGAGTATGATTAAAAGTTTGCAGATGATACCAAGCTGGGAGAGGTTGCAAGTTCCTTGGAGGATATAGTCATAATTCAAAATGATCTGAACAAACTGGAGAAATAGTCTGAGGTAAATAAGATGAAATTTAATAAGAACAAACGCAAAGTACTACATTTAGGAAGGAACAATCAGTTTCACACATACAGAATGGGAAGTGACTGTCTAGGAAGGAGTCCTGCAGAAAGGGATCGAGGGGTCATAGTGGACCACAAGCTAAATATGAGTCAACAATGTAACACTGTTGCAAAAAAAGCAAACATGATTCTGTGCTGTATTAACAGGAGTGTTGTGAGCAAGATATGACAAGTCATTCTTCCTCTCTACTTCGTGCTGATTAGGTCTCAGTTGGAGTATTGTGTCCAATTCTGGGCATCACATTTCAAGAAACGTGGAAAAATTGGAGAAGGTCCAGAGAAGAGCAACAAAAATGAAAAAAGGCCTAAAAAACATGAGCTATGAGGGAAGACTGAAAGAACTGGGCTTTAGTTTAGAAAAGAGAAGACTAAGACAGGACATGATAGCAATTTTCAAGTATCTAAAAGGGTGTAACAAGGAGAAGGGAGAAAAATTCTTCTCCTTGGATTCTGATGATAGAACAAGAAGCAATGGGCTTAAACTGCAGCAAGGGAGGTTTAGGTTGGACATTAGGAAAAACTTCCTAACTGTCAGGGTGATTAAACACTGGAATAAATTGCCTAGGGAGGTTGTGGAATCTCCATCACTAGAGATATTTAAGAGCAGGTTGGATAGACATCTATCAGGGATGACGTAGATTGTGCTTGGTCCTGCCATGAGAGCAGGGACCGGACTTAATAATCTTTCGAGGTCCCTTCCAGTTTTAGTATTCTATGATTCTTGTCATGTGCAATGTATACAAATAATTTAGAGTCAGGACAGAGCTTTACATTTTTTTATAAGAACTTTGGATTGCAAATGTTTCTGGGCATGCTATTAAAAATGATTGGGGTACTTTATTTTTTAAAAGGGCTTTTATCTTCTATGTTTCATAAACAAGGATACTAGAGCTACTACACAGAAGAACAATGTCATTACTATGAAATTGGTTTTTTTAATGGAGGCCATATGATAATCAAGGGGGTACTTTTATTGCTCTGAATATACTTTTGCACTACCTGACTGTCTGAAAACAAGTTTACATAATCTTCCCATAAAGTAGATGTATGGATGGTAGCCCTTTTAACACAGTGGGCTTGATCCACTTTTCTTTTGGGTGATTTGCTTCACTGTGAATTATGGAAGACAAGCTTGTGCACTTATTTATATGTGTGTGTAGCCTGATTTTCAAAGCTAAGTATTCATTTGCACCACATATCTCGTGCAGAATCAAGCCCTGAAGTTACCTGAGCTATAAACATTAAGTTACGCTTGAATAGTACAATAAGGCCTTAGTACCTGAGTAGGATCATAACAGAATCACTTGGGAGTAAGGAACTGCAAGCACAATACCTTTTCCAGGATCTTGGTCCTAGAATCCAAATTTGGCATTAACACTGCTACTAAGAAATGCATATTGGAATACTGGAGCCACAGAAGCTTTGCAATTTGTTTGTTTTTTCTTAAAACAGTCATTCTCGCCTGGCAATCAGACATATAACCCATTCTGACTATTCTTATTGTAAAAAAATATTCTATCGAGCGCTACACAATAATTCGTCTTAAAACATTCTGTTGTCCTCAGTAAGACACACCCATATTAGAAATCAGTTATATGCTATGGCTGCACTTTGGTTCCTACGATATGGAGGAAAAATACCAAAAATACCAAGTGTGTACTCATTAGTGGGGGTGTAACAGGATTGGGCCAACTACTGAGCACTTCCTGGGGGCCAGAAGCGTCTCTGAGGCACACTGAATCTGTTTTCCTTCTCCAGGACCCCTTAACAACTGCCCATAAGCTTCTCTCTGGGTAACACCACCCCTTCTCAGTCCCAGTTTAATATCAGAAATATCTCTTAGATGGGTAGTGGTGTTAGTCTGTACATTTAAAAAAGAGTAGTCCTGCGGCACCTATATATAAAGTCTGGTATCGTCTCTCACACCTGGAGCTCTCCCCCCCACCTCCCTCTGTCCATCTTCCCTGTCCTTTCTAACTCAAGCCAAGCTTTCTAGTCCCCCCGTGCTTTTAGGCCCAAACTCCATCCAGGTTTCCCAACTGTCACTTGCTGTCTGAGCTCCTCTCATCTCCAACACCATTAGTCTCCCAATCTTCCCTAAAAGAGCCCTTCACACTGTCTGCAGTCTCTCTGCAATTTTATGGCAGCCTCCTGCTGCTCACAACAGAACTATCATCTTGATTTCTGACCCACAAATGACGCAGTGACCAGGAGTGGCTAGCTATAGTCTTTCTGTCATTTAGGGGTGAGTCACTTTGTAACAGAGGTCCATCCCAAGAGCAACTTTTAGATTAGACAGACAGCATTACAGTGCAGGGAAATGATCACAAAAAAGTTTAGTTTTCTTTTTAAATAATATCTTCATTCAAATCATCCATGACTCATTGTAGTGCATACTCTATACTTTTGATGAAATATAATTGAATAAAAAGTTGCACTTGCAAAATAATAAGGCACATTAATCAAATTCTCACTGTGGTACTACACAGCTAATGAATCAAACACAGTCTCTACATCTGGATTCTAACGTTTTGGATGACTCTAAGAAGACATTTAAAAATTACAATTACATGGGGCTTATTTTAAATATCAACTAATTTATGTTTAGTAAATTGCAAATAATAACACTACTAACTTGTCATGCCTCTTATTTTGTAACTATTAATTTGAGTAGAACTCAGGAACCACTCAACAGAAGTTCTGGAATTCCCTCAGCAGACCAATGTGGCTCCAAGCGTCAAACCTCACAGCAGTCAAAGTCAGACTAGCAGCTGTTTTTTTCTTTTATCATTTCAGCAATTTTTTTTTTAGGATCAGAGTTTGCCTTTTCAGAATTTCAACTAATGTTGACAATAACTTGATAATTCCACAAGAAGTGAATTGTCTGGTTACTATCATTTTAGGTTGCTTTAATGTACAGGAATTTAATCCAGTGAATTCCATGAAGGAATAAAAGCATAACTGTTCTGATTTCTTGATGTGTTAAAGGTCAGGCTTGTCATTTTAACATTTACAGGAAAGTAGACAGGCCACTCTTCAGTTAACACCTATTCAGAGAATTATCTTCAATGTAACAACAAGTTTGTAGCATTATTAATTTGCTGTACAGATAAGACTCTGTTCTTGTTTACCCAATTCAGCTCACCCTCCCTTCACTCACTAAGACATGGATTGTTGATACTGCCACTCCATGTGCATGTTTTTTGGGTAACCTTACTACTGAGACAGCTACTCAGTCTTTTCCCCAAATGCAGTCGTGCAAACAGCATGTTAAGTTTCTTACATGCAAATATTATGCAACTGCAGTGCAGGGAAAAGTAGCCATGTGAACACACTTCAATCAATGTTATTGTTACTAGGTCAGATAGAACTACAAAAGCATAGCTCTACTTTTTGCAAAGACTAGATATCAAATGCATTATGGGACTGATCCAAAGCCCTTGGAAGTCAATGGGACTGTTAACTGACTTCAATCAGGGCTGAATTAAACTTTGAGGACCAGATTGTCAAAGGTATTTAAGCAATGCTGAACTCAAAATTACAATATAACTAATTTAGGAATCTAAGTCTCATTTTAAAAGGATTTAGGCACTTCAGAAGGTTTAGTCTTTAGTGCCTAAATCACTTTTGAAAATGAGACATGGGCTCCTCAGTCAGGCAATGCTTAGCGCACCATCTCCTAAATACCTTTACAAATCTGGACCTAAATGACTTAATTTCAAAGCTCACTGAATGCTGAATTCTGCATTCTGTGAGGTGCCAGTACATATCAAGATCTCATTTATTCCTGTTACAACATAGCTCTGAAAACAATCTGAGTTGACTCTAGTTACAAGTATTAGTGTTTGTTATTTGCTTGGCATCAACAGCTCTAGTCATTTGGAATGAATTCAGATTGTACAGTATTTAACTACAAGTAAAAGAGAAAATCAACTTGTACATAATAAGAACCAGAAGCGAGAGAAGTTCATATTCTTTGTACCAATATTAATAAACATTAACTGAAAAAAGTGTGACAAAGCGTTAAGCTCCATACTAAGACATATTCTAACACACATAAAATGGGCTTTCTTGTATCCTTGATGGCCTTTTGGTGGCTGTGCAGTAGGTACTAGTCATCTGGAAAACCAAATGAATCTGTCCTTGATGCTGTGCAATTTGGATTCTTCTGCATCTGTAAAAATTGCCTTAGTGTGATAATTGGCCATATGAAGTGATCCATAGTAAAAAGGTTTGATCTCCAAGTAATGACAGCCTCTCAAATTATGTTAAGCAAAGAATCAGCAACTGAAGCATAAAGAACATGATATCCTGCACGCCAGTTGCCAGAGGCAATTAGAACTATTGAGCTGCTAAATACATAATCCTCTCTCCCCCACAAAAATTAATTTTTATTACTTCTAAGTGCACTTAATTTTTTCTTGTATGTTACATTACATAAATAATATTCAGCTTGTAAATAGGCAATAGTTGTATAACTTACCAGAATGATGGTGATGCTGCTCTTCTAGGAATTCCAAGTCAAGCATAAGGTCATCTTCATCCAGCTCACAGGAACCCAAGTTATTCAGTACATCCTGTACATGATAGAAAAACAAGCGCTTAGAAAAATCAGTCACCAACACTGGATCAAGGTATTTGGCGCTATCAGACCTAGGTGATATATTAATGGCTAGGTTCAAATATTAACATCAAGAAAGCTCTTTGAATTAATAGTCTCTGCAGTACTGTGTACAGCTTTACTTTTAAGTAATAGCAATGGTGAAACAGAGAAATGAAGGATACTGCAGCGTGACAGTGTCTTATGGTAGCTTTTTCCCCTTTTCTGATTAGGCATTCTTACAGCCATGGATAACCATTTTAAGACCTCCTCTCCAAGATGAGTCCTTCCACATGCACTTAACTCGTCCTATTACCATCAACAGGACTACTTGGGGAGAATGGTGCTACTCAGCATGAGTAAAGGCATCAGAATCTGGCACACAAACTGGATAAACACAAGCAGCCAAATTCTGCTCTCATTTAAATTCAGAGGGTCAGATTATCACACCTGTGTTCATGTACCCTACTCCACAGTTATCTACATGAAATTAACAATGCTATGCCTGGAGTAAAAATATTTTAAAAGGCCCCGCTTTAGCAGGATAAAAATTGGTTCTAGGATTGCTCTGGGCTACAGAAAAATTAAACAAAGTAAAAAAATATTTTCCACTTCCTCCTGGCATTCTTCTTACAGGATCATGAATACTTATCTCTAAATAAAAAACGTGAATACTGCTATCTGTAAAATTTTGATTTTGTTTTATATCATCTTCTCACAGGCATATATTTGTAAGTCTCTGCAAGACTAAAGGTGAAGAATAAAAACCCAAAGTAACAGTAGTTTTACATTTTTAAAATCTAAAATTGTTAGTATTTGTTTCATCATAATTTAAAAGTGAAACTGCTTATACATGATTCATGGCAAATCAACACTTATATAAGGTATAAGTATTGGGAAACTTGAGATAAAGAAGAAATTCAGAAAGAACCAATCCACTCAACCTGGTAAATATTTTTGTGGATGAGCAAGGACCAGCTGAGAATGTCACAACCTGGGATGTTGTTATTTCATTTCTCTTCGTTATGGTTTTCTTTCAAGATTTTTCAAATTGTTTTGTTTGTATATTTTCGCTACAACTAGAGACTCAGGGTGACACACATTGTGAGATATTATGTTTGGAAGTCATAAAGATGAAAACCAAATTCAGGAAGTAAAAAGTAATCTTTTGGCATCATGCTTCTGCCTCCAATTCTAATCTCACTGTGATTCAACTAAGAACAAGTTTCTCAGAAGATAAGACTCTGGATCAAATCCTGAAGGGTCATCCACGCCTATGTAAATCCTAAATGTGCTGCATGGAAGGCCACTGAAATATCTCTCCTCCATTTATAAAAAAGACACAGTGAACATGCTGGTGGCCAAGACAATAGATAGCTAGACAATTCACATTCACTTAGGTGGACTGATGGAGGGGAGCAATTTGCAGTGCCTGATATTCTACAATTCCCATCCCCAATATCATTCAACTGCGGGATACTAAAGAGGCAAATTGTTTAAATTAGCCATTTCTCTAACAGAATAACAAAAACTATGCTTAAAAACACAGTGAATAATCTTGTATTTTGTTTCATTATTTACAACAAGAGTGGGGAACTTTTTTTCGGGTCGGGGACCACTGACCCACAGAAAAATCAGTTGGCAGCCACATACAAATGAGAAGTTTAAAAAAACCCACAACCCTCACCTTGCCCCAAATGAGAAGGAGAAAAAACCCTGAAAGATGTGCCCCCGCAACTGAGAAACAGGAAAAATAAAGACACTCCCCTTGAGCTCCAGCTCAATGCTTACTCTGTGGCCTAGATTAATTCTTTTGAGGGCCCGGCGCTAATGGATTTTGTGGGGACCCCAGGCTCTGGGGTGGGACCAAAAATGAGGGGTTCAGCATGCAGGACTGCCAGAAAGTGGGTGGGAGGTAGAGACGTGGGGTCTAGGCAGGAGGTAGAGTGCAAGAGCAGATTGGGAATGAGGGTGCTGAGTCTGGGTGAGAGGTAGGATGTAGGAGTGGCTGGGGGCAGGGTCTGAATGGGAGGGAGGGTACAGAAGTGGTCTGGGGGTAGAAGTGGTTTCTGGGAGGGAGAGTGGTTGCAGGAATGGGCTGAGGTGTGGGGTCTGGACAGGAGGGGAGTGCAGGAGCGAGGTGGAGATGCGGGGTCTGGGTTAGAAGGGGGTGCAGGAAGTAGTGTGGGAGGGTGAGATGTGCCCACCTAGCACAGCTTCTGGGGAGGACACAGGAAGTTCTGCACAGCTCTGCATGCTGCAAGGAAGCACTTCCTCCTTCTGCTCCCATTAGCTGAGATTCCAGGCCCATGGGAGCAGCAAGGGCAGAACCTGCAGGAAGCGCTTCTCTGCAGCACGCAGATCTGCTTTCTCCCTCATGCCAGGCAGAGCCCATGAACTGGATGCAGCCCATGTCTGCAGTGAAGAGCCGGCAATGGGGCTCCAGCCACCGCACCTCCCATGTGGCTGGGGTGATCTTGCATAAAAACTCAACTCCATACATTTTTACGTTCAGAAGGATTAGAATTTAAAGTTATACCATTCAGTTACATATTTTTATTTTTACAGTTAATACATTCTTGTAAATGAAGACAACCTATATACATTCTCACAAGAAGTGCCACACTAGTGAATCTACAAGACAATATAATATTCCCAACTCTGCAGTTCTTTTTTAGCCCATGCTCAGACAAAACTCTATTGAAGTCAATAGCAGCTGTGCTAATCTCTGCAATGCTTGGTCCAATGCATTTGCAATATGGGCCCAACTCAAATCCCACTGAAGTCAGTGAATCAACTCCTACTGACTTCAGTAAGCTTTAGCTCTGGCCCTATTTTCCTTAAGAATGTCATATTCATAAGGTTAAATGTCATACAATAGATATTAATGTACTATAATATAAACAGAACAAAATAAATACACAGAAATATATACACAGAGATGACTGGCTAAGGCACTTGATTACTTTCAAGGCAAATTATCAGAGACTAATATCTCTTCTAGTGAGAGAAACATGCTTTTGAGCTCAGACACAGCTCTTCTTCAGGTCCCAGAAATATGCTCAGTATGTCACAGCCAATAACAAGGGAGAACAGATTGTTTAGCATAAGTAGTTAACACGTAATTCAAGGAATCATTCAAGGTAAAGTGACTCATTAACACCACTCCAGTCATAATGAGGACAGAGGGAAAAAGTTGGGAGTAAGGAAGGTAATAGGTTATAGATTGTTGTAATAAAACCATAAATCCAGTGTCTCTATTCAGTCCCTGATTTTTAATGTCTAGTAAAGTTATGAATTTAAGTCTTTTGAAGATATACAGGGTTTTTTTTCCTGCAGATTAGAACAGAGGTCAACTATAAAGTAATCATTCTGAGGCAAGTGTTCATCCACAGGTGACATGGGGTTTTTGTCTTATCATTATTCAGTGTATCTTAATTCAAGAACATAGTGATTGCTTGTTTCACACAGTTGTTATTGTGGCATTTAGTGCACTAAAAAGGTATACTACAAATTGTGATAGGCACATGTAGTGTGTGTGTGTCGGGGGGAAGTTGATCATTGTAGCTGTGGAAATATATCTACAGGTTTTGCATTAGTTGTTCTGGCAGGGTCTGGAGATGATTTGAATTTGTGTGTCCTGGTCTCTTGGGAACTTGCTTCTTATGATGAGCTTGAAGAGACTGGGGGTCTGTTTGAAGGCCAGAAGAGCAGGTTCAGGAATGATTTCTTTCAGAACGGGTCCCCATCAAATACAGGTTATAATTGATGATATCCCAGACAGTTCTACTGGGGAGGGTGTAGGTGACAACTAAGGGTGTATAATTTAGTTTGATCTCTGTACTGAAGTAGATTCTCTTGGGGTATTTGAGTGGCCTATTCCATGATGTGATCTACATCTCTGGTGGATCACCCTTGTTTGGTGAAGGCAGTTTTCAGTTTGTTAAGGTGTGCATGCGTTGGGCTTTCTCCTCAGAGCATATTCTGTGGCATCTGAGTGCATGGCTATAAATAACAGATTTTGTGGTGTGTTTGGGGTGGGCACTTGATCTGTGAAGACAGTTGTGATGATCCATGGATTTCTCGTATATAGCAATCTATAAGGTTTCATTGTGTAAGTTGTCTGTGGTGTCCAGGGAGTTGATACTAGTGTGGGAGTGATGTAAAAAAATAGAAAGGTGGTGTTAGCTGAAATTGTGATAGAAATCTCTAAGGGAGTTAAGGTCATCTGTCCAGAAGATAAAAATACCATCATTGTAGCTCAGGTGTATCTACAATTGATTTTGCCCAGAAATAATTCTTCAAGGTGGGCCATGAAGAGGCTGGCACAATGGTGATCCATCCTAATACTCATGCTTGTTCCCAACATTTTTTGTTGCACATAAAATTGTTGTGGGTTAGGATGAAGTAGATGAGTTTCGCAATATGTTTGGAGTGGGTATCTGAGGCCTGTCCGTGATCCTGTGAATATTTGAGGCAGGTAGCCTGTGAAGGATGCTGGTGAATAGGG
This sequence comes from Rafetus swinhoei, assembly GCA_019425775.1. Lineage (NCBI taxonomy): Eukaryota > Metazoa > Chordata > Testudines > Trionychidae > Rafetus > Rafetus swinhoei. The sequence goes on from CM033449.1 coordinate 120,423,957, forward strand.
AGGTGACATTCACAGTGACCTGGATGGTGTTCTGAGGGAGAATGATAATACTGCAGAGTTTCTGGAGAAAGTCTATTGCGTTCTGGAAGAAGCTGTCCCTTTGTGTGGTGAGTGGTTTGAAGATAGTTTCTAGGAGTCTGAATAGTCCTTCAGTAAGAGTGCTGTGGCCAGATCTGATGGGTCTCCCAAAATGATTTTATTGTTTTGTCACTTCTAATCATTTCACATTACTCTTTTTCCACATATCGCTCCTCTAATTCTTACCACAAAACTTAAGAGCCTTATATGCAAATCAGTCCTTCAAACTCGATGGCTATGTCTACACTGCAGGCTTCTTGCGTAAAACGTCTTGCGCAAGAGCACATCCACACTGCCATGTGCTTTTGCGCAAGAGCATCCATGACAGTGTGGATGCTCTCTTGCACAAGAAAGCTCTGATGGCCATTTTAGCCATAGTGGTTTCTTGTGCAAGAAACCCCTGTTGCCCGTCCACACTGTTTTCTTGCACAAGAGCTCTTGCGCAAGAGGGCTTATTCCTCGTGGGGAGAGGAATAACTCTTGCAGAAGCCCTCTTTTCTGATGCTTTACTGTAAATTTACTTGTGCAAGAACACACGTGCAGTGTAGACAGCTATTCTTATGCAAAAAGCCTGCAGTGTAGATGTAGCCAATTAGGCATTATTTTCCAGAAACATTGTACCTGTGGTACAAAGACTTTTGCCTCCCTCTTCCTATACTGGTCCTCTTCAGTAACCACAATTCCCAGCCTACTTGATTGGCTGAGATAAAACCCAATTGTTAATGCTATTTCTTCATTGACAGATCCCAGGGGGTTATAATGACAACAGTGGAGTTGTAGAAACCTCCACTTAGTCAAGAATAGGTATTGAGTAGTAGGAAAATAAATACCATTCAATCATTACAATTATCTGAAACAGAACATCTTGATTCCTTTACATAAATGCTAAATGTTACATCATATTGCTGTGGTTATACCTGCCTCATAATTGCTATTTATTTTCTTTATGCTGACAAATGTAAAATTTGCTGCATGATTTTAGTGCTACGCAGGGGCAAGCATGAAAAAAATTAAAAACTGTTTTATGGATTCACTGTTACATTACCTGGCATTGATGTGGACATAAACTTGCTCCCCACCCAAGATTTTTATGGTCACAAACTAGAAAAATATTAGCCCACTAACACCAATTAAATTGAAAGAAAAAAAAGAGTAGATATTGTTTCACAAAATATACATCACTTGATCCTAGATACTGTTAATGTTTTTAAATAGTTGTTGGTGCTCAAAAAACCTGGAGACTGAAAATCCCACTAGTGTAGGGGTGGGCAATAATTTTTGGTGGGAGCCACTCCAAGATTTTGGAACATGGTCAAGGGCCACACTTTTCTGTGGAAGAGTTGCAGGGTCTAGCACGGAGGGTGGGTGCAGAAGGGCACAGAGGGTAAGGGACTGGGGTGCAGGAGACTGTGTGAGGTCTGAGAAGTAGTTTGGGTGAAGGAGGGTGTTGTGACCTGGGTCAGAGGATTGGGGTATAGGGTCAGGGAAGGAGTATGGGTGCAGGAGAGGATTCTGATCTGGGGGCCGGGCTTTAGGAGGGGGTACAAAGTCTGGGAGGGAATTGTGACTTGGGAGAAGAGGAAAAGGGGGTGCAGACTGCAGGGGGTTTGGGTGGTGACCTGGGGCAGAGGAATTGGGTGCAGGGTCTGAGAGGGAGTATGGGTGCAGGAGAGGAATTTGGCTGGGGGAGGTGTAGAGGGGATACAGAGTCTGGGAGGGAGTTGTGACCTGGGGCAGCGGGGTGCAGAGGGTTTGGATAGTGACCTAGGAGAAGGAGTTGGGGTGCAGCAGGGGTGGGGGTGCCAGAGGCAGATTTTGACTGGGAGGCGCTTACCTAAGTATCTCCTGGCCAGCAGCCATGCAGCATCCCCAAGGCAGGATGGGCTCTCTGCCTGGTGCTGCCCCAGATCACTTTAAACTGCAGGCTTGTTCCCTTCATGTGGCTCTCATCTGCGGGAGGTGGAAGAGGCTTGTGCTGCTCCCATTCCCCAGGCCAATCTCTCAGCTCCTATTCGCTGATTGTTTCTGGCCAATAGGAGCTGAGAGATTGACTGGGGTCAGTTCCTATTGGCCAGTTGTTTCTGGCCAATAGGAACTGAGGATTGGGCTGGGAGATCACACAAAGCCTCCCTCTCCCTTCAGAGCAGACACCACAGGGACTGCACTTTGAAACAGCGGCAGTTGTATGCCTGAGCATCCAAGCAGAGTGGTCCGCGGGCCGGTTCCGGTGGCTTGGTGGGCTGGATCCAGCCCCTGGGCCGTATTTTGCCCAGCCCTGCACTACAGGTATATAGACATCTTGAGGCACTTAAATACACTTTAACATCTTTTCCTTATAGACACTTTTGAAATTTTTACCACCCATAGACCTTTTGGAAATTCCAGTATCAGAACTTCATATGTCTAAAACATTAGAATGTGGCTGTCTATCACTATTATTATTATTATCTGTATTGCAGGAGGGGCACCAATCAAAGCTCAGGAAAAGGGAGTCTAAATAGAAGAGGGCTGAAGTTCATTTAGGTCCTGTAGTTTGGATGTTCTTAAAACAAATGTATTGAAGTACCCAGTAGCTCTGCAAGATACAGAGAATCAGTTCTGTTCACACACAAAATGTTTTTACAGGTTTTTTTATAAATATTACAGTAACAAACTTTAAGAGACTACAAGAACAATCTATGCAGTTCTTAAAAAGCATCTAAAAGTCTTTAATGACAAAAGCTGGTTGTTATATTGTATGTGCTAAAAGGGAAAAATACAAAGAACAACAATCTATGAACTTGAATGAGCAGTCTAGAATGCATTAAACAAACATCTTAAATCACATAAAGAAGCACACAAGACTATGTTCAAATTGTAAATCAATAATTCTGTACCCCCAGGACAGCTGCTAATCTGTTAGTGTCCGCAGCAGATATGTTGAGATGACAATAATACATCCGGAATATAAAATAATACATGTGAAACTGCAGCCAAATTCTGCTTAAGACTTTAAAAATGTCCATGCTCCATTTATGGTGGTATCTTGTGAATATATACTATGTGCTAACCTCACATCTCAGAGAGACATTCTGCAGCATCATGGTTTTACTAGCATAATTATATAAAGCCAAAGTCATGCATAATGGAAAAAATGGAGCACAAAATTAGCATAGTTTATGGCTGAGAGGAGTATATCAAAGTAAATGCAGCACTAAAAGAGTGAACTTTTACAGAACAAATATACATAACTGAGATAAGTATATCTGCACATAGTCATTAAATAGGGACATTTAAAAGCTAGATCAGTTGGGGGCATTTTATACAATCATGCTCAACAAGAGTACTTATATGCAGTATTGTTCCTAAGATATTAGGGAGACAAGGTGGATGATATATTATCTTTTATTAGACCAACTTCTGGTGGTGAAAAACGAGTTTTCAAGCTTCCACAGAGCTCTTATTCAAGTATTTCTCACCAACAGAAGTTGGTCCAATAAAAGTTATTAACTCACCCACCTATGTTGTCTTTCTAAGAGTTCTTATAGCATAGATTTTATAGATTTTAGCATAAGTGCCATTCACACAGCACAACACAACAGCACCTTAACTGCACAGTGACAAAGGAAAGCATGATCTTTTAACATAAATGTTGCAAGCAACTCTACACTCAAAATCTCCCTAGTCAGCATACTCCCCAGCCAGCCTATGGTGGAGAAGCAATGAACAAAAGCTCTAATAGTAAAGAAGAAGGAGCATCATCCAGATAAAAATAGCATGACAAAGGCAAGCCACTACCTCTTAAAAAAAAAGAGCTTATAGTCCCATTCAGCTCCTCCCACCCCTTGCACAGGAGCTCAGCGTAAGGGTTGCTTAGGGAGACAGTGAGTCCCTGTGGAACTGTAGAGCCCCACAGCGTCACAGGGTTATGGCTGAACCCCAAGATGGGGAGTTTATTTTGTTTACATTCTGATTATCTTAACTTGTTTGTTTCCTTGTTGCTGTCAGAGACATTTGAGGCAAAGCTCCTGCTGATAAAATTCTTTTCCTGCAAGTCACTTTACAAAAGCATAAAATTGGACACAAAAGAGCACAACCAAGAAGGCAGGTGAGACATGAACACACCAGTAATCTCTCATGTGACCCTACAAGCATTTTTGACAAAGGGTGGGACGAAAAAAGATACATAGTGAGGGGAAAGTGATATGCCCAAGATCGCACTGCATATCTATGCCTGACCAGTGAATGCACGGTCCACGGACCACAGGACCACAGTTTGAGAATCACTGTGCTAGACAATATTGACTTCCTATGGTTTGGCAGACTTTCTGGTTCAGCACCGGTCAGGTCTCAAGGGTGCCATACTAGAGATGTTCAACCTGTGCTACTAAGACAACATAATTAAATGTATACAACAATGTCCTAATGATGATGGGCATAGATACTCTGTCATTATTGGTATATTTGGTATTTCTAGCAACATTCAGTAATGCAGGTAAGTGATATATGTCTGATCAATTTTGTTCTCAAAACAAGAAGGTACAGGCTTTGTTCTGTTACTTTGCATTTTGTGTGTGCCACACAGCAGCATCCCAGGTAGCCATGAGTGATCCCAACACTCCTTTGGAGCCTCCCATGGCTGCCAGCACTGCTGCTGTTCCCTGAGATGCAGAAGAGCACCGGACTAGATTGGTGCGGAGATCCTGAACCTCATCAGGGTGTGGGGGGCGAGGAGACCAAACTCCAGGACCTCCGCATTAGGAAAAGGAATGGAAACATCTACAGCCGGATCTCCGCCAGCCTAGCCAACAAAGGCCACAACCGGACCCCAGACCAGGTCCGCATGAAGGTGAACGAACTCCAGCAGGTGTACCACAAAGCCAGGGAGCGCAGCAATTGCTGTGGGGTGGCACTGTACAGCTGCCAATACTTCAACCAGCTGGATGCCATCCCGGAAGAGGGACCAGTTACCTCCCACACCCTGTCAGCATTGAATTTGGCCAGGACACACCTGGCGTCAGCCTCCAGAAGGGTGGGGTTGCGGATGAGGAGGAGGTCGTCGCCAGCCAGGAGACCATGCCTGCCAGATGCACCTCACATTGGAACCAGTTCCTCCTCCTAGGATGTCCCCGAGGCCTGAGATGACCCCAGGGAAGGCACTTCAGTTGAGTTCTATAACTTTCCCTATCTACAGGCGGGGGCAGGCAATGGGCTGCAAGGAGCTGTGCAACCCTTGCTCAGCCTAGTCGGCCTGGGGGTCGCACAACAGCCTGTACACATGGGTGCACATAGAGCGCCAGTCCAGAGTACTCAGCTCCATGAAGCTCTCACAAGGTTCCTGGAGAGTCCTGCCTTATTCCAGCCTCCAGGGTGGGACACCTTCCTGCGACAAACCACCACAAAGGAGTCTAGGTCATAGAACCACACAGCAGTACCGCACACGGCACAGGGTCATGCCTGCACTCTGTCAAGCGTGGCAATGCAGAGGAGACTAATCCCATGCATGGGAACCTGCCAGGAGGAGAAAGAGGGAGAGAACCCAGTAGCACTCTCTCCAGCAAGCAGATCCTGCTGCCCACAAACACCTTCCCCAACACTTCCCCCCTCTTCCAGTGGGCAGGGTTAGAAGGTCTCTCTGCGGGATGCCACCAGTACCAGATCCAGCGGGTGTGGGACACAGAAGGAAGGTGAGAAGCCCCATCCCCACGTTTCCCACCCAGAGGCTCTTGGCCTAGTAGACACCTTCCCATGCCTGCTTGTCCCCGGGACATGAGTGTAGCAATGCTTCCCTGGAATGTCCGTGCCATTGCCTAGGCAACAGATGGCCTTGATCAAAACACATTTTCATTGTTTGAACCAAGACCTTCAGTGTCAGTTCACAGATTAGAGCCAGGCTTCATACACAGTGTCTCCTGGGATGACTGCCCTTGTCACTTTTCTTCACAGGTGGGCCAGCTGCGAGCTTGGTATGTCCCCCACCTACCACATCATCCACCTGCAAGATCCAGAGGAAGAAGAGAACCCACAATGACCTGATACAGGAGCAGATGGCCTGCCTGAAGTCCCTTGTCTGGTAGCTCAAAGGAGGAGCTCCAAGAGGGGCCGCTGACTGGGAGCAGAGAAAGGCCACCTGGGACCAGTTTGCACACCTGCACAAGGCCATGTGCTCCTCCCACACCTCAGTGATGGAGCACATGCCCTTGTTCACAGAGTGGGCCACCAGCCACCTCCCAGGCCCCCCATGGCTTCCCTTCCTAGCCCCCCCCCAAGGGCTGCCAGGCCCCAGAACATGTGGCTGTGTGACCAAATAACCAGAGCCAGGCACCACTCCCAGCCCTGTCTCTGAGACCCCCCCACACATTTCCTCTCCCCTCCCCCATTCCAGGTTCTTTACCCAGTCCCTCTCCTGTTGTATATCCCTCCTCCCCCCCAATAAACAGTCCTGTCATTTCAAGGTTTTATCATTTGCTCTGCAGGGGAGGGGGGGAAGGGCACACACAGGGAATACAGGGGCCCCTTAAGGAGAGGCATGGGGGAGAATCTCACAGCTGGCCTTGCATGAAACTCTCCCTCAAGGCCTCCCCTGATGAGCACAGCCCCTTGATGAGCTCTCTGTATGGCACTGGTGTCTGGCTGTTCATCTGCCCTGGCCAGCCGGTTCAGCCTGTGCCCTCCACTAAGGATGTAAATGAGTAGTTGAGTACTCGAGTACCCAATAAACCTAGGCTCAACTACTCTACTTGCATTCTGTCCCCCGCCTGCCCTCAGCGCCGGGCAGAAGGGGAGAGCCCGGGACCAGCAAGGACCCGGGATGAGTCAGCTGCTCCGGGGGCAGCTTAGCCACAGCTCCACTCTCTACCCATCCCACACACCGGGCTGGTACTACTCTCCTGGGAGCCCAGCTCACGCACGGCAGCCGGGGAAGCAGCCAGGACTGCCTGGCACTGGCAAGAGCCGAGGACCGAAGCCTGGGCTGGCAGAACACAGCAGCCAGTCAACTTGGCACCCCCAAGCTGCGCTTGGGGAGATGCAGACTGACAGCGCTCTGCAGGTTGGTTTCCCATGGCGAGCTGGGCTGATGCTGCCGGCGGCACTCTGTGGAGCCCTGAGTGGAGCTTGTGATGTGCAGGGCACTGTGTGGGCTGGGCAGGTGGGGCAGCACCTCTGGCTGGGCTGGTTGCTTGGGGAGCCCAGCTGTTCCCCGCAGGCACTTGGGAGGAAGCTTTGGCAGCTGAGCCAATGTGTCTGGGCTCGCTGCTTGGCTGGAGTGAGCCCAGGCTAAGTGTACCCTTTCAGTTATTTTTCCTACATTCTTGTTTTTGTTCATTTCTGCACACAGATTCTAAAATATTATTGAGTTCTTCTTAATATAAATTGGAGATTCTAGGCTTTTGTGTTTATGCCTTTTGATTATGGAATTAGCATCTCACATTCAGAAAAATTACTGACTCGGTTACTGGAAATAAAAAGAATTACAAAGTGAGTTTTGTATAGTAGTCACAAAGTGCCCTTGCACTAAGAAAAGAATATTGTGTTATATATTAGTTATTATAAAATTCAGCTTGTAGATATTAATTGTGCAATACCTTATCAATACCAATTGGAAATTATAGAAAACAGGGCAAGATCTGAAGCACAGGTTTACGTCTGTGATAGGAGAAAATGTGTAGGGTAGTATTTGGGGATACATTTTTCACAAGTGGCGAGAAAACTCTCTGAAGGGAGCAAATGTTTTCTTGTAAAAGAAATGTACAGACAGCAGTACATGCATCTATTTATATATGGTTATAATTTATGTGGTGCCAGAAAATAAGATTAGAATTAGTCATTTATATTTAAGGTCTGAAATTGTTTGCAGGGATTGCTAGTAGCTAGTACTTCATCAAGATTGTAGCCATCTAAGAAATGCAGCATACAATTTGCATTGGAAAAAAACCTGACACACAGTAAAAGGAAAATATTAAGCTATTTAAAGTAATATTAATGCTGAGAACCATAACTGAATAATTCACTGACATAATGAAGTATTTCTGCTTCTGTCCTTCCCTCTCACATATTTCAAAAGCACAATAAAAAAAAAATAATCCAGCAAAGAGAAAGAATGTTTAAAAACACAGAATAATTTTACAACATTCTACAAATCTCTGAGTATAATATAAAACTTTCATGTACCATGAGTAGCTTCCACTTCTGAATAGAGCCATCCAATAATCATATCAGTGGTATATGAGATACTCTTAATAGTTGGTACGTAAATTTTCTATGGTCCACTACCATATGGAACGAATTTATACTGTAAATGAGTTGAATTTAAGGCCAATGAAGAAGAAATTCTGAAATTACCTGTGAAAGGAATTGCCTAAATGCATGGCTCACAGCCACTCAATTTCTGTTCATATCTTATTCTGCTATTTCTCATACCATTCGGATCACTACTGTAGAAGATTCCATTGAGCCAACATCTGAAGTGACACCCAACTCTTGAGTTCCACATCAGAATATCCCATTGCCCAGGGCTGGAGTAATCATATGAGATGGCAGAAGCAGATCCCTGTTCAAATCCCCTTTCCCTTCAGGGAAGGGGGGATCTGAATTAGGATTCTCTAACCATTGAGCTTAAAGTCTGAGGGGGAGAGTTTCTCTCCCCTGGCTCATTGCAAAAACCACAGAGGCACCTAAGGAAAACAGATAAGAATCCCCAGCAGGAGGAGGCACCTCTGTGCAGTCCTATTGTAGGTTCTCATCTCTGAGAGAGAGGCACCCATACATCTCCTCTTGGCATCCCCTGTTAACTTCCTAGTATGCTGGCTTTTATGAATCCTATTCATTATATAGCAATGATGGGCAATATGTGGCGTTCAGGCAGCCAATCGGGATTCCATGTGTGGCCTGTGAAACATTTTGTCTAATGTTGCCCATGCACAGGGATGCCATATTCTGCTGGCTTCTTTCCACATAATTTTTTCCTACCGATATTACTAATGTGACATGCACATAAGTCAAAGGCACATGAAATGAGGTGGGTGCTAACTACACAAAACATTGACTTTGAGAGCTGTGCACTCCCTCTGCATTTCATCGAAGTTCCTTTGGCACATATTGCAAATTCTAGGTATGCAAGAGCAGTTAGCAAAAATATACTATCCTGGGGACCATCTTGGTTACAACAATCTTGTGGCCCACAGAGATGAAGGAGGGCCACTCATGTGGCCCACTAATTAGCCTAGATTGTCCATCACTGTTATATAGTGAGCCTAGGAATCAAACTCAGGTTTCATGAATCCTATTGAGTTTCTAGATGCCCTAAAGTTTTTGTTTTGTTTTGTGAATCCCTTGCTCTGACTTTGATAACAACAAACCATATAAGAATGCAGATAAAGGCTCAGATTCTTTGAAAAACCACACTCAGTAAAATTTAATATGATCAAATAAAACCTGGCTGAAATGCTTTTCTACCATGAGACGGAATATATCTGCAACATGTAATTTGCTTTGTGGATCACTTCATGTTTTTACAGTTGTTGTAACATGTGAAGCACATGCACATGCATAAGTAAACATGTTACCATTTGGTTTTGGGAAAGCTTTCCATATGTATAACACCCAGTTTCACATCCAAAGACAAAACCTAACTCCTCAGCATTCTCTGGCCTGCAGTTAGACAGTACAGTAATTCCTCATTTAACACGGTAGATACGTTTCAGAAAATGATTGTGTTAAGTGAAAACATGTTATGCGGGGTCATTTTTCCCATTGAAAATAATGGAAAATGTGGGGGTTGCATTTCAAGCGGTGGGGAATGGGGAAACCCAGCTGCCGGCCTGCAAGCTGGGTCAGAGGAGAGGGAGCAAGGCATCCGGCGAGAGGGGGTCGCCAGGGAATGGCGCGGCAAACCCTCCGCCGCTTTGCAAGGAGGCAGGGGAAGCCGCGCGCAGCCGCCGGCAACCAGCCGGCTGGGGAAACCATGTTATTTTGGGGATGGTCATGTTGTTCAAAAAATGTTCCCACCCCAAAAAAATCGTGCTATCGCGAAAACGTGTTAAGTGGGCACGTGTTAAGTGAGTAATTACTGTATACAATCTTAACTGCAGTCTTCAATGGGAAGTGCATTTAGGCTGGAAATTTGTGGACAACAAATAATCTAAAAAACGAGTCTATGGATGGCTCACCCAAACAATGTTTCCCAACAACTCTGGCCAACCATGGGTCTTTTGTGCTAAACATTCTCTTAGTTTATATTGGCTGTCATTAGCAGCATTTTGTTGCCTGTAAAATAAATGGCCGAACAGCAACAAGTATATTTCAGTGGCTTTTTTGATAGGAAAGGCCCAGTGGTGGTGAACTATTCACATCAAAGAGGTTTGGGATGGGTGTTTTATTTTTCTTTTTTCTATTTGTTTATTATTGAACAAATGTTTCATGGACAAATTTCAGTCTCTGCACTGCTTATAAACTATATTTTACCATATGTTTTTGATTGGTCACTTTAGTAATTTTTTTTCAGATCCCTAAATGACTGAGCGCAACAGTAACAAGGATAAGGGTGGCATGATAAAGTGTCCAAGAAAGTGTGAAGTCAGAAGTTGGGCCAGTCAGATTAGGGGTTCTCAGGACATACACACATTTTTCTTCATGTCTGAAACATGATTACTATTATTCTATTAGTAAACTTGTTTGCTGGACCACATCTGAAATGAATGTGCATTGTAATTGTATGTAAGGTTCCAAATGTTTGGATTATTTAATATCCCCTGTGTCAGGGCTCTGGCCAAGAGTTGTATGTGGTCCTATCGATGAGGGATATAGTCATGTATAGTCCATCCAGATAATATTGTCAGTACAAAGACTATGCCTCATGATCTTTGGCACACAGTTCTTTCCTGTGATGTCATATTCTCATAGAATACCATACAGAACATGAGGGACTAGCTATGTTTATAGAGTTTTCTATCACAGCAAACAAGAAACCATGACAACCCACTTTAAAGAAAAGCAATCCTTTTTGGACAAACTAACAGGACAAATTTTGATCAACAATCACTTTCATTTAGCAGACAAATTAAATGTTCACTATGTGGGTCCAGGATCCAAAACATCCATAGAAAAATATCCATACAAACACAATTATTTTTCACAGGAATATTGGTAAGACCAAATATAAGAAAAGGAGTATAAATATGGCAGATTAAATTCAGCAGCTAATTCACTAAAATATTTTCAAATCGCTTGTGCATATCTACTCGGCATGTACACTACTGCAACTAGTAGCTGGTGAACTTGAAGAGAAGACTGAATTCACAGTGATATTTTCTGTAAGAGAAAACAGCATCTGAACCTACCATGTATATAAAATTGCACATTCTTTTACATGTGTTTAAATAAGTACAATTGCTTCTCCCTAATAACTGTCAAAAGGAAAGAGCTTTTCCACACCTCCCCACTTGCCAAAAAAAAAAAAAAAAAATCAAACTGAAGACTGAGACTTCTGTTTTTAATGCTAGATTGCAGTCTACACCATTGTTTGCTTTTTTGGTTATAAATTACTGAAAATGGTGGTTTGTACATGAAACTGCAAGTGACCCTCGACTACAGCACTGTTAATGCAATACTGTAATAGATATGCTGTTGCTAATATTATTTGAATTCTTTCTGTTTCCATGGTAACTTGAGCCTATAAGAGCCTACCAGTTTCACTGGTAAACGGGTCTAAATCATTCTTTCATAAATTGTTTTGTTCAAATGTCAGATTCTTCCCCTCCCCCAGCACATATTTTCCCCAGATTTTTTTCTTTCTTTCTTTTTTTAAATTCTGAAGGCAGTATGTAAATGGGAGGACATGAGAATGCTGGTGCAGAAGTTCAGTTGCTAATGCTAATTGTATGAAGAAGCTGTGAAGTGGGAACTTGAGGAATCAAAGCATCGTATGCAAGCGACAACCATATAGAATACAATACACAGCAATGGTTCCCCCCCCCCCAGAGTTATTTAAATTAGAAACCTAGTACCAAGATGGAGAGCAACCCTCGCCCCCTCCCCCCATTTCTGAGTTTTTTGTAACATTTTTAGACTTTGTTACTGTAGTCTATTGCTTGCCACACGGTTGAATGCCTGAAATTAACATTATTTTCCCTTTCTGCCAAAAATTTATGTACTTTGGTTTGGGCAAATCAACAGTGCAGCTGGGTAGTGTAATTCCCAGCTGAGACATACACACACTAGCTTTGCTTATGCTAAGTGTAGCTGCAAAAAGAATGGGAAACAGCTTGAATTAGCTGTTCAAATATTTACCCATGTTGGTTGGATAGCCTAAGCCACCATGCTGCTGTGGCCACAGTGCATATTTACATGGTGCAGCCTCTTACTCTGTATTTCTTGAGAAGGTGAAACATCTGGTTCAATTTGTCTTCAACTATTTCTGTTGGTTGTATGGCTTTCCAGTTTAAGTGGAATTTGCAATATTTCTTTGAGTGATCCAATTCTTTCCATCTCATTAAAGAGCATAAAGTACTTCTAAACAAAATATAGTCTGTTTCTTTGTCTTTTTCTGTTATGGGATGTTAAGTGAAAATTTCATACCTTGAAACAAAACAACATATATCGAGTCATTGAATTAGTCATCTGGTTAAAAATTCTAATTGTCAAAAAGACAAGTAGGTTAACTGAGTAAAAGTGGTTGGGTAGCTTTTTATACTGGGGGGTGTACTGTCTTGGCATGATCATGGTATTTAAGTGAGATTTAGCTACACTTTCACAAAGAAAGCAATGGAATGTCTCCATTAAAAAAAAAATCCAATTTTTTTTTTGTTAGCCACTGAGTTATTACTGAAATTTTTTTCAAGATCATGGAAACACTGGCAGGTTTTTGTGTGATTCCCTACCAAGAAGGGAGGAGTGCCACTGTAATGATTATAACTTGTCAATAATCCCCAACTGCGTAATTTGGGGGAGGACTGCAGCTCTCCGGTATTAACTGGAGTAATATTTTACTATAATTGTCTATAGCTCCCCAATGTTTATCTGTCATTGAATCAGTTCAGTTACTATTATGCGTTAACAGCATAGTAGCTTGCTGCTGAAATTTGCATTTTAAGAAACCAACTATCTATTTTAACAACTTTCCAGTTGAAAACTGGTCTCATGTGTCTAGGAAATCAGGAAAGCTTCCAAAAGTTTTTGATCAACAGAATTTAAGCAAATGTTAGAGGACTTTAACAAGAGTTATAAAAACAATCTATATAAAAACAATCGATAGCCTACTGACAGAATTTAAGCAAATGTTAGAGGACTTTAACAAGAGTTATAAAAACAATCTATATAAAAACAATCGATAGCCTACTGACCGCTATGCTTACCTGCATGCCTCCAGCTTCCATCCCGGACACACCACACAATCCATTGTTTACAGCCAAGCACTGAGGTACAACCGCATATGCTTCAACCCCTCAGACAGAGACCTACACCTACAAGATCTTCAACAAGCATTCTGTAAACTCGATACCCACACGAGGAAGTGAGAGACAGATTGACAGAGCCAGACGTGTACCCAGAAGCCTCCTGCTACAGGACAAGCCCAAGAAAGAAACCAACAGAACACCACTGGCCATCACCTACAGTCCTCAGCTAAAACCTCTCCAACGCATCATTAGTGATCTACAACCCATCCTGGACAATGATCCTCGCTTTCACAGGCCTTGGGAGGCAGGCCAGTCCTTGCCCACAGACAACCCGCCAACCTGAAGCATATTCTCACCAGCAACTACACACACCATAATAACTCTAACTCAGGAACCAATCCATGCAACAAACCTCGGTGCCAACTCTGCCCACATATATACACCAGCAACACCATCACAGGACCTAACCAGATCAGCCATACTGTCACTGGTTCATTCTCCTGCACATCTACTAACGTAATATATGCCATCATGTGCCAGCAATGCCCCACTGCTATATACATCGGCCAAACTGGACAGTCCCTACGTAAAAGAATCAATGGACACAAATCAGATATTAGGAATGGCAACATACAAAAACCTGTGGGGAACACTTCAATCTCCTGGACACACAATTGCAGATCTAAAGGTAGCCATCCTGCAGCAAAAAAACTTCAGGACCAGACTTCAAAGAGAAACTGCTGAGCTACAGTTCATCTTCAAGTTTGACACAATGAACTCAGGATTAAACAAAGACTGTGAATGGCTAGCTAACTACAAAAGCAGCTTCTCCTCTCTTGCAATTAACACCTCCAGATCAGCTACTAGAAGTGGGCCTCATCCTCCCTGACTGGATCCACCTCGTCATCTCCAGCCTGATTCTAGCCTGCATATTTATGCCTGCCTCTGGAAATTTCCACTACATGCATCTGTGAAGTGGGTTTTTGCCCACAGCTTATGCTCCAACACTTCGGTTAGTCTATAAGGTGCCACAGGACTCCTCGGCGCTTTTGCAGATTCAGACTAACACGGCTACCCCTCTGATACATGTCTTACAGAAACACCCAATTGGTATTCATTGCTATAGAAACATTATAACTTAATGCCATTATAACTTAAAACCATTTATCAGAATAAGGAGGAGCTTAAAAGACTGACTCATTCACACCATATCTTTGATTATAGGTGTGGTAGAGAGAGATTATAGGTGTGGTAGAAATAAATCATTTGAATATTTATTTTCTCTGATTCCTTTGATCCTTATCCAAATCCACTGAAGTAAATGGGAGTTTTACTATTGACATCGCTTGCCTTTGAGTCAGGCCCTCTGTGACTGTGAGCAGGGCTCTGCCTGTGGCCATGCTGGGGCATCACATTCTTTCTTTGATCAATGTTTCCATCGATGTTCTTAAATAATATAAAAGACTCACGATCCCAGAGTGCCTCATATGGTGGGAGCTCATATTGCAGCCCCTCTGCTTCACCCTCCTCCTCCTCCAGCGGTCTGGGCTGTGACTTCATTTCCTGCCAAGAAGACTATTACGTAACCATGTCCAAACACAATGGAAGAAAAAGTCTTCCACTACCAGTGGACCCAGTCATCTACAGAGTTCTTCCTCACTCTATTACAGAGTGCTGCCAGGACTTTCTTCCTGGAAGTGCAACTTTTCCTGAGCCACTGACTTTCAGGATTTCTTCCCTAAACTCTTTCCCCAGATCTGCTTTAGGAGTCTCCTTTTCCTTGGCTGACTTTTCCCTTCTGGGTAAGTCCCAGGATACAACCTCATTCTACAAGCCCTTCAGTGTCTCTTTGCTCAGCGAGAGGAAACTCCCAACTACCTTTCTCCTATGTCTCCCCCCTCAATTGTCCTGCAGTCCTTCCTGCACATAACTCCCCAGCAGGGGCTTAATTACCAGTCTCCTCTCCACACAAAATGAGCTAATTGGGCTCCTTGGCTTGCTTCATTCTTATCACAATCACAATACATATGCAAGGTATTTTTCTTTTTTAAGGCTCTCTCATGAGAAATCAAGGAAGACAGACAGAGATCCTGGAAACACACATTCCAAAGTCAAATTTAGTATCTGTGAATGAGGATTATACTTTCAATGTGCTGAGTTGAAAACACTTGCAGAAAGTCCATGACCAGCACCTGCAGAGTCCTAATTCTGAATTTACCAAATCTATACTGTAAATGTAAAATAAAATGGTGAGGGTCACTCTGTACTTTGTTTCTAGTGATTATGGACTCAGTGTAAATACTGCACTATAATGAAGGCATAAGGCTGAAAACAGATGTAATGAGTCATCAGTGTTAATACCCCCATCTTTACTATGAAAATATGCACACTTTCCCAGCTGACAACTCATTTACTTTCTATACCAGATAACAGGATAACCCTCTGCATAAACAATGCTTCATCCCTTTTATATTTTCTAAACCATTCTGGAAATATTAAGTTTCCTCATGCTCCTATGTGGTGAATCAGCATCCCATGCTTTTTTTAAGATGTGGAGTCCCAGAAACACAGGAGAACTGAATTTTTGCCATCGAGTAAGTTACTAGCACTAGGATTTGGAATAAAGGTGTACCACGCTCTTGCTCTGGCCTTAATCAACCAGACCGTGCTGCCAATTATTTTATCATGTCTTTATTTATGACATTTATTTACAAACCTCAACTGAAAATAGTTATTTATATATTTACATAACAGCTTTCAAGGATCTAAAAGGTTGTTACAAGAAAGAAAAAATCCTCTCCTTAACCTCTGTTGATAAGATAAGAGGCAATGGGCTTAAACTGCAGCAAGGGAGGTTTAGGCTGGCCATTAGGAAAAACTTTGTCAGGATAGTTAAGTACTGGAATAAATTTTCCAGGGAATTTGTGGAATCTCCATCATTGGAGATTTTTTAAGAGCCAGTTAGACAAACACCTGACAGGGATTGTCTTGATGGTGATTGGTCCTGCCATGAGTGCAGGTGACTAGACTTGCTGAACTCTTGAGGTTCCTTCCAGATCTATGATTTTGTAGTACTGCAGCTGCTGTACTCACAGCAAAGCCAATGCACTACAATGTAAAAACCAGTGCTCTTTGCCACAGCAAAGCAACAGCTTCTAATGGTATAAGTATGTGCAGCCTACAGATAAAATTATTATTATTTTTCTTAAATACTGCACTCTACAAGCCCCTACAACTCAGCTGGGTGTGAAACTTGGCTCTCCTTCTGCCTATCTCCATATTGCTACACTTTGGGGTTTATGATGTTCAAGGTTGCATGTAAATGGAATAATTACATAGCTGTGATTACTGCAAGTCTAAGGGTAGGTCTACACTTAAAATGCTACATGAGCACAACTGCACCCATGCAGCTGCACCACTAGCACTTAAGTGAAGACACTCCCATGTCAAGGGTAGAATAGTAATAGAGATGTAGCCGTGTTAGTCTGGTCTAGCTGAAACAAAAGACAGGACTATGCAGCACTTTAAAGACTAACAAGATGGTTTATTAGGTGATGAGCTTTCGTGGGCCAGACCCACTTTTCTTCCACAATTTGATCTGAGGAAATGGGTCTGGCCCACGAAAGCTCATCACCTAATAAACCATCTTGTTAGTCTTTAAAGTGCTGCATAGTCCTGTCTTTTGTTCCATGTCAAGGGAAGAGCTTCTCTCAGAGTCATTAATCCACCTCTAGGAGAGGTGATAGCTGTGTCAATGGGAAATGCTCTCCCACAGACACAGGACTGTCTAGATGGGGGCTGGAGGTTAAGTAGGTCATATCTATGGATTTTTCAACCCCCTGAGCAAAGGTGTTATTCCAATCCAGGTGTGTAGGATAGACCTGGCCTAGGAATGAAGCCACACACCCTGAATAAGTTTCATTTTATACAAAATACAGCAGCCCATCTGCTTATGAACACAGATCGCCATAACACAACATTTCAGTGATTTGATTTTGGCACAGGCCCATCATTAAAAAAGGGGTGTGACCTGATATTTAAATACCCAAAGAAAAATATAATATTCAGCTTTTAATTGCTGTACAGGTGAAATACTTCTAAACAATGTTAAATGTATACTCAGTTTACCAATTTCAACCCCAACATTGAAAGATACACATGCATAAAAATGTACATGTGCAGTGTGTTTCCAGCTATTATCAATCCATGTGTAGCAGGAGCTGTCTCATGCTGAATTTTACATGCATTATTTTAAAAACCTCCATGCAAGATTTGTGCACTATTCACACAGCATGCTAAATACAAACAAAAAAAATTCAAACAAGTTTACTGATCATAAAACACAGTCTATGAATTTGGCCAGGATCTATATTTCTGCATGGATAAATCAATGGCATCCCTGCCTGACAGGCCCTGGGCTACTCCCCACACTGATATTGTAATGCAGCTCTCGGTTTGGAAGGAGTGGTTGCACTCCAGAGGTGTTGTCCTTCAGCAGCAAGGTTTAACAGATGGTCTAGGACAGCATTCTAAGAAAAACTGAAGATTCCTTCCCTTTTTGAAAACTATAAAGGATAACACAACAGTGTTAATCAATGTTCTCCCTCCTTAAAATAGGTTTGAAGCAGAGTTGTGTGTATGTAATGAAACTTTTTGTAGTTTGTCTGGCTGCATGGTTTGTTGCAAGTTAAGAAGCCAAAATAGGTTTCAGTGAAACTTGTCATCCTTTTGCATGAACCTGTGCTACCATGCTTATATTTGCAGTTTTATTTGATTGTGGTAATTAAATGAACGTGAAACTTGGCAACTCCAACTAGGCATTATTTTAAATGTTCGTGTTTGCCCAGATTAAATCCTTGAATTTCACTTTTAGTTTTCTAGCTGGGAGGCAGTATGGGCTAGTGGGGCTGGCACCAGATTAGAAGTAGGTTTCTAATGTGTTGTTCTGCCAGTGACCTATTGGTAGACATTAGGGAAAGCACCTTTGTTTCCTTGTTTCTTTTCCCACCCTGTGTCTGTCTCATCTCTTTAGACTAAGTTCTTCAGGGCACGGATGTCTTCTACTATGTGTTTGCAGAGAGCTTAGCAAAATGCAAACCTGATTTTGTATGGTGCATTAAGGCAGTACTGTAATGCAGACAAGAAGTTAATGTAATCTGAAACCTAAGAAAACATGTGCAGAACCCCCTCCTTCCTTGTGAAGGAGACTGCTAGGTCTTCCGCAACTGCAATTATAAACTATTTCTAGGTAGGGTTGCCAGGTGTCCGGTATTGACCCAGACAGTCTGGCATTTTCGCTTCCTGTCCGGTAAAAAAATTCAGAATATACCAGACACCTAAAATGTCCAGTATTTTCTGATATTTTTCCCTGCCAGGAGGCAAAAATACCGGACACCTAGCAACCCTACACACACTCAGCAACCGGGCCCAGCCCCCGGACCTCCCGCAGCTCCCCCTCCCCCGCTTACCTGGTTCCGCAGAGAAGCTGTCTTCCGGCTCCATCAGGAAAACAAGATGGCCGCTGGCAAAAAGCTTCAAAGGCTTTTCTTAAAGGGGCCATGCTGTTTTATTTTTTATTTTTTTAGCTTAGTAACTCTTGTGGTCTTTTTTTTTTTTTTCCTGAACTTAGGTCTCCTCCTTTTGTTTTTTCCTCAACAGAATTTTTTCCCCTGGTGGGTTTTTTTTGTTGTTTTTTTTTTGGGGGGGGGGGGGGTGGTGTTCGGTATTTTTAGTTAAACCATCTGGCAACCCTATTTCTAGGTACTGAATGAGTCCTTCATTTGCCTACAAAATCACTGAGCTGTAAGCATTTCACTGACTCTTTTATTAAGTCCTTTAGATAACATACTTTTCAAAGGAAAAACAATCCCCACCTCATCTTCTATAGCAGTGGTCACCAACCAGTAGATCAGGATCTACTGATAGATCTTGGAGCCTGTGACAGGTGATCCTGACTGGCTTGGCTTGGAGCTAGAGTACTTCTGCTGTCCTTCCCCCTACTGTGGTGCTGCTCCTAGCCTCTACCTTGGAACTGGCCCCCAAGGGGCTTCAGTTTGCTGTTCAGTGTCGGGGAGGCAGAAGAGAGGGGCTACTGATGTAAGGGTGTTCCCTTCTCCCCACTTCTGTACCCCCATCTTCACAGAATGAGGAGGGTGGGGCCTTGGAGAAGGGGTAGGGATGGAAGTGGGACAAGGGTATTTGGGTTTGAGGTAGAGCCTGGCTTGACTTAAATTGGAAAAATGATCTTGCACTTAAAAAGACTGCTGTTCCTGTTCTACAGCAACACTAAGTTTTCTTGTGTGTATTAATGAGCACTAAGAAGTTGGAAAGTATTAAAAAGCCAACTAAAATGTTTTTTCCTTTGTTGCAATGAACAATATATTTTCAATGAGCATGTTTCTTAGATAATACACTTTAATGAACACAATTAGATAAAGGATGCGATTTTAGAATGAGATCAGCTTTAAAAAGCATGGCAGTAATAAATAGATTTTGTGAGGAATTATCTTCTGCAAACAAAGCTTTTTTTTAATTTGAATTTACAGGCTTCATGCGTATCTTGTAAAATGGACAACTGTTGCTCCCAATAAATTACTCAATCAGGAAGCATCTTTTCTTCTTTCTAGTTGCTTACAGGAAAAATATATGGGACTGGCTGGCCAATCCTATCATTTAAACACCATTTCTCTCAATCATAGCTGTTCAATAGCTTTGCAGCTCACTTCCTGCTATGCCACACAACACACAGCTCCACTCCAAAATCTTAATGCCTGGCCCTCTAGAGCTTTAACGTAAGTATTTGACTTTGATAATTTATCTGGCTTCTTTATTGCTGAATGATCCCTGGAACAAAAATCTGCCACTTTTATAATATCACAACTTTACTGCTTCCTGGCTGTGACAATAGTATCAGGAGTAATAAAAGCTAAAAGCCTTCCTTGTCATGGGCCTCAAGTGCTGGGAAAATCTAATCTCCTAATTTCTCTTGCCCTGGTCTGTGCCACAAAACACGTTGTCTTCTTCCACTAACTACTCCTGAAGCATTATCACTTACTTATTAGTAGAAAATAAGGACTTCACAATTTATGCTTTTATTGAAAGGCTTACTTATTGTATTATGTAGAAAACAAACCATCATCTACTATCAGAAATAGGGATACATTTTACAGTAAATGTTTTGTGTTATAAAGGGTCCTACTGCCACCATGTGGCTGTGAGAAAAACAAACTCCAATGAAATACATAGAAGCCTTCAGACATTTCCATGTGGACTTCTTTTGAACTTGTTGGTACTGTGTTTATATTAGTAAAGTGCCATCAAAAAATTCATTTACAATCACAACCAGTAAAGGACACTCATCACAGATCTGCGTAAAGATAAAAAGAATATTGTTCTCTTAGTACAGGGCTACTCAACACGCAGCCCACAGGTGGGATCCTTTGAACGTGGCCTCCACTGGAAACACACTCCACAATGGCGAAGCGTCTCCGGGGGGGGGGGGGGGGGGAAAGAGGATGAGCACTGAAAGACACAAGCGGATGGGCTGGCTGGAACAGATGAGTACAGGGTGTCGGAGTTTCCAGCCCCCAAGGGACGAGGTGCCTGGAGCACCAGGGCATTCTGGGAAAGAAGCTATTTGCATATATTCACACACATATTTGTATGTATATGCAACCACACTTAAGTTGTGGCCCTCAGCATGTGCTGTGACTATCATTGTGGCTCCCGAGGCTTCCAAAGTTGAGTAGCCCTGTCTTAGCATAACTGCTTTCAATTTTAGCCTCAGGGTTCTGGATCACAAAATTTATTTTGTAATGCAAAGGTGTTCAGAGTTTAAATATCCGCAATTAAAATAACAAATCATTACTACTGGTATCAGCAGCTGCTCTGATAACTCTCTGGCAAGGTTTTTAAATTAACTCCAATGCCATAGGTAAGGATTCTAAACACAAGTAAATTAATTTCTCAACTATATCTAGCATTCTGCCATGTATACTTAGACACCATTTCTGTTAAACACTTTTAAATGACTTTTACCTACTCAGCTAGGGAGCCCTGAATCTATAAACTTAAGGGGATTATACTTGAATAAAGATTGAATTTTCCTATGAGAGTTAAGAGCACAAATCTAGTGACAAATTATTAGGAAGCTGGGGTGGAATTTTCAAAAGTGCCTGGTGACTTGTAGTACATTGAGTTTCAATAGATTTGTTTTGTGAAATCACTTTTGCTTTTTAAAATCCCACCTTAAAGGATAAAGCCAAGCAACCATGTCACCATTATTTTTTCCCCTATTCTTGGCTCCGCACTTTGTTCTATGCTGGCCCTTACACTAAGAATGCGCTAGCCAGCAGTAAACAATAACACCACCTATTATTTTGAAGCTAAACCCAAGGAAACATTACTTCTGCAAAACCTGTAAGTGTTAATACATCCCTCTTTGATACTATGGAAACCTGAAGACTATAGTTAAAAGAACACCTGTACCCATATAATCTGCACTATGTGGTTTCCCCATTCTTTATGTTTAACTGTTGCCAATTACTGCCTTTCTGAATATAAGTTTCTTTTGGAGAGAATATGTTTTGTATTATGCCCTGCAGAGAACTGAGCATGCTGCTGGTATTCAGCAGTGTTAATGGGAAAGCAGGTTACTCTTGTTAAATCTAGACTACAAGCTACAACTGTAGCTCTGCACCTATGCCACTGTAGTGTAGGAAACGCATCACCTCAGACTCTGTGGTTAGACCTATGGAAGAATCCTTCTGTCTACATATTGGTATTGTGACAAAGTCCCTTATTAGAGCTCTGGGGGTTCTGTGCTTCTTGGCGGTTACTTGTGCGCCTCAGAGACTCACAAAGCCCCCTTTGTTGCCCTGGGACTTTCCTAGAGGCAAGGGTCCCTGCTTACTGAGTCATTCTCATCACAGGCCAGTCCTTGGGGTTCCGCACTTCCTTGCTCTGCTCTCCAACTCTCCTTTGTGCACCTTCCAAAACTCTTCCCCCTGCTGCCTGGGAGGAATCCTTTTATAGGGACCCAGAGGCTTTAATTGGCAACAGGTGCTTAATTAACCCCTGCTGCAGGCTGACTCCTAATTAGGCCTCTGTTTTCTACCCTGGCTGCTGGGCTGTGTTCAGGTGAGGCTAATTGGGAAACAAGAAAGCATTAACCCATCTCCCAATACGGCTGCCTTTTATAAGAGCTTTGCTCAGCCCCCAGTCCCGTGTACCTTCCCGACCGCCTCCCCTTCGTCACTCGAGCCGGCTGCACGCGTTGCAGCCGGTCCCCTTCCGAACCGCTCCAAAGAGTCATCTGTACACGCTCGTGCTTCACATGCTACACTTCCCCACCCTCATGTCCCGCCCAGACATGAAGTGGCGGGACCTCCTACCACCAATAGAGGGTGGGGAGCCCTGGTGGGCTAGCCTCTATTTGACCTTGGTTCCACAGCCTACTGAGGATATCAGCTGGAGAATCCTCCACGGTGCGGTGAGCACAGGCATGTACTTGGCGCAGTTCACCCCCGTTCCCAACACTTGCCCCTTCTGTGGCGTGAGGGAGACCCTGGTGCACATTTACCTTGAGTGCGCCAGGTTAAAGCCTCTCTTTCGGATCCTCCAGAACCTCATGTTGAGGATCTGGCTGCACTTTTCCCCTCACCTGTTAATCTATGCATACCCTATCCATGGCTCTACGAAGTCGTGGGACCTCCTGATCAATCTCCTCCTGGCTATTGTCAAATTGGCAATCTATAAAACCAGGGAGCAGAGGATGGCAGAGGGAAGGGCCTGCGACTGTGGGGCCTATTTCCGTTCCTGCATCCGCTCACGTATCCAGGCAGCGTTCCACTGGGCAGTGTCCGCTGGCTCTCTCGAGACCTTCGAGGGGCAGTGGGCACTGTCCGGGGTTCTCTGCTCGGTGTTTCCAGCCAGTTCCCTCATTTTAGCCCTTTGACCCTTACACCCGTCCCTGCTTTCTCTTTATTTGTCCCAAGTAATTAGTTGGTTTTTCTGGGCTCTGTGGACCCTCCCCATAGGTTGCAGGGAGGTCCTTTAGATGTGGGCGGGCACTGGAGACCAATAGAATAAGAGCTTTGCGGTTTGCAGGCTGTGATCTGTGCCAGTCTGTATACCAAAGCTTATGCAGTTAACTTCCTCATAACTCTTTCATGCAGCAGCTGCATTGCCAGTGGAGGCATGAGGGATGGGAATGTAATTTTCTCCACTTGTGAGCGGGTCACTGCTCAGGGTATGTACCTTTGCTGGAATGGACAACCAGAAGCAGCAGGCACAGCACTGGGCAGTCCCAAGAGAGCCCAAGGTCTGCAGGGGGACCCAAGAGTAGCAGTATTTCAGGAGGGGAGCAGGTTGCTTACCATGAAGGAAGCAGCTAAAACTCTGGGTGGTGGGTTGTAAAATCCAAGGCAGTATGGACTAAGGGAGGTGATTGCTTGAGGTGATGCATCCTCAGATGCAGGTGGACAGGCTGTGTGGATTAGTGGGCCAGTTGGGGTGCTGTGCGACACATGGTCAATGAGGATGTCACAGTGATTATTTCCACAACTCTGCGGGGATCCCAAAGTTCACAGGTCCACATGAACTGGAACATCCTTCTTCACTCAACACTTGGGCCAAGGGTAATGCTGATTCCAGGGGTGAGTGTGATCTGACTAGACAGACCTTGTGGGGATGGCTCATACCAGCCTTCCAAAGTAGCAATGGGTGGTGGCTGCAGGATCCTCAGTGAGGCGCAGGGTCAGCCACAGGAGCGGGAGGGCGAGGTTCTGTGCCCTGTTCAGGAGGTCAGACTAAACGATCACAATGGTGCCTTTTAGCCTTAAAGTCTAACTGGGCTTGAGGGTTCTACTTCTTGGCTTCTACTTCCTCTAGACTTTCAAGTATATCATTTTGCTTTTTCTGTTAGTGATATCATTTGAATGAAACTAAATTGGTTCATAACACCTATGAGACTTACTTTAGATACTAAATATGCTATAGGAGACCACAATGCTTTTCATAATTAAACAAAATCATTTGGTTAAAATTATATTTTTGGAAAAATTGTTGGTGAACATTTTGTTAAATTTGCATTTGCCAAAACTTACCATGTAAATTATTCAGTGACATACTAAAACAAAACAAACAAAAAACCCTTAAGTATTCCTTCTTCCCTTTTACCTCCACTGGATATTAAGTCCTGTTTTCCCCAAGCCCAAATTTTTCTGCATCTTCACACTGGCACATGCTAGGACAAGGAAACCATATATACTTTTCTGAGAAGTAGCACATTCAATGTTCAAAATTATTTTTCTTTTATTCTTTCTACTTAGAATGACTTTTACAGATGACACAGGACAAACACTAGCTATTTACATCTCCTCATTTCAAAGGTAAAATCACAACCCAGCTCAGTGACCCTTACACAGACCAGTAAAAAAAAAAAAATCACATTATAAATAGACTTGGAACAATTAGATTTTAGTCAGTGCATGGCAGTAAATATTATTTTATTGTACACACGCAAACAGATGAAAAAATATTTCAATCACCAAATCTACAGAGATGCAAAGTAAAACAAATGCTACTTAAGAATTTCCTAAGAGTCTGATTAAAGGATATTTATGGTGTACATTTTGACATATGATGTTGACAAATTGTATTTTAATAGTTATAAAGCTTTCACTTTTTCAGTTTCAACATTTACTATCACCTCCTGCGTTCCACTGATAATTAACATAACATAACATAACATAAAAAAATGCTTAATTAACATTGATATCCATCAACAATATAAAAATAAATACTGAATTCTGCCAAACCTAACTATAATCACATCATACCATTTGAAAATGGCTCAGTTCATTATATTGGAGCCATCAACTTCAGCATTCTGTTTAATTCCAGTTGTCTGACAAGTATGATTTGCACATACGGAATCATTTGTAATCGTCATCTGTCCTGCATACATCTGAATTCACACACAGTTCTCAGTGCAGAGAATCAGCCTCCTATGCTCCATCATGGCACTGTTCACATAGCGGTAAGAATTTTACTTCCTTAGCTTTACATCACAAAATTTCAAAGCAATCTGCAAAAGTACTTCTGGCTTAGTCCCATTTTATAGGTGAAGCATTTTTAAGACAGTCAGGCTATATCTAGACTGAAGGCTTCATTCGGGAAGAACCTTTTTTTGGAAGAGATCTTCCAAAAAAACTTCTTCCGAAAGAGAGCGTCCACACACAAGAGCTCAAAGAAAAAGCAATCTGCTTTTTCGAAAGATAGTGTCCACACTGAATGGACGCTATCTCGCATTTAAGCTGTGATTACTATGGACAGAGTGTCCACCAGGGCACCTGTGCTGCTTCTTCTTTCCTCTTTTTTCCGGAAAATCTCCCTCTTCCCCGTCCACATAAGCCTTTTTCTGAAAGAGCTCTTTTGGAAAAAGGCTTCTTCCTCGTAGAAAGAGGAATGCCAATGCCAGGAAAACCCCTCTGTTCTTTCGATTTACTTTTGGAAGAATGCGATTGCAGGGTAGACGTGACTCAGGTTTTGTCGGAAAACGGCCATTTTCCCAACAAAACTCTGTAGTGTAGACATACCCTTGGTCAGTTAGTCACACAACAAAATGCAGGTCTCTTCATTCTGCTTCTCATTAATAAAGTTAATTCAAAGCATTTTCTCTCTCTCAAAGTTTGGTTTGAATTTAAAAAGTTGTTGATATTTATTGCTGAAGTCTTTTGACATTAGGGTCTAAACAACAGTACATTCCACACTGAATATACTACATGAGTGAAACAAAGAAGCCCTATTTTAATTAATGGTCATCATAAAGATACAACTCAAAGATAGGAACCACCTCATTGCCCAGCAGACGTTTTGGTGCTGGGGGAACAAATGACCCACATACGGTATTACATTGGTGCATCATTAAAGTTCTGATTTGAAATTAATCACATTCTCACAAGGTGGCACTTTGACTAATAAGAGAAAGTATTTGCTGGAGGCAGCAATTTTTTCCTATTAGCAATGCTTTTGCTCATCCCAATTATTCTCATGAGTGCCACAACAGTATTTAATCAAGTGTAGAAAGATACAGGGAATAAAAATGAAGTAGTAAATGTGCATGAAAAAAAATCCTAACTGAGATATCTTCCATCTTAAAGCATTTGAGATCTTTCTTCAAACCAGGAGCTAATGCACTCTGTGAATAATAATACATCCTTTCAACTAACTAAACTGCAAACTGCTTGATAAATTCACTGCGGCAGGATTTTCAAACATTTCTATAAAATCAGAGCATTACCTCACACAGCAGTATTTTTTACGGCAGCTTCTAGTTAAGACAATACATTGTACATTACAAGATTCTGCTACAGGACTTTTGGAAAAGAAATTACATGAAGCACATTTCTGAAGAGTTAGCAACTCAGCCACCTTTTTTCTTAATAAGAATGCTCAGAAAACTGAGTATGAAATATTTTTTTCTGTCTGACTCTTCTTAGTCAACTAATTTTACATACAAAAATAGAAAAATATTTTGTAATAAATATCCAAAGTAAACAATTACCTGCTTATACAAGCACATGCACTATAGAACACATGTAGTATATAGTGATTGTGATTTCTGTATGATAAACTGCATTTATCAGTCACTTCTGACTATCTCCTCTATACATTTCTGCCCTCTAATCCATCTCTGCCACCACAACTTCTAATATTCCTAGATCTACAACCTCTAATGAAATCTGACCTGCCAGGAAAAAAACCCAGCATTTTTCTTCTTAACATGGAATTTCTCTTATAGGTGCAGGATGAACACTAATCAGTTCTATATCAGCGACAGGTTCATGGTCCTATAATCTTACAAGACATGCACATTTTATACAACTGAAAAAACAGAGAATTGCACCCATCCTATCCAGTGATGGATTTTGTTTCTAACTCAAAGTGACTGTGAGATACAAGACATTAAAATGACTATTAGGGGGGAAAAAACTATTCCAGTGTATTTAGACACTTGTGTTACTTCTTAGTCCTGATTTTCAACTTCTTAGGCCAGTACACTTTGAATAAGAGGGTGATAAAAAGTGTCTACATATAGAAGAATAGAACAAACTACAGGTTGCACCTCCCTAAACTCGAACTCTCTCATCCGGCAACATCCGTGGTCCAGTAGGATGGCAGATGCTGCTGAACGAGAGTGCCCCGGGGCAGGCGGGCCAGCAGCTGAGAGCCCCGCGACAGGCAAGGCTGGTGGTAGCAGGTCCAGGTGCTCAGCAGACTGGCAGCAGTAGCAGGGCCGTGGTAGCAGGGCAGGAGCAGTTCTTACATGCTGGCCCAGCAGCGGGGTTCTCTCATGGCAGCCTGAGTGGAGTTGCATGCCAGCCCAGCAGCGGGGACAGAGCCATGGCAGCCTGGCTGGCAGCGGGCCAAATCGCGACAGCCCAGCAGGGGAAGCCGTGTGCTAGCCAGCAGCGGGACTGGTGCCATTGGCAGTAGGGCCAGGGCTGTGTGCTGCCATGCCATCAGTAGGGCTGGAGCAGCAGTTATGGCAGTGGGGCCAACTGCGCGGCTGAAGGAGCCAGTGGCAGGGAGGTGTGGCAGGCTGAGAGGGGATGGAGGCAGGGGACCTTCCCTGGTCTGGCAAATACCCTCATCTGGGACAACTCAGGTCCCGAGGGTGCCAGACCAGTGAGATCCAACCTGTATAAAGTTTTTAAAAGTTCTAAGACTTTGTAAAATCATTTTCTTGATATCAGTGTACATGATTACACCTCCTACTTACAAACAGTGCAACTGTATTCAAGCCACACCAATGAAATACACTTGCATGTACAGGCTAGCTCCCGGATAGCACAGTTACTAGTGCAATATAAAATCCTAGACAACCACATACACCTCTCAGATATGTCTCAGAGAAGAGATTTAAGCACAATGACACTTCAGAGCAATGACTGCTGCCTAATGGGAATGATATTTTCACTTAATGGAGACACCTTTCAATGATTTAATGGTGCTTGCATGGTGGTTCTCCTGTGTTTGCTCCTGTAACAACAGCTTTGTTTCTTTCATTACTGTGATGTGCACAGAAAGCAAAGGAATTTCAACACCCTGCCTGTTTCTGGCTTCAAGATTGCTCCTTCTACATTCAGTGTTTCTTAAACTTTTTAAGACCGAGGAACACCAAACAATAATTTTTTTTTTAAATGAGGAACACCAAGGATTTTTGGTTGAAAAAAAAAAAAAAAGTCGGTGGGGGGGAGGGGGAAGAAAAAGGGTCGGGAGAAAGTAATTGAGAGAAAAAAAAAAAAAAGGTCGCCCGTCCCTTAAGGGCAGCCATTTTGAATTCTGTTGTCCTCCGAGGCACACCGGTGTGCCACGGAACACAGTTTAAGAAACACTGTTCTACATTCATCAACTACACATGCTGAGACACAATTGTCCCTGCAGCTCAGGCACAAGGCTCAAAGCATTTATAATCCAGAAACCAACTATGGGCTTGGACAGTAATATTCATGCAATATCTCCAGTTTCCTGGACATGTGTTTTACCATTACTATTCTATACTACCAATGAGGAATTGCGGGTGCTCAACATGACTGAAAGTCAGATCATAAAAGCTCACAATGGTTAACAAGAGTTACAGTTTAACTCAAACAAATCTATGTCCCCAGCTTGGCATTCTATTCTTTCTTCAGTATAGCAGTTTAGCATGTACTTAAGTGTTACTGTGAATAGGAACAGACTCATTCACAAGCCTAAATGTTATGCTGAATAAGAGGCCTAAAGCAAACACTGAAGACTAGAACATGTATTGCTAGTGAGCACAGATATGTTGATTTTAAATTAGAACATTTTCATGAGTAACTACTCACCATAATGAGTAAAGGGTACACAACATGGTCTCTTGGCATGTATCTGGTAGTGATGGGTAACAACAGTGCACTTATGATTGTATCCTTTCAATAGCCTAGTAACTGCCATCACACAATATACATGTTCATTGCAAACATGGTTCTCATCTCCACCAAAATACAAAGCTCTGAACTCTTTTATACGTTTTCAGAAAAAAAAAGTTAAGAACTCTTGAAGAGCAGGGTGTCAAACACAAATCTAAATAAAATACAGAGCATAAGAAAGAAGGAAATTTTGACATTAAGGCAGGGAGTTAAAGTACTATAGTACTTTATCTTAGTATCATTGCCAACCCACCTGCCATATAGTTTTGAGTGATTAAAGTGACCGACATGCATAAAGCTACCTAAAATATTCAGTCACATATTGGTGCTGTTTTCAAGTTACATATGGCAAAAGCAGAAGAAATGAGATGGCTTCCACTGAGAATTTTTTGGCTGCTAGCTACGGCGCTATATTATAAGTGAAGTACTAGTGACACTTCTTGTTAAATCAGCCTTTTCAACTCATAACTTTCCAATCTTTTCCATTTCTGGGAGATCAAATTTTCCAATCTTGTTTCTGAAACTTAACCAAATTAAAAGTAAAGCTATTTTAGGGAAACTTCTGGAAGCAAGAGCCAGTGATTAGGAATATTACTACAAGTTGAAACTCTCTGGTCTGGGACAATCTGGTCCAGCAACATCCATGGACTCTCTGGTCCAGCAGGATGTTACTAGACCAGAGAGTGTCTGGACCACAGAGCTCGGGCTCGGAGCAGTGGACCATAGCAGCTCAGGGAGAGTCTGGAGTCTTGTCAGCAGAGAGGCTGACCTCCCCTGGTCTGGCAAACTTCCTGCTTCAGGCCCGCTCAGACCCCAAGGGTGCCAGACCCAGGAGGTCAAACCTTACACATGATGGTCAAAGCAAAGTGGTAAACTAACAAGAAGCCTCAAGACAACCTGAATTAGCACACACAAATTAAGTGGTTTCTTTGGTCACTCTTGCCTATTCAAGCATAATGTAAGTGAATTCTCATTCAGAACTCAAAGCTAAAGACTGAAAAAGTAGTGAGCAGAAAATAGGGAAGCATAAAGTGTGGGAGTTCATTTATATGTCTGTCTTCTCCGACAACTACTGCCTGAAACTTAAAGCATTGTATTAAGGAGTAATTTTATATATGTATCTATATTTGTAGCACAACATCTTTTCTGGGAACCCAGTATTCACAACCTATATTTTTGTGGCATTTTACTGAACTAGGATAGGTTACCTGGGGCTCATATTTTAATACCTCTTAATCGATAAAAGCATGTTTTATTACGTTACTGGTGAATGAAGAACCAGCTGCCTTACAGTACAATATACTTCCAATACTGCAACTCCAAACTTGGGTTGTTTCTCGTCTAAAGCTCTGCAATCTGTGCTGATCTGGAAGACTAAAGCAGAGCCAGATCAGAGTAGATTGCTCCCCAGTGATACCCAGTTTGGTTAACTTGATTAAGCATTGTATTTAAACATACCAAATCCAAAAAATGAGAGCTTAGAACGCTGCCTGTTGATGCACATGAACAGCCACTAATACACAGAAAGTTTATCCTTCTGAACAATTGAATGGGAAGAACAAACAAGGGCAAACAGGACTGAGGAAAAGTGCAAGTTATAAAGGATTCTCTGCTTCCAGACCAACTAGAGTATTTTGCATTTTTATGGGGAAAAGCCAAGTCTATTGTGGTTTTCTAATAGTCTTTTCATCATTTTTATAAAGATTATATAAAGCTACAAAATTGCACACTGCGGATCCATAAATTGGAGTTATTGATTTAAATGCCACATGATGTCTATTAGTAATATCTGCTATGGATGTTCTCTAAATCCTCCCAGTTAATGTTATCTAAAGATAAACTCAGCCTTAAACATATATCTGAAAATGTAACAAAATTCATCATGACTCCTCACTAAGAGGAAAAAACAACTGAAGAGAGATGGCAGTTTTTCAAAGGGACATTATTAAGGGCCCAAAAGCAAACTATACTACTTCGTAGGAAAGATAGAAAGTATAGAAAGAGAGCACCTTGGCTTAACCAGAAGATCTTACATGATCTAAAAATCAAAAAGTGGAAACTAGGCCAAATTACAGAAGATTACGATAAGAAAACAACGCGAGTATATAGGGGCAAGATTACAACAGCGAAGGACAATATGAGCTCAATCTAGCTAGAGATATAAAGGATAACAAGAGGACATTCTATAAATATATTAGAAGCAAGAGGCAGACCAAAGACAGGGTAGGCTCAGTGAAGAGGGAGAAACAATAACAGGAAATTTGGAAATGGGAGAGGTGCTAAATGAATTCTTTGTTTCGGCTATAGTCAAGAAGATTGAGAGTGACTGGATGCCTAACATAGTGAATGCTAATGATACACTCTCTCACAATATTCTTGCCAGCAAGTTAAGGAAGTATGGATTGGATAAATGGACTGTAAGGTGGACAGAAACCTGGCTAGATTGTTGGGCTCAACAGTTTGATGTCAGGTTGGCAGTCAGTGCCCCAAGGATCAGTTCGAGGGTTGGTTTTGATCAACATCTTTATTCATAACCTGGATGAGGAGATGGATTGCACCCTCAGCAACTTTGTGGATGACACTGTGCTAGGGGGAGAGGTAGATACTCTGGTGGGCAGGAATAGGGTCCAGAGTGACCTAGACAAATTAGAAGATTGGGCCAAAAGAAATCTGATGAGGTTCAACAAGGACAAATGCAGGGTCCTGCACTTGAGACGGAAGACTCCCAAGCATTGTTACAGGCTGGGGATCAACTGACTAAGTAGCAGTTCAGCAGAAAAGGACCTAGGGATTACAGTGGATGAGAAGCTGGATATGAGTCAACAGTGTGCCCTTGTAGCCAACAAGGCTAACGGCATATTAGGGTACATTAGGAGAAGCATTGCGAGCAGATCTAGAGAAGTTATTATTCCTCTTTAGTTGGCACTGGTGAGGCCACATCTGGAGTACTGCATCCAATTATGGGCCCCCCACTACAGAAAGGATGTGGACGCATTGGAGAGGGTGCAGCGGAGGGCAACCAAAATGATTAAGGGGCTGGAGCACATGACCTACGAGGAGAGGCTGAGGGATTTGGACTTATTTAGTCTGCAGAAGAGAAAAGTGTGTGGGGGGGGATTTGATAGCAGCCTTCAACTTCCTGAAGGGAGGTTCCAAAGAAGATTGAAAGAGCCTGTTCTCAGTAGTGACAGATGGCAGAACAAAAAGCAAAGGTCTCAAGTTACAGTGGGGGAGTTCTAGCTTGGATATTAGGAAAAGCTATTTCACTGGTGGTGAAGTACTGGAATGGGTTACCCAGGGAGGTGGTGGAATCTCCATCCTGAGAGGTTTTTAAATCTTGGCTTGGCAAAGACCTGGCTGGAATAATTTAATTGGGATTGGTCCTGCTTCGGGCAGGGGGCTGGACTGGATAACCTCCTGAGGTCTCTTCCAGCCCTAGGATTCTATGATTCTAGTGGAAATGGGTAGGTTTAGAAGTTAAAATAAAAAAAATTACCTAGAAAAATTCTGCTGGTTCCCAGAGCCTGATGAAATGCATCCTAGAATACTCCAGGAGCTGATAGAGGAAGTATCCAAACCTTTAGCTATCATCTTTGAAAAGTCATGGAAGTCAGGAAAAATACCAGAAGACTGGTAAAGAGCAAATATAGTGCCCATCTATGAAAAGAGAAATAAAAACAACCCAGGAAACTACAGACCAAATCAGTTTAAATTCTGTGCCAGGCACGATAATGGAGCAAGTAATTAAGGAATTTATATGCACACATCTGAAAGAAAATAAGGTGATAGGTAACAGCCAGCATGGATGTGTAAAGAACAAATCATGTCAAACCAATCTGATAACTTTCTTTGATAAGATATTAAGCGTTGTGGATAAGAGAGAAGCGGTAGATGTGGTATACCTAGACTTCGGGATTTGATACGGTCTCGCATGACTTTCTTATCAATAAACTAGGGAAATACAACCTAGATGGGGCTTCAATACAGTGGTTTCATAACTGGCTGAATACCCGTTCTCAGAGAGTAGTTATTAATGGTTCAAAATCATGCTGAAAGAGCATAACAACTGGGACTCCGCAGGGGTCTGTTTTGGGACCAGTTCTCTTCAATAACTTCATCAACGATTCAGATGATGGCATACAGACTACACTTATTAAGTCTGCAGATGATACCAAGCTGGGAAGGGTTGCAAGTGCTTTGGAGGATAGGGTCATAATTCAAAATGATCTGGACAAACTGGAGAAATGGTCTGAGGTAAACAGGATGAAGTTTAATAAAGACAAATGCAAAGTACTCCACACATATAGAATGGGAAGTGACGGTCTAGGAAAGAGTACTGCAGAAAGGGATCTAGGGGTCATAGTGGACCATAAGCTAAATGAGTGTCAACGGTGTGACACGGTTGCAAAAAAAGCAAACATGATTCTGGGATGCATTAACGGAAGTATTGTGAGCAAGACATGAAAAGTCATTCTTATGCTGTACTCTGTGCTGATTAGGCCTCACCTGGAGTATTGTGTCCAGTTCTGGGCATCACATTTCAAGAAACGTGGAAAAATTGGAGAAGGTCCAGAGAAGAGCAATAAAAATGATTAAAGACCTAGAAAACATGATCTATAAGGGAAGACTGAAAGAACTGGGCTTGTTTAGTTTAGAAAATAAAAGACTGAGGGGGGACATGATAGCAGTTTTCAAGTATCTAAAAGGATGTCATAAGCAGGAGGGAGAAAAATTGTTCTCCCTGGCCTATGAGGATAGGACAAGAAGCAATGGTCTTAAATTGCAGAAAGGGAGGTTTAGGTTGGACATTAGGAAAAACTTCCTAACATGCAGGGTAGTTAAACACTGAAATAAATTGCCTAGGGAGGTTGTAGAATCTCCATCTCTGGAGATATTTAAGAGCAGGTTGGATAGACACATCTATCAGGGATGATGTAGATTGTGCTTGGTCCTGCTGTGAGGGCAGGGGACTGGACTTTATGACCTCTTGAGGTCCCTTGCAGTTCTAGTATTCCATTATTCTATTGTAGTACAGCTTCAATCCACATTGTTACTGATTTTAAATCAAACTTTTTTTTAAAAGGCAATCTAGTAATAGGACAAAACAGTTCTATTATATAAGAGGATAGAAAACCCAAAAATAGTAATTTTCCATGCAGAGTAATAACTAATCAAAACATAAGAACGGCTATCCTGGGTCAGACCAAAAGTCCAACTAATCCAGTATCCTGTCTTCTGACAGTGGCAAATGCTAGGTGCCCAGAGGGGATGAACAGAACAGGTAATCATCAAGTGATCCCGCCCCTATCGCCCATTCCCAGCTTCTGACATACAGAGGCTAGGGACACCATTCCTACCCATCCTGGTTAATAGCCATTGACAAACTTAACCTCAGTGAATTTATCTAGTTATTTTTTAAACCCTATTAAAGTTCTGGCCTTCACAACATCCTCTGCCAAGGAGTTCCACAGGTTGACTGTGCATTGTGTGAAGTATTAAGTCTCAAAATATTTCTTCTAAAACTAAACTCACAGTATTTCTTCTAAAATGTTACAGAAACAAAGGGATAAGTATACAGAAGCCTTGGAATTTAAGTCTGCTTGTTCTCTTGGTTTTGATAATCATCTACAGCAGTGCACTTCAAAAATCTCCATAAAGTAAATTATGGACATTTCTTGTTTCAGATAGCCCACGTAATTAATATACGTTTTATTGTTTTATTTAACCCAGTGTGTTTAAATTGAAGTGTCTGGGAAAGCTTATTTGGGGTAATGAGTTGTGTGCATATTATTCTTTTGAGGGAAAAACAGACCTAATGAGACTTGTATTTTCCAGGAGAGGCCTAGGCAGTAAAGAATATGCCTAGGCAGTACAGGGTATATATTTCTGGAGAAACATCTTCTAAGACAAGGGGGTTTTTTTGGGTCTCTTGTTGTATAACTAAGGTTGGTGACTGCCAGAGCATAACCAAAGTGTGGCTGGCAAGCTGCAGTTACACGCAGACAGGCAAGGTGTGGTTTGCATGCTATTTGCAAGTAGCACAGGTAAGAGCTATTTTAGCAATGTAAGGCACCTGCAGTTTCAGGATATGAATGATAAAGCTGCTCATGAATCTGGAATGGATTGTATCCTGGTATGTCACACTGGCTAGGCAACAGATTTCTTGGTGTGTCTGTTATACTGGCATCTCTAGTGGACTGATGAAGAAATACAATGGAATGGATACAAAATTCTATTCCAAAATCCACACACTGGATGAAAGCTTTTAATACAAGTGACAGTGAAGAAGTAATACTGCAAAAATACATTAATACGCATAAATTCCACAGAACAGGCAAATTTTCTGGACTATCTAGAAACTAACAACATAGCAATAATTTTATGACAGATGCCCAATTAAATCATGATATGTATTATACAGAACACAATGCAATGACAGCCTAGACACCATGCCATTAAAATGATGATGTTCATGTCTCTTAAAAGATTAATTTTTATCTTGTTTAATAAAAGCACAAAAATAGTGGTGATAATTTTGCTTACATTTAACATCATTCATGAGTGGTGTCGTATTACGGGTACAACATTTTCTTTAAACTTAGCATTTTCAAGATCAGACTTTTAACATGCTGTCTTTATAGCCATTCTATTTAAATATACTACCAATACAGACAACAAAGTAATTCAAAGCTTGATAAAAATATATTTAAAAACAGGAGCAGGAGCATTAACTAGCATGCCTGATGTTAGGGTAAAAAGTTTCAATGTATTGACAGAATAAATTGATAATTTGCTTGTCTAGCCTGCTACTTTGCTAAATTCCTCCTAGTGCTGTGCTCAGATGGATTTGCTGGATAATCCATCTCACAACGAGTAAACATGGTTAAGTGTATCCATTTAATTTGCTCCTCCATATACAGTAAAAGATCTGTTATCCGGCATTTAATTAACCGAAAACTCAATTAACCATGATTGCTGGTATCTCCCAATACAAATATTCAGTCTAGTGACCGGGACTAGAATACTGTCCAGAGTGTTATGCAATTGCATATTCTGCACTCTACGTTTATGCAGAAGATGCAGAAAACAAGCTAATATAAAAAAAGCAGCTTCCAGGGTGTATCATAGATAGGGTTATTACTCATTCAGCTCAATCTCCTTCACCTTCCACATCTACAGTAATAATTGGGGTTGATAATGATGACTCTGAGGCACTGCAAGACCCTGAAATACCCTCTGAATCATCAAAAATGATTAAATTACATGTGTTATAGTTTTAGTGTTAAGTGTATTTTTAGTGACCTAGATGTACGCCATGCATTTCCCGTAGAAATATGAAGTGTTGTAAGATAGCATACAATATAGAAAACTTTACCTGTATTCACCTAAGTGCTTCAAGAAATCAACCTGCTACTACTACTGAATTGGGGAATACCAGTATACTATTTTATACCTTAATTATTTTATTGTATTCTAATTCTCTGAAATCTGGTATTTCATTGGTAAATATAACTCTCAGTTAACCAGAATATTTGATTAACTGGCATCCCCTATTCTTCCAACGTGTTGGATAACAGAGTGTTTATTGTGCATAGTATAGGTTTGCAATCAGAATTCAACAATCTCTATAAGTAAACTGAAGTTGGAGGCTAATTTTTATTTTCAGCCTAAGATTGGATGCTTCATTTTAATCTCAGGGCACGTCTACACTGCATGCTTATTCTGAATTTAGATATTCCGGAATATTTAATCTGAAATAGCTTATTTTGAAATAGCACTTCTACACTGCAGGGAAGCCTCAAAATTAGTCTGAGGCAGGCTTCCCTAATGTTAATATTCTAAATGCTATCTCGATTTAGAGCACCAGGAGGCACTGGGGAGATATAACTTAGAATGGCCCTGGTGAAGAGCTCTTTCGAAATAGCAGCAGTGGAGCATCTACACATGCCTTATTTCGAAATAGCTATTTCGGAATAGCTGTTATTCCTCGTAAAATGAGGTTTACAGATTTCAGAATAAGCCGTCTGTTATTTCAAAATTATTTTGAAATAATAAAATGGCTGTGTAGACGCTCACTAGTGTTATTTCAAAACACTAGTTATCTTGAAATAATGGTGCAGTGTAGACGCAGCCTCAGAAACACAGATGCAGAAAGGGAATAGCTCTTATCAAATTTACGGAAGCATACACCACTGGGAAAACCGTGGAAGTGGTAGGCAAATCAGGTTCATGGGTGGGCTGGTTAGTTGGCTGGATAGATGTAGCAACTTGACCATGCGGGAGGGACAGGCAGTATGACTTCTTAAAAAAAAAAATCACCTCTCATTCTGACTATGCCAAACCAAAAAAACCCGTATCTTTCTTCTCAAACAGTCCAATCTGAAATTCAGATTATTCTTGAACAGGTTCTATCAGTGGAGGGCAACCTGGGGCCCACAGGCCACATGTGAACCATTGGGGCCTGTTCCTCACTCTCTTACTCCTTTCCCCCATGACTCTTGTGCATTGGTGGCGTCATGGTACCTACTTCCTTGCCCTCCCTCCCAGCACTTCCAGAGCACTATGAATCAGTTGATTCATATGTGTCCTGTCCCTGTTTCTCCTACTCGCTCTCAGAGGGAGGAGGAGGAGTGAGGATAGGACACGCTTGGGAGAGGAGGAGGGGAAGAGGCTGGGATTTGATATTGTAAAGTAAGTGCAAATGTTTCTTCTTTTATTATTATTTGAAGTTGATAACAGTTCTATTAACATATGAATGATTAAAGCATTTCTGCTTGTTTTGAAACATTCAGCGTGCCATCCATTAATGTATTTAATATTATTCTTGGGGTCATGGTAACTGCACATGACAGATTTCAATCTTATGGCCCACTGAGACGCTGGGTTATGTTAATGGTCTGCCATAGCCAATTAGAATATCTATATTCACAATAGAGCAAACATGGGTTTTTCTAAATTTTACGTACGAATATCCTCCCATCAGAATACACTATTGATGTAAGACCTAGTCTCTGCTGTCAAAACCATTTGGATATTCCTCTTGAAAAATGCCCCCGAGCTGAAATGTCAATACTTGTTGAAAAGGATGGATATCTGCAATTTGCAATGGTGCAAATGGAAAATGCTATTATACCAATACTATTCAGAATGTTACTTTTTCTTCAGTACATAAAAAACAACCATGACTACCAGACATTACTAGAAACAGAAAAATGGTAAAACAAAAGCATGAAGAAAAATACTTGGGAACAAAAAAATCACAAAATATAAAGCTGATACAATGCTTTTTTTTAATCTTTAGAACTGAAAAAGTATAGTTTCTTCTGAATCTATTAAGTATGTCAAAATACCGATTTCACATACTAAGCTGAAATGGACAAAGTAGGAGTTAGCAAAAACCTCTTATGAAGAGATTTTAATCCCCTTGTTTTTCCAAAGAGAAAAATGCTTCATTACATTGGGATAATTACAATATTAACAAGACATGTTGAAAACACCCCACTCAAGCCTTAAATAATTAAGCGTCACAACCCCCATGTTTTTAAATGCTATTTCAATTTAAATTTTTCTGATTGAGAAAGACAAGGCAGCGACTTGTCTAAAGTCATATAGTAGCAAGAGTTTGGATTAGAACTCCAAATTTAATGATTTCCCAACCTTGCACAGACCAGTAAAACATGCATACAATATAAAATTCATTTACATTTACCATAACACAAGAGAAAAACAGTGCAGACAGTTCCATTAAGTAGAAAGAACAAATATATAGGCATAATAATGCACTGTATTTAGGTAACTATTAAACAACTCCCTGCCTTTATATATAGAATTATTATGTTCAAGGAATTTGATTAAAGTTCACTGTGTAGTTTAAATATTTATATAGTATCTAACGAAGTGGTTCCCAACCGCTGGTCCACGGACCAGTGCCAGGGCATAAACTGCTGGCTGCCAGGCCATGGCACACTCTTAGGACACGCCCAGGGGGCTGGGGTGTATACCCTAGGCTTATAGTCGGCGGCTGCAGGAGCTGAAGCCAGCTGTTCACAGCGGCTCTGGCAGCCAGAGCTGTAAACTTTAAAGAAATGTGCGAAAAGATGCAGTGGCAGAAGTCCCATTAAATAAAGTCTGAGAGTACAATGCATAATTCATGCTGCTTATTATTAATCATCATGTCAATTATCAATAATATTATGGTTTGAAAAGGTTGCAGACCCTTGCTGTATGGTGTGGTGTCAAACTTTCAGGTGGGTTAAAAGCTTTTAGGCTGCTTTTGAATAATGGAACAAAAGGCCTAGGTCATGACATTTGCAAGGTTGCATTTCAAACAAAGTTTACATAGGGGTTAATGGCTTAAGATAAGAAAGGAAAGGATTATTTTAACAGAATTTTTTTAATGTTATAGATATCTGCAAACTCTATTTTATGCAAATATGCAAATAAAATGTTATTGGTCTGCCAAAAGTTTGTAAATGGGTTTGCTGGTCTGCGGTATAAAAAAGGTTGGGAGCCACGGTTCTAAAGCATACTGCATGATTTACAAATAAGATGGGCAGCACACACCTCTGCTGAGTTTATAACCCTCATCAATAAATAGTGATTTTTGCTAATCTTGTCAGCAGCAAAACAGGAATTAAAAATAAAGAGTTTGAAAATACATTAGAGTATTTAACTCATAAATGGAACAAAAAGTTCCCAGCAAGAGTTCTATGTACATAAGAAAATGCCAAGAAATATGGATTACCAAAGACGACACACACAAAATTAGGTGCATGGTTAACAATTTGGCTTTGTTCTCACATTAACTCCCCAGAAAGGCATTAAACTTAAATACAGTATAGTTATGTATGTGTGACCAGGGTTCCAGAGGAGCCAGCAGTGAATCAATTAGGGTGAACTGCAAAGAATAGGACAACCGATCTCCAAAGCTGGGGAATACTCCAGTGTTTAGATTTACCAAGCCAGCACACAACAGCATCTATGATACCTTACTGATTACCCAGAAGACAACAGCACAGTTTCCTTAAAGCAACCCAGCCTCAGGTTTCCATCCAGACACTCAAGTCAAATAAAATTCTACCAGTCCCAAAGGATTGGACATAGTACTGTTGACTGTATGTAAGACACTAAAATCAGTGACATTAATACCAAATGGACAGTGTAAAATCAAAATGGAGGCTGTGGACTGAGAGACAATCCAAAATGGAGTTGTGGTGCATGATGGGATTTCTAAAATGGAGTCCATGACTGCTGTGAGACTTTTGACGCCAAAATCCATCGTTTGCACACTGCACATGGCTGTGCACACAGCACCATACCAATGCACACAGCATGAAAATCTGCACCAGAGACTCTAGTTTTGCACCCAGCACTACGCCTCTGCACTAGAGACACTCCTGATGTTTTCCCGCCTTGGGACCTTTAAAAGAGCGTGCTTCAGTTCACTACTGTGGCAATTGCCCAGTGTTGTGGGCTCTAGCTACCTCCATCACTGAACTGAGCCCACCACCTAGTTCTACTCCGATCACTGTGGCGAAGGCCCTTTTCCCGGAGCCAAGAACTATTTCCACCGGGTGTGTGTGCAACTTACATGCTGTCACACCATCGACAGACCAACACGTACATTTGGACTCCTCAGTGCTCCTCCCCTGAGGCTACCCAAGCCAACAGGTTGAAGGTCCTGAGCCTCGTGCAGCAGCCATCTGACAGCAGACAGACTGAGTATTATACTCCCCTGCTTTACTTTTGCTGTTCTATCTCCTTTTACATCTGCGGTGTGGGGTTGGTTTACACAGTGTTATCCTATGTTTTCCGTGTTGTGTTATCTGTTGTATTCACAATATATTCTTAAATTTGACATACGTGTCTGTGTTTATTTGGACTTGAGCCTAGAAATCCGCCGGTGACAGATACGGTGGTTTCCAGATCGGACCATCTTCTGGGACAAAGGCATTTAAAATCATTTAAGATCAGGCCAATTAAATTTAGCTTACTAGTGTGCCTTTGCTGGTAACAGTACCTCCCAGATCAATGAATATTTCAAGATCTTATCCCAAATACCTGCTCTAGCCAATTCTTATCATCAAAACTAAAATTTACTAAAAATGAAAAGGTTATTGGTCAAAAGATCAATATACATACAGATATGAGCATTGTTCTATGATCAGATTCACAGTTCAGATGGTGACCTTTGTAGGTGCAAAGAGTTCTTTAAGAATTTAGTTTACAGGTCATAGCTTTTTATGTCATTAGGCCATGGAATGTAGTGGCCCATTCATCTGTGATATTTATAGACACTCTATTAGCCTCTTTTAGCAGAGACACTCTGACAATATTTTTTTTCTCTCTTTCCCTCCCCTTTCTTTCGCTGCTATTTATTTGTACCTTGGACCCCTTTCTCCATTCATCTGAAGAAGTGGGTTGCGTCCGTGAAAGCTCATGATACCATCTACGTTTTTTGTTAGTCTCCAAGGTGCTTTTTAAATTTTTTCTGTTATAGACTAACATGGCCACCCCTCTGAAACTTTTAAACATACAATTAGATTTGCATTTCAAAATTCTAGCCTATCTGGCATTGAATGGCCCTAATTACTATTAACATACTTTTCTAACAGTCTCTACAAGATGACTCTGGGTCACTTAGCCTGCAGGATGCTTAATGCTTTCTGGTCATGCGTGTCATACTTGATGTAAGATTTGTTGCAAGTACAGCGCAGTGGTCTCAACAATATTTTTTATGGTCATATTATAATCAGATAACTTCACAGTAAGTTTGTTCTAGATAGAGATGACAATGTTCTCATTGAATTGTGTCTTCCTACAATGCTAAGAGCACGTCCTCAGGTACTAGAGAGTGAACTTTAATGTACAGTCATCTCATTCCTTAATTTCACTCTCATTTCCAGCTACAATACTCTCTTGATGTTTCTTTTTTCCTCTACATTAGGGATGTGAACGACTAGTTAACTATCCGATAAGCAAATGCTTATTAGATAGTCAACACTCTAGTCAACTAGTCACTTCCCCCTCCCTTGCTGTCTCTATAAGGAAGAGCCTGACGCCAGGCTCCC
The DNA here is from genome assembly GCA_019425775.1 of Rafetus swinhoei. Taxonomy (NCBI): domain Eukaryota; kingdom Metazoa; phylum Chordata; order Testudines; family Trionychidae; genus Rafetus; species Rafetus swinhoei. The sequence goes on from CM033449.1 coordinate 120,466,437, forward strand.
TGCTGCGCTGCCATTTCAAAACGCCATGTGGAGCCTGAGGCCAGGCTCCCCGAGGTGTTTCAAAGAGGCAGCGCCATGTGGAGCTCCCCTGCTGACCCCGGGTGCCACGTGGTGCTGCTGCTTTAAAACACCACATGGAGTCTGACACCGGGCTCCACGTGGCATTTCAAAGTGGCAGCACCACGTGAAGCCCGGGGTCAGCTGGGCACCCCAGGCTCCATATGGTGCTGCCACTTTGAAATGCCGCGGGGAACACGGGGCCAGCACTTTCGTCTTTGAAGTGTAGCAACGGCCCTGGGGCTGTTGTCACACTTCAAAGGCAGAGGCACCCTATCGACTAAGAGAATAGTCGATGCAAATTATACTGACTATTCAATTAGCCCATAAATCTAAATTTAACATCCCTACTTTATGCGCACCATTTAAGGGGCAGAGGGAAGGAAGGAAGGAAGAACATTACTTAAGTCATGTACAGCAGACTTGCAAAGGCACATAATCTTCATTTTTATATCATTTATCTACCCAGATGGATGTGTTGGTTTAACAATACTAACACAGATTTCACACACACAAAAATCAGTCTCAAATAATGAAAAGAAAAAGTAAATATTATTACACAGTGCAGTGGAGTATGGTCTGCATGAATTTAGGAGCAAATCCTGAAGACAGAACAAAATCAAAATAGACGACTGTGTCAAACACACAGAGGTAAGGCGATAACTTGGTTAATACTGTTTGCTCAGAAGGATGGTCCAAATTCTCTCAATAAGTACCTGTATGTTTTCCGATTCCATTTGCATTCCCAGTTCATTAGTTGAAACACAAAATTAAGATCCTCACAAGATAAAATTCAATATTCTACCAGAAGATCTTCCAGGTTCTACTTCAATTAACCTTCTTCCCTGTTCCCACTACTTGCCCTTTCCACTCTCCAAGAGACCTTGTAAGAACACTTGTCAGGTCAAATTCCTGATCCTACAATCAAGAGGGCTCCAGAAAGATGCAAGGCTCCGCGCCCAAATGGATCCAAGTATAGCACTGAGCCCAAAATAACAATGTATCAAAGATTTTTTTGAATGCAATATTGTTTCTTTCCTTTTTGCCTTATTTTCTCTAAGTAGTATGCTTATGAATTTGAATGTATCTCCAACTTTCTCATGCTCAAAAATGCCATTTGTTCCCTAACCTCAATTTACAGCTTGGTCAACAGGGCACATATCTAATCTTCTGTTACAACGTTTTCTCAAGTTGTTAAGTCCAGGATCATATAATAAAAGGCTTCAACATCAGTTCAAGTAGAAAAATATGATTCCTTTAAAAAGAAATGTAAAAAAGTCGTTTGATCCACACAGGGCTCCATGTCAGTACATTTAAGCTATTTTATTTTTTGAAATTGAAATAAGAAAACTTATTCAGAAAGCATATTAAATGGACTCCAGTGGAAGCAATCTCAACCACATGAATGACTTGCTTTCTTGTACAAGAACATCTGTTTGTTATCCAAATTTCATGAAGATAAACTTCAAAACGGGACCACTGGTACTATCCTATGGGCATCTCCAACACTCCATATTCAAGTAAAATCCTCATTGATTCTACCTGGAGTTTCCTCAGGTTAAGACTGTAGAATTAGACACTTTATTTCTTATGCTAACAAAATACACCACAACAAAATGTTATATGTTGCAACTTTAGCAGAGTATATAAAATGATTCTAAAAAAAATTGGTTAATTTTTGCAAATACATGTCCATGTGTTATAAAACAATAAGAAAAAAATTCAGCATTCATCTTGAAGTATTTACTGAACAAATACTGATTGACCCGTGAAAGCAAAGCACTGCAGACTCAATGTAGGTTATCTGTGGTTCCTTATTATAAGCCTGTAATAAAATATTTATTCAGTGTCTTTGATAATGGAGTCTAGCTGTTAATGATAAATATGGGTGGGTGGGATTTCTAATGTCAATTTTTTCAAAGCATTATGTTGCAGTAGTATAGTAATAAAGATGTAGCCGTGTTAGTCTGGTCTAGTTGCAGTAGTGGTAGTGATAGTTCAGTTTTTGATCCCTAAATTTAAAAAAAGGGCTAGCTGAATTCCAGCGTGCATACAGTCAACATTTGATTTTGCACCAAATCACAACAATAGACAATGTTTAAAAACTCTCATGAAAAAGAAGAGAGATTCCCCAAAATAGTCCACTGGTTACAGCGATCAGTTGAGATGTGACAGAGCCAGGGTCAAGTTCCCTTTCCCTGTGGTTTGGAACAAGGACTCAAACCTGACTGTCCTATACTCCCAGTGAACATCCTAACTTCCAAAGGTGATGGAGCTGCTGGAGCTGTTCCTCTCTACTGCTGGATCTGTTCCCTTTTCCATCTTCATAAAGCCATAGACTACATCGAGTAAAGCAGGGACTGGTGTCTCCCATATCTCTAGCGATTGCACTAGCCACCAGGCTGCAATATCTCTCCCTCTTGCTACTCGCACCCCAGGCTTAGCATAAGAAACGTTTGTCAAAACTGCTACATTTCTGTGGAAGCATTTAGTCAAACTGGCATTTTTCAGGAAAAAAAGTCTTTTGTGGAGAAAATTCCCAACTAACTCTATTTAAAACAATCACTTGCTAACATGTTCAGTCTGGCTAACTTATGTTCTTCTAATACAAATGCTACCAACATTACTTCAGGTTACAGGCTATCAAGGAAGAAACAGTACATATCCAGAAGAACCTCATCTAACTCGAGAGCCTGTTTCACATTTCATGTCATCTGTTCACTGTACCATACACTAACCCATGGGCTAGGGAAGGGAGGTTGACAAAGGATGCTATCTATATTAAAAGCATCTGTTGCCCACAGATTGCTTCCATCACCATTATTCACTTTGACAAGTACCTTAATACACAAGCAGTCCCTATCAATGTTGATGGGATTATTTAAAAGGCACTTACTACTCTTTTTTGAATAAGTAGTAGACGCTAGCTCTATTTTAAATAACCAGTGAGAATGATAAAGTCTTTGTTTTCTTTAATTAAACACAAGATTCAAAGAAAAAGAGTCTACTTGGGAAGTTATACCTTAAAAACGCAAAACAAAACAAGAACTTCAGCCCGAGCTTCAATTACATTACACAGGAACAAAGGCCTGGATCCACAAAGAAAACCCCCCAGATTTAGGTGCATAAGTCATGTTTTTAAGGCACCACTATGATTTACAAAACCCCAACCCCTGCTTGGTTGCTACGTCACACAGTAGCTGCCTAAAACCACTCCAGCTACAGTATTAATACTTAATGGACTGAAGAGTGAGATATCATGCTGTAAGCCCGTAGTTCGGGTGCTCACCTAAGAGGTAGCAGAGACCTCTTCAAATCCTCTCTCACTAGACAGAAGGCAGACTTCAATAGTGGGTCTCTCACATCCTGGGTGAGTTCTAGGGATGTAAGACCCCATTTCATTAGTTAATCAGTTAAATGTTAAATTTAACCGGTTGACTGACTAAATGGGGAAGGTGGAGAGGCCCTTCCAGCCCGCTAAGCTGGAGTTTCCCCCCCGTCCCCAGCCAGGCTAGAGTGGCTCCCAGGTCACAGGCTCTTCCTGCCTGGCTGCAACAGGCTCAGAGTCAGCATCCTTGTGGGGCCGGGGGCAGAAGCAGCCTCGGGGCGGCGGGGGCTGGGCACCTGGACTGGGAGCTGGCAATCCTTCCCTCCACAAAGCTGTTACCAACTCCACACCCACAAGGTCTGCACTGGCCACAGGCGGAGGGCTACTCCCAGAGGTAACGGTTAACCGTTACCCAGTAAACATCACCCGTTAAGGATGATGCTTATTTGGTAACAGGTAAACTGGTTACCTGTTCATATCCCTAGTCAGTACTGTAACCAATGAGCTACAGTTAATAAAAGGAACTACTCCTCTTCCTACTCCTTCCTGCCTCTTTGGTGTGCAATTAGGCAACCTCTGCAGCCTATTAGATTGGACCCGAGTGCAATGACACTGGGTATTTCCTCCCACAATATTCTTCTGGATTCTAGGTAACTTGCTGGGATAGGCCCCCCCTGCATGCAGCCCAGAGTTAAGCATCTATTTCTGCGAGAGGGCAGAGGTTAGAACACACTTGTCTAGCCAGCATCTCCCATTCACTATCTTAGACAGCTCCTGCCTAGCATGCTGGTTTTTGTGGACTGAATTATAAGTGGCTCTCTCATCCCTTCATTGTATAGGGACCCGTAATGTTTAACTCAGGCTTTGTAGATCACAGCGTTTGTCCTGTGATTTTATAGGTGTCTAAATTAGATGTGGCAATACTCATGTTGCAACACCTAAGTCCCTCAGTAGACCTTGCCTCAAATTCCAAATTAAACAAAAAGTCATTTTGATACTATTCTTTCAGTTGCAGTATAGTTAAGGATTTAGGGTCTCATTCACTTAATGAAATGAATAACTATAGAGACAAATAAAGCAGCTCTCTCTTAGTTCTCAAAAGACTTTCCAAGTCAAAATGCTAAAGTAAAATACTGTATATACCCCAGGTTTTTATATATATATATATATATATATGCACACGCTCACGCACACACACACACACACACACACTAGATAGACAGACAGACAGACAGACAGAAAGACAGATACCCTCACCAGTAAAATAGATCTCCAAAATATGACAATAAGGTGCTAATGAACTTGAGATGTAAGCACATTGCTTTAGGACTAATTAAACTTAAGTCTGGACAATGACTCAAGATTTCTTCTCACACTTTTGCCAATATACCCCAATCATGACCCATAATACCTGGCTATTCCAGTGCATACTCTCCATTAAATAGAATTCAAATTCTATTTAGTTCATAAAAAGTTAGCAATTAAGCTGCTGAAGCTGGGTTATATTCTTGGAATTATCTAGCAATCCTACGACTGATAACTCCAGGTTATGTTCATTAATTACTGTATCACCTAAGTAGCTAGAATTTTTAAATCTAAGGGAGACGTTGCTGACACAAGAATCTAGGATGTCATTACTAACAAACATTCACTGACTGTCTCTTGAAATGAAATGTTTACACATCTCTATTATATCTTGCTTTGGCAGAAGAGCATATACTACATTTAACAGATTTTTTTTTCCCCATCTCAAACTTCTGTAATCCTAAATATGTGCGTTAGTGCAAGGCAGTTCTCAGTTTCATTATAACGCTTGATATTATTTTTATTTAGGCCACTACAAACTTGTCAATGCAAGTATGCCTGGAAGAGGTGTGATTTGTGAATGGCACAGCTTTGCCAGCAAAAGTGACAGTGTAGGTGCATGGATGTTAGCAAAACAGAGCTTTGGCTTATTTAACTTGTCTCAGCGTGGGGGGGACACTGCTATTATATATTGGTTTAGCTATACCGGCAAGGGACTCCTAATGTAGACCTGGCTTCCTTCTCCTAACTCTATAGGTTTATACACTGTACTGCTCATCTGAGACTTTTTAGACTCATTTCATGTGGCTTTAGAGTAATACTGTTCTATGCTGAATTTGGCAATACACAATGTAAGGTACACAATACAGACATATAACAAAGCTGCTTGACTGTGAACAAAGTACATATTGCAACAAATTAGCAGATTTAAGTGCTGCTGGAGTTTTTTTGTTTTGTTTTTAAAGGAAGAGGGTGAAGAAAGAGAGCTTTGAAATGTAAGTTCATGGCATTTTCTTTCATTCAAAAGGCTTTTTTTGCATATTGTTGTAGCTCAGTTTTGATTGTGAAGTGACCCGAGCAACTTCACAAAGAGATGGCTTTATCAATGTTCTCAATTAGTGAAAAATAAGTGTAGCATAATGAAGTTTTCAATTAACTTTCCAATATTTCCTTCTTTATAAATAAAACACTATTCCAAAGGCTACCTCACAATCAAACACCGCTGGTCATAAAAGAGCTCGCTTTGTTAAAACTGTTTTTAAATAAGCAGACAAGCATGGATATTGGGTGCACAGTACAGCCTTGGATCAGTGTTTTCATTCCCTTTCCCTCCCCCCCCCCAGAGCCTGCCTACCACACAAAAGGCCCACCCTGGCCTCCACCAGCTTTGGTTACTATGTGAAGGAAAGTAATAGAGATGTAGCCGTGTTAGTCTGGTCTTGCTGAAACAAAAGACAGGACTATGCAGCACTTTAAAGACTAACAGGATGGTTTATTAGGTGATGAGCTTTCGTGGGCCAGACCCACTTCCTCAGATCAAATTGTGGAAGAAAATTGGCATGACCATATATACCAAAGGGATACAAGGAAGGGTGACCCCATCGCTCCTCTAGTGCCTAATTTTCCCAAAGCCATATGCCCTGAAGTGTCCTGCTCTCTCTCCTGGAACACTCAAAGGAACAATAATGTTCACTGTACCTTTAAAGGGACAAAAAAAGTAGAGCTTCTAATTTTAAGAGAAGTTAACAATCACTTGAATTCTAGTACTCTGGGTTGGTTTAGATTAAAATACAACACATTTCTTAACTTAAGGATACAGGTTAAGTGATACCAAATAGAAGGCAGAATGGGTTACAAACAAATAAATGTGAAAACACACCTACAAGTTAATCTAATAAGTGATGGACTTTGTTCAAGATGGTTTTTATTTCATTCACAATAACCTTTTTACTGGCTGGCGTGACCAGGACCTTCTGCAGAGATCAAACTGCTAGATTTCTCCGTCTTCCCAAGGCAAAGGGTAACTTAGAGGTTTACGCCCCTTCCTCCCCCCATTTATAGTCCAGTCAACCTTTGAATGTATTCTCCTGAATGGTACCCCCAGATGAAGTTCATTAGTTCATGATCAGTAAAGGAACCATGGGATCTAGAGAATAAGACTTCATGCTGGTTCCTCACTTGCTTGTGGTTAAGCTACCATCTGTTCCTGCTGCAATTTCAAAATACAAATGGATAGTTCACTGAATTTGGTCACACCTGGTTTGAGGTGTCAGCCTCTTTTCTTTGTCTGAAAAAAGCCTATTATTAATACTCCCTGGACTTAAGCACGTTGGAGGTCAGGTACAGTGTAACTACAGTTACACTGTAGCAGTGTAACTTGTTGCTCAGACCCCTGACTTTATCCTTTTCCCTCCTCCATATAGTCACCACCCTCTAAGGTGCCCATGCACAAACAATTCTAGGCCTGCCTATCTTGTTTGCAGAGCCATGCAGCACCACTCACTGCTCGCTTTCCTGAGTTACACGGTGGTGGGTCCGGCTCTGTGGAACGCCAGCCAGTCCAGCTGGTGGGGGCCGGATGGCAGGCGGCTGCCCACATGAACCCCAGCTGGACCTGGGGTATGGTGAGGCTGTCCCTACTGGGGCAAACTCACTGCAGCCCCGGTTCCAGTTCTGAGGGATGCCTCATAGCCCCAGCTGGCAGGGCCATGTGGTGGGCGTAACCTTTTTTACTGCTTCCCATATGTGCCCCCAGTTGTTTTTTCTTTATTCAGCCCGCTGTAAATAAATACTTTCCCTTCCTATTTTCATTGTATATTCCAGTGAGTGTGTGTTTGATCCAAGGGGTCTGGAGGTGCCCCTCAGATGGAACAGACTTTGCCTGATGAATTGTTCAAGGACCTTTTCTGATCCAGAGCAGACTCCATTTTGGCCATCAGGGCTCTCAAGTTTAACTATTAAGTACAATCTTCCAAGAACAACAACAGAAGAAAAAGAATGAAGGATGGGATGGGAAGGAGAGTGGAAGGTGTCACAGGACTACTCATTACTTCTCAATATGACTAGACTGAGATCACAGAATCATAGAATCCTAGGGTTGAAAGATCTCAGGAGGCCATTGAGTCCAGCCCCCTGCCCAAAGCAGGACCAACCCCAACTAAATCAACCCAGCCAGGACTTTGTAAAGCCAGGACTTCAAAACCTTTAGGAATAGAGATTCCACCGCCTCCCAAGTAACCCATTCCAAAACTTCACCACCCGCCTAATGAAAGAATTTTTCTTAATATCCAACCTAGACCTCCCCCACTGCAACTTCAGACCATTAGCTCCTTGTTCTGTCATCTGTGTCTACTGAGAACAGCCTCTCTCCATCCTCTCTGGAACCTCCCTTCAGGAAGTTGAAGGCTGCTATCAAATCCCCCCCTCACTCTTCTCTTCTGCAGACTAAATAAGCCCAAATCCCTCAGCCTTTCCTCAAAGGTCATGTGCTCCAGCCCCCTCATCATTTTGGTTGCCCTCCGCTGGACCCTCGCCAATGTGTCCACATCCTTTCTGTAGTGGAGAGGCCCAGAACAGGATGCAAAACTCCAGACGTGGCCTCTCCAGCGCTGAATAAAAGGGAAATAATCACTTCGGTAGATCTGCTAGAAATACTCCTCCTAATGAACCCTAATAATCCATTAGCCTTCTTGGCTACAAGGGCACACTGTTGACTCATCCACTGTAATCCCCGGGTCCTTTTCTGCTGAACTACTACTTAGCAATTCAGTCCCCAACCTGTAACAATGCTTGGGATTCTTCTGTTTCAGGTGCAGGACTCTACACTTGTCCTTGTTGAACCTCATCAGATTTATTTTGGCCCAAACCTCCAATTTGTCTCGGTCACTCTGGATCCTATTCCTATTAAGGATGTTAAATATCGATTAATTTACTAGTCGAGTAGTCGATGGAATTTCCATCAACTACTCGACCAGTCAATAGGAACTTTGACATTCCTCCTTTGAAATGCACAAGAAGTTGGAACTCCGCATGCAGCCTGGGGCCAGCTGACTCCAGGCTCCATGCGGGCACTTCCGCTTTGAAATTCATAAGAGCTCTTGTGCATTTCAAAAAGCAGAAGCACGCCACGCACATGGAGCCCAGAGTCAGTGGGAAGTCCCACTGGCCCTGGGCTTCATGCAGCGTGACAGCTTTGAAATGCAGAAGAGTCGGGGACTCTTGCGCATTTCAAAGTAGAAGTGCCCACATGGAGCCTGGGGTCAGCAGGGGACTCAAGAGTCCTTGTTCTATACGGCACTGCCGCTTTGAAATGCCGCATGGAGCTGGGGTCATCTGGGGACTCCCCAGCTGATCCTGGGCTCCGTACAGCATTTCAAAGCAGCAGGGCCACACAGAGCCCAGGATCAGCTGGGGATTCCCCAGCTGACCCCAGGTTCCGCGCAGTGCTGCTGCTTTGAAGTACCCCCTTTTTCTCTCCCCATCTCCCTACTGCCTCTATCTGACAGAGGCAGCAAGGGGGGGAGCGACTAGATGACTATCATGTTGACTATCAGATAAGCATTTGCTTATCGGATAGTTGACTAGTCGACTAGTCTTTTACACCCCTAATTCCTACCCTCCATCATATCTACCTCTCCCCCTAGCTTAGTGTCATCCACAAACTTGCTGAGGATGCAATCCATCCCCTCATCCAGGTCATTAATAAAGCTGTTGAACAAAACCAGCCCTAAAACTGATCCTTGGGACACTCCGCTTGAAACCGACTGCCAGCCAGAAATCAAGCCATTAATCACTACCCATTGAGCCCAACAATCTATGCAGCTTTCCAGCCACCTTACACTCCATTTATCCAATCCATACTTCCTTAACTCGCTGGTAAGGATATTATGGGAAACAGTATTAAAAGCTTTGCTAAAGTCAAGGTATATCACATCCACCGACTTCCCCATGTCCACAGAAGCCAGTTACCTCATCATAGAAGCCAATCAGTTTGGTCAGCATGACTTGCCCTTGGTGAATCCATGTTGACTATTCCTGATCACTTTCCCCTCTTCCAAGGGCTTCAAAATGGATTCTTTGAAGATCCCCGCCATGATTTTTCTGGGGACTAAGGTGAAGCTGACTGGTTAGTACTACTTCTTCCCTTTTTTAAAGACGGGCACTATATTTGCCTTTTTTCAATCATCCGGGACCTCTCCCAATCTCCACAAGTTTTCCAAGATCTTTAACTACGTTACACATTTGCAGAAAGCTTAAAGGTGGTGGAAGCTGTGTTTTTTCTAGTGGATCTAGTATGAAAGTGGGACTCAGCTCTTCTGTATGCAAGGCAAATACTGAACAGGCAAGATAGAAGACTGCAGGTTGGTGTGTGTCTTCCCCCAAACAGGGCAAAGCCTGAAACAATGCACAGCACAGGATCATTTGGCACAAACCTCATGTTACAAGGGAGCAACAGCCACATAGAGTGGTCCTCTCGTATTTTACAGTAGCCAACTGCATTAAAAGTCCTGGCTCAAATATAGTGGCAGAGGGTTGCTTCGCTGGCATCAGTTCAGTTCAGCATAAGTGACAAAACAAAGGTTTCTTTTTTCCTTCACATGGGCATCTATACAATATACAGGATTGGGCTGACAGCAACAGTGCAGTAAATTGGCCCATTGGTTTTTATCACAAAATCTATAGAGAGTTTAGTCGTTTGGTACTATCAAAAGCAAAGCCGTCCATTAAAATCAATGCTGAGATCTATTTAAAAGTCCATGGCAAGATACAGCCCTAACGTAACTCAAAATAATCAAACCCTTGTTCACATATATCGGAAATAGAAAGCAAAATCAAGTTCAAGCAGTGCTGAGGAGCGACTTTCAACAAAATACTTCACCAACGGGGCATAATCCTTGACTGTTGAGAAAATATCCAGTTTCTGCATCAGAGGAAGGAAGGAAGAACCACTTTTCCAGAAGAGACTCTATATACACTTTTGCATATAAAAAGACACCACATGGCTACTGAACATTTTGCAGTATTAATTGTATGTATTTGAGTTCATATTATTTAAAGTCATGTGCCTTGTTAATTATCACTTGTTTTAGTATTCTTTCTTCCACAACATTGGAAAAAAAATATATAAAAAATATATTTTTAGTAACTGGGGGATAGCACAGTGGCGCACATCAGAAGAAGAGCACATGACCTCATGAGGAAACACTGGTCACCACTATATTGATGGAAGGGATTCTCCTGTTGGCAGTGTTACTGCTTTTTGAGGAAGTGGATTAATTATTTTTACAGGAGAAGCTGTCCCTGGTTTATGGTGATGTTTGGGTACGTAGTTAGCTTAGGATCCTTTAAAAATTCCACTCACAAATTTCTAAAAACAAAACAAAACAAGAAACAACAACAAACACATCTCTCCTGCAAATGGTTTAAGGAGTCACACCCAGATTTTCAAAAATGACTAATGATTTTAGGTGATCAACTTGAGACACTTTGAAGGTGACACTTTGTACCCTTTTGCTCCAGGTTTATGCTCACTCACAGAATTTCATCTATCCCTGTTCTTTCCCTTCCCCCTCATTAAATCCACAGACTAGTTTCATAGTCTACCTCACTATTGACAATACTGATGACAAAAAGACTCCAATGTCCTGCTGCTGAGACAACCCACACAATTTGTGAGGGTGTTGGTGGTGGTGAGGGTGTTAAACCTTAATTCTATACTTCCTGATTTTCAGAAATTTAAGGGTTTTTTTACCTAAAAAGGGAGGAGGGGAGTTAACAGGTACTTGACAATATCAGATGCAGAAAACTTAATTTCTAGGCACTATAAAGGGACCTACATATAACTATTATACAATTGCAGGCCATCTCTGTGAACTCTCAGTATTTACTTCTGTGGATGTTCATCATTAATTATTCCAGCACTACTAACTTTGAACTGAAATAGTTTTAATGTGGAATTTGCATTCCTAACAATGGAGAACTCTGATCAAAGGCTGGGCTTTGATTCTTAGTTATGACTGATATTCCTGTGATTAGCAAAGAAGCTTGCAATCAACCCAGATAGATTGCATAGTTGCTGTCTGGTTTTAGCTGTCCAAGCTCTTTAGAGGAAAGTGACCTGCCAGAGGTGCTCTGTGAGAAGGTAGTTGTCTCTGCAGCCATCACACTAAAATACAAACTATTGCTAATTACAATACAATCAAGGCACAAGTCCCTGCGCTCTCCATTTCAACTATGTACAAATGAGATTTTCTGTTACCATGAACTCCTTCCATTAGCTTATGTCACCTCTCACAGCACCCCCTGTGCAAATGTTATAAAATAGCAGTCTACAGGTTGACAGTTTGAGTTAGCAATTGTAGTGGAAAAAGCTTGACAAGTGTGTGGGAATGTCATGAATGTCTACTGTGTGAGTTTAGCCCCTAACAAAGCCTGGCAGCTTTTACCTAAAAATGTAGATATCCAAAAGATTAAGAGACCCAACCCCTTAATTTTACCAACAAAATAAATATGAGAAAATGCATGTGTGATGATTAGCTGCAGCAGGGATCCCACTGCAAGAATAACCTCATTTGCATACAAAGTAGTTCTACAAAAAAAGCTTCTATTCATAAGGTATATTTTGCATTTCCTTAAGCATCTGTTTCCAACTTCGAAATGTGTAAAAATGTGTAGGGCTAAATTTTCTTTATGTCTGTTACAGGTGCACTGGGCACATATTGAAAGAATAACTATACTATCACAATAAAAAGAAATCCAATCACAAATAAGTAGAGCCTAAGAAATAAATGGTGCAAGTACTCCTGTAATGAAGAGGTACAAGTGCAAAAGATAATGGTTAATGAAAACCTCAGCAAGCATATATGCAGCCTTGCAAAGTATGTGCAATCCATCAGTAATGGCAGTTAAGAGACTGTAGCTAAGACAAACCAGAGTAATACTCTCACAACACAGCTGATCAGCTCAATTTCTCATCCTACACAATAACAACAGGATTTTTGCCTGACTTTTTTTATGTATGCTGCATATGTTCTGCTTTTTGTGCATGAGTAGTTATATCCTTATAGCTGGTGCAGTGGAACACATAGCTTATTGTCAGCTATGTACCTAGTAAAAAGAGGCACTTTCTTTTCACTGAGCAGAATTCTATAAGAGGGGTAACTATTAATAACATTTGTACTGAGGTAGTACCTAGCTGTCCTAATGAGTTCCCCTTTATGCTAGATGCTACACAAAGACATGCTAAGAAACATCCCATGCCCTCCAGCAGCAGCACTGCAATTTATTCTATGCAGAATTAAAATATTCACAGTTGCTGTGGCTACATGTAAACAGGAGGGTAGTAAGCAAGAGGGGGGATTCTACCTCTGTGTACAGCATTGGTGAGCCCAGTAACAGAATACTGCATACAGTTCTGGTGTCCCCATTTTTGCAAAACTATAGTGAAAAACTGGAGAGGTTGTAAGGAAGAGCCACAAAAATAATTCAAGGACTGAAAAAATGCCATGCACCAAAAGATGTAACAAGCTCAAGATGTTTAGCTGGTAGCAAAGATTGAGATGGGACTTGAGTACAATATATAAATACCTTCATGGAAGAGAAAAATCCAGACATTGGAGTGCTTTCATCTAGCAGAGAAAGGCATAACAAGAACCAATGGCTTGAATTTAAAGCCAGACAAAATTTAAATTAGAAATAAGGCAGATTTTTTAAAAATTAGAGTGATTGACCATTGAAACAAAGTACTAATTATAAGTAGAGGATTCTCTTGATGTCTGTAAATCAAGATGGATGACATTTTAATCAAGAAACAAATTACTGGGTGCAATATGGAGTAAGTGGGTGAGTGCATAAATGTTTGCAGGATCAGGAGTCAGGCATATATTATACCATTGGAATTTTTATGTATGAAAACACTTATAGGTGTGCATTTCAGTATATGGCATGTCATGGTGGCTATGTTTCGTTAACGCACTATAAAAGAAACTATGCAAAAATGGAACAAGTTACTTCTTTGGTGAGTTAACAGAAATCCAATTGCCCTTTGCTGTTTGCTACACACTCTTATGCTGGAAGAAAGCACTTTAAACCACTGACAAATATTTAGAGCAGCCTTTGTTATATTTTAGGAAAAAATACATATGGAGGCATGAGTATTCCCCAATGAATAGATTCATCACATATTAAAATACATAATCGTGGTTTTTAAAGCTTCTTGTGTTTCTTTTTTCATGGATTTGTAGGCTTTTTCAGTGCAGATAGGCTGGTTAACAATTTGGAGTTAGCAGCTTCAAGTGTTGGCTTAAAAAAGAAAGAGCTCCATTAAGTCTTATAGAGAAACTGAATGTGCATTAAATAGATAATGGAAGATCCCAAAGCCTTTTATCCGACACCCTGCTGGATGGAATTTTTTTAAATAAATATCTAACAACAGTGAATATCTTTGAACTTCTTTAGTTAACAGACCTTACAGACCTCCTACAGTTCTGCAATAAATATGCTTCAAGAAATCAGGGCATCACTTCATAACATTTAATCATGTCACAAATTCTTTTGTTATTCAGGACCTCATAGAAGGGTGAATGCTACTCCAGTCTAAGACCATGCATTAATAGCTCCTTTCTTTCTTGTGTATGTAAGCACAGCATCCCTGATTCAATTCTTTTTTCCCCCACCTGTAGGTGCTTCCAGTAGACTGCTGAGTCAAGTTAAAGCACCAAGTTCAGCATAGCCTCACACTCAGTTTGCCTAGCTCCAGCTTTTTAAACAAAAACTGCTGTGATTCGTGAACCATGGCCTGATGGCCAACTATTCTTTTCACCCAAATTCAAGATTCATAGTAATGTATCTCCATTTCTTTGAAATATAAGACTAAAAGAGGCACCAGCATGCTGAGATGTATTCTCACATCTTATCAGTGCCTAATACTGCGTATACTGTATCTGACAGCCAGTATCCACCCACCCCAAATCTGCCTCCTTTGACGATTTCATTTTCACAAATAAACTTTTTAGATGACTACCCACTCCTTGGTAAATTACTTTCTCCTGATACTGCATCAGAGCATGAAAAACTACCTGGACCTTTTATTTTCTGAAATAATGTGTTTCATTTTAAAAAAGTGGAAAATGACTGCGCCAAAATTAAACATACATCAGAATGAATCTTGGGGGGGGGGGACCTGTAAAATGCCCTCCCCCCTTTTATTCACCAGCTTTAAAAAGAATAGTTTCAACACAGAGTAAAGCAAAAGTGCTCTCAGTTTGGCTAATGCTTATGTAGCAAAAGCAAACACTGTAAAACTTAACATTACCAGCATGTTAGAAGGACGAATGTTTGACAAAATTGATGTTTTCATGTCTGCACACAATTTTTTCTACTATGCTAAAAGTTAATCCCAAACAAACTGAAAATGTTATTCTATTCTTTATTATTGAATTTTAAATATTGTGAACATTTATATTTTCCTATTCAGAAAAATCTTACTAATATTGAATTCAGAGAGACTACTCATGTACAAAGTTATTCTCATGCATCAGAATATAGTATTAGAGGCATATAGCGACAGGGTGGATTGATTAAATCAAGGCAATTGAAATCACTGATTTAAATCACAATTTAAATCACCAAAAAAAATCATTGATTTAAACCAAGTTTCCTATTGATACTTCCTCATATATTTCTTAAAACAAATCTTATCACTAAAACATGTTATTTTACAATTCAATGCAAGAGGGCATACTTTGTGTAATTTTTTTTCATATTTTGATTTGTACTAAATCAGGAAATAATACATAATACTCATTTCCTGTGTCAAGCTGCAGATGCAGCCAGCAGTACATTAGGAATGGTAAGAACTAAATCTCACACACAAACACAATAGCACTTATATTTTATTAAACTAAATCTTATACAATACATAAATGTTTCACATTTGTAATTGCAGCAATCTCCTGAGTTGCCAGCTGATGGCTGTCCATACACTTTATTTTTTTAGTTTTCAAATTTTATTAACTCAGACAAGTCCTCAAAACACTAGATATTCAATGTCCTTAAAACTTCTACAACTAGTTCTCATCTTCCCCACTCTCACTGTCATTTTGATTCATAAACTGAAACAGAAATACGAATTTTCCGCTTTTTCAACTCCTGGTCTATTTCTTAGATTTGTGTGAGTAATAGCAAACAATGACAATAATCTCTCTGTGCCTGCAAAGGAAACTACCGCTGTGAAAAGTTGGCTTATCAACTGAAGGAACTCTGTTACAAGGTGCCTAGCTAATGATTCCCACCAATTCAGAGAAGTGACTGTTCAAAACATCGTCAGCAAACATTTATGGGATGATATGGTTTCGCTCCATATTATAACTGGCATAACTGAGGAGTGGTTTTGAGATGCTCATGTCATGGCAGCAGCAACAGCATCTTCAGAAGACAGGCATTACCTTTATATCTGGGGACAAATATGTTCACAAGAAAATGAGGCAGAGCTAGTGCTTAACCCATTTGCTTCTTTATTGCCTGTGAGGTATTTCTTCTTTATTTGCTTCTTTATTTCTGGTGAGGTATTTCTTTCATCAATGTCTCTTGAATTGCCTTTCAAATTTCAACAGCAACAGCAATGCAGCAGCAATATCTCTGAATTTTGTGTAAGGCTATGGATAATAGGTTTCAGTATACTGAGCATATCCTCAACATTCATCTTTAATCCAATATTGGATACTTTGGATGAGATACTTCCATCTATTTAATCACTGTTTACATCACAAAATTTTACAAGAATAGGCCAGTTTTCAATACATTGTTCAAAACAATCAACCACAGAATTCCATCAACTGTTTGAGGGAGAATTAGTTTGGGATCCTCCTGCTCTCTTCAGCGAAGCTGAAACAAAATGGTTGTTATGGATAGGTTGCCGAACACCCCTTCCAAAAAACCACCGGGGGGGGGGGGGGAAGGGGGAGACCAAAGTTGTTGAGAAAAAAAAAAAGACCATGAGAGAAATAAAAAAACCAGCATGGCCCCTTTAAGAAATGCTTTGAGGCTTTTTGGCCCTTAACAGGCTGCCGGCAGCCATCCACCATCTTGTCTTCCTGCTCCAGGCCAAGCAGCTCCCCCTGCTGATCCAGGTCAATACCGGACACCGGGCAACCCTAGTTATGGAAATATTTTGTGACTTCAACCATTTTTTATATTATTATTATTCTTGGAGAAGGCGTGCTTAAGTCTGGCTAAAAGATTCATTAAATGGGCACTGCAAACATATGTCATTAAGGAGCAATCCTTCCGGATCTATTTCTAAGCACTTTAAACACTCATTTAAGCCTTGGATTTAGCAAAGTATTTACACTTTGCTGGTGAGTAAACTGAGGAACAGAGAGATGGAGTACCTGGCACGAGGTCAACCAACAAATCCATAAACACAACCCCAGTCCTGTACCTCATTCAACAGAGTGTCCATTTTACCAGTGAAGCAATAAAAAATTCTAAACATTATAGTCTAAAGCATACAAACTGATCAATTCCCGTGTCAGTCTTTTATCTTGAATAAAGACTCTCATAAACAAACCAACTTTAGCAAGAGCTCAGTGTTTGGAAGATTTTGTGATTAAAATGTGTAATATTAATGGAAGTTATAGCCACAAATTGTCATGCATCAGGATGAAAAAAAAATCTCTTCTTGTTTTTCTAGTTATAGGCTTCTATAAAGTAAAATGTGTCAGAAGAAATGGTATTTCTCTGTTAAGATCAAATTGCTTTGCAGATCAAATGTGTTCTAAAGACAGAAATAACAACTTTTTATTCCATTCTGGGGGGTAAATTCTGTTGAAATGTGGCTTAAAGAAAACAAGAGAAGCTTACACTGTTGTGCACTTTCAGCAATTACAGGTTGAACCTCCCAAATCCAGGACTCTCTGGTCCGACAACATTCGTGGACAGGCATTCAGCCCCCATTCACCAGGAGGCGGTGAGTGAGTAGCATGGCTGTGGGCTGGAGGGGAAGAGGCAGCTGGAAAGAAGTGGCGTTTTAAACCTTCACTTCTCTCCAGCTGCCGGCTGCTCCCTCTCCTCTGGCCCACGCTCCCACCGCTCACTGCCCCCAGGTGAGCAGAGGCTGGGAGCAAAGCCCACTGGAGGGCATGGCCAGAGCCCATGCTGAGCCTGCAGGTGGCAGGTTGGCTGCTCGGGTATGGGGCTGGAGTAGCCCGAGCCAGTGGTGAGGCAAGAGGGGTGGGCAGGAGATGGGGCTGGCCATAGAAGCCAGCGCACAGCATGGGCAGGAGGGAAAAATCATGCAGGGCCAGATTAAAAAAGGAAGCTTTAAGGACTGCGGCCCAGGACTAAGGGGGGCCCAGTAGAAAGCTCTCTGGACCATCAAAAGTGCAGATCTATTTATGGGGTCCCTTTAGAACAGGGCCTGGGATGTAGCCACAAGACCTTATGCTTTGCAGTGAGGAAATGCGGGTTCATGCTTTGCCTTTCACTCCAGCTCCCATTGGCCGGAAATCATGGACAATGGGAGGTAAAGATGGTAGTGCTGGCAAACGAGTACAGGGCAGCATGCAGAGCCATCTGCCTTCCCTGTCCACAGGTCTGAACCTCCAAAAGGGAGCTGTCCCAAGTAGGTACACCACCCTCCAATCTTCTGTCTAATACTGAGCCTCTCCAATACCCTAACTCCCTCCTAGACCCCACACTCCCATTCCCACCTCCTGTCCTGACTCCTGAGCCCCCTTTCACACTCCAAACCCCTGGGTCCTAGCCCAAAGCCCAAACACCTCATCCCCAACCCCCAACCCCCAATCAGAATCCTCACCCCTTCCTTCACGCACACCCCTGCCTCAACCCACAGCCCCCTCCTGCACTCTGAATCCCTCACTTTTCATAGAATCATAGAGCTGGAACAGACCTCAGGAGGTCATCAAGTCCAGCCCCCTGCCCAAAGCAGGACCAATCCCAACTAAATCAACGCAGCCAGGGCTTTGTCAAGTCAAGAATTAAAAACCTCTAGGGATGGAGATTCCACCATCATAGCACATGTCATGTTTGCAAATTCTTTCAAACAATCTTATTTACACAAGGGCTTGACCCTTACCTCTCTCTTCTTACTTGGTATTGCTGTGAACTCTGATATTACAACTTATTTCCATGGCAAACTACTGTCAAATTTAGTATTATTGCCCCATCACCATATATTTCCTTATTCTTAAAATTCAGATAATTTAAATTACAAGGCAAAAATGGTGGGGATCGTTTTTTGTAAGACATAATGCATCAAGAAAATGTTCGGAGACTTTTTGTCCAAGTGCAAGCCTCTGGATTTTAATGACTGTCAAAACTTATGTCTGATGGCCCCATAATAGTCTCTGGCAGAGCATCATTTCGGAGTAATTTTAGGTGGATTAGCTGAGTGCTGATCCTTTGAGAGGTCAAAAAAAAAATTAAACACACCATCACAATCAAACTAGATTGCTTAGAGATTTCTGTTTTCATGTACTTACTTACTTAGGATCCAGCAGAAGAAGCTGGACATGTGGGAATTACTCAAGGGCATATCTGAATAAGAGCAATAGGCATACAGAAAATGACAGTCTTCCTCATTACCAAAGACATCAAAACTTAGACCAGAAATAGCAGCAGTACTAAGATATAAAACGTTATTTTCCATTTCTAATTTTGAAGATTCTATGGCTGGCTTTTTATACAAAGAGTAATTTTATTCCCTAAGTTTTCTCCCATATTAAACTCCATGTTATTATATTAAGTATTTAACACCTCCCACCAGGGCTTATTGACTTAAAATCACGCTTCTGTTGAATCTTACTGACAAGCTTATGGTTCAAGTCAGTTAGGAGGCCCAGGCCCACCAAATTACATACAACATAATGTCCTTTAAACTTAAGCAAGGTGAAAACTTCTTAAATGCACAGCCCCTGAGCAAAGCACTTTTCTTTCTATATCAAAGGTCAATATATCATAGTGTCCCTGTGTCCTAAATCTTGGCATATTCTGACCTTTAAAGTATGTGTTAATTTCAGAAGAGATTGTTTTAAAAGTGACTGTTATCTAGAAACACATTATGCAAAAGAAATTTAATATTACCAGGTATATAGCATATCATTTGAATGGATTTCACCCACAAACAGGATTTATGGAATTGTAAATTCTGTAAGTATTTTGATAGGTTTTATTAGTAGTAGTTCAGTCAGCAAGAAGCAACGTTTGTTCTGATGCCCCATCCCTTTATTAACCATCCTCGTAGAAGTCGTCATTAATGTGTCATCTAACTTTAATGGCCTTTCCCAAGTCCATCCTTCATGTGTATATCTGTAGCAGCACCAGGGTGCATAAATACTCATATGTAGGGAAGTTAAATGTAGTCAATGGATTTTCCATCGACTAGTTGATAAGCAGAGGAGCCGCAGTGAGGCTGACCCGACGTGAGCTGAGAATCAGCTGTCCCAGCTTGTGCCCAGTCCCCCACAGCTGCTCTTCTGATTTTGAAATGTGTTAAGAGCTGGCAGGCTTCAGCTGATTCCTGGCTCACGCCCAGTACCCCGCTACGGCCCTGCCTCCTGCAGAGATTGAGGGGGAACCGGCTTTTAAGCTGGCTCAACCCCCAGCATTGGCTCCTGCTCCCCGCCCTCCTTGTTGCCTCTGATAGAGGCAGCAAGTGGGGGGAGCAACTAGTCGACTATTCGATAAGTTTTTGCCTTCGGATAGTCAACTAGTTGCTTACCTCCCTACTCATATGTAAAGTGACTACAACACTTTTGGTTCTATATAAATATAACCATTTATTTTGATTTACATTTCTTTCCAGTCTTGGGAGTAGCAAGCGTCTAGTATTCCACTGGAAAATGCTTCTTTACTCATACTTTGGATTCAGCTAGCTCTGCAGAGAGCCTGGAAGCAGGAAGAAGTAGCAGAATTCAAAGGCAAGCAACTCCTGCATCACCAACAGATCCAACAGGGTTTGAGTTTCTGTCCCTGCTTACGTTAGGGGAAAGGGAAGTAGATCCTATGAGTAAGAGGAAAATACATCTATGCTGTTTCAAGCTGTAATTATGCAGAAAGAGACTGCACTGTGGTCAGGTTCTTCATTAACTTCCCCGGAAACAAGAGAATAAGGTTGTGTAAGGGCCATCCACAATCATATGTGGTAGGGAGATAAAAAGAACAGCATGTCCTATGATCAAAAGGTAAAGAGAAGTAAATAGTTTTCCATTCACAAAGGTTGAAGAACCTGGCAAGTTTAATTTGCATTACCATTGTTAGGAGTGCAACTAAAGGCAGAATGTAAGTAAATTAGCAATGCCACATACAAGAATAGGAGAACTTCACATTTACATGAAACCAACACACACCATAATTTATATATGAATAATCTAACCTAGATAATGCTATAAATCAGGGAAGATTAGAATACTGTTTAATTTTAATTATGGAGTCATACATTATATCTCCAATGAATTATCTCTTCTTTCTAATCTCTTCCAGAAATCACTGCTCAGTTAGTACATTTGTAGTTTGAGATTTCTTGACTATATTAATGATGGAAGCACTGTTCAAAAGTAACTGCCAAAATAGCATCTGCTATTAGTCCAGAATGAAAATATGATTAGGGATATAAAAGGTTAACTAGTAAGCCTCACCTTTAAAATGGTTGCAGTTAACTGATAGGGACTGGGCAGCAGGCTGCTCTAGCCCTGTGGCAGGGGCTGCTCTGGCCAGCTGGCTGAGGCAGCTCTTGTCTGCAGGGGGCCCGGCCCAGCCGCCCCATTGCAGATTACAAACTGTGGCTCCCCAGAAATGGCGCCTGCTCCCAGAAAGCTTGCTGCAATAATGTTTCTCCTCAGTTGGCAAAGAGATCTAGGGTCCCAGCACAGCTCCACATGGCTACTCCTAGCTTGTTGTAAAGATTGCTGGAATAATATTGCTCTAAGTCATAGAATCTTAGGGTAAGTCTAGACTACATCCCTCTGTTGGCAGAGGGATGCAGATTAGGCAGGTCGACATTGCAAATGAGGCAGGGATTTAAATATCCCGTGCCTAATTTGCATAAAAATGGCCTCCGCGTTTTGCCGACTCAGCAGTTTGTAGACACAAAGCAGCAGTCTAGAGGGGGATCTGTCGAGAAAGAAAGCCTTTCTCGACAGATCCTGTAAACCTCCTTGCAGGAGGCATAAGGGATCTGTCGAGAAAGGCTTTCTTTCTCAACAGATCCCCCTCTAGACTGCCGCTTTTTGCAGACAAAGTGCTGAGTTGGCAAAACGCAGCGGCCATTTTTATGCAAATTAGGCACGGGATATTTAAATCCCTGCCTCATTTGCAATGTCGACCTGCCTAATCTGCATCCGTCTGCTGACAGAGGGATGCAATCTAGACATACCCATAGGGCTGAAAGAGACCTCAGGAGATCGAGTCCAATCCCCGGCCCAAAACAGGACCAACCCCAACTAAATCATCCCAACCAGGGCTTTGTCAAGACGAGACTTAAAAATCTATAGGGCTGGAGATTCTAACACCCCCCTAGGTAACCCATTCCAGTGCTTCACCACTCTCCTAGTGAAATAGTTTTGCCTAATATCCAAACTATACCTCCCCCACTGTAACTTGAGACCATTGCTCTTTGTTCTGCCATCTGTCACTACTGAGAACAGCCTCTCTCCATCCTCTTTGGAACCTCCATTCAGGAAATAGAAGGTTGCTATCAAATCCCTCCTCGCTCTTCTCTTCTGCAGACTAAATAAACCCAAATCCCTCAACCTCTCCTTATAAGTCAAGTGATTCAGCTCCCTAATCATTTTTGTTGCCCTATGCTGGACCCTCTCCAATGTGTCCACATGCTTCTCTAGTGGAGGGGCCCAGAACTGGATGCAATACTCTAGATGTGGCCTCACCAATGCCGAATAAAGGGAATAATAACTTCTCTAGATCTGCTGGAAATGCTCCTTCTAATACACCCAAATATGCCATTAGCCTTCTTGGCTACAAGGGCACACTGTTGACTCATATCCAGCTTCTCATCCACTGTAATTCCCAGGGCCTTTTCTGCTGAACTGCTACTTAGACATTTGGTCCCTAGCCTGTAACAATGCTTGAGATTCTTCCGTCCCACGTGCAGGACTCTGCACTTGTCCTTGTTGAACCTCATCAGATTTCTTTTGGCCCAATCTTCCAATTTGTTTAGGTCACTCTGGACTCTCCCTACCTTCCAATGTATCTACCTCTCCTCCTAGCTTATCAACATAGTCTAACATAGCAACAGTACCAACCTTAGCTCCATGCTACCTTTAAAACAGGGAAGGGGCCATCCATTCAACTTGACCCCAGAACAATTTGGCATACTGGTAAACAAAACAGGTGAGTCACAGATACCCACAATGCAGTGTGGGACACCAGCTGATACCAAAGTTGTGAGCTACAATATCATCACACTCATATGAACCAGAGACCAAACTAGCTTACTTTGCCTCTAATTTAGTAAACTTTGAAAAAGCACTACAGAGATCATGATAACTGTAGAGTTAGTGTGCTGAAATGGATTCTGGCATGTGTGGAGACATTTTCTGACCAGATCTAGTTGAGTAAGTGCAGATTAATAACCCACTCACTCCCAGTAGACAAATGTGTAGATTACTACAGCGACTGCATTTAGTTATAATAGGTGGTGTCTGTGGTAACTTAGTGGGAGTGACTTTCAAATGATGAGTATGGGTATAACTAGATTGCAGTGAACACCGATAGTTCGCCCATGTCAGCTTACTTAGGATCATGGGGCTATAAAATTGAAGTATAGCCATTCAGGCTGGGACTGGCAATTTTATAGTCCGCAGCTTGAGATCCATGAGCCGGAGCCAGCCAACACAGGTCAGACACAGGTATTTAATTACAATGTAGACATATCCTACATTTTAAAAAACCCTGTTGGACACAGGTAGGTGTCTTCTTCTTTGCCCTTAGCTCCTATGGGAGCATAGGCCATCAACAATTTCTTTCCAAGCCTCTCTGTCTTGTGCCACCTTTTCTAATTCTCTCTAGCTTTTGCCCATGTTCCTCACATTCACATCCAGGTTTCTTCTCTAACTATTCTTTGGCCTTCCTCTTCCCCTTTTCCCCTGTGGGTTCCAGGATAGGGATTCTGGTAATGTTAGTTGGTGGCTTCCTCAGTGTATGGCCAATCCTTTGCCATCTTCTTCTCAAAATCTCTTGCTCTACTGGGCATTGCCCTGCTCTTTCCCATAAGCTAATGTTTGTAACCTTGTCAGACCACTTCAGGCCAAGTGGTAGATGTGCATACTAGGAAATGGGGAATATTAACACTTTTTACAACTCCACAGCAGAACAGAAATCCAGCTGAGAGGAAATCTGTCTACACCCATGGGTATAGGCGTCCTTCGCTCTTTGACCAGTTCCAAAAGCATACTAGCTTTGAAATAAGCTGCAGACCTCTCAGCTGAATAATCAGGAAGGTGTGTGGGACATATTCAGGCCAGCAGTCCCACAAATTGTTTATTGTTGGATAGATTCCCTAAGAAAAGCACTATTTATACTCCATTTTCTCTGAATACATAAGTTCAAGGGTTCCATATAAATATTAAAACTGGTATTTTATTTCTCTTCTGAGAATTTGAATTTATAGTCCAAAAAGTTTACTTGCTGCCCTGTTTCTAATGAACAGTATGAAATAGTTATCCTTATATTTCAATTTCAGAACAACATATTTTATCTGAATATGCAATTTATGAATCTGGTTAAAGTTAATTCATCATCCACATTTCTTAACATAAATGTGTTAAATCTGAAAAAATACATACAGAGAAAAACAATAGTTTTTCATTTTCATAGATTATTATGCATGTGGATAATGGCTTTATGGATGTTTGAAGAACATCAGGGCACAAGCATTAAACTATATGTCAATTCATTTCTCTTAGCTACTTGATGTTGGGAATGAGTTCAAAGTGTATAACAGCTGCAATCTGACTGTTGACAACTTCTTAATATGTTAAGAAATTTATACTACACTACAGACATTTGTTTCCTAGAGGGTATTAGTTGAAAAGCTTCTAGTTAACTTGACCTAAAAATCAGAGGCACATTAAATGCTTAAATCCCAGCTCACTGTTTGCAGTATTTTTATGCTAAGAGTATCTGAAAGGCAGTCTTTCCTGTGCTGAATTAAGTAAATGAGGGCTAAAGTGCTGCTTACCTACAAGCACTGAGTTACTTCCAATCCAATAACGCTGTTCAGCCTTTGTATCAAAGTAGTCTTGACAGTTCTTGTTTTAAATAGCATCCACAGTTTCCTCCCACAAAAGAACAAGATGCCAAACTCAGTGCAAATGGAGAAATTATGTCAGTGCTAGACTAGACATAAATGAATCCTGTCAAGTTCACTCCACATGAAAGGTAAACTGCAGCCTTATAGGGTAAGTCTACAGAGCTTGCAGAATTGAGCATCTCAGCCCTGGTCCGCAGACTCAGGCTAACAGGGCTCACACTAGCACTCTAAAAATAGCTGTTTAGACAGTGCTTTGAAGCTGCAGCTTCACAGCCCAAGCTCCAACTGTTATGTATAGGGCATGAGCATTTAGGTAGAGTAGAGGTAACATAATGGTGTTAAAGACAGATTGTAATCATTCAGATAAATATGAGTATCTCTACACACGGGTGTTCAGACACTGCTAATGAAATATAGGTATTTTTCTCATGTTTCCTCTGTCAAGGATATACTATTTTTTTTATATTTGTTGGGGTAACTTCTAGGGGTAACCCTTCCGTAGCCTTCCACACCTGATCCACAAGAACTCAGCTCAATTCTGAACTTGTCACTGAGATCCCTATATAGGCACACAATCAATGTACACTTACTCTTGAGCTTGATCAACGTATGGGGTCTTACAAGAGATATCCCACATCTAAAGTCATAGAGAAAACCTTTCTTTATTCACATTTGCACATTACATATTTACTATACATTGTATCACACATTTTGGGAATGGCTTGGTTACTTTTTAGGGACAATTCCCTGTACCACATGCTCTGTCCATGTACACTGAGATATTACCTCATCTTTATCTTCTCAATTAATCTTATCCACTTTTATCATTTCCCATGGTGTTCAACTTTATCTTAGGTAATACAGACCAACATACTGATATATTTACCTCCCTAATGCGGTCTCCCAAGAAATGAGGCCTCACCCATGTCTAATTACTCATGCAATGCCAGGCCTACAATATTGTTCTAGAAGTACCTGAAAAAGTTAACAATTTTCTACTGCTGGAGGATGGTGCTGCATATACATCCCTGAACACTGGAATATTCAATGTATCCATTCATCCATTGGCTTTTCTGCTCACAATCTTGAAAAGGGAGCCATTTAATGGCATAAGACAGTAATTATAAATGTGGCAGCACTGCATGGAGAGAGAGAGAGGCAGTCTGTAAGGTAGGATGGTCCAAAGTCATGTAGGGCTATATAGGTCTAAAGGAACACCTTAAACTACTCCCAGAAACCAACAGGCAACCAGCATAGCTAAAAGTATTGGTGTGATGTATTAAAAATATTTTGGTTTAATATTCATGATGGCCCGTTGTGCTTATTATTTTTTTAAATATAGGCATAATATAACATGCCTTCCACTTCAGATAGCTCATTTTGCTGTCCAATGCTATCTGGCCTTAGTGACTATTTAAATTTGTGTTTCAACACCATTGATCCTGACGATTAAATTTCTAAGGATACCTCATGTTTATTACTAATGAAGAGCAAATCTGAGATTACTACCTTTCCCATAACTTCCTGTAATGGAGACTAATACAAAGAAGTGATTTTGTTTCTCTGTAACATTATTCATATTAATGGTTACCTCTAATTCCAAATATTCCACCAGATCCAGTCATTTGATCACAGTCTTCAGGCTTCTGATATATTAAGGATTTTTAAAATTAATTTTTGTTTTTGGCTATTTCTTTTTGATATCTCTGTTAGCCATCCTAATTTCCATCTTTTTTTTTTTTTCCATCTGCCATCGTTCTTTGCTCCTTTCTATTGGCTTCAGAGTTTGTACTCTCTTCTTTAATAAAGTTAGGGATTTTTGGGGAAGGCATATCTTCTGACTAATTATTTTAATTTATTATTTCATCATTAATTATATTCTAACTTGATTACTCATTTTGTATAAAAATACACTTCCCAAATGTTAGCCTTTCAGAAAAAGCTTTTGGTATAATCCCTCCCAAGATGATGTGAATCAATTAAATCATGATTTTTTTAGGCTACAAATCTCAAGGAGAAGGATCAGTTTTTTCTACAGTGACTAGAACAATAAAACTTGATCCTGGCTGGGACACTGGGGTGCGTGATTTCCCTTTACAAAGCCATGTACATATCACGTTCATCTACGTGTTTGGCATTTTTGTTCTTAACTATAGTTTCAATCCACTTACCTGGTACTGAAGTTAGACACAGAACTAAAATGGCCAGAATCATTCTGGAGCCTTTTTTTTTTATAAAAAATCAATGTTACATTAGCTATCCTCCAATCATTTGGTACAGAGTCTGATTTAATCGATAAGTTACATATCACAGTTAGTAGTTCTGCAGTTTCTACTTTGGATTTATATTCACACACATTCTACTTCAGGCCTCTCTCCATTCTACAAGCCAATATACATCATTTATTCTTTATTTCACCTTACTGCTGCCAGGCTTATTTTAATCCAGCATGCTGCTGAAAATGGTAGGCTGGATGTGGTATTCATTTTTTCTCATGGCAGGGGTTTTATAGCAAGACATAGCTCCTAACTTTAAATTGTGCCAGTAACACGTGTGCTCACTGAAAAGCTTCTGTCGTGTTGCACTGGTTCATCAACATTAAAAGCTTCCAAAAGTAAACATCTTGTCCTTCAAATTAAAATCTTATCTACCATTAACTAAGTATTACTAAATTCACTGTTTCTAATTCAGTATTATGTATGTGGCTGGGTGTTATTAAGATGGTGTCATATTGACATCTTGTGGCATGAGTAAGTCACTACATGAATCAGTTTAAAAAATAATGCTTATTCAAAACTCACATTAGATATATATGCCTCACAAGAGAGTTAAAATGTCTGCTGTAGTGCATCATTTCAACTGCAGAATAACTTAAACATTTGCATAAAATAACTAACTGTTTTAAAATAGTCTTACTATCTTTTCCTTTACAAAGAAAAAATATCTATTTTCTTTTACTATCCCACATTTTAATGCATTCTACCCTGGTAATGTAAGGGGTGAAAGTGCACAAGCCTACAACATTTAAGAGACACAGATGTCCAAATTTGTAGCCAGAACCCTTTAGAAAAGCCTTGATATTTGTGCAAAAATAACTCAATTGGATAGCTGTTTAAAAAAAACAAATTTCCAAGAGGTAACTTTGTTCTTCATCCATGTAGCTACTTTTACCTTCTCTTCATAGTCTCTAGCACCTTGTCAGTTTTTTTGACATTTAGCCAGCCATCAGAATAAAACAAAATTGTCACTGACAACAACTAAAATGGCCTTCCAGGGCTTCCTTTGTATTGTGTGAAAAGGGTATCCTACTAGCTATAAAGCTTCATCAATTTCTGTATAATGTCAAGAAATTGATAGCTGTAGTTATCATTTGGCTCCACAGAAGAGAATGGAAAAGCAATGGTACTAGTATTAAGGAAGCAAAGGCATTCTCACAGAGACATAAAATGAGTGATATTTCTTTTCAGATATATTTCTCTTATTGGAATTTTCTCACTGCTTATTAATGTTTGCTGAAACAATATAAAAGTATTGTGATTTTCTTTATTACTCTATGGGAGTCAGAAGGGGCCTGTAATTGTTCATTAATATTTATAAAATACTTTGGGATTCCTCAATAGAAGTGAAAAGGATTTTTAATTATTTTAACTCTACTTTGTTTAATAGTGGCCATTTCTGGAACTTTTTGCCCTCCCCTTTACTTGGAAAATATTAATCATTTAGATTATTTCTCTGTTGACATTTTTTGACCAGAGTGTTAACTACTTGTGACAGGTTTTCTGAAGAGGTCTTTCTTGCATTTTTAATGCTCAGCTGTGTATTATTGTGAACATACAAGTTTATTTTTTTCTTCTTGAAATCTTTTCTCATTTTTATATATTCAGGCTTTTTAGCTGCTTCAGATTATTATTTATACAGGATATCATAGCTAATGTTTGTGTTAACATATAATGGCTACTAAGCATTCTGTACAGGGGATTTTCATTTTGCAGTATTTCATATTCACAGTTATCAATGCATAAAACACACTGTTCAGTTGAACTGAATGTACAGGATATATGACTGTAGTAAATGAACAGAGAATGATCGCTAATGAATTTGCAGATGATCTTGCAAAAAAATTTTGAATTTCCTATTCAAGTAAAAAAATGCAACAACAAAATCTCACTTATTAAGGAGATGACACGAGGGGCATGTCTAAACTATACCCCTCTGCCAACAGAGGGATGTAGATTAGGCACATCGCTATTGCAAATGAAGCGGGGATTTAAATATTCCGCACTTCATTTTAATAGAAATGGCGCCGCTTGTTGACGATTTGCGGCAAAAGCAGCAGTCTAGATGGGGATCGTCGACAAGGAAGCCTTTTCCGACCGATCCCTTATGCCTCGTGCAACGAGGTTTACAGGATCGGACGGAAAAGGCTTTCCTTGTCGACTGATCCCCTTCTAGACTGCTGCTTTTTGCCGGCAAAGTGCCGCATCAGCAAAAAGCGTGTGCCATTTCTAGTCAAATGAAGTGCAGGATATTTAAATCCCCGCTTCATTTGCAATAGTGATGTGCCTAATCTACATCCTCTGTCAGCAGAGGGGTGTAGTTTAGACACACCCTAAGATGTTGCCACCTCAGATAGTGACATAGCTAAGCCCCAAGACTCAAGTGAAACCTCGCATTGAGACATCAGCTACCTAGCCAACCTGAAAAATAGGTTGAAAAATAATAACTTGTTCCTGATCTTGCAAACCATTATACACATGCTTAATTTTACTCACATGCATACTTCCAGTTCAATGAGAGGAAAGTTAAGCATGTGCTTCAGTGTTTGAAGTACTGGCTCCATAATTAGTAAGCTCCGTAGTTTATCTGTAAAGAACTATGCACACTTATAATGATATATAAAAACATTTTAAATTCAAGGATGTCCTCTTTTTTAAAAAAAATCTGATTTATTGCTTTTTTAATGTAAATTACTGGGGTTAGTGTAGCTCTTCTCTTTAATTGCACAGAAATCACTCCAGCTATCTGCCAATTAGCACCTTACAATATTTCTATAGGTGTAGTATTTCACTGGTGTGCTTTAGTAGCTATTTCCTGTAGATATAGGTTTTGCATTTGTGCGAACTGACAACATCCTAAAAAAGATAATAGGGAGACATGTGGAAACTGTTTAGCTTTTTTTTATTTGCCTAGTTCTCTTTCAGATGCTATAACATAAATTAAATAATAATGAATCAGAACAGTTAGTGACTGCCACAGAGGAGAAAAAATCATGCACATTCGCACTGAGAAGTTCTTGATGCTCTTGTAAAGTCAAGTTTAGCTAATAAATGTTGTATAGGCTATACAAAACGTGTGTAGAGGCAAGCATCCATTTGCGAGTCAACTAACTTTATTTTTTCTCTGTCAAACACTCAAGAGAACCCCAGCCACACACATACAACACAAACTGTAATCTGCGCAGAAGTCAGTAGCAAATAAGGTTACTTTCAAGGCTGACACTGCACACAATTGTTCCTTCATTTTGAAATAGCAAATTCAGTTTGCTAACCTGATGGGACAGACTGAGACACTGTACCAGTCTTTGCGTTCCCCCAGACAGAGTGCCTAAGATCTGCATTACCTTTTGTCTGAGCAATGTTCTTAGGAAAAATTCTGCTGAGACAGATAATCCTCTGGAGTTCCAGAAGTTAATTACCAAACAGGACCCAGGGTCAGCTCTGAGAGACACTCCCAGCTGGAGGTTCATTTGGTACAGCTCAGAAGGAAGAGAATCAAGGGAGTTGAGTTAACCAGAAGCCAGAAAGCTGTGGGGAATCACAGAAGTTGCCCTCAATGCTTTGTACTATTTGTTGCATTTTTGAGATTACTGTTTGTAAACTACGGGGAACGAACGTGCAGGTAGTGCCCTTTTACATATTGGTGTTTATCTGGATTAATCCACAGTCCTTCAAAGAACCTTATCTTCAAAGGATGATTGTGTTCAACCCTGATCCTCCTCTAATGTTTCTAGGCATCCCAACTAGGGCCCTACCTACAGTGTAGTGGTCATTATGAAGGTGCTTTTCCCCTTTTATGTCCCTGCTTAGTGATGGACACATGCCAAAATGATGTGTAGGATGAAGAATCTTGGAGCTGCTCTCTCACATACACTTTTCATGGCAAGCTGCATGTCAGATATAGGCTGAACACTTACTTAATTCTTCACAGTATGACATCAGCAACAGGAACCTATTTGACTACAAGACTTATTTATTTCTTCTACCAACCAGAACTGGTTGCAGCTTGTTCAGAATGCAGTGCAATGTTCTCCACTTCCCCTTATTGTCTTGAGTCTGCATGACAGTACATCACACTCACCTTAAGTTCTCTTCCTCCACTGTCTATAAGAAGGCAGACAACATGCCTTCCCCTCAAAGCAGGCCTCAAAAAGTAATCTACTCTAACAGTCTCAGTACACTTGTTTTTAACTTCCCTAATCCTAAAGAGGAGGAGGAGGGGTACACAAAACATGGTTTCTCTATCCTGAGTTTGAATTTTTTTCCCCTGAAGCTTATTTGTGTATGGAAGAAGAGCATTCAGCCCTTTGAAATTAGTCTTGTTATACAGGTTGATCCTCTCTAATTCAGCACCCTCAGTACATGACCGGTGCGAAACCAGAGAATTTGCTGAATGACAGGAGGTCAATACTGTCTAGAAACATTACCAACACTTCCACTGCTTACTGGGCTCTTAAAAGACATTTAGGGGTAAATTAGAGTCAAATGACAGCACAGAACACTAAGAGCCAGGACTGGTGGCTGTAAACAAACTTCATGGGACCACGGGAAACTTGGCCACACCCATGATAAGTGGACATCCAGCTAACTAAAATCATGCTGGACCATGGATGTTGCCAGACCAGAGAGTGCCGTACTAGAGAGATTCAACCTGTATATGATTTACTTTCTACAGGACTCTGGCCTGATTCTTCACTGAGTTACATTAAGCATATGCAGTACGAGTCATTGAGGTGGTAAGCCACACCAGCATAAAACAGCTGAAGAATGAGGCCCTTAAAAAATTACAATTACAAACACTGCACTACATTTTCCCCTTCTCCCACTTTTTGCCTTTTGTAATACTATGCATTTGGTCATACATTTTTAAGTTCTACTCTGAAATCCCTAGCACAATGACTGCAAAAAAACTACAATGGAAAGTTACACAGATTTCAGAAATACTTGGTGTTGACTACAGCCTGAGGTTACATTCTATACTAAAAGAGGTCTATTATACAGTTTTGAGGGTTCTATTGTACTATATATCCCAGCATTGGGAAAGGCTTTATATTCCTGTACACGTGTTGTGTTCTATAGTTATTAGAAGCAAAAACATATCCTTCATAGAGAAATGAAAGCCATTGAGGAAAGCCATTGCACTCACCAGGCTGTTCATTTTTGAAGATGATGAGCCAGCTCTTTGCTTCTGCAAGAAATGAAGGTCTTCTGTGTTTCCATCCTTTGGTTTTAAGATCATTCTGCTGCTTCCAGCATTGCCTTCTGAAGAGGACCTCAGGCGCTTCTCTATTAGTCTGCCTTCTCGGTAAGGACTGAAGCTACTAGCAAGATTAACTACAACACATAAGAAATCACAATTATATACAGGTATTCACAAAAAGTATTTTCTTAAGAAAAAAGTCACATTGTTTGAAACACTTATGCTAAGTGGCAGATATTTAGCTATTTACTACATAACTGTGCTGTTTGTCTGTTCTAATAAGTATGTAAAATTATCAGGCAAATACTAGGCCAACAATCTACTGGGCTTTTCCCAAGACTCTAATTCTGTATGTCCAACCGGTGGATCAATACACAAGTTCACAATATGCAGAAGTCCCTCCACCTCTTCTCTGTTTAACTTTTCCAACACTGTTCTACTCAACTTTTCCTTCCCCTCCCCCACTTCCCAGCTAATCCACTTGTGCAGAGAACCTAAGTGGCTTCCCCTTTTCTTCAGGGCAGGCTCAGTCCCCCACCAGCTTTACAGGAAAACATGACTTAGCATGTTGTGCCTTGCATACTTTTCTGCATGGCAGGGAGACACTAATTTCAAGAGTGGACCTTCATTCAGTAGCACTGTACGAGGCCCAGACATACTGGGCTGGGCTCCATCCTGCTTTCCCTCTTCTGTGCCACAGCTGTCCAAACCAAAACAAGAAAATCTGGGCACTGCCTTCATCTCTAATGCAGCTGGGAGGCTGAATCCCAAGTTCCACCTCCAGATAAATTACTATGTTGGGGAAGAGGAGAAGAATTAGATTTTTAGCTGTGTGGAAGCAGGGGAGGGATTTTAAAGATGGGAGAAGTACAATAGCACAGCAAATTATGTTGTTCTATAAAACTTCCTCATTTTCTTATTGTAGAATGGGCAGATGTTAATCCAAGATTTTATATATATATAATATGTAAGTAGATACATTTGCCATACTGGATCATGCTACCCCATCTACAATAAAACATTTCAAGTAAAATGATAATGACAAGCAAAATACATTTCCTTTTGTTTAAATTCACATAAACCTTTTATATTTATATTTTATAAGTACCATTCTAAAAGGAGACCATGAAAACTAAGAAAAGACCAAAAAAAAAAATCACTCATTACTGTTTTTACCTAGTCATGTAATACACAATATAAGATTACTGTCTTTCAAATCTGTTTCTGTTTGTTCCATTTGTATATTTGACAGCATTGTTCATATAGTTAGTTTCACTTTTTCCCTTGTGTAAGTTCTCATTTTAAATGAGTTTTTCACTTCACAGCAACAAAGGAAGACAAATAACTTCTTCTTATTGTTTTTAAGTAAAGTGTGATGGGAAAATCATAAAGAAAATAAGACAATGGGCCTGTTTTCACTGCAGCATTAGCTCATGGTGTAACTCCAGTGCTGCCCTTCTCATGACTCTTTTGCACAGACAAAATTTGCTGGCTTGGGTGAAGCAGTGATTCAAACTCATTGGCCATAAAGTACAGTATGCAGGTTGAAGCTCAAGTGCTGCTAGTACTGACGCTAGTTCTGCAGTGGGGACTGAGTTTTCCATGCTGCTCAGATAGAGGATCCAAGCAACTCAGGTACTGTTTGCTATTGTGAACTCTCTCCCTCAAGCTAGGCTAACTCAAGAGGCATTATGAGCTAACACTGCAGCGAAAATAAGCCCAGTGAAACAAAGGGCAAGACTAATATTTATAACTTTTTAACTGAACTATGTAAATTGACTAACTTTACCAAACTGAAGATGCACCTTCTGTCAAAAGCTAGTCTGTTGCTTAAATTGGCCTGACAAGGCCATTCATCTGGTAAATGTGCATGCCAATTGGTTTTGTGCATTTCTGCACGTATTCCTGCACTTTATAACCTCTGGTACCATATGATGTTAGTGACGTGCCTAAGGTAATAGGTATTTATGCACTCCTACACGTTTGCATGCATTCTTTTGAAAAGTTTAACATGACAAATGCAGTTTTGCCAAGTCTCTCAAATTTACTGAGAGTAACGTGATTTTGACCCCTGCTAAAAGCAGTCTCTTGATGATGCCACCTTCATGCTATTTTGAGAAAGCAAAATACGAGCACAATATATTCCAGTGCATGCCCTGCAGTTTAGAGGATGAGGTGTTTAACTGCAGGACCAAAGACTATAAGCTTTAAACTCAGATTTTCCACTGATTGATGTTAACATTTTTGGTACTTCATCATCCTGATTGTGAGCCAGTGTCATACTGCAACTGTGGAGGGTAATTATTATGCACCCATTTCACCAAAAAGGTCACTCAGCTTCCCGGAGATCACTGTAGGCAGATATGGCAATAGAACTCAGGTCTTTAAGGTAGTCATAGCCATTTTATTTCACAATCTTTCAAAAGGAATATACAAAATTTGGCATTTCTGTAAGCCACAGTAACACAATGCAGCCCAATGCCACCCTTTCACCATTAGACTGGTGCATCTACACGGGAACAAAACACCTGCAGTTTGCCCAGGTCAGCTGATTCAAGCTAATGGGGTTCAGATTGTGGGGCTAAATGCTGTAGTGTGGAATTTTGGTTCGGGCTGGAGCACGGACTATTAAACCTGGTGAGAGCGGTAGGTCTCAGAGCCCGAACATCTACATTGCAATTTTTAGCCTTGCAGGCCAAGTTTGGGTAGCCTCAGCGAATTGACCCAGGCTCTGAGTCCCAGAACCCTAGCTTTTGTATTGCAGTGTAAATGTAACCCTAGAGTTTTTGACTCTGCTATACAGCCATCCTAAAAGACAGGATTCTTCAGATTAAGTCCCACAAGGTCATGTTTTTACCATCGGTCATGCAGGGTTCCGTGCCTGCAGGTGACTCAAAGAGGCTATGCTATTGGTAACCTCTAGAAAACCACCTGCTCCCACAGCCGTGAACAGAAACCAAGAATCCTGATACCTAGTGTTCTATAGCTGCCCCCAGAATTGCCAACCTCAGGAGATCAAAAATCATGTGTAAAGAATCCCCTGCCCCCCAAAATCAAGAGATTCATTGGCCAAAATTATGTTGCTCATAAATTTTACAGAGTTGGCATCTCTATATTCATCACATACATTGAGACTGAACCATGGATGCTAAAAATCAGAAGACAGATTAGAAAACCATGGATTTAATACTTCAAAAACAAAAGCACAATTTTGCTTCTTTCACTTTTTGGGTTGGCAATACTGCAAATGTGTTAATTTGCTTAGCAATTTTGAACACCTTTTTTAGGAGAATTGAGACAAGAGTCAGCTGACGTACCTTTAGAGTGATTTATTTCATGTCCCTGTTGTGTTTTAAATGATCGGAATTCAGAGGAGAAGGGAATAATCTTTGACTGTGTTACAGGAATTGTTTCTCTAATGTATTCTGGTAATGTCGTTTCATGTTGGCCCCCACATAATCCATGTGTCTTAGAAGAGCAATCCACTGTTTTTTCTTCATGATTTAACACAAAAGTTTCTATTTGTGCATCTGCTGAGTTAATTTCTCCTATGTACCCGGCATCTTTAACAGGAAGTTCAATGGCTTGCAATAATACTTGTGTTTGGTTAGCAGAAGTATTTTTAGGTAAGGTATTCGATTCAGTACTACAAAAGCCTGTATGATTCACTGGAGATATAAGAGCAGATAGGGAAGTACTTTCTACATGAACTGTTTTCCTCATATGAGCAACAGTGGGACTGAGGAAAATGTGTGAGGTAGAAGTATTATTGTCAAAGTTCTGTGTATACAGTGCTGGGTTTCCACTATTGGGTACCATGTCAACTTCTGAGACAGAATCTTCGGTCAATGCTAAAAATTCTGAAGGGGTCTGGACTGTGGTGAGGTCTGCAGAAAGCTGTGGTGATTGCAAAGAACTTTCTACACATTCTGTTATCTCAGCAGATGGAGAGGATTTTACTTGTACAGGGTCACTTTCAACATATGGTTTAACCTCCAATAAGCATCCAGACTGTTGTACACAGGAAACTGACTGGCTCTGGGAGACTGGCTTTGAAAACCTGTAGTGTGATGAAAAAGATTTCGGGAGAAGTTTCCGTGAGGATTCCTTAATAGATCGCTTACTTTGCTCCTCAATAAACCCAGAGTCATCACCTTCATTTTTTTCAGAACGTATGCAATTTATAAATACATTCTTGTTAGCTGATGGCTCTTTCCCCTTTTCAAAGTCCTCTGTCAAAGATCTTGTTATCTTCTTGTTCCTTGAACTGCCAAAACCAACTGAATGCCTCCCTCTGCTTTTAACATGTTCCTCCAAGTTCAGTTTTTGGAAACTGTTTTGAGTTGACTGAGCACCATTTGAAATACATACATTCTGGCTTGCAGATTCAGACTTCTGTTCACTTCCCTTCCTGTTGTGGAAGCTGATCGAAGGAGTGCGGAATATGCTCCTTCGCTTGCCTGTACTTCCTGAGCTTGAGTTGGTGCTGGAAGGAGAGGAACTATGGACACCCACAGTATTAACGGAGGAGGGTGAGGAAGGAAGTGAGTCATGTCTTCGACTAATACTTCTTCTGAATATTGGCAGTCGAGACACAAGAGTTGAACGTCTTGATCCTGAGTCCCCCATCAGGACCTGCAGTGTTTAGGACTCTAGACAGCCAATACACCAATCTAGGGTGAGGGGAAAAAAGATGTTTTAATAAACCATCCTAAATCATTGAACAGGCATATTTTAAGATAAATTTGAATATATGAATACATGAATGGCATTTTTATTATAAAAGTCTATTTTAAGTACAACTAGAAGTTGATTCATGTATTTTATGAATGGTACTTAGAATAACAGAATACAGTTCAAAATGTGGTTCTGAAATGTTGGCAATCAAGCAGAAGTTAGGATAAGAAGTACCACAGATAATTTTTAATATTCTGCCCTAACATAATTTGTTCCTATTATTTTTGCATCACATCTATTTCTAGATTATAAACTCTTTGGAGAAAGGCTCATACCTTCTCTATGGTCTATGAGGGGCCAAGCATACTTTTGTCTTCCTAAAGTCTGGAATTAACAATGGAACACCAAGAAGTTAGGTGCCCAACTCCCACTAAACTTCAGTGTGAACTGGATGCCTAATTCCCTTGGTTTTCTTTGAAAAGGAAGGTAAAGCTTAAATCAGACAACTTTATACTCTAAAATTAAATTCCTCCTAGGCCCTTTCCTAGTCTAGTTTTTATTGTTATGATTATGTTTCAACATTTGTATTCTACAGATTTCCTTTTAATTTTAGCTGAAATTACTTAGTAATTTACCATTCTCCTTTATATTAAATTACCTTTAAAATTAATAAAAACAATTTAAGCCAAAATGATACCATGCAATTTTAAGAAATATCTCCAAACTAACTACAGTAAAACTTGTGTTATCCAGCACGCTCAGGGATTAGTGCATTCTGGTTATCTAAATTCCGGTTATCTGAGAGTCCCATCAACCTAGGAAAAACCAATGGACAATAGTAACAGTAAAACTCAAGTTTTTAATATTTGTAGTTTTGTAGTGTGAAGCAGTTGGTCTCACATTTCTATTTTGAGTTAAAGATGATTAATATTTCTTAAATACAAAATTGTTAAACCAATCATGGTAAACCAAGCCAGGCTTGCGCGCGCCTGAAGATATGACAGTATTGTGGCTGGGGGCAATGCCAGTTAAAGTTTTCTGGTTAACAGAGTGCCGGATAACAAAGGTTTCACTGTAATTGAAGCAAATCCTTATCAGTACAGCAGCTGGACTTCGGAAAATGTAGCTGCAGTATAGATATAGGAAGTCTTGTGCTATG
The DNA here is from genome assembly GCA_019425775.1 of Rafetus swinhoei. Taxonomy (NCBI): domain Eukaryota; kingdom Metazoa; phylum Chordata; order Testudines; family Trionychidae; genus Rafetus; species Rafetus swinhoei. The sequence continues at coordinate 120,504,726 of CM033449.1, forward strand.
GATGGAGAACCACAAACAGAAAAATAGCAACATATGTACGTGACCATAAGAACAAGGAAGACTATAGATCTGTCTTTTAGATGAGACTTCAGAGAAAGTTAGGAGCATTCAGCACCTTTTGCATAAATCTAGCAACGTGTCTTAATTTTTCCCCATGTCCACTGAAAAAAGGATAAAAACTAATGGGATTAATCTTCATCAAGAAATTTAGTGTAGATACTAGAAAACCTTTTTAACGCCTCCCTGGAAGGTTATGGAATACCCATAATTGGAGGTTTTTAAGAACATGATGCACAAATGCCTGTCAGGGATAATCCATGTTTACTTGGTCCTGACTCAGTATAATGCGCTGGACTCAATGGCCATTTGAGGCGTCTTCCAGCTCTACATTTCTATGACCTATACAAAGTTTCTAGATCAAATTGGAGAGAAAAAAGTAAGGAAGTAAAATAATTATATTGTCAAAATGAGCTACAGAAATGTAGCAACAAGAAAACACACTAAACCAGTGATGGACAATCTGTAGCCTCTGGGCCACATGCAGTCCATCAGGGTTGTATGTGTGGTCCACAAGACATTTTGTTTACTGTTGCCCATGCACAGAGTTGCCAGATTCTGGTGGTTTCTGTCCACAGAGAGATTTTTTTCTGACTGGTACAATTGAAGTGACACACACGTAAAGCAAGGGCATGTAAAATCCGGGCATGTTCTGATTGCTCTGATCAACTCAATGTGCTGCTATTGTTCACTTGGCACTCGTTACAATTCTAGGTGTGCAAGCACAGTTAGCAAAACCACCCTATCCCAAGAGACCGTCTTGGTTACAACAATCCTGTGGCCCATTGAGTTGAAGGAGTGCCAATTCTGCAGCACATTCATTAGCCTAGATTGCCCATCACTGCACCAAATAAATAGCCATGAGCAATGTGAAGAAAAAAAATCTAGGAATAGTAAAACTAAAATCAACCAACAAAAGGTATGTCATGCTATTGGAAGAAGTGTTTAACAACAAAATAAATTCATGGAATCTTCTTTGATGAAGATTCCAGCAGAAAGAGGTTGGTAAGGTCACAGTTTGTATGTGTATATCCAAGAAAACACAGTATCAGGATTCTCAAAGATAAGGAATCAATAAAGCAATTTTGAAGTTTAAGATGAAAGCTGCACCCTGGGAATGATAGCTAATCCCTTCTTTTTTCAGCAGTTCTGCAATCAAAACACAAATCTCAATATAGTGCTTACTGCAGAAAACTAAGCTATTTTAAAAGTGCTATAGAAAAAACAAATGCAAAAACTATTTTGTACATTATTGAATAATCCCTTAACGCCAGTGTTTGTTACAGAATGAGATACACATGCATAGGAAGTTCATAGATTATGAAGCTATTTGCTTATATTTGAAGAATTCTCAGTAATTCACTCTGCCCTTCCTAACCACTACACATACTGTTGCCTTCCCCTGAAATACTGACACAGCATCTGGAGGGCAGAATGAGCTTATTCCTTCAATAGACCTCTGCACATATAGGCTCAGCTTTACCAGTTCAACACAGAAATTGATGACAATTGCTAAAGGCACTGTATTTTTTCACAGGGCCTGTGCATTCTGTTCCTCCCTGGCCCTTAAAGGAAGAATACTGAAAAATTGTTAACACTGATTTTTGTTCTGGGTGGCAACAGAATTGCAGAAAAATAAAATGCAAAGCAATCGTATACACAGTGATTGCTGGAAGAGCCAATGTCATAAAGCAGACAGACAGGCACACATGGGGTGTGTCTAGACTACAGGGTTTTTTCAAAAAAAGTGGCCTTTTTTCCAAAAAACTTCACCTGCGTCAAGACTGCTGCCACGTTCTTTCGAAATTAAATTGAAAGAACACAGCAGTTTTTTTGACCACGGAAAACCTCATTTTACGAGGAATAACGCCTTTTTTCGAAAGTGCTCTTACAAAAAAAGATGTTATTGAACGCAAACCAGGATTTTTCGAAAGAGAGCATCCAGACTGCCTGAGTGCTCTCTTTCGAAAAAGCGGCTCTCTTTTTCCAAAATACTGGTTGCTGTCTAGACACTCTCTTTCAAAAGAGGCTTGTAGTCTAGACGTACCCTTACTCTCACTATCTCTAAGCACACATATACAGTGGCCATATCCTTCCTCCATGCTGTCTTATAGCATGGCAGTAGCTCTTCCTCTGTTTTCCGCCTGGTCTCCAACTGATCCACTCATCCTCCACCATCTCCCAACTCAGTATCACTTAGGCCTACAGCAAGTCACACCAGTTCCAACCTTTCCACAGTACCTGAAATCCAAACTAGGCACACAAAACCCCACACACTTCCACTCCTTCTGGGCTGAACCCTCTGCAGACTCTTCTTTGTACCAGGCTCAGCAAAGTAAGATGACAGTGAATGCTGATACTCCACCTAATCTGATAGAAACAGTCTCTATCATTTTCCAACCCCAGCCACCCTACTCTCCCATGAGAGCTGAAAGTCTTCTGTCCTTCCCAGTCACAGACACACTCTACTGCCTCCCTTTCAAGCTCCCCCTTGAAGTCTGATATCCCTGGGAGCCCAATTTTTTCCTGCTTCATGTAGGGTTTGGGCATCTCTATGGCCAGGCATACCACATACATCATCTACTCACAGCACATCCCGGTGTAATGGCTGCAACCGCTCCTCATTCTCTCCCATTCTCATTCCCTGTTTGTTGGGGAGGGAGGGTGTATTTTGATAGGAACACTGATTAATAACACCAGGGGGCCCTGACACATGCTCTCAAATTTTTCATAGCAATGAAGAGAAGGTGAGGCCAATAGGTTACTGCTTGAGCTTGGATGTCATTAATATGAAGTGCTCCTGCACTGGCAGCATTAGTGGCTACTGCAGGAGCAGGGGAAAAGATTACTAAAATTGAAGATGCCAAGTCCACAGTGGAGGAGCAGTGAGAGTCAGATTGCTGTTGCCCTCAAGTTCTTTTCTGCTTTCTGTGCTCCCCCCCCAACTTTAGAACTGCCAGAGATGAGATGCTGGGTGGGATATGGCTGTGTGTAGCAGATTTTATCATATGCCTTGCACTGGGGTGGGAGGTGGATGGGGAAATAGATGAATTGCTATGGAAAACAAAGGAACTAATAGTCTACTTGGCTCTACTACTGTCAAACTAGGGAGGAACCTGCCAAATAGTGTCTTTTTGGGAGACACTCCGGTATTTCTAATCATGCTCTGTAAATAATTGAGGAGTTGGAAGTCCTCAATATTATTACACTTTGCTTCAATTTGTTTCCTGCTGTGAAATAGTTTCAGGGAAAGGAGTTATTCCTTTTGCCTCTAGGATGTTAAAATTGATGCCCCATCAGAAACTCTTACTGAAAGCAAAGAAATGGTGAGCTTTAAGTCATATTATACTGAAGCTAAATTATTCAATCACTATTCCTAGGTTTGTCCAAAGAAAACAGTTTCACTTGCACTAAAATATAAGACAAGAGTATAGAGTTGCTGGTTGTTTATATCACGAAACAGGCAGCCATAAAAATAATATATAGCAACTATAAGAAAAGGAAGCTGAAAGTAATGAACCTATATCAGAAGCTAGTAACTGTAGAAAAACGGTAAGAGAATAAAAGGCAAAACCTATGGACAGCACAGTTAAAGGTAATAAAGAGGAGAGATTTTTTAAGTATATTAGGAAAAAATAAATCTTGACAATGATATTGGTCTACTACTACTAGGTGGAAATGACAAAAGCTTTCAATAATAATGCAGAAAAGGCAGAAGTGTTAACATCAAAAGTAATTAACCATTGAAATATTTTTTCCAAAGTTCACCATGGGTTCCCCAATTTTTAAATCAAGATTGGATATTTTTCCAAAAAATCTGTTCTAGGAATTATTTTGGGTAAATTGTATGGTCTGTGCTATACAGGGGCTAAACTTGATTATCACAATGGTTTCTTCTTGCCTTGGAATCTATGAATCTATGGTTACAATGATGATTGTACAGGTACCTGAAAGCAAGTTTTAACTTAATTTCAGAACACATTATTCCCATGCTAAACTTTTTCATAAATTTGCTGTTTGTTTCAGTGGGATTGGAGTTGATCCCAAAACGAATTGTCTTTGCTCTACCATTAACAAGGCAGGAGATACTCTTTTTTTTACTGACACCTAATCTTCACTTTCAGCATAAACATTGGCACCTGCAATTTTAAAACAAAGGAACTTAATGAAGTACAACTCATCTATATACCTCTCCCACACCAAACAGCAGATCGTCCCTATCAATCCCCTTGCCCCTCATAAGATTTCTCCTTGTGTAGCCCCAAAATACAGCAATTTAAAAGCTATTAAAAACCATGTTGAAAAGATAACTGTCAGATCATTTGAAGAGCACTGTGGAATTTTAGGTATATTCTAATAGGCAATTTATCAGACAAACAACACAGAATAAATCTAATAACCAGTCTTACAAATTCAAACTATGATCTCAATGTGAAGATTCATGGACCATTTCTTTAAAACTTCAGTAGGAAGCCAGGTATCTAAGAGGCTAGGGAAGAGGCTAGTCAGAAGCTCTACAAAGGGGCAAAAGAACTTTAAGGATATCATCTTCCTTTAAAAACAAGTTCCTTGTTTATCAGGAAATGGAGAACTTAATTTTTAACCATTTCCACATCACACTGCCACCCATGCAGTAATTTTAATGCCCAGTACATGATATGGGTGCAAGAGTCTGCTCACATAAACTAGCTGGGATCCAAACTATGTGGCATTTGTCATGGACATTTTTTTAAATTGTTCTTTAAAAAAATTTCAAAAGGCTTTTTTCTTGCATTTCAAAAGCTATTTGTGTTTTGCCAAAGTCAATTTGTTATGGGATCAATTCCAATCTCATTAATTCTATTCCTCTCAGAAAAATGTTAACGATACCCAAACTATGAAATATTGGTACAACTGAAGTCTATTTGTTTAACATATTTTTCCTGTGCTAGATGTCCTTTCAAACTCTGATTTTATAAAACTGATTTTGGACACAAATTTTCAACAAAGTTTCTATTTCGGTATTTTTAAGGTGTTATCAAAGGAGACAACAATAGAAAACATGCTGACAAAACTACCAGTGAAAATGGAGTAGGATCAGGAGCCAAAATAGGGAAACAATAGGTTAAAAATGCCTATATATGTAGAAGATTATAAGGTGATAAGAATTAGTCAGTATGGATTTGTCAAGAACAAATCCTGTCAAACCAACTTAATAACTCCTTTAATAAGATAACAAGCCTTGTGGATGGGAGGAAGCAGTAGATGTGGCATATCTAGACTTCAGTAAGACATTTGATACAGTCTGGCATGAACTTCTCATAACAAACTAGGAAAATACAATCTAGATGGAGTTACTATAAGATGGATGAACAACCAGCTGGATAACCATTCCCAGAGAGTACTTATCAATAGTTCACAATCATGCTGAAAAGGCATAACAAGTGGAGTTCCACAAGAATCAGTTTGGGGATTGGTTCTGTTCAATATCTTTACCAATAATTTAGTAGATAATGGCATAGAGAATACACTTATAAAGTTTGCAGATGATGCCAAGCTGGGAGATATCACAAATGCTTTGGAGGATAGGATGAGAATTCAAAATTATCTGGACAAACCAGAGAAACAAACAGTCTGAGTTAAAGAGCATGACATTCAATAAGGATAAATGTACAGTACTCCACTTAGGAAAGAACAATCAGTTGCACACATTCAAAATGGGAAACTATAGCCTAGGAAGCAGTACTGTGGAAAGGGATTGGGGGGTCATAACTGATTTATATTTAGCTTGTGGTCCAAATGTGACACTTTCGCAAAAAAGCAAACATTCTGGGATATGCTAGCAGGAGCGTTATAAGAAAGAAACAAGTAGTAATTCTTCCGCTCTACTCCATGCTGAGTAAGCCTCTAGTGGAGTATTGAAATGCAGTTCTGGGTCCACACGTGGGCCATCAGTGCAGTTAGGGCTGGAAGAGGCAGGCCCCCAGCCCACCTACAGCCCCGCCCCCTCTGCTGAGGCTCTGTGCCGTGCCTCAGGGAGAGAAGGTGGTGGGGGCAGCGTGCCGAGCAAACCCTCCCAACCACCATGGGGAAGGGAAGCAGGCGCCTCAGCGCAGAAAAGGGAGGAGGTCCATTCTGAGGGTGGAATGTGGGTAGAGCCATGCCTGGCAGTTCAGGAAGGCAAAGCTTCCCCTGCCTAGGCTACCAGACACCCATGGTGCCACATTTTAGGAACAACATGGACAAATTGGGGAAAGAAAAGCAACAAAAATTATTAAAGGTTTAGAAACATGGCCTATGAGAGACAATTAAAAGAATTAGGCTTGTTTAGTTTAGATTGGAAAAAGAGAAGACTGAGAGGGGTTATGATAACAGTTTTCAAATACATACAAGGTTGTTACAAAGAAGAGGGTGAAAAATTATTGCAGCAAGGGTAGTTTAGGTTGGACATTAAGAAAAGCTTCCTGACTGTCAGGGTGGTTAACCGCTGAAATAAATTGCCTAGGGATGTTATGGAGTACCTATCATTGGATATTTTTAAGAGCAAGCTAGACCTGTTAGAGATGGCCATGGTACTTGACCCTGCCATGAATGTAGGGCACTGGATCTCTCTAAGTTCCTTCCAGTCCAATTATTCTGATGATAATATCATAGCATCATGTGTGTTCTCATGTGGTTGTGCAGTTGGACCTGCGAGAAGCAAGATCACAAAGGAGTTACACACAGGAATGTGCAGGCTCCTATGGAAAACTGACCATGAAGCTTGGCCCTTTTTTCTACCTGCTTTTTGTGTCTGTCTTCCTCAAAGTGTCAGCTTCTTTAGCACCTCTGGGTTGACAATAGAGTGATGTGTGAGTAGCTCAGTGATCCCTCTCTTTCCTCAATTATGGTAAATCTATCTCAACTCATTAGGGGAGTTGGTCCAGATTTCAAATGGAATTTAGAGAATCATAAATCATATTTGAATTGTTAGTATCCCTATAATACTTTATTTCTTCTGTCTTCTTTTCCCACCTGTTATCCTGCAGTCTTTGACTACTGACTTGCAAGTTCTTGAATTTCTTTCTTTGATGTTGATTTTTTTGTCATTTTGCCAAGACAAAAATGCATCTTTCTTTTCTTTGAGGAACTTTTATGATTTTATCAAACTAATCCTGGTCCCATCTTTGATTTATGCCTAGAAGCATCTTCTAAGTCTTGAACAATGTCCAATTTGAATAGATTCCACTTTAGGAGTGTGTAATGGGGTGATGATGTAATGCTATCCAGTTAGGGCTTTCTGAGGAAATGAATATCTTTACTATGTTCAATTTCAATCTAGCCTGTTCAGTATTTTTAAGAAGGGCAACAGCATCTAAATTAAAAATAGTTCTACTCTTCGGTTGTTCAGTCCAACAGTTTTTCCTTTGCACTGCTCTCATGATCTTCAAGTCACTGTTGCTCCTTTTCCTGTATAATGACACAGTCAATCAGGGGCCAGTGCTTTGACTGCATGAGATTTTACAATTGTCAGCTGGCCTGAAGATTGTTTGGTAATAATGAGCTCATGCTCAGAACACTGGCTAAGTAGGAGGAGACCACCGCTATTCATTTTTCCAGCTCCACTCCAACCTTCACTCTGTATTCCAACTGTAGCATTAAAGTCTCCCAGAAGTATGATTTTGTCTTCACTGGGTATATATTAAATTATATCATACAAATCAGAATAGAACTCTTATTTTATTTATTTTGCACTGTTCATGGTTGGAGTAGGGGATGTTAAAATGCATTTAATTATCTAATCGTGCAACCATTTAAAATGTCAGAGGTTACACAGTTACACCCAGAGGGAGGCAGGCAGCCCCTGTCCGCGGGGGGTTCCCAGCAGCAGCCTCTGTCTGCAGGGAGCTGGGACACCCCTGCAGACAGGGGCTATAGTTGGACCAGCCTCTCTCTGAGGCCAGCCCAGGCCGCCGTGGACAGAGGCTGCTTCGCGGCAGCCTCCTCTCCACACACACAACCACAGCAGCCTCTGTCCATGGGGTGTTGTATTGAGGCAGCAGTGCAGGGCGGCAGGCAGCTGGTCTGCGTAGGGAGCTGGTTTTTAAACTGGCTCCCTTCAAGGACCGGCTCCCACCTGGCACCCCATGCCGCTGCCTCTGATACAAAGGCAGCAACGCGGGGTCACAAGGTTCCCTGGGAGTGGGGCTGGATTGCACTGATAAGAATTCATGTGGTTACTTGACTATTCAATTGCCTGATATCTAACATCCCTAGACTGCTCCAGCTCAGCCTTGGCAGGAGGGGTAGCTGCTCCAGCACAGTGGAGCTGGAGCGCCCCCACCCCAGCCCGTGCTACAAGCATTTACAGGAGTAGAGAAATTTAGCATCTTAATTAAAAGGAGGAAATGTTTCATTGTGCTTGATGTATTATCAGAAGAATCCAAACACCAGGCTTTCTCTTGTGTAAACATTGTGCAGTGTGTACTCAACAAAGAACTGCATCTCTTGCTAGTACTTTTAGACACCAGTAGATGGTGCACCGGATCCAATCTTTCTTTGCAGCTAAATCTGGGAACACAACAGCCAGACTCTTTTATACTTGTTATGGCCTTTTGAATCAATTTTAGGATCTGGATTTATACCGAATATTTTAACATTGTTACAACTCTATTTCCATACTAAAATTTGCAATATTCTTATTCTACTTTAAGTTTAAGGTCACAAACAGCGCAAATTTTCCCTTCATAAAAACTACTCTTCCCAAATCTTGTCATTTAATCAAGAGACTCATGATGTGTGGTGCTTTTCTTAATATTATATGGTGTTTTCTACATACCACACAATATATGAGAGACTAATAACAATAATAAACAAAGGGTAAATTTACATCCTCACTTGATACATCTGGTGTGTAACAAAGTGGGCAGTGATTACTGTGATACAAGATCTGTAGACACTGGGTACTGGGATTGGAAGGTCTGCTTCTTTCCCACAATCCCGACACTCACATTATTTATTTCTTTTTACCTATAATCATGTTATAATTTACAGAAGACACTCCAAGAAAAAACAATGGATAAAGTATTTAAAAACATTCCAATAATGCTGCAACAAAATTTCGAATGCCCTGATCCTGCCATTGCATCTTGATGAGGAGACTACAATGTCCACGTAGTACCCTTCTAACTTAAATGTCCCCCCCTCCCCTAATTTGCGTCCAACACTGCAACAAAAGCTGCAGGATTGGAGCCTGAATTCATAGTGCCTGTAGTGCTTGTGTCTTACTACTCATCCCAAATTAGCTCCTGAAGACCAGGAACACATTGTTCTGGGCATTATACACAAAGACGGTTCATGTCCCAAATTTAGTAATGTACCTGAGCATGCTATTTTTTTTCCTTTTAACTAAAAACAAAAAATAACAGCTCCTCTAAAAATTAAAAGCCTAATTAATAATTTTAACAACAACTGACTTTGGCATACATCAGTGAAGGTATCAGTTAAGTAAAATTACTTTACATCTACTGGATAGATTCACTAAGTACAAAAGAGTAAACTGCTGTAACTGAGAATTTGGGGTTTTTGCAAGCTAGAGAGTAAGATTCCCTCCCATTCCTCCTAGTATAAAATCTCTCTCTTTGTTCGTGAACACCAGCTGTACTTTTAAAAAAAAATGAAAGGCACAATATATGAAAGAGCCCATGAATTTCATTCATGTGGGATATCAGCAAGCAGCACATTCTTCTCTACATCTAAACTGTTTAAACAAATCTCACAAGATGACTATCTGGAATTTAGTTTATTCTGCTCTTAATACTTGCTCTTCTACAAAAGTGTACTTAATACAGATTGTGAGATTCATACACACACACACACACACACACACACACACACACACACACACACACACACGGATACTCGCCACATTTGTATTTTGCAAAAACAATTTTCAGTACTAAAAGCATTTTGCTCATTTGAAAGCAAAGATATTGTACTCCAGGCTTCTCAGTTTCCGGCTGAGCTACTACTTAAATCACAATTTAAAGACTTCAAGTCAGAAGCAAACTATGGAAATGGTTGCCATATCTGGAGTTGGCTTTGCTGTTGCTGCTGTTAGAGCCGAGAGGATGGTTTTGGGGACAAGTGTCATGGAGAGAAGGAGATTTCTTCCTCATCCTCACTGTCACTAGAAAAAGGAGGGACCGAGCTTGATGGAAAAAGGAGGGGCTGAGCTTGATGGTGTAACAGGTCTGTTTGGGCTCTCTAATGTAGGTGTAGCGTCAGTGCCTTCAATGTGGTTGGTACCGAGGAAACTTCGGTATGCCGCCGGTTATTGTCAGCCCTTAGCTGTGGTTGGATGCGGCAGTTTGGGTACCGAATGTGTCGGTACCGATGTTGTTGGTACCGACAGCGCAGGGGCAGTCTTCTTTGGCTTCAGTATTGAGACTGCAGGGCGTGTATCTTTAGAGGACACTTCCCCTCAGGGTTCGTCCATATGAGATGGCCTCATTGCTTGCGCAACCCCAGAAGACAGTACCTTGGGTGTTGGGGAAGGCTTCTGCTGAGGGGAAAACCTTTTGGACGGCTTGTCTGCTTCCTCTTAGCCATTTTCTTGGCTGGAGAATCCCTAGGCGCTGATGATCCTTGATCAGAAGCCACTGTCGGTGAGGTACAGGTTGGAGAGGTCTGTGATACTGATTTGGAGGCTGATCTCTCTGTCTCCTCCATGATGAGGAGTTTCAGCTGCAGCTCTCTTGCCTTCAAAGATCTGGAAGAGAGCTTCTTACAGCGGAGGTAGCTTTTCAGGGAATGATCCTGTCCCAGGCAGCGAGCGCACTGGACATGCCCATCAAAGATGGAAATTGACATTCTGCATGTCATGCACAGTTTGAATCCTTGAGAGCCAGGCATCGCTACGCTATCCCTAATAAACTAGTAACAAATAGGAGTTTTTTTTAAGCCACTAACAATTAACGGCTGTGGGGTGGGAATACTTAGTAACAACACTAAAGATCTAATACTATCTAACCACTATCTAATAATTAACTAACACTATCTAAGAACTAATCACAGAGTGCTGCTAGGTTCCAACCAAGCTGGGAGTAGTCGAGAAGAAACTGAGGGACGGTTGACAGCACGTGTGCGTCGGCATGTTCGCTGTGGCAAGCAGAGTCGTGCGTGTGCACCAGCACCTGGGGAAAATACTGATGCTAAAAAGTTCTGATTATAAGCGCAGGAGCACCTAGACACCTACTGTGGAGCACCCATAGGGACACTCCTTGGAGAAGAATATGCCATTAGCCTTCTTGGCTACAAGGGTATGCTGTTGACACATATCCAGTTTCTGATCCACTGAAACCCCCAGGTCCTTTTCTGCAGAACTGCTGCTTAGCCAGTCAGTCCCCAGTAGAGATGTTAACGAGTAGTTGACTGGAGTATTAACTACTTGCTCTCCCACCCCCTCTACGAGAGGCAGCTGGTGGGGGGAACAGGAGCTAGGGCTGGGGAGGCCAGCTTAAAGGCCAGCTCCCCCCAGCACTGTCTCCGCAGTGGGGGGTGGTATATGGGAGGCCTATCTGCAGGAGGCCCAGCAGGGAACTGGGCCCCCCCACAGAGAGAGGCTTATGCCAGAACAGCCTCTGTTCATGGCAGACAGAGCTGGATGCCGCAAATAGGAGCTGCTGGACTCAGCGCGAGCCGGGACCGAGTAGTTCTGACTCACGCTGGTCAAGGACAGCGTGCCTGACGGCTCTTACTGCATTTAAAATGCAGAGCTGCAGCACAGGTGGCTCCCACAGGCAACACTGCTCAGTCTTAGCTCGAGCCAGCTCCTGGAGCTACCCCCACTGCAGCTTTGCAGAGCGGTCCTTATCGACTAATCGTGTAACTGATACAAATTGTATCAACTACGCGATTAGCCAGATAACCGCAAGTTAACATCCTAAGTCCCTAGCCTGCAACAATGCTTGGGATTCTTCTAACCTAAGTGCAGGACTCACACTTGTCCTTGTTGAACCTCATCAGATTTCTTTTGGCCCAATCCTCTAATTTGTCTAGGTCACTCTGGATCCTATTCCTACCCTCCATCATATCTACCTTTCCCCCTATTTTAGTGTCACCTGCAAACTTGCTGAGGGTGCAATCCATCTCCTCATCCAAGCCATTAATAAAGATGTTCAACAAAACCAGCCCTAGAACCAACCCTTGGGGCACTCCGCTTGATTCCAATGGCCAATCAGACAACTAGCTGTTGATCACTACCCTTTGAGCACGACAATCTAGACAGCTTTCAATCCACCTTACAGTGCATTTATTCAATCCATAATACCTTAACTTGTTGGCAGAATACTGTGGGAGACCGCATGAAAAGCTTTGCTGAAGTCAAGGTATATCAAGGAAGGTTGAGTAGAATGAGCTGAATCCTAGGGACAAGCTGTGGAATCAGCTATGGGTTTTATGATGGAAGCCCTTTAATTCAGGATTGGAACCTCTTAAATGCTGGACAATGGGACGCACGAGTAGACAAACCCCTTCCCCAGAGTTATATTACTAAAGTTACAGCCTGACCCTGAAATCCATCCCTATATCTAGCCTCATTCACCTGTGTGTCCTCATCAATTTGGTCCTAAACATGACTGCCTTGGTTTGTATGTAGGGTTGCTAGGTGTCCGGTATTGATCCGGACAGTCTGGTATTTTCGTCTCCTGTCCGGTAAAAAAATTCAGAAAATACCGGACACCTAAAATGTCCAGTATTTTCTGTTTTTTTCTCTGCCAGGAAGCGAAAATACTGGACACCTGGCAACTCTACGACACTCAGCAACTGGGCCCAGCCCCCAGCCCCCCTGCTTAAAGCTCCCTTCTGGCTTGACCAAGAAAACAAAATGGCCACCGGCAAAAAACCTAAAGACCTGAGCAAGGGGAAGCAATGCCTTCCCTGAGTGTTAGTGCTCAGCCTCTCTTATTCCTATCCCTATTCTGACTCTGCACGAAATTTAAGGGGCCATGCTGTTTTATTTTATTTATTTAATATTTTGCTTAATAACTCTTGGGGGTTTTTTGCTCAACAACTTTGGTCTCCCCCTTTTTCTTCCCCCTGGTTTTTTTTTGGGGGGGGGGTTCGGTATTTTTGTTGAAACCATGTGGCAACCCTATTTGTATGCACTAACCTATTTACAGCTCTTTAAGTGGTCAGTTCTTTATCTTTATGTACACAACACTGGGTTTTGCAGCAGCCAATGTCTTGGCTCACTTCACCGTGTGCTGAAGTGATTACAATTATCTAGGAGAAAAAAAGTAACCTAGAAAGGATAATTTTTCTTCACAGACACAGAACAGGGGGTAACATGCCCACTGATGCGCTTGTACTTTGGAAAACAATGAAATATCTAGTACTTCACTGTATCCTGGACATTCTGCAGCAGCACCCTTTTAAAGCTTCAGTGTAGATACTTATTGCTGCAGAGAGAGAAGTTCTCCCCTTGCTTTAGTTAATCCACCTCCCAAGAGGCTGTAGATATGTAGACAGAAGAATTCTTCTATCAACTTAGTGCAGTCTGCCCCAGGGGTTAGACTGGTTTAACTACACAAATTTTTTTCCCCCACACACATATACCGTAGTAACACAGCTGGATCAACCTAACTTTTATAGAACTGGACTTATTTTTGTTGTGCCCATTGTGCTGAGAATGGATGAATTTAGCTGAATATGTAACTATTCTGTCATAACCTAGATGTGTTTACAGATTAATGTGATCAAGCACAACACAGTAACCACATAAAAGAACAAACACAGCGTGGTCAAGAGGCACAGTCAGAAAACTCCAGGAAAGAAATTAGGATTTTCAAGGCTTTTAAAAGAGGGCAGGAAGAGGCTTGCTACAGTAGTGTTTCTCAACCAGCGGTACGCATACCCTTAGGGGTACATGAGAGAAGTCTGGGGGGTACATCAACACAAGTGAAATTTGGCAAAAAATGTTTGGGATTATGCACTGCAAAGGGGATCGGGGAAGGGGCCGCGGCATGTGTATGTCAAATTGAATGTTCAGAGACGAACACCAGGACGTTAATAGTGCAGGTGGGAAAAGTGCATGCAGCAGCGGCTCCGGTGAGACCTAGGGCAATTCCAAGTGGGGCGCCGCGGGTTTGGGCAGGGAGAAAAATAAATCACTTCCACGGCCACCTCTCCTAGTTCATTTCCTCTCCGGCAGCCTCCCCGGGGTGCTCCAGCAGGGAGGTGGCTGAACCTGGAGATGTGCATTACCCACACCCCCGCCTGCAGCTCAGTACAACGCTGTGGAGAGGAGCTAAAAGGCAGTGAAGCGGCACAATAAGCTTTGCTCCAAAGGACCCCCTGCATCATGGCGTAGCGAGGGAGGGCAGTTGCTGAGGTGGGAGTGCACAGCCCCATGCAATGAGCCCAGAGCTGCTGAGCCACTTGCTCCCTGCAGACAAGCCGCCGAGGCAGGGCTGGGCGGCGGGAGCGGGCACTTCAAAGGTAGGGTTACCGTACGTCCAGTGTCTGGCTCTGGGGGAGGAGGGACATTGGGTTAGAGCGGAGGAGGACTGGGGGTACTTCTTTTTTTTTTTTTTTAAAAGGGTTACTTTATTTAAAAAAAAAAAAAAAGGATGAGAAACACTGTGCTTCAGCTTGAGCAGCATTTTTTTCCGAGCATGTGCTGCAAAAAAGAAGAAGGCTCATCACCACAAATGGGTGAAGGAAACAAGGAGTGGTTAGCAGAAACACTCAGAAGAATAAGGAATAGGAGGAAATTCAGAAGGTTTTCGTTAATACAACAGTGAAATTACAAGGTGCTCTGAAAAAATGACTGAAGCCATGACCATACTTACTAGCTTACTGCAGCACAGCCATGCCACTCTGGCTCTTGTGTAGGCATGTTACACAGATAGGAGAGAGCTCTCCCATCAACATAATAAAACCAGTTCATCAAGGTCTCCCGCTGACATAGCACTGTGCACTTATGCCAGCAAAATGTGTCACTCAGAGGGGTGTTTTTTTCACATTCCTGAGTGACAAAAGTCTTGCTGTCATAAGTGCTAGTGTAGACATGGCAAAGGTAAAGTGTGACCAGATGGGATAAGCCAAGGAAAAACAAGGACAAAGATTCAAGAGAGATGGGAAAACTCAAGTATTTTTGTTGAGTTAATTTTCATTTATGCATCTTTAATTTCTTAATTTTTGTCTTATTCTTAGAATGCGTCAGTTAACACTTAACATCTTCAAAGCTCTCTGGGTCTCAAGACTCACGCTTGGTTCCTAAACCTCTTCTCACTCAGTGAAGTCAAGATAGAATCATCCCTGAACATCCCTGTTGACTCTCACCATCTTGAAAAAAAGTTCTGAACACTTTTATATCATGAAGCAATTGGGTAATAATGCCTCAGAATATTCTGTGCTTATCCTTTTTTGTACTTTACTGTGTTTTACCATCTTACACCTTCAGACCGTAAGCTCTTTCAGACTGGCATCTATTAGTTCTTAGGCGCATTTCACCTCAAACCTTATCTGTCTGCACCAGGGAATAGTCTTCTTCACCTGAAGTAATGGAATGCAGTTGTACACAGTCTGCATTCACAATAAAACAACTGCTCTACAAAAGGTATCAGTTGTCCCCTATTATTGTAATGGGGTTAACTCTTAACCTAGTTACAACAGTTCTACTGAAATGATCACATGCATCAAAGGTGGTATTTTAGAGAAACAGGTGTTTGAATAAAAGAGGTGAAGAAGAAACAAAAATGGGGAAAATTATGTGAAATGCAGAGAAGAAGAAAAAAAAACAGACAAAAAGAAAGACAAGGGAGAACTGAAAAGGAGCAAAACCAAATAGCAGAAATAAGAGTTGTCCTAGAGATGGTCACTTCCCCCATGTTATAGGGCTGAATAGAACAGTTAACATTTATTTCTACAAATTATAGTACCTAGGACCCCTAATTAACTGTACTAAGAGTTGCTTTCTACTTAAGAACAATAACTTACACTCAATTTTTGTTCAAGACTCCCACCAACACTAGTGGAACTTATCCAATGAGATTTCTGAATAAAGGTGCTGCTTAAACCTGTTTTTCTTGCCCCAGCTCATGGCCGCTAAGGAAGATCTCAACTGAGCAAACCATTTAAATGTATGCTTGCCTTTAAGAAAGCAAATAATCCCATCTGTATTTCGCAAAGAGCTTCCAAGTATGTGCTTAACTTTCGAAGCATGAATAGCCCTATTGAAGTCAATTGGACATAAGCGCATGCTTAAGTGCTTTGCCAAATCGGCGCTTATAAATGTATTTCAGTCCCCTTCACTGAATTATTTTGACACCTTCATCTTTTGGATTTAATACTACCACTTTTGCACTAATAAAGGAAAACTGAAAGCTAAACTTTAAAGTTTTGATATTAACTGTATAATTGCAGTCATAAAACAAACTATCCTATTCTGAGTATTTTTTAGAGTTACTGTAAAAGCCTTCAGAAATTTTCAGTATATTTTACACAACAAGAACAAATGAATGCATTATTTTCTTAAATTTATGCACAAGTCTAATTGCTATGCAGATGCAATTAAGTAGATCTAAGAAATGTAAAACTAAGACACCATATGGTTCTCAGTTCCTAAAATCAGAGGCATAAAAAGCAAATTTCACACACTGGGGTGTCAACACAACATTCTGATTAAAAGACTGCTAAATACACTCGTTTTCTATGCTTTCTTTGAATTTAGGGTTTGTTTGTTTTTTTCCTTTTAAGTCAGCATTTCAACCTGTATTTTTTTTAAGTGTTGTGAAATACCAAGAAGCAGTTAAGTCAATCCTGGGTGTTCCCTGATGACCTGAATTAGATTTTCAAAGTCCTGCTGTCAAATCAGTTTGCAAACAATAATTATATTCAAGTTTAATATTTAGATTAATAGGAGACTCCTTTTAAGCTCAATACCATTTGTACAGCTCAGAACACAAATTCCTCTCTTGCATAAGGTGAGATGGGATAAGAAAATAAACACCAGCATAAACACACACAAGATCTATGTGGCTTTGAGATTCCTAAGACTCTGCTCATGTTTCCCTTTGAAAAGGTAGGGCAGGTGGCATTGCAGAGCAAGTGTGGGAGTGGCCTACAAAATCTTACATTGGTAGATTTATTGTAAATATCATAGCAGAGGTGAGTCAGGAGGATGATCTGAAGAACAGGATACTACAGCAGGAGAGCATGCTGTCTTATTTAACCCAGATGTAATCTAATTTAAATACTTCAGGCTAGACTGTAGAGTTAGTGAGAACCCTAAGAGAGGGGCAGAACATAGCTGCACTACTTTAGGAGCAGATCATGGAGGAAGCTGTAAATTAGAGTTGCTATTCATCCCCTGTTTCTCCTTGTGCCAAGAAGGTGGTAAATATATATCATAACTTTGCCCAGCACAGATTACTTCTCTCCCCTTGCTGGCTCAGCTATATTGGATAGGATGTAAGAGAGCCCAAAGTCAAGGTTCTGCTTACCTCCTCATTTGCTTGTCTGCAAGATGGAGAATACCACCCTTGAGGAGGCTGTTGTTTCCCTTTTCTACCATGACCTTAGGCCCCCTTTAAGTTCCCTGTGCAGGACAACACAATTTAGCCCTCAAAGTAAAGCGAAGGTAATATTAAGGGTGTAAAATCTTGTATAATCAGTTAACCAGTTAAATGTTACATTTAAGCCCTTAACTGCTTAACCGGGATCCTGCAGCATGGTTGGCCATCTGGGCTAGAGCAGCTCTCCCGGCCTCATCAGGCAGGGGACTGCTCCAACCCAGCTGGGCAGCTGGTTAACTAGTTACTGGTAAGCATCACTTGGTAAAGGTGATGCTTACTGGGTAACCAGTTATGTCCCTAGGAAATATACAGACAAAAAATCATTATGGTAAAATAAGTACTTTAAATCTATTATTAACTTAAATGGTAAAGTCAGGAACATCAGTGTCAAGTTTATAAATCTCTTTAGTTTTGATTTATTGTTCCTTTGCACCCAGCAGTTAAACAACCATAAAAACAGCTCTTTCACACTGGCAATGCAGATCTATGAACAGCCTCCCAACTCCCTGCCCATGTGTGTTAGAAAGCAATACTTGCCTCTCTAGAGGCCTGTGTGGATGCAAAAATTTGAATCCTCATCCATGTCATAATTAACTTGTATCCAACCCATGATCTTCATGCCACTTTTTATATATATCCTCATCCACATCCACATCCACATCCACACACCCTCTATCTCACTGTTAGGACATGCATGAATACAAAAATTTGGGTGTGCATCTAATCCACAAAGATTGTAACAAATACAACCACATCCACTAATGCAGATATCTGAAAATATAAAGCAGATGCCTGCAGATTTGCAGGGCTCTACACCTCTCCATTATACATCTCTCAAACAATAGAGTTCTGGTATTCCACTATACTCCAAACAGCCCCACCTACCTACTCCACCCCCCTAATTACTCCCTGGTGCATCTTGGCTGTGATGCCTTTTTATACACACCTTTAGAAGGTTCATGTGCTGCTCAATTTGACATCATACAAATGGCCCTTCAATTCAAGTATACAGAAACCACAAAATAACTAACTAGGGCTGTCAATTAACATGCGTTAACGCCTGTGATTAAGGCAGTCAAGGATTAATGCGTTACATTTTTGAACTCGTTAATCGCAGGCATTAATGCTGCACTGCTCCTTTGAAGTGCCGCAGTGGCACTTCAAAGGGGCATCGCAACATGGAGCCCGGGAACAGCTGGGGACTCCCCAGCTGACTCCTGGCTCCACTGCCCCTTTGAAATGCGCAGAGGCAGTGTTACAAAGGGGCAGCCACCTCACAGCTCATTTCCTGGGTTCTGGGGAAATGCCGTGCAGAGCCCGGGATCCGCTGGGAAGTCCCCAGGGGACCCCGGGGTCCAGGGCTGCCCCTTTGAAACGCACGCGGAGGCAACGTTTTAACAGGGCAGCAGCAGCATAGCTGATCCCCGGCTCTGCATGGCATTTCCCCATTATTAGTATTAGTTATACACATTCACAGGGCTTGACAAACAACGTAATCTACTCGTTCGTGGCGAGTAGATTACACCCCGGAAGAGCCAGCGCAGAGCGATCTGCGCATACGCAGAACAATCTGCACATGCGCAGAGCGCAGAACCGCGCGGCTGGCAAGCGGGGCTCGCCGCCACTCAGCAAGCCCTGCACATTCGTATACTGACTCTTCCAGAAAAATCAAAGGCATGTAATATGATAGGCAGGGATACCTATGTCAGGGTGAAGGTTGACTGGTAAATTCCTGACATTTAAAGCATTCTCATTTTTAAGCTACAATTAAATAATTGTTTTCAGGCACTCAAATATTTTAATAACTATAATGTTCTAATTTGTGCTTTTTCTTGATCTAAATAACATACGTTTACTGCTTTAATTGTACCTTAAATATTTATTTTTGGGAATAGGCTTGTCTGCCTTTCCATTCGGCTTCTATTCATGCATTCTTTCTTCCTAAGTGTCTATTTCTTTTGACACCCAACAAGCCTACATTCTGGGGAAATGAAGATAAGCCAGATAAATGCTTCAGTCCTTGCAAAAAATGAAGGAAGCATCTTCTCTTCAGAATTTTCTCTCAACAAGGTCAGCTTATGAAGTCCTTTTACACAGCAGCACAATATGTAAACACACTCCCAAAATAAAGCACATTTATATTTGAATATAAAATACATTTGATCTCAATACATATTAATTTTCACAGAACTCCTTGAACTTTATGATTATCACATAATCCTGCATGCAACTGTCTCATACTAAATGGGCAAAAAAATAATGGGAGCACTTTAAAATATTGCTATTATGACTACCAGTTTTCACATATACAAATATTGGTAATACACAAAACCTGCAAGAATCAGCCCATAAGTACACCCCTAACTACACATGCAGCGTAGTTACTATACCTCCTTTCTTCTATTTTTCTCTTTTAAAATTCCAATTATTTTAACTTAAGATTAGAAACCATCATGCGTTCCCTCAAGTAATGATCCTTAGTCCTAGTAAAAACAGACCAAAATAAAAACTATATCACCGTGTTTCTCTTACTAAATAAATATGTAAAACCAGAATTAAGTCAAATAAGATCACTGTAGATAGTATCTTGTTGAAAGGTCTGAATATGAATGAATGCTCAGGATAAGAAAAGGTAGCTACTGTGTTCAAACTCCCTGGGTGGAGATCACATTATATAATTATGCTTGAGAGAGAATAACAACTTTTGTAGAATCTATGAGGACAGCAGGTCAGTTCATGTGTTTTCCTATGTGAGGATTAGGGATGTGAATGGTTAACAGGTGGGCTGGAGCAGCCCCTCACCCGCCAATCCAGCCACAGGTGGGGGGCGCTCCAGCCCAACCAGAGCTGACCCTGGACACAGTGGGCCCAGCTTGGATGGAGCAGCCCCTGTCTGCAGTCGGGGTGGGGGAGCCGCTCCAGCCCAGCCGGTTAACTGATTAAATGGGATTTTACAGCCCTAGTGGGGATATGATCAAACTACAGTAATCAAGAGGTTCAGCGGACAAAATAGGAAACAGGTTGGAGGCAAGGACATTTGTGAAAGGAGGCAGTTCTTAAGAAGAAAAGATTTTTACAGGAAATGAATTTACTAGCATCCCATTTGAAATATACAATTTTTCAATATATATTTATTTTCTCTTAGCACAACACAGTCCACTAATCCAATGGCAAGTATGTATCATAAGTACGGCTATTAATTTTGGGGGGAGGGAAGAAAATAATTACTTTAATGGGCTGTTTGTTGTCCTTGCTTTTAAAACCAGAATTGCAGTTTGTCATCTTGGGTGTATTCCTACCTCAATGCAGAAGACTGCATTAGATGACCTCTCAGGGTGCGTCTACACTGCACCATAACTCAAAATAAGGTACGCAAATTGCATATCTTATTTCAATGCTATTTCTAAACAGCTTATTTCATCATTTGGCGCTATCTACACAACACCAAATTTCGAAATAAAGTGCTATTCCAAAACATCCCTATACCTCATAGAATGAGGATAGCTATTTTGGGATACTCTGGTATCCCGAAATAGCATTGCAGTGTAGACATACCCTCAGGGTCCCCTCCAGCCCTATATTTCTATGTAATACCAAAGAAAATATAGTCCAGGCTGTGAAGCAACTACAATTTAACAAGGCACGTGCACATTTTAAAAT
The DNA here is from genome assembly GCA_019425775.1 of Rafetus swinhoei. Classification (NCBI taxonomy): domain Eukaryota; kingdom Metazoa; phylum Chordata; order Testudines; family Trionychidae; genus Rafetus; species Rafetus swinhoei. The sequence continues at coordinate 120,525,980 of CM033449.1, forward strand.
AGGAAGGAGCAGGGGATAGGAGAGCAATGGTTAATGTAAAAAATATCATAGCTATTTTCAAGTTAACGATAGGTGTATCTTAATGGAAAAGAGGCTTCTCTAATGGCACTGGAGGTGGTTGTTATAAATAGAAATTAGGGACCAGATCGTCAAATGATATAAATTTACACCAGCAGAGAATGTTTTCTGTAGTTGAAAGTAAGCACCTTCTTTACTCAAATCCCTGTATAGAAACCTGCATTTGATAGATAGAGATAGAGATAGAGATAGAGATAGATATATCTATCTCCCTCCCTCCCTCTCCCTGCTCTTCCATTAAATCAGTTTGTATAACCTTTGAGACAAGGACTCTCTCTATATTTGTAGTGTGCATAGTATAACGGAGCCCAAACTTGATTGGCTCATTTGGGCTCTGCCACAATACAAGCGTCCACCAGCTGGGCGTTATTGCCAAAAGAAGTTTGCTACCATCACACCAGCCAGAAGGCAGATCATTTGATTCATCCTTTTCTCACTTCAGGAATCTCACTGAATGCTTTTCTCCTCTGCATAGCCTGATGGTTAACTTCTTTGATTCAAAACTCTTCTAGCTAATTTCCATGTGGTTAGAGTTAAGGATGTTAACTAGCGATTAATTTACTAGTCGAGTAGTCAATGAACTACTAGACTAGTGAATAAGCACTTCTGCATTCTGCCTTTGAAATGTACAAGAGCCCTAAGAGGGTTCTTGTGCATTTCAAAGTTGGAACACCACGTGGAGCCCAGGGCCAGCGGGAAGTCCTGTTGACTCCCGGCTCCACGCAGGCACTTCCACTTTGAAATGCACAAGAGCCCCAACAGGGACTCTTGTGCATTTCAAAGCAGAAGCACCGGTATGGAGCCTTGGGTCAGCAGGGGACTCCCCAGCTGACCCCAGGATCCGAGTGGCATTTCAAAGCGGCTTGGAGCCCGGGATCAGCTGGGGACTCCCCAGCTGACTCAGGCTCAGTGCGGCGCTGCACCTCTGAAATACCAAGTGGAGCCCGGGATCAGATGGGGTCTCGGGGCCCCGCACGGCATGTCTAACTGACTCCCCAGCTGACCCCAGGCTCTATGCGGCACTACCGCTTTTAAGTACCTCCCTCTTCTCCCCCTCCCTTGCTACCTCTATCTGATATAGGCGGAGGGGGGAGCAACTAGCCGACTAGTCCTTTACATTCCTAGTAAGAGCTTTGCAAAACTATCTTTTATTCATTTAGCAAATTTAAAATTAGCATTTTCAAACAAATATCTGCAAATACGAAAATGGGAGAGAGATTACCACGCTGAAACACAACTTTTTGTTATTTATGATATTCACAATTATATTATCTTAATTTTCAGTGTGTGGGATTTTTACTCCCCTTCCCATCCCCAGAATTTAAGAACAGAAATGTTGAAAAATGGCATTTTCCCACTATCTTTTCCAGCCATTTTATCCCTCCCACCCCCCACATATACACACTGCAGTTCTTGCAGCAGCTGAGCCTAATGAGGGGAAAAGATGCAGCAAGTATCAAAATAATCTCAACAACTTTGGCATATTATCACAAAGGAAAAATTTACATTCTTAACAGGAGATATAGGCTGGGGACTATGTTGCTCTTTACACCCAGTGTACTAAAATCATCCATAGGTTACTCTACTAAAGCCACTGGAGTCACACCAGGGATGAATCTGGCATACTTGATTATGCATTCTGAATTAATAGCCCTAAATGGAGAGACACAGACAGCAAAAGAGAAAACAATTGAGTGAGAAACAAAGAAAGCCAACCCCACTTTCCTTTTAATGTGGAGGATGAAATGTGCTTGTCTGTATGGGAATACTTCCACACAACAAAGAAAATGATGTACAATAAATGTGTGCCGCTTTCTTTCCTGAAAGAAGAACATTTGTAAATACATGACTACAAAAAAAACCACAGCTGCTCAATTACTGACAGAAAGCTAAGGAATCTGAACAAATCACAGCATCTTTAATTTCTCTACAACAGCTCTATGAGGTCCATGCAGGAATAATTTCAGTTTCAATAGCTGTGTTCATCAGAACATAAACATTGCCATACTGAGTCAGACTAGTGGTCCATCAGTATCCTGTCATTTGACAGTCACCCCTGATCATTTTGCTTAATAACCATTGATGGACCTATCCTGCATGAACTTATCTAATTCTTTACTGAACCCAATTATACTTTTGGCCTTCACAAAATCCCCTGCCAACAAGTTCCATATATTGATTATACAATGTGTCAAGTAGTATTTCCTTATGTTTGTTTAAACCTGAAGCCTATCAATTTCATTGGGTGATCACCAGTTATGATACTACTAGTCCTCTCTCTTCCAAAGTAAACAGCTCCAGTCATTTTAATCTCTCTTCATATGAAAGCTGTTGCATATACTTAATCCTTTTTGTTGTCCTTTTCTGTACCTTTTCCAATTCTAAAATATATCTGTTTTAGGATGGGGTGACTAGAACTGCACAGTATTAAAAGTGGGACTCCACCAAGATGCTAAACATGTGCCCATCATGATTCTGGGTGTCATCTTAGTTCCAGCTATTTCCCTAATAAATGCAATTCCACTGACTCCTGCCAGACTACAAAGGCAAGAGAGAAGGATTCCACAAGTGACAATAACCAGTGCTGCCAAGAGGTCCAGCAATACGAATATGGAACTTGGTCTCATATCCACAGTCAAATGGAGATCATGACATCAGCGTTGTCTTTGTTTCATGTTCTGGACTAAAGCCTGACAGGGAGAGGATCTAAAATGACTGCAGTATCTAGGTGGAATTGTAAGTGGGCCTTGGTGACCATATCAGTTACCTCACTCAGGAATGCAAGGTTAAATGTGGGACTGGAGAGGTCAGTTGCACAGTGATGGTTTCTTAAGCACCATCTTCCCATAAAAGATTCAAAAGGGTATTGAGGTGTGGCCTTATGTTTAGTATATTTTGTGGAAAAAATAAATTCTTCATTGCATTTTCTAAGACCTTACAGCCTTTTATCAAATAATCACATTTTAAATAACTTTGATTAAATTAATAGAAGGTTTTAAACAAACAAAAGGAAGTATTTCTTCATGCAACATATAGCAAACCTGTGGAACTCATTGCCAAGGTATGTTGTGAAGGCCAAAAGTATAACTGGATTCAAAAAAAAGTTTGCAAGTTCTTGGAGGACAGATCCATCAATGGCTATTAGCCAAGATGGTCAGGGATAACCCCATGCTCCAGAGGTGACCCTAAACCTCAAACTGCCAGAAGTTTGGACAGGGCAACAGAGGGTACATCACTCAAAATTGCCCTGTGGTATTCATGCCATCTGAAGTATCTGGCATTAGCCACTGTCAGAAGATAGACTACTGGGCTAGATAGACCACTGGTCTGACACAGTATGGCCGTTCTTATATATTTGTTTATTTGTGGTGGAACAATTATTGAGTTATTTGTGCTAATTCCCATTTTATGTATAGAAAACACCACAAGAAAGTCGAACAGAGTAGCACTATAAATAGTACCCCCTCAGGGACTCTTACATTACAATGACCTCCCTGATTTTTGTGCTAGTGCACAACTTCTGCCCTTTGCTACTACTGTAGTGTTGATTCCTTTGTATTAAAGAAACGGCTATGCAGTCTCAGCTATAGGAGATTACCCTGATCTTGCTATTATGTTAAATTGAATCAAAACATAGTGAGATCAAATAGCTCCAGATTGAAAAAGGTGATGTAAAATTACTATCAATAAAAATATTTCTTATCAATCAGCCTAAGAAAGAAAAAAAAGTCAAAGGAAATAATTCATGGATTTCAAATGTACTGAAAATATAGGAATGTATGAAGAGAAACACTTTAGGGAATGGTTCAGATGCTGTAACTGTAACTAATTATGTAAAAGATGTAAAGAAAAACAGGCACAAAAATGATACAATATTTGAAAACGTATTTAATAAACCAGAGCTATGATCTCACACAGTTGCAAGACAAATACGAATTAAAAATACTGAACTTCTGTCTCTTACAGTTATTATTTACAAAGTCATATGAAGTAGAAGCAAATTAAACTAGATTTATCTCCAATAGAGGTCTACATAAGAAAGTTATAAGATAATCAGATTGCTACTAAGATGCATTTTTCCAAACAGCAATACCAAGATTGTAAGGCTGATTAGGAAAAAGAAATAAGTAAAAATTTCTCCAGGTGATTTAAAGGATAATATGCTATCCATTCTGAACCTTAAAAAGTCCCTGTCTGAGCAAATACATGGCAGGAACTAGTTTATTTGCTGTTTTTGAAAAGTTAGCTCATTAAGTCAATTGAGTCCATTTCCTCTGTTGAAGCAAGATTGTTCCTATGGTTCTTTTGATTCACAATACATCCTCCAAACCACCTCTGAGGTGGCTGTATTTGATCAGTCTTTAAATGGGATTTCTGACCCACTTTACATTGCAGGTTTTATCCTGACAACATCATAATTACTAATCAATGTAACCTATGTTCAATATTGCCCTCAAATTAACTACCTTCAGGCATGAAAACATACTTAAGGGAAAGATGGGCTTACATTCAACGTACAGGATTAAGACATAGGATGCCTAAGTTTTGTTCCTGGCTGTGCTATGGATATTCTGTGACTTACTGGGCAGGTCAACAGTCCATCGCTTATTTCTTCCATCTGAAAAAAAACAGGGACCATCCTGACATAGGTATTGTGAAAATTAACTCAATGTTGTGAAGCACTTCAAAATCCTTAGATAAAGACACTACACTAGTGCAAAGTAGGAGGAGCAACAGCGGAGACAAATAAGTTACCAAAGAGAAAAGATAACTTAAGAATGGGGCAAAAATTAATTCTGACTTGCCTTAATGCTATTCTGTATTCTCAAATGAAAAAACTCTGTTAGGGTGCATCTACACAGCACCCTAAACTCAAAATAAGATACACAATTTGTGCTACACAAATTGCATATCTTATTACTCTTGTATTTCGAAATAGCTTATTTTGAAATTTGGCATGTCTACATAGCACCAAATTTCAAAATAACATGCTATTTCAACACATCCCTTGACCCTTGTGGAACGAGGGTTACGGGGATGCTGAAATAGCACGCCCATTATTTTGAAAAATACTTTCAAATAACGGGTGCATTTAAAAGACGTGGGGTAGCTAATTTGGAATACCTCCGATATCCCGAAATAGCCCCGCTGTCTAGACATACCCTCTGACAGTACATCTGTTGTTTAGCAAGAACATATGGCATAAGACTGTAACAAGAAGTGCTGACTAAGAGAAAAGTAGTTTAAGTATGCATTTGTGCTTCTCAAGTTGTGTGTCTATATTATTCATCTTCTTTGTACTAACGCCAGTTTAGTATTCTGGTGACTCTGCCACCCACTCTCAGATATGCACGTACACTTTGCTGCTTATTCCAAGTTGCCTCCTAATGAGAGATCTACAATTAACTAAATTTTAACAGTTGTTTATCACTTGTAGGAATTCACGGTTTAAAATAGTTCCTTCTATGAACAGGTAGTTGTATGAAAAAAAGTCCTGGACCTAAGGAAACATTGCAGAGACATTGCCGACAAGATTCTGATACAAGCCATCGCAGGAACCAAGCTGTTTGCTTCTAGGAAATAACAAGATCCATGAATTGTCCATTTCAGTGCTCCCAACATTATGACAGCACCAGTCTCCCACACTCCTTGTTCCATCAGTGACCTGAGGCTCAGCTGACATGCCTGGGATTGTTAGCTACTTTTGAGACTCCAGCCCTATATCTATAAATTGCTTTCACAGTCAACTACAACAACAGTAAGTAGGCAGGTAAGGAAGATAAAAACGGCTTTCCTGGAGCCTCCTGTGTTTACCGGAAGTGTGGCTCTGGGTTCTTGAAGTTCCACCCCTCCCAACACTGGTCCTCTCACTTCTGCCCCAAAGAACCCTTTGAACTAATCTGGTACCTTGCAGGGGGAAGAAGGGGAGGGTGTTGCCTTCCTGCTTGGGAAACAATGCACTTATTCCACAGAGAATGTATTCCCCTCCATGTATGCACGGAGAAGAATGCAGGCTACTCCCCAGAAATGTACATTAATAATCTGTGACCAGATGCTAGCAAAAAGTGAAAAAGCAAAAATAACCCTGGTAATTTAATCCTCTATCAATATTACATTCGACATGCGCCTTCGAGGAATAAGTGTTTAAATCCCCATAAATGAAGCTTACTATTTTAAATAAGAAATCTGATGAGGTTCAACAAGGACAACTGTGAGTCCTGCACTTGGGTTAGAAGAATCCCAAGCACTGTTACAGGCTGAGGACCAACTGGCTAAGCAGCAGTTCTGCAGAAAAAGACCTGGGGATTACAGTGGATGAGAAGCAGGATATGAGTTAACAGTGTGCCCTTGTAGCCAAGAAGGCTAATGGCATACAGTATTAGGGTGCATTAGGAGGAGCATTTCCAGCAGATCTAGAGCAGTGATTATTCCCTTTTATTTAGCACTGGTGAGGCCACATCTGGAGTATTGCATCCAGTTCTGGTCCCTCCACTACAGCAAGTATGTGGACACATTGGAAGAGTCCAGCAGAAGGCACCCAAAATGATTAGAGGGCTGAGGCACATGATTTATGAGGAGAGGCTGAGGGATTTGGGCTTATTTAGTCTATAGAAGAGAAGAGTGAGGGGGATTTGATAGCAACCTGTAATTACCTGAAGGGAGGTTCCAAAAAGGATGGAGAGAGGCTGTTCTCACTGGTGAGAGATGACAGAACAAGGAGCAATGGTCTCAAATTGCAGTGGGAAAGGTCTAGGTTGGATTTTAGGAAAAACTATTTCTCTAGGAGGGTGGTGAAGCACTGGAATGGGTTACCTAGGGAGGTAGTGGAATCTCCATCCCTAGAGGTTTTTTAAGTCCTGGCTTGAGAAATCCCTGGCTGGGATAATTTAGTTAGGATTGGTCCTGCTTTTAGCAAGAGGTTGAACTCTATGACCCCATGAGGTTTCTTCCAACCCTGTAATTCTATGACTATGCTATCTGTCAAGGCCCTGGACAAAATCATTCTCTTTCTATGAGTCCCAGGATGCCTTCATTTTCAGAGTCTCTTACTATGTTCAAAAAGCACAGCTCACATCATACAAAGCTTGAGTCCTGCCACAAACTCAGTGCACATACCAGCAATATTCCTTAGTTCTGCTTATATCAAAGGGACACAGTTCAATTAAAATCCCCATTTTTGTCTAAAAATGATTTGCCTTCTATTGTTAAAAGTAACAATGTTATGTAACAGAAGTTTAAGAAAACATTTCTCTATTTATTCACCTTATGCCTATATCGGCACTTGAAGTATAGCCAGTTTCACCATTTCCCTACAACTAGTTTCCATGATTATGTGCTTCTGTGAGAGAGCAATATGGTAGAAAAAACATTTTTAATAACAAGACGGTGTGGTTGTAAAACCACAAAAATTGGCTGCAAGAGTCACAAGCAGCTACAGAACCTAGAGCTACTTTAAAAGTTATATTCAAAAACTGACCAGACAAGTGTGACCCGTGGACCTCTTGAATGACCCAGACAATTTAGCCCTGGTGTACACTAGGGTGTTATTTTGAAATAAGTCCCCTTAGTTTGAATTTATAAGCGGAGCGTCCACACTACCAAGCCTGTAATTTCGAAATAATGGGCTGCTTATTTCAAAATCTATATTTCTGCTTCCCACAGGGAATAATGCTAATTTTGAAATAATTATTTCGGAATAGCGGTAGTGTGGATGCCCCGGTGTCACTATTTTGAAATAACTACTGCCCAGAATAATTCAAACTAATTACACCCCAGTACTTCCTAGGGCTGTAAGTAGAGGTAGTGCATCCACATTAATGGAGCCTGCTTTGGACTAATTTTGAGGATTCCCCATAATGGGGACACTCTGTTTTGATTTCTTAAACTAGGGAGTGATTAAGCTGAATTTAGTTATTTCAAAATAATTTCCTAGTGTAGACATGCCCATAGTGATACAGGAATCCCCCTAGTTTCACCAAGAGGGTTTATCTGTGGTATCTAATAGGGATGTGAAAGATCAACCAGTTAACCGGTAAGCATCACCCTAAACTGGAACCAGTAAGCATTACCCATTCTCTGGCAGGGTCTAGGGCAGCTTCCTGCCTGCCATGGGCAGGCAGCAACTCCAGACCCACAAGCAGCCCACCACAGTCAGGGGCCGCTCCCATGTACACAGCAGCCTCTGTCCACAGGGTGCCTGGGCCTGCTGCACACAGGGGCAGCAGGGGCTATAAGCAGAGAGCCAGTGGCAGCTCCAGCCCCAGTGGTAGGGCTGGGAGCTGGCAGCCAGCACCAGCGTGGGGTTAAGGAGGGAGCCCCAGGTGTTAGGGGCTGCTCCAGCTGAGCTGTAGTGGTCCCCAGCCCGGTTCTCACTTTAGCCAGTTAACCAGTTAAATGTTAGGTCATCGGGATTAAATGATTAATCGGGATTTTACCTCCCTGGTATCCAATGAAATCCTTTGCCACCCTGATCATCATAATCATTGCAAAATGTATGCATGGAAATTGTGTAAAGAGTTATGAATATACACTAAAAATTATAGCCTGTTCTCTAGGTCTGAAAGTTAAGACAAGTCACCATGCGGTAATCCAGATACACCTATGGGGCAGAAGAGAAAAACAGATGTTTAGATCATCTCATATGCTCATATGCAAATTTGAGAATAGTTCAGAAGAGCCCCTATTTACACTCTGAACATAATGCAAATCAATAGGTTGTGGGGGATGTAGGAAAAGAAAACAGTAGCTGGGGTTATCCTATTTAGCAGCAAGGACTTGTCTACACTACCAAGTTTTGTTGACAAAGGTATGTCAACATTCAGAAAGTGCTACAATAAAATCAGTATTGCACGTTCACTCTCGCTCCCTCTGTCAGCAGAGCTTGACCACAGTTGGCGCACTGGCATCAACAGTGCTCTGTTGTTACCCATCCCACAGTCCAGCTTGGCATCTGCGGCTGCTACATCTTGTGGGAAAGTAAGTAGACCTTGGTGCATCTTGGGACTGGACTTATTGTCCCATGATGCATTGTTTTCTGCCATGTTCTCTTTCATGGCATTTTTCAAAGGCCCGGGTTTGCTGTTCACCCGTTCGTATCTGCGTGAAGTGATGGATTAAACACTGCTCTCCTGTGCTCTGATAGCAATCATGGAGACCTCACTGATGGCAGTTAAGTTAATCAAGAGGTTTCTAATGGAAGACGATTCCCAATTACATGAAGTGCTGTGTGATATGGATAGGTGTAATTTTAGATTGCTTTTGGCATTCATGGAATTGCTGCAGACAATGGATCAGCACTACTGGACTTTCAGTCTGTGTATGGGGCCCGCTATCATTTTAAAAAGGTGTCTGAAGGGGGTGGAGTAAAGGAGAAACTGAGAAGTCCTGGAAAGCAGAAAGGACTGTGCAGGCAGAGTTTGGAGAGGCTTGGAAAAGAGTTCTGAATGTGCTGCACGGGAGAGCAGGCGTACATCTGCTTAGTCTGTAGCATTGCTAAGGACTCCATTATTTGCATTTGTTCCTCCATGACTTGAATCATCCACTCAGTAGCATCCTCAAACTCCTGATTTTCCTTTTCTGTCCTGCTTTTGGCTTCCCTCCACTTCTTGCATTCCTTGTTCTCTGCACTGGAAAAGTACAGAACCTCCCAGACAATGTCTTCTTTGCTCCGTCTTGGGCACTTTCTAATGCCTGAGATCACTTGTGTGTGAGACGTTGGGCATTATCTTATGCTGAGGCCAGTGTGTGTGGGATGTTCCTCAAGGCCACATCTGCCGGAGGATAAGATATAATGCACAGAAGCATGATCGATAAGTTCACACACAGCGCTGAAACATTTCAGTAAAATACACCAGTAATCTAACAATCACTTTCTCACTGACCCTTAGCAAGCATGCATCTCAGTGAACACCAAAGCATGGTGCAAGTGTTGGCTGGCAGAGTTGCTTTACATGGAGAAAAGAGCACTCTGCAAGGGTTACGTAGCAGCTGACTAGGGAAGAAATTATTCTCCCACACTTCTCCACAGGCGGGAGTCACTGTAGCAGATATCTCACTTCTGAAAGTAAGCAAGGAAGCCAAGGCATATCTACTGAATGCTTGTAGCTTCTGCCTTGGTCCCTGTGCAAACAATTGCTGAATGGCACAAGAAAGATTCCTAGAGCAGGCAAAGGAACAAGGCCGCTGTGGCAAGGAAACTTTAGCAGAGGATTACCAACTACCTCCCGAAAGCTTTCCTAGAGATCTCTCTTGAGCATTCCCATGAGGTTTCAACAAGGGTTTGAGAGTGTGTATTGCTAACCTGTATAGAGAGCAAGGTCTGGAGAGGCCTGGAAGGTAGCACTTGTGTTTCCAGTGGCTCCTGGATTGAAAAAGCTGTTGCACACCAGATACAGAGAGAGGTGCTAGCCAGGTGCCGCATAACCCAGAAACCTTTAGGCATAAATGTCCTATGCTATTTAAAGGATACAGCAGCAGTACAGCTACTGAGATCACAACATGTGAAATCTCCTCAAGCATTATTTATTTTTATATTGCAGTAACCTCCGCCATAATCCAAAACCCCATTGTGCTGGTGTTGTACCAACACAGAACAAAAACATGCCTCACAGATTTTACAATTCCAGCTGTCCACATCCATCCAATGGTAACAAACAAGCCATCAGACTGGGACAAATGATGAGTAATTGAACCATTCCAATGACCTTTAATACTTCAGTTCAGATCTTCACAAGATCAGCACAGGTTGAACCTCTGTAGTCCAGAACTCTCTGGTTTGGAAACTTCTGTCATCTGGAATGATCTTAGTTAGCTAAATGACCACTTTTTATGGATGTGGCCAAGTTTCCCATGATCCCATAAAGTTTGTTTACAGCCACCTGTCCTAGCTCTCAGCATTCTCTGCTGTTATTGAGCTCTAATTTACCCTAAATATCCTCTCAGAGTCCAGTAAGCACTGGAAATGTTGGTAATGCTGCTAGACAATATTGACCTCCTGTGGGCCAGAAAATTTTCTGGTTTGGAATCGGTCAGAACTGGAGAGGTTCAACCTGTAGTAACATTATGTTAAGTGCTTATGTAACCACCACCAAGGCGGATTTGAACCTGGGACCTCGGGAGCTGACTCTAGGAGCCTCTACCCTCTGAGCTAAAAGCCAACTGGCTCCCAGCCCATGCTGTAGAGGTCTCTTGATCTTAACTGTTGCAGTGGTCTAGGTGCCACTTGCAGTACTCAGTAACCACACTAGGTGGGTGGGTTACACTTACATGCTAGCGATTTGTGGATATGAAAACTTATACAACTCATAATATAGTCTGGCATGATTACAAGCCTCCTCTGAGGAGATATCTAGGATACGACATGTTGGGGAGATTCAACCCAGGATTTAGGTGTACTGAGATAGCTCCAGAGGTAGAGCTTGCTACATAGACACTAACAAAAAAGGTTGGATCTCCCTGGTCTGGCACCCTTGGCACTAGAAATGTGAATGGGTAACCAGTAACAATTAACTGATACCCGGAGCAGCCCCCTGCCCACCACTGGGTGCACACGGAAGGCTGCTCCAGCCCCACTGGGCCCTCAAGAAGAGCTGCCAGCTCCCAGTCCTGAGAGACCAGAAGGCTCAGCCCTGCATGAGTTTGAGCAATCCACCCCTTCCCCCACACAAGCAGGAGCTGCCAGAGCTGGGCTGGAGCAACCCCTGCCTGTGGCAGAGATCCCCTCACCTACCTCCTGTTTAATCGGTTAACTGGTTAAATGTAGCATTTAAACCAGTTAAACGGAATTTTATATCCCTACTGGGGACCTGAGTGGTCCCAAACAAGGGAGTTTGCTGGACTGGGGAGGTCAGGCCTCAGGCTCTCGAGGGTCTCCCCTCCTCTTGGCTGCTGACTTGGCCAGTATGCTGGACACCCCTCCCCCCCGGCCCTCTCCAACTCCAGTCCAGGATGCTGGCCCCACTCTGGCCAGTGGGGCTCCTTGCCCCTGGCAGCAGGTCAGCGCTAGCTGGTGTAGTTCAGCTCCCACTAGCAGGGTTCCCTGCCCTGGCCACTGGCCTTGCCCCCAGCCCTCAGGACAGTGGCCCTGCAGGCTGCCTGTCACCAGACCAACTGAGCTCCCAGCCACTGGCAACCTCTGTGGCTGGGGCTCTTTGGTCCAACAACGTCCGTGGTCCTCCAAGGTGGATGTTGCCAGACCAGCGAGATTTAACCTGTATTATGAATGGAACTACCTGACACTATTAGCGGTTATGAAAATAAAGAACTAACTTCATCTTCATTAAAGAAATGTTTAAATTCATGTAAATTGACAATCTCACTTTCAAGTAGAATCTAAATAGATCAAAGTCACCAGTTACCCAGTTTTATTTTTTCTTACCATTACCACATGTAGGCTACATCTACATTGGCACCCCTTTCCGGAAAAGGGATGCTAATGAGACACGTCGGAATTGCAAATCCGCGGGGGATTTAAATATCCCCTGCGGCATTTGCATTACATAACTGCCGCTTTTTCCGGCTCGGGGTTTTGCGGAGAAAAGCGCCAGTCAGACGCGATTTTCCGAAAATAAGCCCTTTTCCGGAAGATCCCATTCCTACTTGAAAGTAGGAATAAGGGATCTTCCGGAGAAGGGTTTATTTTCCGCAAGATTGCGTCTAGACTGGCGCTTTTCTCCGGCAAAACTCCGAGCCGGAAAAAAACAGCAGCCATGTTCATGCAAATGCCGCAGGGGATATTTAAATCCCCCGAGGATTTGCAATTCCGAAGTGTCTCATTAGCATCCCTTTTCCGGAAAAGGGTGCCAATGTAGACACAGCCGTAATGTTTAATCTTTCCGCCATACTGAGTATTAATAATAGAGGAATTATCTACTTTATATCAGTGACTATTGTCATGAGTTACTCCAATCTGTATTCTTCTTGTCTACTGGGAATAAAGGCCTATGGTGGGCCCTGCTGGGCTCTTGTACATTTCAAAGCGGAAGCGCCTGCAGGGAGCCCAGGGTCAGCAGGGGACTCTGCATACATTTCAGAGTTGGAACACTACCACTGCACCTCTGTCCCTTCCCATGGAGCTGGAGCTGGAGCTGGAGGAAAACCAGCTTTTAAGCTGGCTCCCGCAAGCACCTTCTCCTCTTCCCTCCTCTCTTGCTGCCTCTTTCCGATAGAGGCAGCAAGGGGGGCGGGAAGGAGTGACTAGCTTTTGCTTATCGGATAGTTGACTAGTCGCTTACATCCCTAGCCTGCATCAGGTTTTCATTTATTGCACAGTATGTGTTTCCTGGTTTTTCCACATGTACAGAGTTAACAATCTGAATCTGCCAAGAGCGATGACTCATCACACCACAGTCCCTCAATGAGGAAGTTGTTAGCAGGTCAAAGCTCAGACGAGGGGCTATCAGTTCAGAGTCAGTTTAAAGTTAGAATTGTAAGCTCTAAAGCTTGTCTGTCTTACACCAAGATAAGTTGGGCCAATAGAAGGTATCTCATCTTGTCTGTTTAAAGTCACAGTCAGTACTATACACATACCGTACAGTATGCACTAACCACTTTCATATACCTGCTTCTGCCTGATTTGAGAGAAACACAGGACAAACTGTGTGCAGCACTCTGCCTGCTAGCGTGGTCTCCAATTAGCATGTGACATTTTTTACATCGTGTAGCCAGGACAAGACAGAAACAAATCAAACTCATGCACCCACATGAGTCAGGGAAACTACCAACTATTAATAAGTAAAACTGTCCAGGAAGATGACTGTGTTTTTTTCTCTCTTTGTCCAAGACAGCAAAGACATTGTATATGGAAAATACAAAGTTGCACACAAAGCAGGCTACTAACTAACAAATGTTGTACAGAGCAGATCCACTGGAGCAGAACCATCATAGCACTCCTAAAAAAATTAAGCAGAGATGGTTGGAGTTGTATAGAAGGGCCTACAACAGAGTATATGATTTCAAGACATCACTGGGGAACTGGGGAAGAGAATGGAGGCTGGGCCCAAACCTAACATCTCACAAAAAAAGGTATTGCTCAGACTTTCCATGTTATTAAAGTTATTAAAGGAATGCAGAAGTTCAGTTCAAACATCTTTCACCTAGATTAAGCTTATTAGAATTCTGTATTTGCACACATACGGTTTTATTTCTTTTTTTTTTTAATCTGCAGTCACTACATTCAAAGCGTAATTAGTCTCACTACTATGGCAACAACAAATCCTAAAGTGGTAATCTCTTTACAGATTGGCCAGTTCCTAAAATTGGTTAAGACACTGCTGGGACAGGAGAATTTGTTCTTCTAAAGAAAGGACCACTAAACATTCATATTAGGGATGTAAAATCCTGTTTAATTAGTTAACCAGTTAACTGATTAAACAGGGACAGGCAGGCCACGTCACGGCTGGAGCAGCTCTCACACCACGGGTAGGGGCTGCTTCAGCCCAATTGCTTCCAACCCTGTACTGTGCTGCCGGCTCCCAGCCCACATGGGCTGGAAGTCGGCAACCTCATGCAGAGCGAGAAGTGGCAGCAGAGGAGGGGCAGAGAGGGAGGGATGCTGGCTCACAGCACAGAGAAAACAGCCCTGCCAAGCTGGAACAGCCCTCCACCCGCCACATACTACTCCCAGGTAACAGTTAAGGGTGATGCTTAACCAGTTACCCCTTCACATCCCTAATTCACATCTCGATTGAGTCTCCAGAACAGCTGTCTTCCAGTAACAATTGTCACGAGTTATATGAGACTAGGGATCCAGAAGACAGCAGAGCAAGGCACACTCCTATCCTGATCTCCCCATACTGAACCCATGTGAGTACACAGGACTTCTCCATGAGTTCAACAGGAACAAAGCCTTTCAGTGCCTAGTGTTCTAATCACAGGCAGGTTAGAATCAAGTAGATACCAGTCCTTATCTTCAAGGTGACTGGGCCCAGGATAGTTGAAAGACTACTGAAAGCACCGGGGTGAAGACTGTGGCTGACAACTTTGTCCCTTTGATTCACTGGAATTCTCTGAAATAAGTGGGAAGCCCATGTGTCTGGGAGACAGAACTTTCTCTGAGACAAGTCTAAGACTGTGCAATGAACTTCCATAGGGACTAAAGGAATCTCACCGAACTCCACTCCAAGTGGCAGGCACATTTCTTTGAGCTGGCTTCTCTACATATACAGCACCATGTTTATAAAAACCCCAAGCTGCACCAAAGCAAGATACTCCACACATACGCTTCGTACATGGAAAGAAGAAGACAGGGCAAGCAACATGACTGTTAGTCGTGTTACTTAAGGCATTAGTGGAAAGCACTCAGATACTATGGTGAAAAGCCCGTAATAAAAACCAGAACAGAGTAGGAGGGAGGATACCATTTGAGACAAAGATGGGAAGTGGCACAAATGCAAGGGAAAAGAGAGAGAGATGGGAGCCAAGTTAGTTCTTTTGCTATCCCTGCTTAGAATCTGAAGGATGGAGTATTCTTGCCCTTCGGATTTCCTCCTTTTACAAAAAAGGCATTGAAGATACAGTCATATGGCAAAAAGGGAAGAACCAACAAACATGATGGCTTTTGTTTCACAACAACAGAGCATTCAAGAATGTCCCACTTCAGAAGAGCATGGAAAGGACTTGCATACAAAGGACTGAGAACATTCAGAGAATGAGGAATGCTGGAAGAGGAAGAACCACAGAAGGTAATTAGAGTCAGGTTATGCCATGGTGTAGAAGAGGTTCAAGGAGAATAATTTTTCTCCGTCCTCCTTGCACCAACCTTTTAGGTACTAGAAAACTGTTATATTCCAGGTCAGTCTTCTCTTTTCCAGACTTAAACAAACCCAATTATTTCAGTATTTCCTCATTTTTGTTGCTCTTCTCTGGACCTTCCCCGTTTGTCCACATCTTTCCCGAAATGTGGTGCCCAAAATTGGACACAGTACTCCAGTTTGGGCCTAATCAGAGCAGAGTAGAAGAATTTCTTTTTGTGTCTTGCTTACAACAGTCCTGTTAGTGCATCCCAAAATGGTATTTGCTGGTTTTGCAACAGTGTTGACTCTCTACTCTCAATGTGAAGCTAAGAGGTGGAAGTGGAATAAGCATCCTGGTAAAGACAAAGCTGCTTGGGGAGAGTAGGAGTGGAGGAGGAAGCTGTAGTATCCTAACACCACATTTATAGAGCTGCTCAGGAGACTGTGTGTATGACAAAAAGGTAAAGCCACTGTTGCTGTGTCATGGAGAAATGCTTACTGAGCAGCAGCTTCCCCCATGGTCTGGGGTGGCACTACAGCAACTCCACCCCCATTTCCCCTGCCAGAAACCCTGTGTAGCTTTGCAATGATAGGCCTGTCCACAAGATGCCAGCCCTCCAGCCAGGTCACTCAATTTCACCACAATCGGCAAATAAATTAATCTCACAGGACAACAGTGCTGAGATCTTGTATTGAGTTACCAGTACCAACCCCAGCCAGAGTCCAGTAGTCCTCACCCTTTCCTCCTTATGAAGGCTCTTTTCTCCCCGTTTCTGGAGAGAGCAGGGGAATCCAAGCCCATCCTCTCCACTAAATTCTAATCTAGGAAACCAGTATTTAAAGACCTGCTTCTTAGAAGCCTTTGCTGCTAATCCTGGGCTGCTTCCTACCTCTGCCTATCCACAGGTGCCCTTCCCAGGTCTACTCCAGTTCTCTCTCTGATCGTCCGTGTATGGCTTTCTGCCAATCTGATTGTGGAAGAGCCTCCTCTTTGCAGTTCCCAGCCTCTCCGGCAATCACCTGCAACCCCTTCGCCCTGGCTGCCCTCTCCCTTCAGGGCCAGTCCTAAAGTGCAACCTGCACACTCTTCTTCCTTTATTGGCCCTATAATCCTTTCTTTACAGGAACCACTGTACTCTAGTTTTGATAGCTGGGTAGAATTCTTAATTCCTGCCTCCCTCCAGGTGTCAAAGAAGAGGCTAATGGTAATGAGGACTCTCTGGTAGATGCTATTTTACCAGTGATTGTTTACATCAATGAAGACTCTTTTATAACCAGCTCTGCAGAGATGATTCTGGTAAATCACAAACAAACAAAAAGGATGCGATGAATGAGGGGGTTAAAGTTCTGTAACCTTGGCCACAAACATTTGCTTGAGTCATCCACTGTTTAGGATTCAGCTGTATGTCAACACAATACCAGGAATACAGATAGGAAGCCTTTCCTAAAAGCTGCAAGAAAAGCTGGCATGGAATCCATGACATTCTCTTTTGGGTTACATGAATAACAATGCCTCTGCGTATAGAGAGGTAAGGACTTCTTTGAGATGGAAAGAATTCCCCAGGTATAAACCAAGAAGATAAGAACCCAAGATTTAAAACATGGAAACCCAGTAAAAAAACAAAAGAATGGAGGAAGAAAGATTACTAATTTTATACTGATGTAATAAGACGCATGCACTCTTTCAATATGCCTAACCACATCACTAACAATACCAGGAAGAAGGAAATAGACTTTTATATGGTCAGACCTCTGAAGCTAATGGACAGATCAAATAGGCTTCTGGGTCGCTGAAACTCTCCCAGAAGGAAATAGAGGCTGCAACAGCATGTGATGGTACTGGTTAAGTAGAAAGTACAGCCAGGTTGAGTGGAATGCATGGCTTTACATCATCACCCAGGGTGTTTTTGTCAGCAGGGCTCCTACAGAGTTCAAGCAGCAAAATAAGCTGTGCTCTCTCCCTCTGATTATGAATCCCCTGGGGCACAGTAGCCCAAGGATGTGCAATTCACACCCCTCTGCATCAACAGCAGTTAAATCATACCCACGACATGTTTTGTTTCCCCAAATGACATGAGACACATTCGTGACTATATCTCCTACACATCAAAGGAGGAACATTTCAGCTCATCTGGGCACACTTTGCATATTAAGACAGGATATCATACACTGAGTTTTGATAGGGGAAAGAGACAGCTATGAGTTTTCAGAAGGCTCAGACAAGGCAAATATCTACCAATATTCTGTAATTGAAGTGTATAGCTAGTAAGAGTCACCATCTTCGCCAACACTCCAGGGAACTGAACCTGGGGCCTCCAGAATCAGCTATTAAAAGTCTGAGCTAAAGCTATCTAGCTAGGACAGAAACAAACTCCTATCCTCTGAATTGAGCAGAGAGAGAGACCTGTAACACATATTCGCTAGCGAGTTATTGTAGCCGGGAAGTAACATCCCAATGACTCCCTCTTTCCGATACTCAATAGCTGCCATCTTCAAGTTCTTATTTTCTCTTCTGTAAAGTAACAATAAACACTACTGAAGATGAACTCTGACGGTGTAAGCTATTACATATGTGGAAACTACTAGCTGTGCTCTAAGGGTGGATGGATCAATGTCCTCTCAAACAAGGCAAAGAAGGATGAGTGTGAGAGACTGTGTATGGATAAAGAGTGAAGAGGTCTTGGCTAGACTGGAAACTAACACCATTTTTACCAATCAGTGGCCAGCCACTGAAATTGCTTGCCTAGGGCAAATCCCCAGCACAGACAAGCAAAGCCATAATCTGCACTAGTGGGACTTGCCCCTGTTTGAAACTGATCTATGCTATGAGTTTGCCCCAGGGAAGCAATTCTAGTTGCTGGTCATGGATTGATGAAAGAAGGCCTAATCCCCTGTCTAAAGGCAGCCTCAGCTCCCCCCAGAGCAGTGACACAGGGAGACTTGGGGGTACCATGGTAAACAAATAAGGCGAACAAGGATCAATGAATCTAAAGGCACAAATCCCATTTTCAAGTTGAAAGCACCAAAAATAAAAATAAAGATTAGGGAGAGAAAAAGAAAGGGAGAGGGGAAAGAAATCATTGTTATCACATGGAGATAATTACTTTATGTGACTGGATATTTTATTGCATCTACACTTCAGAATTCCTCTAGGTCAGACAGCTTCACCAAAAGGCACAGAGCAGCTTGGGAGTAAACACAAGGAACAGTCACTTGGAACTTCAGTTTGTTAGGTTGGAAAAGTAACATGGGAAAAGCAACAAGCTGATTTGGTAAATTAAGAGCCTGTCCAACCTTGTAAAGAATCATCCATAGCTCAGTCTGAACCTCTGAAAGGTCCTGAACTGTTTTGGTCAAAACTAAATGTGCTCAAGTAATGTAAGTGATGTTGTTCCGCTGTGACCTGAAGTGAAGGCGCTAACAATCTCCTTACGCACACTACTGTGGAAGGCTTTCGTGGGTATGTCTGCATTGCAATCCGAAGGCTCAGGCTAAGGGGCTATTCACTGCTGTGTAGACATTCAGTCTCAGGCTGAAGCCCAAGTTCTAGAACCCTCCCACCCTGCAGGGTCCCAGGGAGCCAGGGTGCTGAATATCTACAGCACAATAAAAAGCCCTTTAGCTGGAGCCCCTGGAGCCTGCATCATCTGGCCCAGGCCAGCCATGAGTTTTTATTTCCAGTGCAGACATACCCTTGAGTTTCAGAGGGGTAGCCAAGTTAGCCTGTAACAGGAAAAATTTAAAAAACAACAAATAGTCTCGTATCACCTTAAAGACTAACAAAACATGTAGATGGTATCATGAGCGTTCGTGGGCACAACCCACTTCTTCAGATGACCGGAGTGTTGGAACTACCCTTGAGTATCAGGAGGCAAAATGCTTTAGCCCAAGTAATATTTTGGCTGATGGATTTCTGAATCCTCACATTGTTTGATATGTAAATAAAGTAGTATTTAGAAAATTAGCATAGCAGTACATTTTTTAAATATCACCTATCAAACACATGATTTGATGAGCATGGAAACAATAAGAAAACAGTACAGTAGTGACAATCAGTACTAGAAATGACTGACTGGTATGAAATTGAACTGTGCACACATGTTCCCTACCACCTAAAAAAAAAAAAAAATCAATATTGCTATTTAGTTCAGCAACTATGAACTGTACATGCTGCTCCTCGGGGGGTAAACACAGTTTTTCTACTCGTTTACAAAACAGCTCAGAAATAGTTGTAATTAGAATATAGCTTATTGGTACTTCAGCTTTTCCTTCCACCAGGGTGTGTCAAAGACTTGACCTGAAAGAGCAGCTGTCTTACCAAATGCAAGCCTATTGGGGGGTTCAGTTCTGAAATATCTATTGAGCAAGTAATTTCAGTAACAAATATTCCAAATACATGCTAGGAGAGGGAGGGTGAGCCACAATTTTAAAATAAATTGTGCTACAGAAATTTATGTTAGTACTCAACTTTAAAAAATGAATAATGGCTCTTCATTATTAGACAGAATTTTTCCCATTACAAATTAGCTGTTAATTTGTTCCAGAAATTATTTGCCTGTAAAGTGATTGGGGGAACAAGTTACTAAGTAAATTTATTTTGAACCGTTTGAGTTATAATTTGCAGCTTGCTGAAAGATCTGTTGAATATTAAAATGTATTATTCTTATAAAATTTAACACTGATATTTAATTTAGGTAGAAATTTAATTATCAAATAAAGCACATTTTTGGAATATTGCTAATTAGGTTTTTTTTAAACCCACAGCTCCAGGAAAAAAAGTGAAATCAATTTTACGCATCAGTTTGTCTACCCATAGAAGCCTCATAATGTCAAAGATCAATGCTTAAGGTGCAGCACATGTCTCAGCAGCATTGAAGTGATCAATATCATTGGCAGAATAGGCATCAGAAAAGCTATTTTGGGAAGATTAACTCCTGAAGGCTGCACAGGGACATCATTTCTTGATTAATATCCAAATCAACCTGTTTATTTAGGCAAAATAAGCCTGAAAACATATTTATCATCCCACCATATAAACATATACAAATCCTAAAATCCCATAGGACAATTCATTAAAATCAGCTACTCTCTTTTTCCTCCACACAAGATTCTATTGCAGATTAAAAAAAAAAAGGCATTTAAGCACCATTATCCCTTTTATTATCCAGACAAAGAGAGATGTTTTATTAAGTAACCAAAAATGAAAGGTTTTCAGACACACACTAAAAGTCAGGTAGTGATGTGTGTATTTTTAATGTTAAAAAAATCATTCCAGAGAAGTCACTTGGCACTGTATTTGTAATTTGTGCAGCACTGGACAAGAAAGGCAAAAAAAAAAATCAGCCAGCCTTGAAAGATTTCAAATAACTGTGGCATAAGTACAGTTTATCAGTACAGTTCAGTGCTAACAGCTAAAGGACAGCTTACTTTGGTGAAGGGTTTGTTTCCTAAGTGACCTTTCAACACCACCCGGACACAATGCTGAGCTGAACTCAAGCTCTCGCCAAGTCCTACTTCATTAACTACTTGCTGTAATCTAAAGGAAACAAGTCGTGAAAAACCCTTAATCAGCAACACCACAGAAGAGATGATTAATATACCCTCCCCCCCCTTGAATATTGGCTCACTGGTATGCTATGCCTGCAATGTATAATAAACTACTACTATGCAGGCATCTTAATTATCCTGCATGAACTGCACTATAAAAAGTACCTGTGTTTCAAAGCAAGGTTCAACTTCAAGATCCTACAATAGAAAAAATTTGATTTCTGACAGTATTAGTTTTTCCTCAACTGCCTAGAATAATGCAGGTTCTCATTTCATCAGCATCTAGTCTATGAATAATATGCTTAGTCTGTTAAATCAGCAGGTACACTGTCATGTTAACACACAGAGTGTGTGATGGGATATATTAATTTTGATTAAAAACAACCCCACCCTGTTATATACATGAGCCAGAAGAGTTCACCAAGAACAGCTGAGGCAAGTTGCCCTTGAAAAACATTACATTATATCTCCAATCAAGAAAGGATTTTTGTATGTGTGTTTGACAGTTAGCATGGCAGCCCAACAAACTTGGGTGCTTATTATTACATGTCCCACTAGAATCAATATAATTAAGGAGCTGTCAGTGTTTCCATTATGAACTCTTTTTCAGGGGTTAATAACTCAGCTGCAGGATTTGCTCTGGGATAGGATGTTGCACAGTCTCATCCAAGAGTGACTCTCCCCCCCACCCAACCATTAGAAAAAAAAAGACAATTATCTGATCCGTAACTAGTGTTCTTCAGGATGCCTTGCTCATGTCCATTCCACATTAGGTATCTGTACTCACCATGTGCATTATTGCCAGACGTTTTTCCCTCAGCAGTATCTAGAGGGGAGGGACTCTGGTGACCCCTGCAGTGGCACCTCCATGGTGCGGTATAATGGGCGCCATCCACTCCCCCGACCCTCTGTCCCTTCTTGACAGAAACTCTGACAGTGGAGAAGGAGGGCAAGCTATGGAATAGATATGAGCAACACATATCGAAGAACACCAGTTACAGAACAGGTAAGTGTCTTTTCTTTGTGCAATTGTTCACGTCCATGCCACATTCAGTGACTCCAAGCAGTATCCATGGAAGTGGGTAGGAATTCATGGCTACAATGATTGTAGTGCAGCTCTGCCAAACCCAGCATCATCTCTAGCATGCTGAGTGATGGTCTAGTGAGCTGCAAATGTGTGGACCGAGGATCACATCGCGGCCCTACAGATGCCCTGGATCAGCACGTGGGCCAGGAAGACCACCAATGATGCCTGAGCTCTGGTGAAACAAGCCCTGACAATCAGCAGTGGCAGGACCTTTGTGAACTCATAGTAGGTCCATATATGAGAGATGGACCTTGTATGAATCTCCATTTGGAGATTCTCTGTGATGACAGTAGAAGGCCCTTTATTCTGTCAGCCATGGCAACAAAGAAGTGCATGGACTTGTGGAAGAGCTTGGTATGCTCCAAGTAGAATGCCAGAGCCCTCCTGACATCTAGGGCATCCAACCGCTTCTCCTCTGCCATATTATATGGCTTGGGACAGAAAACAGACAAGACTATGTGGGATGAGGATACAAACTTAGGAAAAAATACTGGATGGGGACACAGCTGTACCATGTCTTATAAAAAACTACGTAGGGTGGTCCTGTGCTCAGAGCTTTCATCTCTGACACCCGTCTTGCCGACATCACTGCCATCAGGAAAGTGACCTCCCAAGATAAGTAGGGACAGGAACTAGAGGCCAGAGGTTTGAAGGGCAGCCCAGTGAGCCTGGAGAAATCCAGGTTAAGATCCCACTGTGGGAAAGGGTCCCATACGTCTGGGTTGGGCCTCTCAGGGCCCAAAGGAACCTAGCCAACAAGCCATGAATGACCATTAGGCCCTGAATGAGCTGGTAGAAAGCAAAGATAGCTCCCATGTGCACCTGGATGGAAGAGTACCCCAACCCTTGGTTCTTGAGGTGCAGTATGGACTATATGGAAGAGCACAAGGGAGAGATGCCCCATGCCAATGCTCAGCAGGAGAACCGATTCCACTTGGTCAGGCGAGATTCATAAAAGCCTTCCTGCTCCCCAGGACAGCCTGATGGACCTCTTCCAAACAGGTACATATCTCCCAGGGAGCAACCACAGGTGTAGAGACTCCAGGTTGGAGTGTAGCTGGCCGTGATCCTGCGACAGCAGGTCCAAGCAGCCGAAAGGAAGCCTGAGGGGGGCCGCTGCCATGCTCATGAGTGTACTGAACCAGCTCTGGTGTGGCCACACTGGAGCAATCACAGTGACTCTGTCCCTCTTGATGTTTACAAGGACCCTGCTGATTAGAGGAATCACAGCAGAATCACATACATTAGGCCCTCCACCCATAGCAGCAGGAAGGCATCAGAGAGGCAGCAAAAGCAATGGCACTTCCTATTCTGCCTAGTGGCAAACAGATCCATTTGGGGAGCACCCCATGTCTGGAAGATCAAGCAGACAGTCACTTGCGGTGAGAGGAGGAATCCCTGCTGTGGTGCACTGGTAGGGCATTTCTTATACCGGGGAGATGAGCTGCTTCTGGATGGATATCATGGCTGATGCAGAAATCCCATAGGAGCAGAGCCTCCTGGCAGAGGACTAATGAACACGCTCCCCGTTGCCTGCTGATATAGAACATCAAAGCTGTCTTGTTTTCAGGAGGATTCTCATCATGTTGCCCGAGAGCTAAGGCAGAATGACTAACATGCTAGCACAAAGCAGAACATAAGAATGGCCATACTGGGTCAGACCAATGGTCCATCTAGCCCAGTATCCTGTCTGCCGACAGTGGCCAATACTAGATGCCCCGGAGGGAGAGAACACAACAGGTAAACCTTCCCATCACCCACCTCCAGACAAAGGCTAGGGACACCATTCCTACCCATCCTGGCTAATAGCCACTGATGGACCTAACCGCCATGAATCTATCTAGCTCTTTTTTTCAACCCAGCATTGCTCAGGCCCTTAACTCTATTAATTTTTGTTTTTAGGAAAATTAAAAGGAAAATGTACATGCTTCATTTAAATCATTGCTCTGGGGTGGGGCTGCGGATGAGGGGTTCAGTATGCAGCAGCTTGGGGTCAGGTGAGAAGCACCTCTCCATGGCCAATCCAGCTCTAGGCCGGAGGAGGGGTGCATATCCTCTGCTGGGGCAGGTTCCGGCTAGTCTGCCCCCTGCGAACCCCTCACCGCCCTAGCCAGAGTGAGGAACGTAACAAACTGTGAACTTTCCCCACATTCCCTGATGAAAGGGAACAGACAGCAATGTTCTCTACAAATGGTGGGGGAGAGAGCTTGACCACATGACCTCTCTAGAGGATGCAAAGCTTGGGGCTGGGGCAGTCCTGGGGGATGGGGGAATGGTGATTCTGTCTCTTTTCTGTATCGTATGATGAGAAGAAATTGCATTCCAGGCACAGCCCATTTTCTAGGCACAAACAAACCTTTAAGTTGCTTTAAGTTAGGATAAGACAAAGCTGGACACCGAATACGGTGGTCCTAGCTCTTACCATTCTTCAATAGACAGACACACAGACAGCCTGGGCTCACCAGTTAACCTTCATGGTTACATGAAAATACTCCCCCTCACCCCCACCCCCACGCTGCCACCATATCAGAGGCAGTAGCATAGAGGGGGCAGGCAGCAGCTGGTGTCTGTGGGGAGCCGGCTTTTAAGCCAGCTCCCTGCGAGCACCAGCTCACATGGAGCCGCCTTCCCCCGCCCCCTCGTGTGTAAACATGTAACTGCTGAAAATTTCAGCGGTTACATATTTACCAAAACCCCCTGCATTTTAACATCCCTAGACTAAAGCCCATAGCACCTCTATGCTGTTATGTATAAAACACAGACTTGGGCCTTGACAGACAAGTAAAAAGAATAGGGGGGTGTCATCATTGCAACAGTAGCCATTGGAGTCCCTGGATACTGACCCCTGCCACGAGACAGGATATTAACCCTTTGTAACCTCAACCCCCGCCACGTGACTTGCGGCACAATGGTAGACATCTTGATTATACTCACACCCAAAGTGTAGGAGAAAATTTTCTTCATCAGCCTATCAGTTTCCCACTACCAGTTGCCATTGTGAAGACAGAGGGTCCCCCCACCAAGGAATCTAAATAGTGTTCATTCTCCGTTCTCCCAATTGGTTTATTTTTTTCCAGGGGTTAAATGTATTTCAGTCTCATGTTCTTCCCTCTCCACACCTTTGCCAATACCCCCCACAGCATCCCCCCCTCTCACACACACTTTATTTCCCTGGCTGAGATTAGAACTACAGCTCCAGTCAAGGGGAGCCAAACAATTTCAAACAGCTGACCTTTTAAAATTCCACCCTAGCCGACTACAGAATCCACTCCTCACATTAATAAGTGAATAGAATCAAGCCCCCTTACACTCACCCCCATAGGGGTTTGACTAACCTATATGGTGAGAAGACATATACAGAATCACTAGAGACAGGTTTACACTATGGGGGCAGGTCAATCTAGGCTATGCAGTGTGAATTATATTAGTAGCATAACTCTAATCAATGTAGCTTAGATTTACTTACTGTGGTATTCACAGTGTGCTAGGTCGATAGAAGAAACTCTCCCATCGACTCCCTTTACTCATCTTGTTCTGGTGGAATGCTGGAGTCAACGAGCGAGTGACTAGTGACCAATTTAGCAGGGCTGCACTAGGCTTGCTAGATTGACCCCCAGTGGATTGATCGCCACATCAGCAATCCATCCCGTAGTGGAGACAAGCTCCTAGACTATGATCATATCCCATAGGTCACAGAAATCATAGAATCTATGGCTTCCATTAACCTCGCTGACATTTTCTGGCCCAGGGCTGAAGCTTCCAGCCAGCCTGCCCCTATAACTCCCAGCTCCTGTCTTTGTGGATGGACCCCAGAGCTGCCCAGTCACAGTGGGCAGCAGGGACTCCCCACTGCTGCCCAACCAAGACAGACATGCAGCTGCCCAGCCTCAGTGGGCAGGCAGCTGGCAGACTCTGCAGCTTTCCCAACAGCCGAGGGTGGCTGGCAAACCCCTGCAGCAGCTAGCAGGTGGGATACGCTTGAGCTCCCAGCCCCCCCAGCCAGGATACCTCAGAGCTCTTATGCATCCATTGTGGTGGGGGACCCAGAAGAGTGACTTTTGTTTTTAAACCAAGGACTGATGAAAAATAGTCACGCACAGGCAAGACTTAGGTTGTGGAATTATCCATTTCAAAAATTTTGAATGGTAATTAGAAAGGTTGTAAGCTACAGTGCCACTGATGTCACAATGCAACATGCCCGAGAGCTAAGGCAGAATGCACCAAGCAATGGAGTTCAAGACAGCAACGTAAAGAAAATGCAGAGCTTGTGATCTTGACCCAGTTGTGCTAGTTCCAAGATTATTCCATCTATGTTTGAAGGTCAGTGTTTTAATTTTAGTAGTCTAGCATGGTAATGCCATGCATATCAAAGAATTAAAACATTCACTCTTTCAAGGATGACTCTACTGCAGAGGTTATCTAGTGGAAAATTATTTCCCATGAACCATGACAATTAGCATCTTTTTAATCAAAATATTATTTGTTATTAAGACTTTCATTTACGCCAGGATCTTCAGAGTTAAATTACTTGCAGTGTAGTCCTTTGTCATATTCCTGTATTCTGTTGACTAGAGATCTGTGGTGTACATATTGATTTTTTTAAATCCACAGGGAGCTTTTTCCTTGCACTACTAGAAACACAAATAAGAAAAGCAAAAACAGGAGGAAAAGAACATGACAAGAGAATGACTTGTCTGTGGAAATGTAAAACAATTACCCTAAACTTCTTAAACTTTGAAGGAAGGAAATCTTGCTATGGGAATTCACACCAGTACTCCTGCAGCCAGATTTTGCAGTTGTTCCACTCCCATAACTCCCACTGCAGTCAGTGTTAGAGATTCCGTATGCTCAGCCCCACATATTATATCTGAGATGGGCCCAGAACAAAGCAGCACCATACAGCCGCTCCCCCGAGTTACAAACAAGTTACGGACCAACGCTTCGTCCGTAACTTGAAGTGTTCGTAACTCGGATCCACATTTACGACCGCTTTGGTCGTAAGTGCGGATGGTCGTAAGTGGAGGTGGTCGTAAGTCAGGGAGCGGCTGTACTAATAAGGAGACATTAAAAGCACACTTCAGATGTGCCCATTTCATACAGCCTGACAATTTCTCTAATGTTTTTTTAACACACTAGTGGATCACAACGATGAATAACTCTCGTACATCAGAGAGAAAAGGTTGTGGAATATCATATGAACTATAATTCAGAGCATGTCAGGGTAATAATTTGGCTGTGCATCTTGGGCAGCACTCACCAAGCTATTTGAGGAAAACTCTTAATAACTGTATGAATTGTCTGTCCACACGTACTGCAAGATTCACAATTTTTTCCTCTTTAAAAGAGTTGTTGAGAATTTCAGAGTCCAAAAAAAGAGTGTCAAACTTGCATTTTCTGGAACATACTGTACTTTATATTGTTCTAAAACAAGATTAGCATTGGATATTATTCAAAGACATACTGGAACAAATAAGGACCTCATAAATTTTCTGTCTAATTCAGATTATTGCTCTGAAGTAGGAGCCACATGAAATTTATTAGTAATAAACTATATCCTGAGAAGGCTACTAAAGAGAATCCCTTAAGAAACCCTATGTATGCAGCTGACATATATATTTTATTTCAATTATGAAATAATATTTTTAAGATGGAACATTGTAAGAACCAAAGGGAAAGTGTCATTTCCCAATCTTTGCTGGAAAGTGATGCATAAATATCAATTTCCCTATCTCTGTTGGCCATTCTGGGTAAGTCTACACTGCAGTGGGGTTTGTTTGGTTTTTTTGAAAAATGGAAATTTTTCCGGAAAAAAATCACTTACGTCCATACCGCTATTGCGTTCTTTCAACAGGAGCAACCAGATCATCATTCAGTATTCAACATGTGGGTATAAGATGGATTTATATAAAGGCATTTTGATATTTTCTGTCTTATTAACTATCCCTTTTCTACCGGTTCCTAACATTTTTTGTATTGTTGCAACACGTTG
This sequence comes from Rafetus swinhoei, assembly GCA_019425775.1. Taxonomy (NCBI): domain Eukaryota; kingdom Metazoa; phylum Chordata; order Testudines; family Trionychidae; genus Rafetus; species Rafetus swinhoei. Next base: position 120,554,412 of record CM033449.1, read on the forward strand.
AGCAGATGTTTTCAATGGCTCCAAGGATCTCTTTTTTGTGTCGAAATTTATACCCCATTGTTTTGTACACTTAGTTGGGACTATGTTTTCCAATGTGTATTACTTTGCATTTATCAACAATGAAGTTCTTCTACTATTTTGTTACCCAGTTTAGTGAGATACCTTTGCAACTCTTTGCTCATTTTTTGAATCATGAGTAATTTTGTATTGTCTGCACATTTTGCCACTTCACTATTTACCCCTTTTTCCAGCTCACTGAAGAATAAGTTGAACAGCACCGGTCTCAGTTCAGACCCTGTTCTTTATCTTTCCCCATTGCAAAAATTTATTATTCCTACCCTTTGTTTCCTGACTTTTAACCAGTTACTCATCCATTAGAGAACCTTGCTTCTTATCCCATGACTGCTTACTTTGCTTAAGAAGCTTTGATGAGGGACCTTGCCAAAGGCATTCTGAAAAGCCAAGTACATGTTAACTGGATCACCCTTCTCCACATGTTTGTTGACCCCACCAAAGAATTGTAATAGCCTGGCAAGGCATAATTTCTCTTTACAAAAGCCATTTGGATTCTTCTCCAACATATCATGTTGATCTGTGAGTGATCATTCTATTCCTTATTATAGTTTCAATCAAATTTGCCTGGCACTGAAGTTAAAATTACTTGTAATTTCCAGGACTGCCTCTGGAACTTTTCTAGTGTAGCCAAATACATCTGAAGAACTTATCTGGAATCTAGGTAATAAAAAATGAATAAAAAATTGTGTACACTTTTTTAAAATCTGAGGATCTCAAACTACTTTTTAAATATTAATTAAGACTCAAAATTCTTAGTTGTTAAGTCAGTATTACTTTACAGATGGGTAAAGAGGCATAAAGAGGTGAGATAACATGATGAATGAGTGGCAGAGTTCAGAATGGATTCCAAGGTTGGCACTTTCAGAGGAGGGCACTACCAATAATCAGGCCCAGACTTTAAGAGTTCAGTTCCCATCTGTGCACTTATATCAGTGATCAGATTTTCAGAAGAGCTCTTTTTTGAGTTCGGAGCTCTTTTGAAAATCTTGGTCAGAAGTTTCACAATGGACTCCATTGGGCATTCAATACTTCTGAAAAGTAAGCCCTTTTTAGGAGCTGAATTCCTTTGAAAATTCAATCCCAGGAATCCTCTGGATACATTTACATTGCCCAGTCTTGCGCAAAAACATATGCAAATGAGGCACAGAGATGAATATTGCCGTGCCTTATTTGCATACTTAATGAGCCACCATTTTTGCACAAAGAGCTTTTGCGCAAGAAGGAGCAGTCTACAGTGCTCCTTCTTGCACAAATACTCCCTCTTGTGCAAGAGCTGTTCTGCCGCTTATTTTCAGGCAGAACCGCTCTTGCACAAGAGGTGGTTTTTGTGCAAGAAGAAGCACGGTAGACTGTTCCTTCTTGCGCAAAAGCCCCTTTCACAAAAATTACGGCTCATTAAGTATGCAAATGAGGTGCGGCGATATACATCGCTGAGCCTCATATGCATATGTTCTTGCGCAAGACTGGGCAATGTAGATGTAGCCAGGGATTCCTGACGTCCAGTCTTTTAGTTTAATCACTCTGTAACTAGCTAACTCCCTTTAAGGTCTCAATCAGGCAAAGTGCTTAAGCACATGCTGGATTTTAAGCATAAAATGTGTCTGTTTTACTTCAACTGGTATCTTTGTATGCTTAAAATTAAGTTCATGCTTATGTGCTTCATTAGGCTGGGGACAGAATGTCCAATATCTTGCACAATGAAGCGCTAAATGCATAAAAATAGCTCTGTTCATCAGATAGGAAATCTGTATCATTGACCTATTTTTTCACTTTGTTATCCCAAGCTACAATATAAAGATAGTAGAAATAATAAATGTGTTTCAGAACACATACATATACTACACATAAACCAAAGTATATCAAGATACTAAGATTAAGAAGATTCTCCTCCCTAGCAATTTGTAGTGTTTCAAGAATTTTTTTCCTTCTAAGCACTGGAAAAGAGCCTGTTGAATATTATCTGGCAGTGCAAAGTCCATTATTAACTTAATTGCCAAATTGCAACTATGGACTGAGAACAGCCATGGGTCAATATGTGCTGCTTAGCACATCCCATCCCTTCCCTCCCCTCCCCCCACAAAACAAGCAAATAAATAAGGGGCATCTTCCCAGAGGTCAAGTGATAAAGAAAATCCATGCTGGTGAGAGACACTAATATATGGTGAATTCATTTAAGGGAAAAATTACCGTATCTTAATTTTCAATTGAAAGAAAAAAATTCTTCAGGTTCAAACATTTCTATAATTAGTTCTGTCTGTAAAGGGCATTAGTCAAATACTAAATTGTTGCTAATGCTGTTTTGCAATCTATGTGTTATTAAAACTCATTTCCACAAGTATATGATGCACGTACTGCATGGACAGATTCCAAAGGGGATTTATAGAAAATTAATTATTTTTTAAAAAGACAGTTTCTGACAATACATCCTATTCTGTTCCATGTAACAAGTGGAAACAAAACATAAAAGATTTGCAATAAATAATATAATAAGGCATTAATTCAAGCTATGTAGTCTTTTAAATTAGTTTCTTCTTAACTGCTTCTGTGTCATAAGATTTAGTATGACTATGCAATAAAATAGAACTGGATGCAAGACACTGAAGTATTACCTTTGTGGAGCTGGAAGAAAAAATAAAATTTCAGAGGTGGCTTGCTCCCAGCAATTTTCAAGTTTAGAGTAAAACACATCAAAACCAAGCACAGAGCTGTAAGGACTCATGCTGCTCAACTTCAAGTTCCACATAAATTGGTGTGCAAATTTCCCCTGAAAGATAATGACCCTCTAAGGTTGAAGTGCCACCTACTACTGTTCCTTTAAGGCCACCCAAGGGGACAGATGTTAGAAACTATTAATTCACTCCTCTGTCCTCAGCCAGTGAAAATATATTTCAGGATGGTGCTAGAAAGAATAGACTGGACAAATTAAGGTATAAGCAGCAGTAACATCAGGAGCATAGTCATCAATTAGAAATTAGTGAGCAGCTGTAGAGGAAGGTTACAGCAAAGAAACTGGCAGGGACCCTAAGGAATAGAAGAAACTGGTAAAAAGAGAATGAATAGCAAAAGTGTTCTAAGCTGAAAGTGAGGACCTGAAGAGGGGCATGAGACAGATCAGAGGAGACAAAGATAGAGAATTTTACTGGTAACAGAAATACCAGAACAGAAAACCTTAACTTTCAAAGCAAGAGACTGATCCCACAGCCTGATTCACATGGACAGTCCACAGCACCTACACGGTGCCAGGGACTACTGACAGTCTGCACTGACATCAGGGTGCCCCTGAATTGATCAGATGGAAGGAACCTAATTCACTTTCCAAAATCCACAAAAATGGCCATTTGTTGGATTCGTAGATTTTAAGGCCAGAAACGGTTGATCTGAAATGCTGCATAAAATACTTTGTGAATCGTGCTCTTTAACTCATCTTCCTTCCAAATGTCTTTCGCCTTCATCTTCCCCAAAACCTAACCCAACAGCTTCTCCTACACAGGAGAATTCTACTGGTTTCCTGTGAATGTTCCTGAAATGCTACCCTTAAAAATGTTTTATGTTCTGAAATGTCCTTTTCCTTACGGTTATACTCATCACTGCTTGTGTAGCAGTCAAGGTGGATTTAAAAAAAAAAAAATCAGATTTTTAACTTTTTTTAAAATCATTGATTTTTTTTTATTTAAAGCTGATTTTTTGATAAACTCTTTTTGAGGAAAACACTCTGAAGATAGTTTTAATTAAGATACATCATAGCTCAAAGATATCTCATCATGGAATACGAATTATAATTATTCATGTAATTTTTAAGAAAAATTTTGTAAATGAATTCCAATAGTTCAAGGATTAGGGGTTAATCTTTTTAAATCTTACGGGGTTCCAAAGCATTCTGTATAGATTATATGGATTAATCTTTTTATGTACCCAATGGGACTCAGTGCTCAGTCTAGAACAAGGGTGCGCAAAAAGGGCCTCTGCGGGCCAGATCCGGCCCGCCAAGCGGGGTGATCCAGCCCACGGAGGCCCTGCTGCTCCCTTGCCCCCAGACCAAACGTGCAAAGTTTCCTCTACCCTCCCCCTCTGCCCTGCAAGGAGCGCACAGCACTTCAAAGTGCCATACGCTCGCACAGGGCGGGAGCAAGGCGAGGGAAGCTTAGTACAGCTCCCCCACCCCCAAGCCAGTCAGGACTTGGGGGCGGGGAGCGCGTGATGTCTCCTCCCACCCTGTGAGCAGCACGTGGCATTTTGAAGTGCCACGTGCTCCTCGCAGGGCCGGGGGAGGCTTCGCACACTTCTCTCCCCCCAGGCCAATCAGGGTCTCGGGGGCGGGGGAGTGTGTGAAGCCTCTTCCCACCCTGCCAGGGGCATGGGTGCCTAGTGGAAAGGGGGGGAAGGGGCTCCCCCACCCCCAGACCAATTATGGTCTGGGGGTGAGGAAGGCCAGAAGCATTCTGGCCCCACCCCTTCCGGAGTAGGCCCCACCCAAAAATTTTTGAAGTGGCCCCTGCCCAAAAATTATTGCCCACCCTGGTCTAGAAGATGCCATCAGAGATGCTTAGTTTTGCGCGGATTTGTGTCTCCAGAGAGAAACATGCTTGTTAACAGCAAAAATGGTTTTTAAAATAAATATATTAAAGTGAAAAATAACAGATCTCAACCCCATTTTCCCTCTGTAAATTTGTGTACACAGAGTCAATCCTTTACCCATCTCTAAAAGGGCAAAGTTTAAAAAATTTCAATTAATAGAAGACAACATTTTAAGTTTCATGTTGACCTGGCTGAAAAATTAAAAAAAAATTAAATTGACTATTTCATTTAACTATTTTAGTTTAAAATAGTGTTAATAAAAACAAACTTGATTTAAAAAAACTTGAATGTTTAACTAAATTCAAATATTCATATACTTGTTTTCTTAAAATATATATTTGCAGTTGAAGAAAAAAATCCAGAATATATAATGTTGTTTTAGTTAAATAAAACAATTTAAATGTCTGTCTGGTGATGTTCTCCTCCTAATACACCATGGCAAGTAAATCCTCCAAATATTAAAGATTAACCTGTTGAATTGGAGATAGTTCACCTCCCAATGATTTCATAAATATCTGCTTCAATTACCTTTGGTAAATGAAATAATCAAGCAACCATTAATTTTCTTACATAGCTGTAAAACTAATCTGAAAAGTTTTCTAAATAAATCAGTGTTTAAAAATGTATAGTGTGTATCCTCTAAAAATGACACCTACCTCTGAGTTGTGAAGAATATGTATTAAGGTTATGACAACCAACAAGAATGCACTTATGTTGAAAATCATGATTAAATAGCGTCTTCCTGACTAGTTATTTAAATCAATTTGATTTAACTAATTTAAATCAAACCGAGTCTGTTTGCAGTAGTATAATGTGCTAGAGCTCTTCAGGGGAGAGTAGAGTTTACACTGAGATAACATCAGTTGCAGGAAGATGGGCTGCAGCCTCTGTTTAGTAGGAAAACCGATGCCAGCCAACTCATCTCAATGTTTGGGACCCATCACAAAGGTATGAATAAAGACATTGCCTGGCTAGCACACTACCTTCCACATCCTAATGACTTAACCAATCAAACAATGAGTACTTAAGAACAATTTGCACTTTCTCTATCAGCTTCATGTAACATGAACACTCTAAGTCACTATTCTTTCCCCTTCCTCTTCCCCCCTCGCTCCATACCCTATTTATTTTGGACCTGGACTTTTAATTCTCCATTCATCTGAAGACGTGGGTTGTACCCACGAAAGCTCATGATACCACCTACATGTTTTATTAGTCTTTAAGGTGCTGCTAGACCAGTGTTTCCCAAATGGTGCTCCGCAAAACCCTGGGGTTCCAAGAAAAAATTCTACTCCCCTGCCCCCTGCAGAACCCGTAGGCAGCTCCCATTGGGGCTTTGCCAGTGGGGACGGGCTTCTGAGGGTGCGCGGCTTTGGCTGCCCCACCCCCGTGCCCGGCACAGCCCCCTCCCCACCCCGCAGCACTGCCCTGTCCCGGTGCCTTTCAGCTTCCTCCTCCTCCTCGTGTACAGGCGGCAGCTTTTACAGTGGCTGCTGCTGCTGGGAGGGGAGGGAGAGAGGGGGGATGGCTGGAGCCGAGGAGCCGCTCCCGGACCTTGGCGTTTTTAAACTGCCACCTGCGTGGAACCCAGCTCAGACTCTGCTGCCCCCCACACACACCTGGGGCATGCTCGAGCTCTGCTGTCCCCCCCCCACACACCTGGGGCACGCTCAAGCTCTGCTGTCCCCCCCCCACCTGGGGCGTGCTTGGGCTCTGCTGCCCCCCATGTGCTGCTGCTCTCTCTCCCCTGCGCCCCTCCCCAGCCTGCTGGGGAAGTGGCAGAGTTTGATCTGGCAGGGAAGATCGGGGTTTCAACACCCTTCCCCCACCCCCGCCCTGCCAGCAGGAAGTCTGACCTTGTGCTGCAGCTGCGCTGGGTTCCCCACTGCATGGGCGGGGGGGAGACTGAGCTCCTCCCCCCACACCCCCTCCGAGGAACAAGAGCATGCTGCCTGGAGGCTTTCCCTCCTGCAGCAGGGTGCCAAGCCAGGTAAGCATCCCTCCTCTTGCCCAGACCCCGCACCCATATCCCCCCTCACTCCCTTCTCCCCATCAAGAGCCTGCATTTCCAGCTTGCTCTGACACCCTGCCCCAAGTCCCCTCCTGTACCCTCCATCCTGGCCTGACACCCTGCCCCAAGCTTTCTCCTGTACTCTTCCTCCTGGCCAGGACATTACAGATCATCTTTGTGATTTATACACAAACATCATGAAGTATTTTCCAACCATAAATGACAACACTAACTGGATCTGAAATCCATTAAGTACAACAGGAAAGCCAGTCCGTTTTTCTATGCAAGATTATGAAAACCTAATCAAAATCACTTTAGATAGCCAATTAATACAAAAATTTAAAGAAGTTTCTCTGATTATGTTTTGGGGTGGCTTATGTCAAGAATATTCAGCTTTCTCAAGATGTTCAATTCGTCAGTTGTTACCCTTCACCAGCACATACTTGTGTGAAACTGGGTTCTCGAATTATGCAGCAACAAAAACAAAATACAGAAATCGACTGAATGCAGCGCCAGATATGCAAATCCAACTTTTTAGTATTAAACCAAATATAAAAAGAATTTGCCAAGAAAAGAAGAAAAACCACTCTTCATATTGAAAACTGCCAATATAATTCATATTATTTTTTGAGCTTTATTTTTTTGTCCACATTAAATGTGATTTTTGTTTTTAAATATGTGCGATTAAACTAAATGTTGATTTCATGACCTTATTTAGCATTTGTTCATTATTATTATCATCCTTATTTATTTGTGGTCTACTTTTTCAGCTCCATATACTAGACTGTCTTCCGGGGGGGGGGGGGGGTCGTGATGCCCAGATCTGGTGGCTTTTTTGTTTGTTTGTTTTTTGGCCCGACAAATTTTCCCTGCGTACCCTAGGCCCGGCTGTAGGGGTTCCTCGAAATTCTTCCAAGTTTAAAAGGGTTCCGTGGCCAAATAAAATTGGGAAACACTGTGCTAGACTATTAGTTGTTTCTCAATGTTTAAGAGAAACATTACTCAGTTGGGAGTTGATGATGTAGATACCTCTCTATTCATACCAGCCCCAAAATAGCTACACTTTTGTGACCAAGAAACAAGTTGATGCCCAGAAATCAAAGAGAATGATAAATGCTTGGCTGAGAAGCCCAGGTTGTGGAACTACCTGAAAGTGTTAGTTAGAACCTAAATCTAAAGATTAATTGAGCATACTGCCAACTCCCTTTTTTGCAAAAGCTCTTCCACAATACAACAACAACACAAGCATTATATAGCAACTCAGAGGGGAAAAATCAGTGAACAATAATGCTAAACATGAGGATTACTTAAACAGCTCTTTGCAAACCTTAATATAGCCAGTGCTCATATTCTTCAGCATATATCTGCTAAGTGTTGCCCAAATTCACAAATACACACATTCTAAATACAGAACCTAAAATGATAAATAGGTATATTAAGACATTAAAGATTACAGGCTTCCCAGATGCTTTCACCAAAAAACCCCGAACATGGCAAAAAACAAAAAAAAAACAAAAAAAACCCCACCAAAACCCCACACCCGGGAGACCAAACTTGTTGAGCAAAAAAAAAAGAGACAAAAGTTGTTGCTGTGCCTTTAAGAATCGCCACACTCCTCTCTTCCCCCCCACCCACACCAGACAAAGCAGGGGGAAGATTGTCCCCGCCGGCCTTCCGTACGGATTGAAGTGTCATTAGAGGAGATTTTGCAACAAATAGAAAAACTTAACAGTAACAAATCACCGGGACCAGATGGCATTCACCCAAGGGTTCTGAAAGAACTCAAATGTGAAATTGCAGAACTATTAACTGTGGTTTGTAACCTATCCTTTAAATCAGCTTCTGTACCCAAGGACTGGAAGACAGCTAACATAATGCCAATATTTAAAAAGGGCTCTAGAGGCAACCCTGGCAATTATAGGCCTGTAAGTCTAACATCAGTACCGGGCAAATTAGTTGAAACTATAGTAAAGAATAAAATTGTCAGACATGTAGAAGAACCTAATTTGTTGGGCAAAATCAACATGGTTTCTGTAAAGGGAAATCATGTCTTACTAATCTATTAGAGTTCTCCGAAGGGGTTAACAAACATGTGGACAAGGGGAATCCAGTAGATATAGTATACTTAGATTTCCAGAAAGCCTTTGACAAGGTCCCTCACCAAAGGCTCTTGTGTAAATTAGGTTGTCATGGGTAAAAGGGAAGATCCTTTCATGGATTGAGAACTGGTTAAAAGACAGGAAACAAACGGTAGGAATAAATGGTAAATTTTCAGAATGGAGAGGGGTAACTAGTGGTGTTCCCTAAGGGTCAGTCCTAGGACCAATCCTATTCAATTTATTCATAAACAATCTAGAGAAAGGGGTGAGCAGTGAGGTGGCAAAGTTTGCAGACGATACTAAACTGTTCAAGATAGTCAAGACCAAAGCAGACTGTGAAGAACTTCAAAAAGATCTCACCAAACTGAGTGACTGGGCAACAAAATGGCAAATGAAATTTAATGTGGATAAGTGTAAAGTAATGCACACTGGAAAAAATAACCCCAACTATACATACAATATGATGGGGGCTAATTTAGCTACAACTAACCAGGAAAGAGATCTTGGAGTTATCGTGGATAGTTCTCTGAAAACGTCCATGCAGTGTGCAGCAGCAGTCAAAAAAGCCAATAGGATGGTAGGAATTATTAAAAAAGGGATAGAAAATAAGACGAAGAATATCTTACTGCCCCATATAAAAATATAGTACGCCCACATCTTGAATATTGTGTACAGATGTGGTCTCCTCACCTCAAAAAAGATATTTTGGCATTAGAAAAGGTTCAGAAAAGAGCAACTAAAATGATTAGGGGTTTGGAACAGGTCCCATATGAGGAGAGGCTAAAGAGACTGGGATTTTTCAGTGTAGAAAAGAGGAGACTGAGGGGGGATATAATAGAGGTATATAAAATCATGAGTGGTGTGGAGAGGGTGAATAAAGAAAAGTTATTTACTTGTTCCCATAATATAAGAACTAGAGGACACCAAATGAAATTAATGGGTAGCAGGTTTAAAACTTGGTGGGATAATCAGAAACTTGGTGGGATAATACACGATTGGAATGTTTGTATGGAAGGGTACAGCTTGGTCAGGAAGGACAGACAGAGGAAAAAGGGAGGAGGTGTTGCCTTACACATTAAAAATGACCACACTTGGAGTGAGGTGGAGATGGACATAGGAGACGGAAGTGTTGAGAGTCTCTGGGTTAGGCTAAAAGGGATTAAAAACAAAGGTGATGTCATGCTAGGAGTCTACTACAGGCCACCTACCCAGGTGGAAGAAGTGGATGAAGCTTTTTTCAAACAACTAACAAAATCATCCAAAGCCCAAGATTTGGTGGCAATGGGGGACTTCAACTATCCTGATATATGTTGGGAAAATAACACTGCGGGGCACAGACTATCCGATAAGTTCTTGGACTGCATTGGAGACAACTTTTTATTTCAGAAGGTTGAAAAAGCTACCGGGGGAAGCTGTTCTAGATTTGATCCTAACAAATAGGGAGGAACTGGTTGAAATTTGAAAGTGAAAGGCAGCTTGGGTGAAAGTGATCATGAAATCATAGAGTTCACAATTCTAAGGAAGGGTAGAAGGGAGAACAGCAAAATAGAGACAATGGATTTCGGGAAGGCAGATTTTGGTAAGCTCAGAGAGCTGATAGGTAAGGTCCCATGGGAATCGAGACTGAGGAAAAACAACTGAGGAGAGTTGGCAGTTCTTCAAAGGGACATTGTTAAGGGCCCAAAGCAAGCTATTCCGATGTGTCGGAAAGATAGAAAATACGGCAAAAGACCGCCTTGGCTTAACCACGAGATCTTGCGTGATCTAAAAATAAAAAGGAGTCATATAAAAAATGGAAAGTAGGACAAATTACAAAGGATGAATATAGGCAAACAGCACAGGAATGCAGGGCAAGATTAGAAAGGCAAAGGCACAGAATGAGCTCAAACTAGCTACGGGAATAAAGGAAACAAGAAGACTTTTTATAAATACATTAGAAGCAAGAGGAAGACCAAGGAGAGGGTAGGCCCACTGGTCAGTGAGGAGGGAGAAACAGTAACAGGAAACTTGGAAATGGCAGAGATGCTCAATGACTTCTTTGTTTGTCTTCACCGAGAAGTCTGTAGGAATGCCTAACATAGTAAATGCTAGTGGGAAGGGGTAGTTTTAGAAGGTAAAATAAAAAGAACAAGTCAAAAATCACCTAGAAAAGTTAGATGCCTGCAAGTCACCAGGGCCTGATGAAATGCATCCTAGAATACTCAAGGAGCTGATAGAGGAGGTATCTGAGCCTCTAGCTATCATCTTTGGAAAATCGTGGGAGACAGGAGAGATTCCAGAAGACTGGAAAAGGGCAAATATAGTGCCCATTTATAAAAGGAAATAAGAACAACCCAGGAAACTACAGACCAGTTAGTTTAACTTCTGTGCCAGGGAAGATAATGGAGCAAGTAATTAAGGAAATCATCTGTAAACACTTGGAAGGTGGCAAGGTGATAGGAACAGCCAGCATGGATTTGTAAAGAACAAATCATGTCAAACCAATCTGATAGCTTTCTTTAATAGGGTACGAGTCTTGTGGATAAGGGAGAAGCGGTGGATGTGGTATACCTAGACTTTAGTAAGGCGTTTGATACGGTCTCGCATGATATTCTTATCAATAAACTAGGTAAATACAACTTAGATGGGGATACTATAAGGTGGGTGCATAACTGGCTGGATAACCGTACTCAGAGAGTAGTTATTAATGGTTCACAATCCTGCTGGAAAGGCATAACAAGTGGGGTTCCGCAGGGGTCTGTTTTGGGACCGGCTCTGTTCAATATCTTCATGACGATTTAGACATTGGTATAGAAATGCGCTTATTAAGTCTGCAGATGATACCAAGCTGGGAGGGTTGTGACTAATCTGGAGGATAGGGTAATAATTCAAAATGACGTGGACAAATTGGAGAAATGGTCTGAGGTAAATAGGATGAAGTTTAATAAAGACAAATGCAAAGTGCTCCACTTAGGAAGGAACAATCAGTTTCATACATACAGAATGGGAAGCGACTGTCTGGGAAGGAGTATGGCAGAAAGGGATCTAGGGGTTATAGTGGACCACAAGTTGAATATGAGTCAGCAGTGTGATGCTGTTGCAAAGAAAGCAAACATGATTCTGGGATGCATTAACAGGTGTGTTGTGAGCAAGACACGAGAAGTCATTCTTCCGCTCTACTCTGCGCTGGTTAGGCCTCAGTTGGAGTACTGTGTTCAGTTCTGGGCACCGCATTTCAAGAAAGATGTGGAGAAATTGGAGAGAGGTCAGAGAAGAGCAACGAGAATGATTAAAGGTCTAGAGAACATGACCTATGAGGGAAGACTGAAGGAACTGGGTTTGTTTAGTTTAGAAAAGAGAAGATTGAGGGGACATGATAGCAATTTTTAGATATCTAAAGGGTGTCATAAGGAGGAGGAGAAAACTTGTTCATCTTGGCCTCTGGGGATAGAACAAGAAGCAATGGGCTTAAACTGCAGCAAGGGAGGTTCAGGTTGGACATTAGGAAAAAGTTCCTAACTGTCAGGGTAGTCAGACACTGGAATAAATTGCCCAGGGAGGTTGTGGAATCTCCATCTCTGGAGATATTTAAGAATAGGTTAGATAAATGTCTATCAGGGATGGTCTAGACAGTATTTGGTCCTCTCGAGGTCCCTTCCAGTCCTAGTATTCTATGAAATTAAATTAATGGGTAGCAGGTTTAAAACTAATAAAAGAAAATTCTTCTTCACAGAGCACACAGTCAACCTGTGGAACTCCTTGCCAGAGGAGGCTGTTAAGGCTATGACTATAACAGAGTTTAAAAAAGAGCTACATAAATTCATGGAGGTTAGGTCCATAAGAGGATATTAGCCAGGGGGTAAGGAATGGTGCCCCGGACTCTGTTTCTCAAAGGCTGGAGAAGGATGGCAGGAGACAAACTGCTTGATCATTGTCTTCGGTACCAGGGCACCTGGTACTGTCCTCTGTCGGAAGACAGGATACCGGGGCTAGATGGACCTTTGGTCTGACCCAGTATGGCCATTCTTATGTTCTTATGAAACAGAAAATACCGGACATTGTACATGTCCAGTATTTTCTTTTCTTTCTTTTTTTTTTAATCGGACAGGACTGTCCGGGCAAACACCGGACACCTGATGATCCTATTAAATAACTTCACAGACCCCTTTCCCCTCAGGAATGTTTTCTTAAAGATAGCAAAAAGATTAAATAACAGGAAGGGACACATTTAAAAAGTGTGGTTATACCACATGAAGGGAAGAGAATTCAATGTGTAGCGTTAACTACGTTAATTTAACAGAAAATTAATTGTGAATTAGATTCATATGAAAATATAGTAATACTCAGAGGAGTAATGTATGTGGGTTAGAGCAACAGAATGTGAAAGGCTTGCTTTTTTTAATATCTACTTTCCGTATTAAGAATCGCTTATTGTGGATGTACCCATGCAGTTATTTCTAATAAATTATTAATCTTATGAGCAATAAATCAATGGGAGAGTTGCTGCTTGGAGAGTTTCTATAGAAGAATATAGTAATTTCATTGCTATACCATCTCTAGCATTTGAAACTATATGCTCCATTGATCAAATGCACCACATTGACCCAGACTGCACAAATTGATATGATAAAAAAATCAATTTATGGTTATTTACCAAGTCCATATTGCCAACACCAAGAGTTCAAAAATCGTAAGTCATATGCCCTAGAAAAGAATTACATGTGGCACGAACACCCAAAAGATTTTTTTAAACAGACATTGATTGATTCATGGCTGTGATCCGTCTTCTGATTTTTGGAACTCCACCCCTCACTGTGCTTTTAAAAAAGTTACTATAAAATTTATTGGCAACACTATGAGGCAACTCTGGCAACTGCCTCAGGATCTCTCACTAGAAGAGCCAACCAAGATCTGGGGCCCCCACAGTGCTAGGTGCTATAATACAAGCACATATTCAGGGCAGGTACGGTCTCTTAAAAGCTTACAGTCTACTTCAAAGCATAATGGTGAAGTTAGGATCTGAGAGCTATAAGTTGGATGCAAACTCATCCTGCATAAAATGTTACAAAACTTCCATTAGACTGAAACAAGTTTTAATTCTTACTCAGAAATGTTGTGTCCCAAAAAAACACATAACAGCTACAGCTTTAAGTCATCAGAAAACTCAGTTCTGCATTTCCAAAATCACTTTACTCACAAAAGTTGGAAACACTGATGTTATATCCATGAGGAATGCTTGTCAATTTGCTCCTGAATTGGAAGGAAGCTCGTAGAAATAGAGATTAAATTATTGAGTGCCTAAAATTTACAAGATCAATAAAGGAAATATACCCACTTAAGTGATTAATGTATAATCACATTAACTCATTCCTTGTTCTAAATAACCATTCTGTTAAGAAATAAAAATAGAAAATACTGCTGGTCCACATGAAGAGTAGGTTTTACTTTCATGTTCTCCAAAGAACCCTTATTTCATGTAGCATATGAACCAATATCTCCCTATTGTTTAAATTCATAATCTGTAGTAAAGTACAAACAAGAGATTGTGCCTCTCACTTATCAATTAACATTTATCATTAGAAATCATAATACAGCTGAGTTTCAGAAACACAATGTGTTTCCATGGAGGAGATTACAGGGAGCAATTTCAATGAATAAATTCATAAAAGTCATCATCTAAGTGAAGATGTAAGTCTGAGTATGACATTAAAAGATCTCACCACACTATAGCTATGAGCCCTGCAACTATAATTAGCAAGACCCTTTTCAAAAATGTCTTATGGAGGGGATGGGAAAAAAAAAAGAGTATAGAAAGCATAATCTATTTAGAAGTGAGACAATTCAGCCTATGTAATGAATGTTAAATACATTTTACATATAACTTGAGTGACTTGATGCAACATAGGAATTCCCATTTTGTTGATAGGAAACCAACTGGCAAAACAATGCAACGTGCCATACTGAAGATGCATTTGATATGTTATACTGACACCTTAAAGATGCAAGTCAATAGCTCAAATGATCACCGAGTTCTGAAGAATCAAACTCCCATGGACCCCCAACATCTCTTTCTGTAATCCTTAGCTAAAATCCAGCTGAATGAGGGTTTTAAAGATCAGTACCAGGACTTTAAATTAATCTGGAATGCCACAGGGAGCCAATGCAGCATCTGGAGTACTGGGCTCAACTTGCTTTCTAATCAACTTGTGCTGCTTAACAGGTGCACCACCAGATTCTGCACCAGCTGGAACTCCCTCCTAGCTGTCACACAGATTTCCCAATATGATACATTGCAGTAAGAGAGCCTAGAAAAGGACACAATGTGTGGTTCACCACAGTCCAATCTGTGTCTGACAGTGGGATGCTGCCTCCCGGCTATCCACAAAGGAAAGGAGGAATGTTTGTGAGCTGCTGATCTCTGAATCTAATACTGCCGCGTCTGGTAATTAATGGTCATCTAGGGGGTTTTAAAAAAAAACTTATTTTGAGAAAAAGCAAGGATACTTTTTTTTCCCCAAAGATATTAGGGAGAGGGGATAACCATTACTTTATTTCCTGTTTTAGGTTCAGGGCTGTCAAATTCCTCAAAAGTCAATACAGTAAATCAATACAATAGAGTAAAAAATAGCAGTGCAAATTTTAGCATTATTACTTTGCTAATATTTAAGTAAGGGGTGTGTATATATTTTCATTCCTATGACAGCTTATGTATTTTCACAAGGTATGAACTGATCTAAAACTGCCAGAAACTCAAGGAATTAATACTGTTTTTAGCTAATTTGCTAATCCTGATAATTAGTTGTTATGCTGAACCAAGCCTTCATAGCTTTTTCAAAAATGAACATCATAAGCCTTACTCAGAATGTATGGAATCTATCCTAAGAAGCTGGAAAGATGCCCATAAGCCCTATAGCTAGATGGGTTTATTCTGAATGTATCAAACAAGACAAAGCCAAATTAATCTACAGTAAGTAAAGAAGTGCCTGGAGATACACAAAAGCAACAAGAATGTCTGATACTATTATAGGGTATAGAAGGCTCTATGCATGGAACATCTGTGATGGGATGGGGAACTCCATGAATATTAGTTTGCAGAATTTCCTACAAACCATTCCTTCCATGACAGGAGACCAGCAATTTGCACCCATACAGGTGGACTGTGGGGAACTCAACCCTGTAAATGTTCCATGATCTACAATGAAATTGCATGCATATGTGAGTATCTAAAGAGATCAAAAGCTGTCACGCAGCACCCCCACAGAGCACAGAGATCATGCCTACAGTGTCTATGTTATCTTGCATGAAAAAATGCATTGAATAGTGAGTTGTTCCCATATCATTGTTATTTGCACTGTGCAAACGTAGGAGGATGCCATCCCTGGCACTCAAAGAGTTCACTGTCTAAAAATGAAGAATTGCCATCTCCCATCCTCCATCCACTTAACCTCAATCCCATTCACAACAGCAGATCCTTAACCTTGTTCCATAGCGGCTCAGAGGCTCTCAGGAAAGAAGCAAGCTTTGGAGTTTCCTCCCATCACATTTTCCATAGTATTTTCCACTGGCTTTGGCTACTCTCCATTCACATTAGCAGGAGGCGGCATTTATGCCGCTGTGCTATATGCAAAACATTAAAGTTTTAAAATACATATGTAGTGCAGAGCTCTCTCACCCTCTGAAGATGAATACTGCTTCAAAGACTAATAGTGTGGCTCACTTGCTGTATGAAGGCACTGTAGGAGGGCACGTCAAAGCCAGATGAACTTCCTAGCTCCATGTCACAGGTTTGAAAGGAAAGTATTCTATGCAATCAATGACATCCAAGCAATCACTCAATGAAAGAAATATCTGAGACGCTACTAGGAAAATTAATTCCTTTATTATATTTTATTTTAACATCTCCTGTAGCTCTACTTCTTATACCTTGAAACATTATTTAAATTAGTCACTGTGACTGAACAAACAGGTTTGTGTGTGATAGCACTCTGACAAGCTAGTTCTGAAGACGAAAAAATACAACAGGATACTAATATTTCTGTTCTGTGTCCTCTTACCTCTCCCTCTTCCTCAGATGCTCTCTCAATGGCTCAGATTTTCTGCTGCACCCTGCAGGGGTCCCACTTGCGACTACTACATTCTGTGGTGAGTTAAGTGCCTCCCTTGCTTTCAAGTATGCCAATTAGCTTGGCTCTATGGGGCCATCTGCCAGTGGAGATCAGCCAGAAGACAGTATTGCAATGGTCACGATGTGAACAACCACACCGCTTCTGAGGATGGGAGGAGGAAGGCACAAGAGCAGTCTATGCTCCACGTTGAAAGCCAGTGGCTTTCATCCTCTTGCTGCTGCCAACATGTCATCGAAAGGGGTGGACTGTTTTTGCTAATTTTTCTGTTGTTTTTTTTTTAATTCTCCCTACTCCCATTCTGAAATTCTGAATTACAGAAAACACTTCAGTAACCATTTTGATAACATTTTCAATAAAAATATCAATGTTGAACACTTCACATTCAAAACCATCTTGAAAGTTCAGTTTTTGCACTAGTAGTTTTTCCTTTTGGACCAGGTCTATTTTGGGGAGGTTGCTAGTGTGCATGTTTTAAGAAAAATCAAAAATTCCAAACCAAACTTTTAAGAACAATTTTAAAAATAACCCAGGGTTTTTAAAGGCATTGTAAGAAGTTAATACAGTAAAGTCCTGCTTGTCCCAACTGGGGATATAGTGTGTGCGTGCGCATGCACGCAAGCACGCACACACGCACACACACAAAATACAAGTTTCCCACCAACTACTCTTCCATGTTCCCGACTAGAAGAAAGAGACCCTAAGAGCAAGAGGACAATTCAGTCACATTGGCTTCTCAGTTGCAGATACCAACAGAGATGCTAAACAGTATGAACAGTGAGATCGTTCTGACATAGTTCCTGGGTACTAAGAGCTGAACTGAGACCACCACTCACTTTTTGTACATCACCAAACAGCTGGCAAATGGTGCCAACTTTTGGAGGTCATGTCATGTCATGTTATGCTATTCAACACAACTTAAACAAGTAACACTGGGTCTGATGCAGTGACCACTGAAATAAATTGAAAGATTCCATTTGTCTTGAATCGACTCTGATTTGAGCTCTGGAGGCAAAAAACAATATAGCTTGTTATCAGCTCAGTGAACCCATACACCTATTGAGTCAACCCCCTTCTTCCAAAAAATAAATAATTTCATGTTACACTAACATATAATAAATTATTTCTCAATAGACTGCCTCTTACTTGCTGAATTTATGTGTACAAAACATTTTATGGATGCCTTCATAAAAAGGTAATGATTTCTTAAATATGACATAATTTAATTTTCTCTGAACACAGCCAACAGGAAGGTAGCATATTTTTTTCTCAATATACATTCAATAAAATGCATTCTTAAAAGAGCAAAAAAGTGATTTTTCACCACTAGATACTCTTTATTCTATGGGAAAGTACAAAGCCTTTAATTTCAGCATGCACAAATCATTATTTCCAAGGATGAGCTAATAGTCTCATGACTGAGTTTTTCTTCGGGTACATCTAAACAGCAGCTTTATTTTGGAATAACTAAAGTTATTCTGAAATAACAAAATGTGCATCTACACAACAAGCCTTTATTCCAAAATAATGTTGACCTGGAGAACTTCTTACTCCAACTCATGGTAACCCTCCTTTCATGAGGAGTAAGGAAAGTTGAAGAAAGGGTGTTCTTCCTTCGACTTCCTGCTGTGTAGACGGTGCCAAAAGTCGAAATAAGCTATTTTGACTTAAGCTATGCAATTGACGTAGCTGAAGTTGCGTAACTTAATTCGACTTTAGCCCCGCTGTGTAGATGTACCCTTATATTCACCTTTTTAGCTGAATGTAGGATTGTAAACTGTTTAAAGAAACACCAGAAACATACTAGCTATTATGGGTCCTTGTTTTTTTTCTCTCTTCTTTTTTTTCAGTAAATAATGACACTGATCTACATCAGAACATATTTCAAAAGCCATAAAATATTTCAGTGATATCTGGAAAGCATAGTACTACCACATCGAGAGATCAAATTTGTATAGTCAGCTACACTTGACCAGTCCCACATCTCAATGTACTGTACCAAACAGAACTGTCATTCTTTGATGCTTATCCTCTTTGAGGGGGAAAGAATCCTGTAAATAAATGGGCTTGGATTTCTAGACCAATGAGCTGACAATATTTAATATAGACTGGGCTCTGCGGAGAATGTTTAATAATTTCTTTGCTAGTATCTTTCCCCATTCGACGCCTGTCCCTCTAGCATTCTTTATTATTTCAATGCCAATACATAATGCTGCAAACCTAATAACTCTGTAGCAGATTTTCACTGACTCTGAAGCATTTTATGGGGGGGGGGGGGGAGGGTTTCTTTTTTGCATTTGTGTATCTATATTGTTATATAAAAATATATGTGATTGATTTGTCCACAGAAGGCAGGAAGGTCATGTTGTGACATTCACTTGTCACTGAACATCAGCTTCAAGGGGAGACTAAGTCAAAGCAACTACTTTGGAGAAAGCATGACTGGGTTCAAAATAAATGAACTTGAGGACAATGCCCCAGAAACAAATGTATATGAGGAACTTGAAAACACTCTGAACAGCTATGTGTTTTTCTCTCAGCCTGAGCAATGGTTACATGCGCTCACAAAGAGGGTCTGAAAAGCTACTTTTGCAAGAGGGCCAGAAGCAGGGCCCTTTCTTGGTTTAGAAGAGAAGCTAAAATTTTTGGTGGAACAACACTGTTTTAATGAAACTTTGTTTTTTATCAAAATTTGCTGAAAATTCTGACTAGCTCTAATACTTCACTCTGTCATAATCGTATTTAATCCTAGATCTGTGGTGTCCAACATGCTAGCCATTAGCCAGCTATTTGGGGTGGCTATTTGGCCAGTTGACTGTTTTGGGACACGGACACCATGGGGCTTCTCAGTCAGTTCACATGACACTACAGCAGGGATGGGCAAAGGGGCCTTCATGGACCTGATCCGGCCCACGAATGCCATGCCACTTCCCCACCCACAGGCCAATCAGGGCCCTGGGGGAAGGAGGAGCACACAAAGTCTCTCACTCCCTGCCCCTGCCCTGCAAGCACTGCATGCCCCTTGCAGGGAAGAGGAAGGGAGCAAGAGACTTTGTGCGCTCCTCCTACCCCCAGGCCCTGACTGGCCTGGGATTGGGGTCAGCTCGTGAAGTCTCCTCCTGCCCTGCAAGGGGGCAGGTGCCTAGAAGGAACCGCCAGCTGTTCAGAACAGCTGGCAATTCTCTCTAGGTGGGGAGAGGGCGGGGGCAAAGACTTCAATGCTCCCCCAACCCCAGGCCAATCAGGGTCCGTGGGAGGGGGAGCTCAGAAGTAATTAATTAAAAAATTAGTGAAGAGGCTCCTCCATCTAAAATTATTGCCCAGCCCTGCACTACAGCAGGCTGCAGATGATGCCAAAACTGTCTGGGTTCAAAACACCATTGGTGGAAAATGCTACCATTCTTTGTTAGCATTTTACATTTTGCACAGGTGTAAACAGACACACAAGATGTAGGTCAACAGAAAATCAAGCCAGAATCAGCAATGCCACCTGTGCTTGGCTTGCTTTCATTATTAAGATTTCTGGTTTCCCTAGTTCAAGTCATCCACAGTTGCAGACTTGTTCCTTTGACAACGGATCAACTCCATCAAACCAGCCTGGCAGAAATATGATTCTTTTCCCCTCTGGCACTTGTGTGCAACCTTCTGGAGAGAAAAAGTGGGTGCTCTTTGAAACCCTTATGGGACAAATACCCCACAAACAAATTTGAGTTCCAGCTCCACTAGATCCTAGAGCATGTGGGGTGTACATCACTCAATGCTTAGTCTCTAGCTCCCCAACCCCATGGTAACAAATATCATTCAAAACCCTAGATCAGGGCTACTCAACTTTGGAAGCCCCAAGGGCCACAATGATACCCACAGCACATGCCAAGGGCTGCAACTTAAGCGTAGTTGCAAATATATGCAAATAGCTTATTTCATACTTACAGGCATGAATACGAAGATTAAGGCAAGACTACACAACACGCAGGCCCCATTTAAGTCAGATCTGCTGATATTAATAAAACTCAAGATTTACCCGATTTCCACCCACATGGCAGCATTTTTAATGAGCAATGACAGTTCAGCAGTTTAACTATTAAAACACATATCAACAGAAGACCATTATATTGAGTACTTTTTTGTTTTGACTTCACAATTTTAACAAATCAAACAAAAACTGCCAATACAATATTTACTGAAATATAAGTACAATCAATGTGAAGTTAAAGGCACCAAGGGGAGAAGTGGCATGGTTAGAAAAGGAACTCAGGAATCCTGCTTCCCAGAATCCCTTCCTTTCCCCTGCCCGCCCCACCAAGCACCAGCTCCCACAGTCCTCACAGAGACAGGAACCCCCATATCGAACCAAGAGACCCACTGCACACCTATAGGAAAGGAAAGAAGCCAGAAGTTTTAACACCCAGTTCCCCTGCTCTAACCCAGTGCCCCTGCCCTCCCCCAGAACCAGGCACCCTCCAGCCCTCTCACTCCAATCCAATGCCCCTTCCCTTCCCTCAGAGCCAGGCACCCCCCACACCCTCCTGCTCTAACCCAATGCACCCACCCTGCCCCCAGAGCCAGGCACCCTCCAGCCCTCCCGCTCCAACCCAATGCCCATCCCCTCCCCCAGAACCAGGTATCCCCAGCCTCCCTGCTCTAACTCAATGCCCTTTCTCTCCCACAGAGCCAGGGACATGAATCAGTGGGGCGGAGGGAAACGCCCTGGGTCTCAACGGAGCCACGCACTTTTCCCCTCCAGGCGCTGGGGTCTGTGCATAGAGCAGCCATGAATGGTCTGGGCACGCGGCTCTGAACATTCCATTGAAGGCACGTGATGCCTCCCCAATCTCCTTTGCAGGGCTAAAAATCCCAGACATTTTTTGCCTTTTAAAAAACCTGGCTGGCTGGCGATTTAACATGTGAAAACAAGGACATGTCTGGGAAAAACCAGATGTCTGGTAACTCTACCCAAGCCCCAGCGCAGACCTCTCTCACCCTGGACTCGCTCCGCCGCCGCCTCACTCTCACGCTGCCCAGCTCTGCCACTGCCTTGCCACGTGCCTCTTGCCGCCCCCCAGCAGCTCCTGAGCACGCGCCGATGTGGCCTGGCTCAGGGAGGCACTGCTGCTGTGGCAGATGCAGTAGGCGTGCTCTGCCACCGCCTTTCGCCACACACATACACCGCCAGCCAGCAGCTCCCGCACACGCGCAGATGCAGCCTGTTTCAGTGCCGCACCACGCAGCTCCACTTGCAGGGAGGCGCTGCCACTGTGGCAGACATCGTAGACGTGCTCTGCCGCCGCCTCTTGATGCCTCCCCACTGGCCAGCAGCTCCTGCGCACGCGGCCTGGCTCAAAGCTTCATGGCTCAGCTCGTGGCTCGGCACTGTCACTAGAGCCCCAGTGATGAGGCAGACAGATGGCCCAAGAAGTGGCTCAAGGTGCCACGGGCTGTGTGTTGAGTAGCCCTGTCCTAGACGATGCTACTTCCCCACTACATCTGTGCAGTCCCCAGACTTCTGCAGGAAGCTAGAAATCTAAGAGACAGTGTTAGAAGTTCCTGCTCCAGACCAAGGCCTACATACACAAAAGCAACTCACCTACAGTGACCCCTTGTCACTCCTCTTCAGCCCCTGGTTCCCTATGGAACACTCGCTCCAGGACTGTCTCTCTGGAGAAGGGCCTCCTGTTCCAGGGGCAGTGTTGCTGGGCATTTCCTTTGGTCATCTCCTCCTGTTGGTAACCTCTGACTAGGTCTTCTGTGACCTAGCCCACTAACCAGGCCACTTAAATCTCTCTCTAAGGTACCAAATCCAGCTTTGGTCAGGACCTAAGCTGGCTTCTCCCAGCTGGCCTCTTCAAAGATTCTTTGCCCGACTATCCCCCCTGCCAGCCAGCCAGCAGCAAAGTCTTTCAAAATCACCAAAGAGCACTAAAAAAAATAAAATAAAACTCTTACTCTTTCAAAGTGACAGATGCCTCAGAAGCCTCATTAGAACTCAGAGCTACAAACAGAACACAACTGACGCATAGTTTTACATTTTCTGGACTTGAATCTCTTGTACCTTTTCAGCTCCTCTTCAGCCCTTGGTTCCCTATGGAACACTCACTCCAGGACGGTCTCTCTGGAGAAGGGCTTCTTGTTCCAGGGGGCTTACCACTAGTTAGCTCCACTGCTGTGCTTAACAAACCAGCTCAATCGCTCTCCTCCACAGCCAGCCCCAAACTAGGTTTGCCAGATGGTTTCAGAAAAAAAAAAAAAAAAGAACAAAACAAAACACACCAAGAAAAAGCTTGTTGAGGAAAAAAAAAAGAAAAAAAGACCCTGAGAGTTGTTAAGCCAAAAAAAAAAAAAGAAAAAAAAAAAGAAAAGAAAAAACCCACCGTGGCCCCTTTAAAAACTGCGTGGTGAGGCCTTTTGGCCCTAACAGGCTGCTGAACAAAATACCAAAAAAAAAAAAGCGACACACACACACACACACACACAGACACACAAGGAAAAAGTTTGCTGAGCAAAAAGAAAAAAAAAAGGACCCCGAGAGTTGTTAAACCAAAAAAAAAAAAAAAAAAAAAACAACACACCCCACCACCATGGCCCCTTTAAAAACCATGTGGTGAGGCTTTTTGACCCTAACATCTTGCCTCCCTGCGCCAGGCCGGAAAGCTCCCCGGTAAGCAGTAGGGTTGCCAGGTTGCCTCCGTATTGAGCTGGACAGCCCAGGATTTTCACCTCCTGGCCGGGAAAAAAAAATCAGAAGGTACCGGACATTTTAGGTGTCCAGTGTTTTCTGAATGTTTTTACCAGACAAAAGGTGAAAATAACCAACTGTCCAGTTCAATACCGGACACCTGGCAACCCTACCTCAAACTGCTGGAATTTCTCCCCTTTTAACACAGCACAGGTGCGGCAGTACAAAGCTAATGAAACAGCATTGGTCATCCAGACTCCTCCTTACCCTTTCAGGGGCAGGCTATTTATTTATACACAGTCAAGGTTTCCATAACCTCTGTATGTACTTCTACAAGGAGAAGAGTGTGACAGGCCCCTTGCCCTTTTGCCCTGACTGAACAAACCCAAAACAAAGGGACCTCAATCACAGAGCAAGAGGAAATCAGCTGCTGTTGCACTCCTCTTCTGCCACTTTGCTAGCTTTTGTATCAGTTTTTGTGCTGCTTTGCTCCCCCTCTGAACTAGCTGAGGAAAAGGCATTTGGCCCCAACAGCAATAACAACAGAGAAGGAAGAATGAAACTTTCAGTACAAAAAAATGTGCTTTACAAGCACTCCTATGAAGCTGATAGCTCATCACACTACTGTATTTGTTTGCAATGTAATGCAGTGAACCCTGCCCCCAGCTAGTAAGTGCTATATATACACTGTAAAAGAGACTGCTATCTCCTCAGAAATGTAAATAGATGGAAGTCTCTGCTGTTTCTTGTATGCCGTGTGCTGAAGGGAAGGAATTGTGTTCTAGTAGTTAGAGCAGGGGATTGGGATTCCAAGATTCTATTCCAGTAACAACCTATTTGCTGTGTGAACTTAGGGAAGGTCATATGTGATCCTCTTTCATGGTCTCAATTTAGCTACTGGTAACATGGGTATATTACTTACCTGCCTTACTGAGGTCCTCTGCGGTTTCAAGCCTATAGAATCATAGGGTTGGAAGAGACCTCAGGAGGTCAAGTCCAACACCTTGCCTAAACCAAGACCCACCCCATCCAAATCATCCCAGCCAGGGCTTTGTCAAGCTGGACTTAAAAACCTCTAAGGATGGAGATTCTACCACCTCCCTAGGTAACCCATTCCAGTGCTTCACCACCCTCCTAGTGAAATAGTTTTTCCTATTATCCAAACTAGACCACATGCACTTCAATTTGTTTGGGTCTACAGAGGCATTTGTTGCCAGTTGAATGCATTATTATCAAGACTGTATTCTGAAAGGTTTTCTAAAAAAATATTCACAAGAGCCTTTATTCAAAAAATAAAAAATCTTAAATAGGTACCGATATAGTAAATGGTAACACATCTATACCCCAGCAACTTGGAAGTTATTCTAATAATATTGTTACCTACTAGCTCGGTGTTGCTGGGGAGCCAGGGCATGGTATCCAGCCTGACTCATGTGACACCTCCTTCACCCCAGACACTGCTTGAAACAAAGCTGATCAGAAGAAAGACTTAGAAAAAGCATTAAAAAGGCAGGGGAAGACACACCTAAACCCTTCCGGAAAACTCACCTAGCCTCACTTACATCAAAGATAGGACAAAAAGACAAAGAAGTTCCAGGATGCTACTCTCAGGTTTCGTATGGTTTATTTTAAATTTATTGGGGGGGAGGGGAGGTTAAAATAGAAATAAAATCTTCCTTAAGATTTAACTCTGTGATGCCCAGAAGTAGTGAAAGTCATCGTTAATCAATTAAAAATATAAATGACTCAAGATATGCATATAGTCAAAACTGGGTAACTACATGATCTTATTCCAGCAATCTGTGAACTTCCTTCCCAACCTATCCCAGTTGTAAGTTGCCTTCATTTGTCACATTAAATCTAAAATTAGTCTGTAAGCTCTTTGAGACAGGAACTCGTGTTTCTGTTTGTACTTAAGAGCGCTCAACAAATATTTGAACATTATAGAAATAAAATAGATTACAGAAGTATATTGCATAGCCAACAAAGATCAGAATCGGGTGGATTGGATTTAAATATTCTACATTTCCCTGCTGCTCTGTAAAAACAAAGTCTGACTGACAGATGTTGATCAGCTGGATCCTCCAAAGTGCTGACCTTGATCCAGCAAAACATTTAAGTACATGATTAACTTCAAGCAAGAGTGGCCATATTCAAGTCAACAGGACTACTTACATATTTCGAGTTAAGCACCTACATAGCCATTAGCTGGATCAAGATCCCAATGCTCAGTATTATACAAGTTTGAGCCCTGAATTTTGATAGAAATGTCCCAGTATGAACCCCCACTGTCACCATTCTTTTGTGAACCTTAAAAAGATATCGCTACTTGTAGGATTTATAAATGGCAGGCTGTATAGGGTTTTGATAACAGTAGAGCCAAAATCTGCTAAGATTTAGACACATCCTTAGCTTTACATGCAGAGGTATTTACATGAATTCCTGTGGAGCCACTTGTATCAGAGGCAGCAGTGTCAGGGAGGAAGGGGACAGACTGCTCCACAGGACCCGGTACACGCAGGGACCTGGCTTAAAATCCGGCTGGCTCCCTGAGAGTAACTGCTCCTGCCTGCCACCCACACTGCTCCCTCTGATACATAGGCATGCAGTGGAGGGTGGAGGGGACCTTGTGTGCAACTGTGCACATTGACCGACAAGCCCAGGCTCATCGGTTAACCATATACATGTTTGCACTTTCACATCCCCAGTGTAATGTCAAATATGTGCATAAATCAGGATTGTGGTACCCTCCACCATTTCAAAACACGTAACTGAAATAGACTAGTCTTGGATAGTACTAAGGTTATCATACTTGGATTGGATACATTCCTTGTATTCTGTTAACTTTCTGAAATGAAATTTCTTCTTGGCAAGTATTTCCAAGTTGATGTGACGAAATAATTTTGATGTGACATGAATGCAGATATTGTGGCTTGGATTTCGTGACGTGCTCAGCATTTTGATGCTAATGGTACTTCTGTTTAATTAAACTGGAGAAGACTTAGGCCACCACCGAGCACCTTTGAAAATCCTACCCTGAAATGATTGCACTAGAATTTGGTTATAGTTAGTGAATTTTATATAGTAGGCTTTTTTTTTTTTTAAGGCGACTTTCCTTTGTGTATTGTGTTGTACATTTGGTTGTTTGCAAGCTTGTTATATAGTCTAAGAATTAGTGGACATATAATGGATGTAAGAGCATATCTCACTCAAGCACCATATCTTCTCATTAGGAGCCATGCCAAATGAGATACCAGTTCAGCCCCATCATTCATATACTATATATATCAGAGGGTGTGTGTGTCTGTATGTCCATCCATCCGTGAGTCCATTTGTTCAAGAACTCCTAAAATGCTAAGAGCTAAGATCACCAACTTTGATATGCAGCTTCCTCTTATCATATCTTAAACTAAAGCAAGATCAGGGTTTGGTTGTACCAGGACAATGAGGTCTGCATGGAATGCAATTGTTTCTCAAACGGAAAGTGAGGGGTGAGATAGCAGACACAGTTGTACTCACACATGACCCTAAGAGGTCAGCAAGCGCCCCAGCCCCAGGGAGCAGCCACCGGCCAGCCAAAGCAGCCCACACCACTAGGGCCTGCCCCAGGGAGAAGCTGGAAGGCTGGGCGACCTCCGCTTCCCCCTTCTCCCCCACAAGGCAGCCCCAGGGAGAAGCTGGTAGGTGCCAGCATCCTAAGCCCCACACCATCCCCTGAGCCCTCCACCCCCTGCTCTGACTCCTGCACTCCCTACCTCTAGCCCCTCCTCAGCAGGGTGGATAAAATCAATGATTTTTTTAAAATTAAAATATGGATTTTTAAAGTTTACATTAGTTTTTTTTAAATTGTCAAGAAAATAGTACATTTCTCATTTAATAACAATTACAATTAAATCTCATCACAAACAGGGTACACATACTCTTAGGCTGTGTCTACACTGGCAGGATCTTGCACAAAAGTGGCCGCTCTTGCGCAAAAACTTGCTGCCTGTCTACACTGGCCGCGTGTTCTTGCGCAAGTAAACTGACGTTCTAATGTATGAAATCAGGGCTTCTTGCGCCAGAACTCTGACACTCCCGCTCAGGAATAAGCCTTTTTGCGCAACTGTTCTTGCGCAAGAGGCCAGTGTAGACAGGCAGCATGAATTTCTTGCGCAAGAAAGTCCTATGGTTAAAATGGTCTTCAGAGCTTTCTTGCGCAAGAGAATGTCTACACTGGCATGGATGCTCTTGCGCAAAAGCACATCTGTTGTGCAAAAGCACATGCCAGTGTAGACGCTCTCTTCTGGAAGAGTTTTTGCAGAAGAACTCTTCCGCAGAAGAGTTTTTGCATGAGAACGCGCCAGTGTAGACGTAGCCTTACAGTCTCATAAAAATGAATTAATCACTCTAGCTAGTAGCTCTTGCATCTTGAAAGTTATGGACTTTTAATTTGTTTCTCAGCAGACTAACAAGTAACACTTGCAAAGAAAGGCAGAAGGTGGATAGGACTCCATTACCTCCTGAGGTCTCTTTCAACCCTATGATTCTGAGATTGTGTTTGCTCTGTGCTTACATGGTGGCGGGCCTGGGCCAAGCATAGCAGAGGAGTTAGTTAAGATATTGTCTTAAAGACAGAGACACGATATATAGGAAAGGATGGAAGCAGCATAGAAAGGAACAGTCGAGTGGACTAGCAAGAAAAAGGGAAGACATTATTCAGCACACACACAGCTTCCTATATTCCCCTACCACTTTTGCCACAGAAAAAACCATCATGTCTTCTGGCATAAAGAGAGACCCATATCTGGGAATATTTTTAAGAAATTCATTCCCTGGACAAAAAAAGGAAAATGTGTCAAATGTAAGCAGTGCAAGAAGATGATGCAGGCCTAGTGCAAGAATAAAACATCATAAGGCAAACTGCTTATTGGGAGAAAATGATGTGGAGAAGATGTAAATATGGCTGAGTGGATCAACTGATTGGTAACTTAAATTTACTTTACTTCACAAGACTCTCTCTTATAGGTGTGATCCCTCCCTCCTGCCGAAACCTCCCACCCCAAGCCTACTCCTACGCCCATTTTGTCATCATAAATATTTGGCTGGCGATCCACGGAAAGGTTTTCATTGAGTGGGGTGGGCCACAGGCCAAAAAGTTTGAGAACCACTGATTTAAATCAATCCACCCTACTCTTCACACACCCCCGACAATGACTCCTTCACCCCCCCCCCCACACACACACACTCCCAGCCTCCTGTCCTGACTTCGACACCCCCAAGCTGCCAGCCCACTGCCATGGAGGACCCAAGCAATGCAAGGTAAGTCTTCTAGTAATTACTAATTTGATATCAAAACGCAGATTAAAGCACAACCAAGCAGGTAAACTAAGGAATTAGTTTTAGATGATACCTGTATTGGTTTAAATTCCAGAAGCCCTGCTTCTTCGGTAGCACATGACTCTTATGTATGGAAAAACTTTAAAAACAACAAATAGCCTAGTAGCACTTTAAAGACTAACAAAACATGTAGATCAGTGTTCCTTAAACTTTTTAGAAGTGAGGAACACCAAACAATTTTTTTTTATGAGGAACACCAAGGATTTTTTTTGTTGAAGAAAAAAAAAAAAAAAAAGGATGCGGGAAAGTTATTGATCAGAGAAAAAAAAAAAAGTGGCCATTTTGAACTCCGTTGTTTTCCGCGGCACACCTCCACACCAGTGTGCCATGGAACACAGTTTAAGAAACACTGATGTAGATGGTATCATGAGCTTTCATGGGCAAAACCCACTTCTTCAGATGTCCGGTCATCTGAAGAAGTGGGTTTTGCCCATGAAAGCTCATAATACCATCTACATGTTTTGTTAGTCTTTAAAGTGCTACTAGACTACAGTAATTCCTCATTTAACACGTGCCCGCTTAACACGTTTTCAGATTACATGATTTTTTTTTTAGGGAACGTTTTTTTAATTACACGACCGTCCCCAGAATAACACGATTTCCCCAGCCAGCCCATTGCCGGCGGCTGCGCAGGGTTCCCCTACCTCCCTGCAAAGTGGCGGAGCGTTCGCCGCTCACCACGCCATTCCCCACTGACCCCCCCTCGCCGGACGCCTTGTCCCCTCTCCTCTGCCCCCACTTGCAGGCCGGCGGCTGGGTTTCCCCAGTCGCTGGCGGCTGCACGGGGCTTCTCCCACGTCCCTGCAAAACGGCGGAGGGTTCACTGCTCGCCGCACTGTTTCCAGGCGACCTCCCCCTCGCCGGACGCAGTGCGGGTCCCCGCAGACCCGTCACAGGGGCATACTCTCAACCCAATCCCCCTCTCCTCTCCTCCCCTTTCCTTCCCCAGAGCCAAACACCTCCTCACCCTGCTGTAACCCAGTCCCCTTTCTCCCCCAACCTTATGTCCCGGTCCCAACAGATACCACCACATGAAACGCAACCCCCACCTTTTCCATTATTTTCAATGGGAAAATTGACCCCGCATACCACGTTTTCACTTAACACAATCATTTTCTAAAACATATCTATAGTGTTAAATGAGGAATTACTGTGTTTGGGTTTTTTTAACTTACAGACTAACTCGGCTACCCCTCTGAATCTTACGTTTGGCTCAGCCACAAAAGCTAACAGCAATCCTGAGAAGGAACATCCAACCACAATTAGGGTTGCCAGATGGTTGAAACAAAAATACCGAACACCCCCCACCCCCCAAAAAAAAAACCAGGAAAAAATTCTGTTGAAGGGAAAAAAAAGGGGGACGACCAAAGTTGTTGAGCAAAAGAAAAAAGGACTTATTAAGCCAAAAAAAAAAAATTTAAATAAAACAGCATGTCCCCTTTAAGTGCAGGGATAGGAACAGGGGAGCGGTTGAGCACTAAGACCCAGGGGAAAGCATTGCTTCCCCGAGGTCTTTTGGCCGGCAACCATTTTGTGTCGGCAGCCTTGGGGAACCAGGTAAGCATGGGGGCTGGGGGTGTTGGGAGCCAGGGCGGGGTTTGGGGGCAGAGGGGGGAGGCGGGTGCTGAGTGTTTGTAGGGTTGCCAGGTGCCCGGCATTTTCGCCTCCTGGCCGGGGAAAAATTCAGAAAATACCGGACATCTCAGGTGTTGGGTATTCTCTGAATTTTTTTTTTTACCAGACAGAAGCCGAAAATACCGGACTGTATGGGTGAAGACCGGACACCTGGCAACCCTAACCACAGTATCTCCTTTGAGCTGAAGAAGCTATGTAATTTATGCAGTAGTAGTCAGCTGGGTAGCATGTGCTGCATGTCCCCCTCAGTGCCCAATCTACAGAAAATAGAGTCTGTTACAGGTACAGAGACTGGGCCCTTCAGCTGTAGCAGCCAATGCTTGGAATTCCAAAGTTCAGTCTCATGTCTATTGGCCAAGACAGCAGCCATTGCGCAGCCACTTAATTCCTCCTCCCCCAAAGGTGCAATCTGTGCTATTGTTGCATATAGTAATGGCACCAGAGAGGTAAGATGCATGTGCTGCATCTCCTCAATAACCCAGCAGGTGGTGCATTTATCTCATGGGGAACAATTGATCTGGCATCACACTTGAAGCTTCTCATGACTGACATTTCTAACAGCCAGTTGTCAGCCACAGGAAGAAGAGAGATAGATGTAGAAAAGCCAACCCAAGCCCACACAGTTGGGTAGAGAAATAGCCTTCGGTAACCCTTGCTTCCAAGGGAGCACTTTTTTAAAAAAAATCTAACACTTTAAAAAAAATGCTAACCCCTATAATAATACAGTCTCTCTGCACAGCAACCTTCACAGCCCCAGAGGGCTGGAGAGAGGGGACCAAGATTCTAGCAAAACTCTTAGCCCAATAGACTAGGAGGGGCAAACAGAGAAGAAGTCATTTAGAGTAGTGTGAGCTGCAACCCTCAAGCAACTCTACATCTCCCATCCACACAGCACGGGCGAGTCTCTCTAGCCATCTCTTACAGAGACGCAGTGTGGCCCAGTGGACTGGGATTCAGGAAACTTGGCTTCTGTTCCCAGCTCTCTCACTGGTCTTTTTAGTGACTTTGGGCAAATCACTTCTCTGCTAGGTACCTCAATTTCCCCACCTGTATAATTCACATCTGGTATTGGACTCCTTTGTAATGCGCTTTGAGATCTACTGATGAAATGCACTGTACAATACCTAGCTTTTATTATGCACAACAATTGCTTGGCTCAGCGAATAGCAAGATCATACACTAGTCTCCACTAGTCTACATGCATGAAGCAGGCCCACAAATTTGGCCAGTTCAGCCTAACCTTAGTCAGCTTGACTTGTGTTGCAAATTAACATCCCTTCCACATTAACAGGAAAACACGTATCAATGTGTGAGAAAATAAATCATTTTCTCTTCACTGCCAAAGCAGAGAAAATATCAGGGGCTGAATGTATGCAGGTTCACAGCTGCTACACCAGGGAAAAAGTAGCAACAGTGCTTTAAAAGGTTATTAGAATAAAACGCTGCTCCTGATACAAAACATTATATTTATACTGATTAATTATTAATATTCCTTCTGCTACAAAATATTAAAATTATCAAATATAAGGAAATTGAATTCCCTAGCAGAAAATTAGAAGGCTTCCTTTTAAGAAACTGCTTTCTATGTAAACAACACAAAGAAAGGATTTGTGCCAATTTTCAGCCAACACTTTTTGCTAACTTTCTTTTTTTCTAATGCTTCCGCTGCTTTAAAACAAAGGAAAGACATTATGTTCTTTCTTCAGTGACACTTCATTTGAAACTTCATATAAACACAATTCTGAAAATAAAGCCTCTTTAAAAAGCTTCTTTTTTCCCCTCTCATTCTATTGTTACATATATGTTTTACCTTGAGTAATCCTAGCATGATCACTGCTGATCACAGTTTACTTCTGCTTTAGCTCTTTTATAGTGACTTCTGTCTTCGGGGAATCCTGGCATGCTTGAGTTGGACATCAGATGGGCAGGCTTCCTCATTGCCAACGCAGCTGTCTAGTATCAGGAACACTCCCTAATGTTCAAACCTTGGGCCTCTCCTACGTGTGCTGAAGGTGGCAATTGCAATCTCAGACCATGTGATAGGGAAGGTGACTTTCCTACCTACATGATATCAGTGTCACTTCTAAATGGCTGTTTCTGGATGCATAAGTGTGTTTATTGTGCTCCTGGTCTCCTGCAGGTTGAGTGAACTGTCATCACAACATGCTTAATTATCATGGCCCTACTGCTTGAGATTCCCCGTTTGGATCCCTAGTTGAGACACCTGACTCATCTCTTTTGAAGAGCAACGTGACATCAGTTCAAATAACTGATTTCCCCTTCCTTCTCTGCCCCCCACATAAAAAACATGCTGAGTATTTTTGCAACAGTAATTAGCAATCTAATTACACAGAGAACTTTCCATTGAAAATGTGTTCTTCTAAAGTCCATTTTAAGAAATATTATGCTTCAAATGATCTAAGACAACTTTTTTGTACACTAGAAGGGATACCATTAATTTGAATATCATGCCTCTCTATGAAAATGTCATACCCAGTATGAACATAACTTTCAACTAAGACTACAATAACTGAATAAAGTTAGCAAAAACATGTTCCTTATTTTCCAGTTTGTGCATAAGTTCTCTTCCCTAGTATAATCAAGTTTTCCCCTCACTGATGTGAACGGGGAGGGGAGAGAATATCTTTTTAAAGTATAAAGGATTTTTTAATTCATGACACAATATAGAAAAAACTGATTGTATAAAAAAAAAATCAAATTAATCAAGTTCCCTTAGCTACTAAAAAAAAAGCTAAATAGATGGGCAACAAAATACTCCAGTTATTTCAATATTTACAGTTCCTAAACTTGGATCACAGCTTTCACAAAGCACTAGAAAAGGTATAGAATGCAAAAGGTTATATTATTAGAGAGCTGACTGGGGGTGAAAACAGTCTCTCTGTCTTTCTAAGCCCCTAATCTTAATATGCAGATTTGAAAGGTGGCTGCAATTTTAGATATAGGCTGAAACCCTTGCAGAAACCCTAATTTGTGTCCATTGTTCTTGACATTTGACAATGGCACCATACAAACTATACATTCTCCAAGAGATCGATCATGGTGAGATAGGGAGTCATTTGCTGTCTCTCATAACAGACTGCTACAGACCAATTTCAGCACATGAGAATTAAAGTAACCTCCAGCATGAAAAAGGAGTGATATATTTGATGATATAGGGGTGGATTGCTCTAACATTGCACAGGGGATGCTTCCTGCTGGTAGGCATCATACAATGCTTTCACATGTGTGTACCCATATAACCAAGCAAATTAGAAAATGTTGGAAATGGAAGGGAAGAAAGCCTCTTACCGCTCTTCCCAAAATGCATCAAAGAATCTTACATATGTTGTCAACATCTTCCACACTCCACTATTCATCTAGATCATTATGTTACAAACCCTGTGTTGCATATATAAGTCGTCTTGAAATATCTGATGATTGGAACAGTGCATGAGGCCAACTAGTCACATGGACGTCAGGAGCCCCACTGGCTATGGCTCCTGGACCCTTCCAATCAAAGCAATTGTCCTGAGAAGCCAGAGTTTTGTGCTCATTAAAAACATTTCACACCAAGCAGAGGCTGACTTTCTAGTTAAATATCTAATGAGGGATAAGTTCACCTAAATGGCATGAGACTCAACGGAGCATTTTCACTTCCACAAGGTTTTCAGATCAGAAATAAATACAGTGAAACTGAAATTTAACTCAACACATGCAATATTCCTTTTCTCTGCTAGTTATCAAATTGCAGGAGAAGACTGAATATGTAATAAGAAGAAAAAGAGACTATGAAAACAAATACTTCAGGTGAAAAAGTATTTAGGTCTGATGTTGCCATCTCCTCCCTTACTGTTAAATGTGTAATTATGCTTAAAGGTTTCACACACCCACAATGATTACCAGAGAACATTTAGCACATACTTTGCAAATGAATCAGAAAGTTTGAACAGCAAGTGGCAATCGCTTTGGAAATTTAATTTCTTCCCTGCAATGCCCACAAAGTCCATCACAACAGAAACATTTGAAATTACTGCAAATCCCCAAAAGCAACTAAGACTTTTTTCCACCTGATTGCTTCCAGCTTCCATACTAGATTCCCTGTCTCATGACATTAAACAATGACATTTCTTATGGGTCTTTCTTTAGAACCTAAACTAAAATTCATCTTGTCCATCTACTTTTTCAGTTTAAACTGTTATTCCATAGTCCCCTTGTGCATATCCTTTTAAGAATAAACAGTTTCCCTTTCATCTAAAACCTGTTCAGTTATGTGATTAGTTTTTCTAATAGCTTTTGCTGGTCAGACACTTCTTTTCCCAGTAACTTAGGCTTAACCCTCAATCTTAGTAACCATATGCACTGACAAAGATTGAGAATTCCAAACCACAAATTTCCTTCATAGTAGGTTCCTGTTTCTCTGACATTATTTCACTTTTGCTTAAAGCTTTAGTAGTAAATATAATGCTTAGTACTTGACACCCACTAAGTGCACTATGAGCATGAACCAACATTCAAAGGGCCCTTGTGAGGCAAGCCAGGACCACTATAAATGGCAGAATGTAAAATGTGTCATACCAGTTCAGACCACTAAGTCCTTCAAGTCTAGTATATTTCCTCTACCCCAGTGGACTCCAACCTTTTTAACCACAAGATCACTTTTTCAATGTAAGTGCAATGTAAGATCTACCCCAAACCCAAATACCCTTGCCCCGCTTCCTTCCGGCCCCTTCTCTGAGGCCCTGCCTCTGCTCCATCTCTTCTCGGAGGCCTCACCCTGCTCACTCCATTCCTCTTTCTCCCCCATCCTCACTCACATTCACCAGGCTGGGGTAGGGAGTTGGGGTGCAGGCTCTGGTCTTGAGTCAAGGAGTTTGTAGTGTGGGAGGGGCTCCGAGCTTAGCCCAGGGTGAGGGACTAGGGTCCAGGAGGGGTTTCAGGGTGCAAACTCTGGGAACGAGTTTGGGTGCAGGTGGACTCACATCGGGGGCAGAAGGTTGGGTGTAGGAAGAGGTTCAGGGCAGGGACAATCAAAAACTAAAAATAACACACTCTGCAAGCAGTAAAAGAAGTAACAACAACCCCCCACGTATGTGTTGGGTCAGGGGATGAGAGTGAAGGACAGTGTGTGTTTGTGAGAACGACAGACACGCACAAAGTGTGTGAGAGTGACAGAGATTTGCATTGCCAAACACCCTCCATCCCCTTCTCTCTGTGTGGAGAAAGGGTAGAGGAGTGGGGGGAGGAGGGACACCCTGACATCAGCACACACACACCCCTTTCTCTCTCCCACACGCTGCACACAAGCAGGAGGCTCCCAGTGGGCAGCTCCAAGGCAGAGGGCAGGAGCAGCATGACAGTGGGTGGAAGAGCAACTGAGGTGCCAGCACTTGATAGCTTCCTGACCAAACCAGTCTGAATCACTGAAGAGGCTCCAAGATCTACCGGTAGATCCCGATCTACTGGTTGATGACCACTGCTCTACCCTATCCCTCCTCTGCTCCCAATGCTACTAACTATTGTGCAGTACCAGGCCCATACACAGTAATTTCTGTGGGGGAGGGGCACTTTTTTTGTTAATGTGGAGCACAAGGGTGCGAGAGAACCCCCAAATGGTTCCCCAAGTAAGCTTGCTCTGGGCAGCTAGGGGAAGGCAGGAGCAGTGCGCTGCCCAAGCCTCCCTTCCCCATGCTCCAGCTGGCTGGTGAAAGGCTGTAGCTGATTTCCCGGGAGGTGGGGGGGAATCAGCCCCAGCCTACCACCGGCCAGGCAGCATGCCGCTCCTGCCTTCCCCCGGCCACCCAGGGCACGCTAACTTGGGGAACCATAAGGGAGGTTTGCCTGCATCCTTAGTATCCCACCTGTGTACGGGCCTGATTCATTAGTTCAGATTTCCAAGTTTTCAGCCCTGGGAGCTAATCCGGCTGTACCTCTGCCTTTCAAATGTAATAACATTCACTGGGCTCTACCGCATTTAAAAAAGGCAGAGGCACAGTGTGGGACCCGGTGCGAGTGGGGACTGAAGCACTCTCCACTCGCACAGGGTCCCCAACTGCTGTGGCTCTGCCTTCTAAATGTTGTAAGAGCAGCCGTGCAGAGCCGCAGCAGTCGAGGACTGCGCCTCTGCCTTTTAAACGTAGCAAGCCTAGGCTTATTGGTTAGTCAACTATTCAGCTACTCCTTTACACCCCTACCCCTTACTTCCTATGGGACTAGAACAGGCCTGGGCAAAATATGGCCCGTGGGCCGCATCCGGCCCGCCAAGCCTCAGGATCCGGCTCACGGAGGCAGCAGGGAGCCCCAGGCAGGCTCCCCAGCTTGCCCCACAGCTTCACGTGCCATGCAGGGCTCCTTTTCTGTTTTAAAACTGGAGGGCAGGGGGAAGTTTTAGGAGCCACCCTGACCCCAGCACAATCCCATTGGCCGGTTTCTGGCAGAAACCAACCAATGCGAGCCGTTTGTTAGAATAACAGAAGAATCATGCCCCCTCTCCTGGACTCCTTATTCATGAAGCACATGGCTAGGCAAGCAGGCTGCCTGGCTGGGAAACATTTTAAGCTGTGCAGGCAGGGAGGCTAATTTGGCAGCTGACAAGTAAGTCTCTTGGACAGGGGCGGCCCGTGAGCCTAGGCGAACTAGGCAGTTGCCTAGAGCGCCACTGGCCCGGGCTCCCCGTGATGACGTCACGGCCATTGACGGCTGTGCAGGCGGGGGTGCCTATTGCACCACCCGCCTGGGGTGCCAGCTGCCGCAGCCCGCCTCAGACCACTCCTGCTCTTGGACACAGCCTGCTTCTGGCTCCCCAGCCCTTTCCTGCCTCAGCTCTCTGCCCCTTCCCCCCTTAACATACCCAAGCCCTCTGTCCCCCTCTTACACCCACATCCTCTCCTAGATCTGGCACCCCAATCTCCTGCCCCAGATCACAATCCCCTCCTACCCTAGGTCACATCCCAAACCCTGCTCTCCAGTCTCCTGCCCTAGGTCACAACCGCCTGCTTCATCTCAACTCCCTCCCAGACTCCAGCCTCCCTCCTGCACACCAGTCCCTTACCCCAAGCTCCCTTCTGCACCCAACCTCCATTCCAGACCCCGCACCTCCATTAATATCATGGAAGAGTGCGGCCCTCGACCACTTTCCAAAATCTTCGAGAGGCCCCTCCCCATCAAAAATTATTGCCCATCCCTGGACTACAATGTGGGAGTGAGGTGACAACAGTGAAGCGGGGGTGATGGGCAGAGGCTGTCAGTACCAAGCTGCAGCTGAGAAACAGCACCTTCTAGAGCAGCAGTGGCCCCTCCTGCAGCAACTTCTATATATCCAGATGGCACAGGGCCAGGCGGAACATGGGGGAAGGAGACTGGGGCAACACGCCATCCCAGCCCGGCCTGAATCGGCCCCATGGAGGACCACAGAGGGGTGCATTCCCACCATATGCACACATACCCCCCCGCATATGGGCCTGAATACTGTACAGCAATTAGCTTATATGGGGAAGCAAAATAACATCTGTTTTAGCATGCAAA
Organism: Rafetus swinhoei; assembly: GCA_019425775.1. NCBI lineage: Eukaryota > Metazoa > Chordata > Testudines > Trionychidae > Rafetus > Rafetus swinhoei. The sequence continues at coordinate 120,592,482 of CM033449.1, forward strand.
ACTACTAATGCTGTTTGTTATTCGTTATTTAATTATCCAGCCCTTTTAGAATCCAACTCCGGTATTTAACTCTGTGACCTCCAGCAGTCAGGCTGCACTGACATTTCCTAACAAAGCATATGCCAAGATTTAAACTGTAAAAGCAGATGGGATAAACATTTTTATTTTCAATACTAGCATAAAATCTGATAAATGAATCCTACCTCAGCAATGTGCTCAGGGTAATCTGCACCACACCAGAAAGAAAAAAGGGATATTGTTTCCCTTTTTTCACATTAAGTTATCTTGGATTACTTAAAACAGATTTGACTAGTTAACCTTAATAAAAGGATATCAAAGTTTTGCTTAACATAGTGGCTTATTCAGAGTATTAACACTGTGTGTGTGTGTGTGTGTGTGTGTGTGTGTGTGTGTGTGTGTGTGTGTGTGTGTGTGTGTGTGTGTGTGTGTGTGTGTGTGTGTGTGTGTGTGTGTGTGTGTGTGTGTGTGTGTGTGTTCTCTTCTCATATTCATGAATTTTTGTGCCAAAATCTGATTTGTTATTTGGGTCTAAAAACTGGATTAAAATCAATTATCTTATTGGGATATTCAAGATATACTCCAATGTATATCTAGCTTGTTTCCTTCTGAAGTGCATTATAACAACTCCTCACTGGAACAGCGAGCAAAAGTCTGTCAGTTCAGATACTGGAAGAGCCAAATGTACAGACATGACTGCACAGAAGTCCAGCTATGTTTCTGAGAACTCTAATACCCATGTGTTCTGGAATATTTGAGAATGACTTAATCGCTGCCTTTCTGCTTAGGGGACCAGCAATTCTCCTGTCTCTTTGAAATGTTGTTAAAGGTATTGATTGCTCTACTACTTTGATAGATATATACTAACAAATACAAATATTTACAAACAATAAGAATCTAGGGACTTTTACAGCTACAAGGCACTTTTAGAAATGCTATCCAGTAATGAGGCAGCACAATTCCCATTTTGTGAAATTACAGTCAAAAACTCACATTATTAGCAACTTCACAACTGCATGACTAACCACAAAATTCAAACACTAGCACAAAATTTAAATTCTTAAAAAAAAACAGAAGTGCCTAGCCTTTACAGTTGTTAATCTTTTAACTGCGAGTCCAAAATAAACTGATCCAGTGTTGTCTTTCTAGGCCTACAAAACAGAGTATAAAAATAACTCCACGTGTGTTATTAACTGCTCCCATTTGCATAAACCAGGGGTGTGCAATAATTTTTTGTGGGGGGCTACTCCAAGATTTTGGAAAGTGGTCAAGTGCCGCACTTTCCTGTGGAGTTGCAGGGTCTAAGGTAGAGGTTGGGTGCAGAAGGGTGCACAGGGTAAGGGACTGGGGTGCAGGAGACGGTGTGAGGTCTGAGAGGGAGTTTGGGTGAAGGAGGGGGTTGTGACCTAGGCCTAGGGTCAGGGAGGGAGTATGGGTGCAGGAGAGGATTCTGTCCTGGGGGAAGAGCTCTAAGAGGGAATGCAAAGTCTGGGAGGGAATTGTGACCTGGGAGAAGGGATAAAGGGGGTGCAGACTTCCAAGGGTTTGGGTGGCAACCTGGGGCAGGGGAATGGGGTATAGGGCCTGGGAGGGGGTTTGGGTGCGAGAGAGGATTCTGGCCTGGTGGAAGGGTGTAGGAAGGGTTACAGGATCTGGGACGGAGTTGTGACCTGAGGCAAGGGGGTGCAGAGGGTTTGGCTGGTGGCCTGGGGGAAGGGAATTGAGGTGTAGGAGGGGCAAGGGTTCCAGAGGCAAGCTCTGGCTAAAACGTGCTTACCTAAGTGTCTCCTGGCCAGCAGCCCTGCAGCACCCCCAAGGCAGAATGGACTCCCTGCCTGCTGCAGTCCCAGACTGCTTGAAACTGGAGGCTGTTCCCTCCATGTGGCTCTCAGCTCTGGGAGGGGGAAGAGGCTTGTGTTGTCCCCATCCCCCAGACCAATCTCTCAGCTCCTATTGGCTGGTTGTTTCCATCTCCAGGAGGGGGTGAGGAGATTACATACAGCCTCTCCCTGCCTGCAGAGCAGAGAGCCGCATGGACTGCGCTTTAAACCACAGCAGCTGCATGTCTGATGGTCTCAATAGGGTGGTCCATGGGCCGGATCCGGCTCTCGGGTCGTATTTTGCCCAGCCCTGATATAAACAGTATGCTAACTAACTCTGCTACTTAATTATAAATATTTAAAATGTCAACCTTGCTAACAACTTCACTGTTGATCATTTTAGCACAAACAACCAGATAATGTGATTATCCATTGACACTGGACACAGGGAGGCAATATGGGAGGAACAACAGTGTGATAAGCTGATTGCCGAGGTCAGTTACGAAGGGCTTGTCTACATTAGTCCACAAGTAGGAGGTGTAAATTCTAGTGCACACTAGCAAACCATGCACTGACTGGCTCACGTGTACCCAGCTGGTGCGCACTAAAAGTTTCCCATTGTACATTAATGTAGACCGGTTTCAAGCAGAACTATGACTTGAGCACATGCTAAGTAGTTTTCTGAATCATTATGCCACCATATAAATCCACTGTACACACACACATTGAATACTGAATGGAACAGCTTCCATATCAGGAGAGATGGAAGACTGGGATTGTTCAGCTTAGAAAAAAAACAACCACCCAGGAGGGATATGATAGGGGTCTATAAAATGATGAATGGTGTGGAGAAAGTGATTAAGAATGTGTTGTTTACTGTTTCACGTAAAACAAGAAGAAGGGGGTCATATGATGAAATTACTAGGCAGCAGATTTTAAAAAACAAAACAAAAACAAAAGAAAATACTACTTCACACAATGCACAGCCTGACAAGGAACTCATTGGCAGAGGATGTTGTGAAAGCCAGAAGTATAACTGGGTTCAGAAAATAATTAGATGAGTTAATGGAAAATAGGGCCATTAGTGGCAATTAGCCAAGATGATCAGGGACCCAACCCCATGCTCTGGGTTTCTCTAAGCTTGTGACTTCCAGATGCTAGGATTGGACTACGGAGAATGGAACACTCAATAAATGCCCTATAGTTCATCCTCTCTGAACCATCTGGCATTGGCCACTGTTGGAAGATGGGATAATTAGTGAGATGGACTATTGGTCTGACCCAGAATAGCTGTTCATAATCAGACCCTCTAAGAAGTAAGTGCTCCTAGCTTCCAGTTATTGGAGGATGTCCAGTGACCATGGTATTTGGACCCTTACTGAGTGCTGAGGGCAAGACTCTGGCAATATTCAACATGACAGTGGCCATTTATATGACTAACAAGAATACAAAGAGTTATAATAGTGAATGCAAAAAAAATGTATTGAAAGGATGTTAAACCACTGGAGTCATATCCTATAAGGGATCAGAATGAAATCTAGTTTGGAAGTTACATCTGCCCACTATTCTTACATATTCCTGTGAAGCATCTGGTGCTCGCTACTACTGGAGACAGGATACTGGACTAGAGGCACCTTGAATATGACTCAATCTTGCAAATCCTATGCTCCTTCTTGGCAAAATGCCTAAAGTAAAATAATTTTTTCAGCTTTACTATCTTGCACTGTACATCACAGTTAAGAGGCAATAATACACAGGACTAATTATTCTTAGCCAACAAAGATGATGAAAAACAATCATCATTTCAACTGAATCAATCTGACTTCCTAAAAAAACCTCCATTTATCATTAACAGCGAATCAGGTTTCTGTTTCTGCAGGGTCAAAGAAAATGAATTTATGTGAAGGGCAAAAGACATTTGTAATGGTTAAATCCTGATTCTCATTCCTCAAATTGCAGCACATACTGTTCTATAAAACATAATTCCAGTTAAAACAATTTATGTCAACATTTTTCTTAGTGCTGTGCAATTTCTAACAGGTTTGGAAGTTTATTTTAGATGAAACCTGAAAAATTTGGATGCATATCTGAGTTTATCTTAACTCATTCTTCTGAGATCTCTCCTCTATTTGCTTCATCTGCCTTTACTCTTTTCTCTCCCATCTTCCTGCCAATCCTCCCAGATCTTCCATACCTCAACTCCTTGCAGGCCTTTGGACACTATCACCATCTCTCCATTGCTGGGCATGGTAGGGACTGTAAGGAGCAGTCATTCAATCTTGGAAGCTGTGGTCCACACAGTGCTTAAAAATTCTGAATGTGTATCTAAAGACCATTCTAAAACTGTGCTTTGCCAAATGATGTGAAACAAAACACTTAGGCCATGTCTACAAAAGGGAATATGGGTAGGAAGGAGAATGGTTCAGATGGTAAGAGTACCAGTGGGAACCCTATTGTTCTGGTGCCTTTTGAACCTCCTGAGGAGTGTATGATTAAGTTGTCATAGTAACACAAACTGGGCTTTAAACAGAAAGCCTCAGCTGGAGTAAGGCTGTTGTTGTAGTAAATCTCATTGAAGTGCATGGCGCTTCACCAGTTTACCCTAGCTAAGGAACTGACCAAGAAATAATTACTTTGGCCTTGGTTTAAAGTCCATTTCTTTGACCTTACAGAATAGGTTAGCTAGCAAGACAGCTGAACAGGTGACAGAACCAATAGGATTTTTTGCCTAAAATGTTCTAGAGTAGATACTACCTTAATGTGCATACCATTCTCAAACATGGATGTATGGCCTTGACCTTCCTGCTTTCTCTTCTCCCCTTTTTGCCCCCAGCCCCTGTGTCCTTTTTCTCCTTGATACCTGTCAGGAAACTCCCACTCCAATATTTTAGCCATAAAATCTAGCTCTTTCACATACTTTGAAAAAAATTTTTTTCCAATATATGTAGCCGTTTGCATAGTTACTACTAGGACAGAAGGATGTTTGCCAGGAGAATCCTTATTCTTTCTGTATGTTTGGCCTTCGGCACATCACTTAATTTCTCTGAGCCCTTAGCTTACACATCTGTCCAATGAGATTAAGAGGCCTTTGTAATGCTCTTTTAGATCCCTTGATGCAATGTGCTATATATACATACTAAATGTTCTTTTTTACAGCAATTGTTTTTAAAAGCACTACTAGCAGGCAGGGGTCTTGAAGTTAGGAATTATTATGAGATTCTAGATTAGGAGCACTCAAGATACATCCCACAGGCCAAATCTAGCTCACCAAGCCTTTTAATCTGGCCCTTGGCCCAACCTGTGGCAGGAAGCAGTGCTACTCAAAGCAGCTTGCTGCTCCCTGTGGCGCTCTGTGCTGCAGGGAGGGTTTCCAGCCAATAAGAGTGAAGAGATGTTGCTGGGGGAAGGGGCAGTGAGCAAAGCCTCCCCCCAGAGCACAGAGAGCCACATGGAACAGAACTGTCTGGAGCTGCTGGCAGGCAGGGAAGCCTGTCTGAGAATGCTGCTGGCCGGGAACTGCTTAGATAAGTGCCTCCCAGCCAGAGCCTCCCTCTGGCACCCTACCCCAACTCCCTCCCATACCCTGCACTCCCTGCTACATCCCTCCCCCAAGTCAGAACCCTCTCCTGCATCCATACCGCCTCCTGTACCCTGCACCCCGATCCTCTGCCCCACATTGCCACCCAAACCCTCTGCACCCTTCCCTCCCCCCCTCCCCCAGGTCACAACTCCTTTCCAGACCCCAGGCCCTGCACCCACTCCTACATTCCTCCCCCAGGTCAGAATCTTCTCCTGTACCCGTACCCCTTCCTGAACCCTATACTCCACTCACCTGCCCCACATCACAACCCCCTCCTTCACCTACACACACTCCACACCCTCTCCTGCACCCCTCTCCTACCCTGGGCTCCCTCTGCATCTAACCTCTGTCTCAGACACCCGCACCAATTCCATAGAAAAGTGCAGCACATGCCCACTTACCAAAATCTTGGAGCACCCCCAATCAAAAATTATTACCCATCCTTGCTCAGATAGAGGCACTAGGAAAGAGAACACATGAAATAGCTGGTCTCCAGAACAATTCAGAGTAAGGCCTGCAGGGTGGGTATATGTTTGGAAGGGGAAACTAAACAAAGATGCAAAAGAAAGAAATACCTTGGCTAGAATCCTCAAGGAAAAGCCTAGCAAATAGGAGCAACGGTCCAGGAAGTTAATTTTAATGGCTAATATCTTTGCCAGTGCCCCATTAAACTGCAAATGATGAGGTCTGGATTAATGCATTCTGCTCTCCTGGCCTGGCTCTTTCCAGTTTTCTGGCCAATATTCTAACCCTAAATCTTTTCCAGGCTCAGATAACAATGACAAGTTGAAACTAGGTACATGAATGGTTAACCAGTACAACTCATCCTTAACAAGTGAAGCTTGTTGGTTCTAGTTAACTGGTGGAGGCTGAAGCAGCTCCCTGCCCACCGTGGGCGAGGGTTGTTCCAGCCCTGCAGGGCATGCAACAGGCAGGGGCACTCTAGCCCAGCCAGAGCAGCCCTGCCCACAGCAGACCTGGCCTGGGTGTGCCACAGGTAAGGGTGCTCCAGCCCTGCTGCGGTGGATGTAGCGGCCCCCCTCCACACCCTCCTTTAATCAGTAAACTGGTAAATGTTTGACCAGTTAATCAGGATTTTACATGCCTAGTTGAACCTCTCTAGTGCGGCACCCTTGGGACCTCACTGGTGCCGAAACAGAATTTGCCCAACCATGGGAGGTCAATATTGTCTAGCATCATTACCAACACTTCCACTGCTTACTTGGCTGGTAGAAGACATTTAGAATTAAATTAGAGTTAAATAATAGCACCGAGCACTGAGAGCCAGAACAGGTGGCTATAAACAAACTTTATGGGGTGCCAGGAAACTTGGCCACACCCATGATAAGTGGACATCCTGATAACTAAAAACATGCTGGACCATGGATGCTGCCAGACTGGAGAGTGCTGGACTAGAAAGGTTCAACCTGTAATTAATATTTGTAAAATGCTTTGGAAAGATCAAAGATCACTTACTATGTACATGTTTAGTGTTCTTGCTATTATAAAAGAGGTCAAGAAAGATTCCGAATTAGTTGTGAAATGCACACTAGAGATGTTAAAATGCATTTAATCATATAAATGTGTACATGCGGGGAAGCTGGTATACACGGGGAGCCAGCTTTTGAGCCAGCTCCCTGCATGCACGGACTCCCCCACCTGTCCCCCAACCCTGTGTTGCTGCCTCTGACACAGAGGCAGCAGCGCAGGAGTGGGGCAGGCAGCTCCCCAGGAACCCCGGCTCCTGCCTGTCCTCCCGCTCCCTCCCCCCCACCACACACACACACACACACACACACACACTGCTGCTACCAGGAGCCTGTGTGTAAGCTTGAAGGTTAACCCATGAGCCCAGACTCATTGGTTAACTATGTACACGGTTCCACTTTCACATCCCTAATGCACACTATTTAGTTTTAATGACATATTAACAAATTCTTCTAGCAGACACTTGCACTTAAAATGTTAATCCATCTTACTTCTATTTGTATTGGTCACAGAAAAATCAAAGATACTAAAATACATTTTAAAATCTAACACCCATAATGTAGTTTTGCTCTGTGAATCACTTACAACTCTTGACAGAAAAAAATACTCAAACTGAGCCCATTAGTGAATACCATTGCTATCCCAAATTAAAAAATTCATTTCCATTCCAAACGTGTAAAACTGAATGCACTTAAGCAGGTGTGTACACTGTTTATTTCACAAATGGGTACATGTACACAGGAGTACATGTACTTTAACTGTTGTTGCCATTGTTTGCTTGACATGCAATTTTACTGGAATTAAAAATCTTTTCAGTGACAGCATATCCAGGTTTCCAGTTGAACAGGTTCATCCTGGGAAGCCACAACTGGCAGACAAGAAGATCTTTAGCGCTCTGTAGTCTGATTGTCATCGATTGACACATCAAGTACAGTGGCTCATTGAGCACACACTTGCACACAGGATTTGTGTCCTTTCCTACATCTAAAATATTTCTGTGCTCTGTCCTCACCCCTTCCCAGCCCTGTTCCCTTGTTTGTGTTATTAATTGCCTCTTCAAAAGGGTATGTCCACTTTTCTGCAGGAGGTACCTCAAGGTCCTAATTATCCCTCAGAAATTCTTGCTACAATGGTTGACTGCCAATACATATCATTTTGGGGGTACATCAAAAATTCCCCAAAGCCACCTGCTGCAGCTGATAAAGCAGAAGAAACAGGGATAACCTCTTGGACAGGGAGTCCTTCAGAGCAAAAAATCTTCAGTCACACAGAGATGTTTAGGTGTAGTCACTTGGAAAGCCACCAGTGTTCATACTATAGTCCATCACTCAGATGGAGTGTACTATAGGCTTCCCACCTAACTTATGCTGAAGAGCAGCCCTTATGCAAACCCTTACTTTTTACATACCAGATGGGTACAGTGTATTTAGTTTCTATGTGCTGCAAGTCTGTGTCTAATATTGGTTTCATTTCTGTTGCATTTCATTGGTAGAGATTTTCATTTGATGAAGTATTAAAATCTCTTTTTTCTGAATATTTGGTGTCTGGAGTAATTTTTAAGCCTCAAAATGATTAAAATATTCCACTTTTCAGCAATGTCATTATTTGTGTACTTCAAAATATTATTTAAAAATTCTGCTAAAGAGTAAGAAACTGCAGACATGGAAACCACATGACAGAAATAGCCTCAATCCAGAAGGAAATAATGCAACAGCCTAAATTATAACTGAATATTAATTTAATTACAGCTTACATAATTATACCTTACAATACTATCATATTGTGGTTTAAAAACCAAACCACATTCACACAGAAAACTATATTTAAAAAAATATAAAGCCTGTGGCAAGACACAATGAAAGGCAGAAGTTTGTAGTTATGCTGAGAAATATGCTGTATATCCATCACTAATTTGGTATGGTGACACACTACCTTGACACTCTTACTACAGCCTCTTATGCCATGGTAGTGAACAAAATATGCTATGACTCAATTAACAATGAACTTCAGTTTAAAAAATGAAGTTTTTTTACATCATTTTGACATATAAAGTCTTTTGGGGATATTCTGTTTTAAGAAGGGAAGAAGATATAATACACTTATGATGAATCCTAATAACCTAGGAGCATTTTATTTGGATAGCTAATCACAATGGTAGCCCAAATTAACTTAAATCCCATGGAGATCAGGTTAACTCCAGTGAAAATTGGGGCAAAACTCTCTTTCCCTTTTCAGAGACCAAATTTGTTGTTCAGATTCAAATTTAAGTAGCATATAAGGAAATTAAGATGTTGACCCATCATAACAGAAAACCATAGGAAACTAATTGGTATGCTTAGTGGTAGATACAGTGAGCCAATGGTAGACACAGCGAGCCAATGCACTGTTATGCTGGAAGATTTTAATGGCTGCTATCCGGACAATCTTTGCTCTATGGACAATCAAAGACCTATTTACATGTGAAGGGTGTGCTAAACATCCTTCATTAACGCTATTATAGAAATAGCAATTAAATGTCCCATTATGCTTAGACAACTGGACACAACAGGAAGCCCTGCCCACCCTGAGAGTGTTAAGTTTTGAGATCTAGATTCATAGATTTTTAAGGCCAGAAAGGACCACTGTAATCAGTGTATACTCTGACTTCCTGTATAAACACATGAAACTTCTCTGAAATAATTCCATTTGAACTAGAGTACATCTGAGAGATTTCCCTGACACTGATAGCAAACAGAGAGGTTAGCGCATGGATTAGTTGCCACTACATATGTGAGAGACAATGTTGTTGTAGCATTGAGCCAGGGCCGGCCCGAGCCATTCTTGCGCCCCAGGCCCCAGAAGCGCGGCGCCGCCCCCGGGAGTGCGGCACATGCACGGCTCCGCCCCCGGGCACACGGCGCGCCCAGCGCATGCGCAGCCCTGGCCCCGCCCCCGCCCGGTCCGGCAGCCCCGCGCGGCGCCCCCTACAATGGGGCACCCCGGGTGGTAGCCTGGTCAGCCCGTAGCTTGGGCCGGCTCTGCATTGAGCACAATGTGCAGTAAAAGGTCCTCTGCACCAGGGCTCCTCAACTTTGGAAACCCCGGGGTCCACAATGATACTCACAGCACATGCTGAGGGCCACAGCTTAAATGTGGTTGCACATACATGCAAATATATATGCAAATAGATTATTTCACCCTGACGGGCGTGAATACACAGATTAAGCCTTAAGCCATGGTGCCAGACCCAACCATGGCCAATGAGAGCCAGTCAGCACCTCTCAGGCTCTGCCGACAAGGCTAAGCAACTAGCACTTTCCACAATGCCCTAGCGCTCCCGGCAGCTCTTCCCTGAGGGCTAGAAACACCAACACCCTGTACCTGTCTGTTCCCGCCAGCCCGTCCGCTTGCATCTTTCAATGCTCACCTTGCCTGGGAAACACCTTGCCTTTGTGGAGCATGCTCCCAGTGGAGGCCATGTTCAAAGGATCCCACCTGCAGGCTGTGTGTTGAGTCCCGCATAAACCCAAACACCGTGGGCCACAAACAAACAGGCCGCGGGTGGCCCCACAGGCCGCGTGTTGAGTAGCCCTGCTCTACAATATGCTGTACTAGTGAGAAAAGCAATGGTGAACATGGCCCTGAGGGGAATCTGAGATGCAGATTTTGGAGGGCAGACTACACACTGGAAAGACTGGATTTCTGAGCAAGGAAACTATCTGCTGTTATTTGTTTCTACTAGGTTTAGGGGGGGAAAGGTTTTTTGAAGATGGCAACAAAGAAAAAAGTCTGATTTGCATCATCATTTTTGTTTAATGATAATAATCCTACCCACTTTGCTTAATGCCTACCCACTCAGGCCAAAAGGAGAAGCAGTATATTGGTAATAAGGATGAGCATACACTTCAGGTCAATTTTAATCAATAATGTGGACTTCTAGAAAACAGCCTTTTACAAAGTTTAAGTCAGACAGAAGTGTATCCAGGACGTTTTAAAAATTACAAAATAATGGTTTTAATTAAACAAATTGACATCCCCCTTCTGATTTAGTAATTAGAATACTACAGGATTATCCTCATACATGAGGACATGAAGATGAAACTGACTAGTTTATTTTTGCATTATGAGAAAGTTATGAGAAAGAGTCACCGGCATAAATAATAAAAAATAAATTATATTTTAAAATTATTTTAGTGTTCAAATGTTTTTGAGTCAGAACATTTAAAATGTAATATTTACTTTTCAACCTCCCTTCACTATCTTGTCTTTTTCATACTATCTAAAGTTAACACTCCATATAATGGACAAATCACTGCCAAACTGTTGTTGTTAATAGGAGAAAAGCAAGCATCTTTTGAGAGCCAATTATTAAACTGGATTTTTGATGCTGTTTTGAGTCTCCTCAAAAAAGTAACTGAACTGAGTTTTAGAATAAAATTAATCAATGTGCTAATCTTTGCCCTATGAATAATTCTGTTATACACAGCTTTTAAGGGATCATTATGATCATCAAGTCTGACCTTTCATAACACAGGCCATTGAACTTCTCCAAGGGATTCCTGCTTGAACCATTTAGAAATATATTTTTCTACTTCAAAGGACTGAGAATCCACCAAAACCTTAAGTAAGTGCTTTCAATAGTTAATTACCCTCACCATTGAAAATGTACACTGTATTTCTAGTCTGAATGTTTCTACCCTCAGTTATCAGACATTGAATCTTCATCGGCTAAAATTAAAGCCCAGAAACATTTTCCCCATTTATGTATTTATAAAGTCATCTCTTATCCTTCACTTTGGCAAGCTAAATAGATCTTTCCCAACCTCACAAAATGTTTACCTGGAGTCCTGCTATGTTGTCAAGAGTCAGCTTATGAGTTCAGCTGCTGAAGTGTTCTGCAAAGACATGTCTGCTACTGTTCAATGTATGACAAACAACATTTCCCTTGCTCCTTCACAGGGTCCTCACAAATTTGATTTCCCCTCCCCACTCTTAAATATGCAGGTTTCCCTAACTCCATTTCCCTGTACTTTATGCATATCTCATAGAAGTACAGTTACAGTAGTGGTGAAACAGAATAGTAGCCTCAAGGGATCTCAATCAAATACGTGTTTGTACAGAAGCAAGAAGTAAACAGTACTTCAGTTTAATTACTCACAGATGACCAACATTTTAAATTAAGTGTTACTATGTTTTAGTAATCCTATGTTAATGCCATCATTCTCATATACAATATCAGAGCACTGCAATATGCAGAGTCTAGTTAGCATCAGGGCCCCATTGCAGAGTATAAATGCATACAAGACATACAGTGGCTCCATCTGAGTCAGCGGAAGTTATTCTTCCATTGACTTCAGTGGTACCAAGATTCTCGCATGGTTCTGAATCTGATGGGCTCACAACTTATGTATTAAAACACTTCTGGAGATCAGGACTGACATAGGCCAATCAGGTTATCTACATACTTCAGGCACCAAATTTTAAAAATCTCAGCCTTGGGTCTTGGCCATCAAAGCCAGCTCTATATTAGACATGTGAAATGACAACACACTTGGACATGGTTATTCAAGAATCGAGATAATAGTAATATTTGCTGAAGAGAGGCTCAACAGTGGAGTAATACAAACTGTTTTGAAGGTTAAGGATAGACTATCGGAAGAAGTCCATGCGTTGTCTATCCACAATATGTCTAGTTCTCAGTAACATTATCAGTCCTTAACATTCACAAATACCCACATTATCAATGTGAAGCTGTTCCAGAAGGATTTTTTGCCACAGCCAGTAAACACAAGACAAATACTATAAGAACATAAGAACAGCTGTACTGGGTCAGACCAAAGGTCCATCTAGCCCAGTAGCCTGTCTGCTGACAGTGGCCAGCACCAGGTGCCCCAGAGAGCGTGGACCAAAGACAATGATCAAGCGATTTGTCTCCTGCCATCCTTCTCCAGCCTCTGACAAACAGAGGCCAGGGACACCATTTCGATCCCCTGGCTAATAGCCTTTTATGGACCTAACCTCCATGAAATTATCTAGCTTCTCTTTAAACTCTATTATAGTCCCAGCCTTCACAGCCTCCTCTGGCAAGGAGTTCCACAGGTTGACTACACACTATGTGAAGAAGAACTTTCTTTTATTAGTTTTAAACCTGCTACCCATTAATTTCATTTGGTGTCCTCTAGTTCTTCTATTATGGGAACTAATAAATAACTTTTCTTTATTTGCCCTCTCCACACCACTCATGATTTTATATACCTCTATCATATCCCCCCTCAGTCTCCTCTTTTCTAAACTGAAAAGTCCCAGTTGCTTTAACCTCTCTTCATATGGGACCCGTTCCAAACCCCTAATCAGTTTAGTTGCCCTTTTCTGAACCCTTTGAAGGCCAAAATATCTTTTCTGAGGTGAGGAGACCACATCTGTACACAGTATTCAAGATGAGGGCGTACCATAGTTTTATACAGGGGCACTAAGATATCCTGTGTCTTATTTTCTGTCCCTTTCTTAATAATTCCTAGCATCCTATTTGCCTTTTTGACCGCCGCTGCACACTGTGTGGAAGTTTTCAGAGAACTATCCACAATAACTCCAAGATCTCTTTCCTGATTTGTCATAGCTAAATTAGCCCCCATCATACTGTACGTATAGTTGGGGTTATTTTTCCCAATGTGCATTACTTTACACTTATCCACATTAAATTTCATTTGCCATTTTGTTGCCCAATCACTCAGTTTGGTGAGATCTTTTTGGAGTCCCTCACAGTCTGCTTCTGTCTTGACTATCCTAAACAGTTTGGTATCATCCGCAAACTTTACCACCTCACTGCTTACCCCTTTCTCTAGATTGTTTATGAATAAGTTTAAAAGGATTGGTCCCAGGACTGACCCTTGGGGGACACCACTAGTTACCCCTCTCCAGTCTGAAAATTTACCATTTATTCCTACCCTTTGTTTCCTGTCTTTTAACCAGTTCTCAATCCAAGAAAGGACCTTCCCTCTTATCCCATGGCAATGTAATTTACACAAGAGCCTTTGGTGAGGACCTTGTCAAAGGCTTTCTGAAATCTAAGTATACTATATCTACTGGATCCCCCTTGTCCGCATGTTTGTTAACCCCTTCAAAGAACTCTAATAGATTAGTAAGACATGATTTCCCTTTACAGAAACCATGCTGACTTTTGTCCAACAAATTATGTTCTTCTACATGCCTCACAATTTTATTCTTTACTATTGTTTCGACTAATTTGCCCGGTACTGAAGTTAGACTTACCGGTCTGTAATTGCCAGGATCGCCTCTAGAGCCCTTTTTAAATATTGGTGTCACGTTGGCTACCTTCCAGTCATTAGATACGGAAGCTGATTTAAAGGATAGGTTACAAACCACAGATAATAGTTCAGCAATTTCCCATTTGAGTTCTTTTAGAACCCTTGGATGAATGCCATCGGGTCCCGGAGATTTGTTAACATTAAGTTTTTCTATTTGTTCCAAAACCTCCTCTAATGACACTTCAATCCGGGACAGTTCCTCAGATTCATCACCCACAAAGGACTGTGCAGATTTGGGAATCTCCCTAACGTCCTCAGCCGTGAAGACTGAAGCAAAGAAATCATTTCGTTTCTCCGCAATGGCTTTATCGTCCTTGATTGCTCCTTTTATATCTCGATCGTCTAGGGGACCCACAGGTTTTTTAGCAGGCTTCTGGCTTCTAATGTACTTAAAAAACATTTTGTTATTTCTTTGAGAGTTTTTGGCTAGCTGTTCCTCAAAATCTTTTTTTGCTTTTCTTATTACATTTTTACACTTGATTTGACAGTGTTTATGTTCCTTTTTATTTATCTCACTAGGATTGGACTTCCACTTCTTAAAAGATACCTTTTTGTCCCTCACTGCTTCTTTTACATGGTGGATAAGCCATGGTGACTCTTTTTTAGGTCTCTTGCTACGTTTTTTAATTTGGGGTATACATTTAAGTTGGGCCTCTATTATGGTGTCTTTAAAAAGTTTCCATGAACCTTGCAGGGATTTGGCTCTAGTCATTGTGCCTTTTAATTTCCGTTTAACTAACCTCCTAATTTTTGTGTAATTCCCCTTTTTGAAATTAAATGCCAGAGTGCTGGACTGCTGAGGTGTTCTTCCCACCACAGGAATGTTAAATGTTATTATATTACGGTCACTATTCCCAAGCGGTCCTGTAATGGTTATCTCCTGGACCTGATCCTACGCTCCACTCAGGACTAAATCGAGAATTGCCTCTCCCCTTGTGGGTTCCTGTACCAGCTGCTCCAAGAAGCAGTCATTTAAGCCATTGAGAAATTTTATCTCTGCTTCTCTTCCTGAGGTGACATGTATCCAGTCAATATGGGGATAATTAAAATCCCCCATTATTATACAGTTCTTTATTTTGGTAGCCTCTCTAATCTCCCTCAGCATTTCAATGTCAGTATCGCTGTCCTGGTCAGGTGGTCGGTAATATATCCCTACTGCTAATTTCTTATTATTGGAGCATGGAATTACTATCCATAGTGATTCTACTGAACGTGTTGATTCATTTAATATTTTTATTTCATTTGATTCTACATTATCTTTCACATACAGTGCCACTCCGCCACCCACCCGGCCTGCTCTATCCTTCTGATATATTTTATATCCCGGTATGATTGTGTCCCACAGATTTTCCTCATTCCACCAGGTTTCAGTGATGCCTATTATGTCAATCTCCTCCTTTAATACGAGGTACTCTAGTTCACCCATCTTATTAGTCAGACTCCTAGCATTTGTGTAGAAGCACTTTAAAAATTTGCCACTGCTTATTTGGCTGCCCTTCCCTGATGCATTGGATTCCTTTATATGCGGTTGTTTGCCTGCTCTGGCCCACGGTTTGTCCTCTCCCCTCCTCTCTTTCTGACTACAGCTTAGAGAATCTCTATCAATGGATTCTCCTCTAAGAGAAGTCTACATCCGATTTACGTGCATCTCCGCACCAATCGGCTTTCCCCCATCTCTTAGTTTAAAAACTGCTCTACGGCCTTTTTAATGTTTAGTGCCAGCAGTCTGGTTCCACCCTGGTTTAGGTGGAGCCCATCCTTCCTGTATAGGCTCCCCGTCTCCCAAAAGTGTCCCCAGTTCCTAATAAAGCCAAACCCCTCTTCCCTATACCATCGTCTCATCCACGCATTGAGACTCTGAAGATCTGCCTGCCTACGTGGCCCTGCGCATGGAACTGGAAGCATTTCAGAGAATGCCACCATAGAGGTCCTGGATTTCAGTCTCTTTCCTAGCAACCTAAATTTGGCCTCCAGGACATCTCTCCTACCCTTCCCTACGTCATTGGTACCTACATGTACCACGACCACCGGCTCCTCCCCAGCACTACACATAAGTCTATCTAGATGCCTCGAGAGATCCGCAACCTTCGCACCAGGCAGGCAAGTGACCATACGGTTCTCCCGGTCATCACAAACCCAACTATCTATGTTTCTAACGATCGAATCATCCACTACTAACACCTGCCTCTTCCTAACAACTGGCATTCCCTCCCCCTCAGAGGTATCCTCAGTGCAAGAGGATACCGCAACATCCTCTGGAAGGAGGGTCCCAACTACGGGATGGTTTCCCTCTGTTCCCATTGAATGCTCTGTTCCCTTGAGACTTTCATCCTCTTTAAGAGCACTGGGGCTCTCAGACTGGAGGTGGGACAGTACTACAGTGTCCTGGAAAGTCTCATCAACATATCTCTCTACCTCCCTTAGCTCCTCCAGTTCAGCCATCCTGGCCTCCAAAGCCCGAACTCGGTCTCTGAGAGTCAGGAGCTCCTTGCAACGGGTGCACACATACGCCACCCCCCCACAGGGCAGGTAATCATACATGTTACACTCGACGCAATAAACAGGATAGCCCCCACTCTGCTGCTGAGCTTCTGTCTCCATTTTTCTTATGAGTAAGTTTAAGTCTAAACTGGGCTTATTAAATGTCTAGAATGTAGATTATAAAAGTTATGTTTAAAGAAGGTCAGAAGTCACTAGTGCCCTCTAACCTCCCCCTCTAAACTCCCTCTCCAAACTCCCTGTTAGCTGCTCCTGTTCACAAGCTCCCTGGTCGCTGACTCACAGGCTTATAAAGCTCTGGTAGCCCCTCCCCCTGACTGAGGCTCAGCCAATTAACAGAGGCTTCTAGATTTCAAACCTTTTAGAAACTCCTTCGAACAAACCAACCAAACAGACAAACACAAGCTCAGCACACAGCAAATAACCCCCCCACACACAAACACACACTACAGACAGCCACTTAACACAAGGGTCCCATATTTACTCCTCTTTTACCTGGAGAACTCCCTCTCCAAACTCCCTGTTAGCTGCTCCTGTTCGCAAACTCCATACTTGACCAGTAGGCCATACTTGACCAGTAGGCCATACATGTAACACCCTTAACATTGTGTATTCTTGGAAAGGTTTTCCTATTTAAAATGATTTCTTAGAATATCTTTCAATAAATCCTTCTGTCCACTATCAGATGACTGCACATGTGCACAGTTTTGTTTGCATATAGTTCAAGTGCATCCACGCTTTTTCTCCCCACTCTACCCCTCTAAGAGCTTAGTGGAAAGGATTTAACTGTGTCATTTTAAATCTTTCAGATTCTCATACCTACCAAAGCACAACTTAGGAGCTCTTACCGGCAAAAACTGAACTAATGTACTAAAGTAATGTTTTATTTAAAAACCATATTTGACAGGTGTCTGTATATTCAATAAACTGTTATAAAACAGCAAAATCCAATGATCTGCAAGATCTGCAGAATCTGCATTTGTGAGCTAGCTGTAATATTCTTCCAAGCATTTACACCTAGAGATTGATTCTAAGGCTATGTATCTATAGGTTTTTCCCTTGATCGTTGTCACTTGACTGGGCTGTGCTTTCGAGGGAAAAATGCTGAAACCACAGTAAAGACCTGAATTACTTATGGATTTAGTGAGAGATTAACCCAGCTTTTCAATAATGACAGTAGTTTCTGAAAAGCCCATGGAGGTCATTACTGATTTTAATGACATATTGTTTATTACATTCAGGGCACTGACAAAGAGTGCTGTAGCTGAATAAAGTACTTCTACATGCAAAAGCTGTTATGAATTGTAAGCCATACTTGGCTCTTCAAAAGAAACAAATCCCCCACTCCCCACCTACTGTAGGGCCGTCTACCCTCCCCAATCTCTCTCTCTCTCTCAGGAAAGACAGGAAACAGGAGACTTTCCCTTCTGAGTGTATGAGCCTCTTTCCCTGTGCCCACGTTTTTGGCAGGACCCAACCCCTTCATGTGAGCCAAGAGGCACTGGTCCTCTATAGAGAGCTGACTCCTCCCTTCCCGATCAAAAGGAAAGTTGGATAGGTACCTTCTAACTCCAGTCTGCATTAAGGTGAAAAGGTGAAGTGCGTGTTATGGGCATTTTGAGATATCGTTCCAAGAAGGAAGTGTTAAGGTTGCAAAGATTGCCTTAACTCTATATTTTCTGGGTTTGACCATTTTGTAGGACTTGCCATTCTGAAAGGGCACAAGCAATCAACAAGCAACCTGAACTATGCATTTACAACATTTTTTTTTTTGGCCATTCAATAAAGAGATACAAGCTGTGATCTTGCCATCACACTGACTTACTACAAGTATTCAGTGAGTAAGGACTGCAGGACTGAGCCAAAAGACAATTATTTTGTTTATAACAACAGCTTCTAACCTGGGAAATGCAGAAATTATCTGAGCAGAATATTCTGCTTAATTTACTTTGATAAGTAGAGATTAACCCTGGGGAAATAAAAATTATACATTCAAGGATTCTTTCCCCCCACTGCTCCCTGTAATTGTTACCATTGTCATAAACTTATTAAATCCCTCTGGTAAAAGTTCTAAACAATTATAGATTTGATGTGTTTCTGAGATACTATAATGTCCCTTTAAACACAAACTTCCCTGCATAAAAATAGGTTATTACTGGTAAAGAATAAAAAGATGAGACATGCATACACACACTCTAATCCCTCCGCAGTGCAACAGAAAAAACTAAAATAGGCCTACAGCATATCTACAATATGATGAGAGTACAAACCAGAAAAAAAAACAGTAATTCCAGTTTTAAAGGTTGCATCACCTTTGAAAGATTTTGTGTCGTACTGTGGTTTATTTTGGCTGAGATTTTCATTCCAATATGCAACAGCTTTTTCTTTTTGTTGTTGTTGGGGTTTGGGGGTTTTTTTGCACTCAAGCATAGCAAGTGATTTAGCAAGAAAACAGTAATGAACACTTGTCGGTTAGAGTAGGATCGAGTCCATTTTATGTAAAATCATGCCACTGTGCAATATTCTGCCCAACTGGTGTTGAAAATAAATAATCACGTAAGGAAATATTCTTGTTATCACACTCAACGCTGATGAATATTCCTTTTCTCTTCCCTTTTTTCCACCCTCTAAGGAAAACATCACCTTCTAAATGTATTGGGTATCTTATTTTACATCACACCTCCTGATCAGGCATAGTTGTCTGTATGCAAAGTAGGGGGCCACAGGGTGCTGCAGCACCCTCAGTTGTGCACCCACCCAACTTCCACTGTGCCCAAAGGGTGGCTCCTCTGCCCACATCCCCCCTGGCTCTGCATCAGCCCTGGAGGCTCTGCTGCCGCTTGGCATCCCACTGCCAGCCCGGGGTGCTGCAGCTGCCCCCAGCTGTAGCTAGATTGTCAACTCTCCCAAACCGGGCACCATTTGCTACAATGGTGTCCGATCCAGGAGAGTTGGCAACCCTACACGTGACCCCAGCCTGGCATAGTGAGGGGCATGAACAGCCATGGGGGGGACGCACGGTTCAGCACCCCAACCCTAAAAATAGTTCCAGCATTGAGGGGTATGTCACTTGTTTGAAATTTCACCTACAAAACTGCAGCACTAGAAGTAACAATTCAACTTCTCTGTAGAGTTCTCTGCCCCCAAACAACCAACCCCAGGATGTATTTCTATGCTTACTGTTACCTGAGTAACAAACATTAAAAGTGATCACTTCATCTGGATTACTCTGTACCATTTCTTATGATGTACTCACTAATGATGAATTAAGAATTGTCCTTTTGACTGCACAAATTGATTGCAGTACCAATAACCTATTAGGAATGTTAAATAGTGGTTAATTGAATACTCGATTAACCACATGAATTCTTATTGGTTACTTGACTGTTCTATAGTCCCTGGAGATGGAGCGCTCCAGCCTCACTCCTGAGGAGCCCCCCTGCCACTCCAGCGCAGGGTGCCAGGTAGGAGCTGGTCCTCGAGGGGAGACAGTTTAAAGGCCAGCTCCCCTTGTGGACCAGCTGCCTGTCGTCCTGCACTGGTGCCTCTGATACAGAGGCAGCAGTGCGGGGTAGCAGCAGCCCCTGTCTGGGGGAGGCGGTTCTGAGCTCCCGGACCTGATGCGAGCTGGAACTGAGCCGGGCTGCCTGCCCACCCAGCTCCTAATATACTTTAAATACAGAGCCACAGCAGTGGTAGGTTCCAGAGCCAGCACAAGCCGGGACTGAGCTGGGCTGATGGCCAGCCTGCTAAAATATTCACTGGCAGTGGGGAGAAGAGGAATGCATGTAGTCTATAGCATTAACCTATAAACTGTTGCTTATCAGTTAATCGACTACACCAGCTGTGGCCAACCTGCAGCTCGTAAGCCACATGCAGCTCTTCCTTCCCTTCCCCCCCGGGTGCGGCTCGCGAAGCCCCCCCCCCATGGTTCATAAAGCCACCCCGTGAACCAAAAACGGCCCTCTCCTCTCGGCTCCCTGTGCTGACCTGGGCAGGGGAGCCGTCCTGCATGGCTATTAAAGATGGTGTCAGCCGGTGGGAGCCTGATGTGGCCAAATCTAAATGCATTTTCTTAAAGAGGCAGAGCTTTTTTTTTCCTCAACCAAACGCGACTGGGGGCTCCTTTTAAAGGGGCAAAAGGGACAGTCCTTTTTTTTTTTTTGCTTGACAACTTTGCCCCGGCTCTTTGCGCTGGATCCACTAATATCTTGGCTCTTTGCCCAGAATGGGTTGGCCAACCCTGGACTATACTATTACATCCCTATAACCTATGTAGATGTTTCTCCTGCAACCTGATATTAGTTGTCATTGGTGTGGTCTTACCCATCAACTGCAAACTATACTCTATGGAGATTGCATTCAGAAAGAAATCTTTCCTCAATCCCCCTCTTCTGCCCTTCAGATAACTCCCCACCCTACTTCATCAGAAGCAAGACACCGCCACAGACCAGGACATATCAACTCAAAGTGGCACCAGATCCTGCCAGAACAACAGATGCAAAACCTGTAGATATATCTCCACTGATCAAGACCCCCCCCCCCCCCCCCACACACACACACCCCACTTAAGATCCACACATGCCTATTATACACAGTATACCTCACCAGTACACTAAATGCTCCAATAGCAACTACGAGAGAACCTGCTTCAATACCAAAAAAATAAATAAATAAAACTCTCTCTGACTGCACACTTCTCTCTGTCACCTACCACACTAAATTAGAACCCATAGTGCAGGAATGAGCAATAATATTCACAGAGGGGCCACTTAGTGAATGTTGGTATGTGGTCACGGGCCTGCTCCAATCCCAGAACGGGCAGGGCCTAAAGCAGAAGGGCTGGGAGACAGGGGGCAGAGTTGTCTGGGGCCACGGGCTTTGAATTAAAAATACAGCCAAGGCACCTCCTGGCCCCACTGCTACTTCGTTGCCTGGCAGCCAACCAGAGTTACTGTGACTATTCAAAGGGCTTGTGGCCAGCCCCTGAGGTGATAGCACTGTGACTGGGAGCCGTGAGCCATTTAAATAGGATCCTGTTGCCTGAGCTAGCGCCTGGAAATTCAGTGGTATGGGCAGCAGGATATAAACAGAATGTGGCCAGATGAAAGTGTTAGGTGGGCCAGATCCAGCTCCCAGGCTGCACCTTGCCCAGCCCTGCCATAATGGGTATCAAACAATTACAACCCATGCTTGCTAGGGATCCCATCCTGCAAGAAATATTTCCCAAACCCTCTCTTCCGGTCTTCAAACAACCTCCCAGTCTCTACAAGTTCATCATCAGAAGCAAGTAGTCTGGCTCAAAGCAGCACCAGACCCTTCTACAATAACAGATGCAAAACCTATAGACATATCTCAATTGCTACCATAATCAACCAAAGCATCACTCTCCTAGTAGGTGTTGCACAAGCCAATGCTGGGAGCATTGCCTCTAGCATACTGCAGTATAGCCAGCCAACTATCACAGTCACCCGGCCTGCTGTGTTCTCCCTACAGGAGAACTTAAACATGACTTGGATTATTTGTCCTCTCTTCCTGGTGCATCAATGACAAAGGTATATTTAAAAGTTTATTTCTGTATTCAACAACAAAGGCCAGATCTGGTTTTGCTGGTGAGAGGCTGAAACTTCACCAAAAACAGCTTTTCCTCAAAGTGTTCCTCTGAAGAACATGAGGTAAGTAAGAGTGAAAAACAACGCCAAATCCTCAGCTGACATAAACTGGAATCACATGGGCTTCAATGGGTCTGTGACAATTTACACCAGCTGGCCCAAAAGCCTAAATAAAAAATACTTCCTTTCTCAGAGTTCACTCATTGGATACTTCCGATACAAACCTGTAATTCTCCGGACATTCACAGATTCCACCTTATGGGTTTTTACTAGACTTCAATATCTCATGTAAGAAACAACCAGGAAAACAAGCAAATCAAGTGTTTTTTGAATTTTTTTGTTTAAGAAACCCTCAGCAATTTAAATCATTCTAAGGTAATGTGGGGGGGAAGGTGGCACGGATCTGGTATTGGTTTCCAACAGGGACTTCCAAGATATTTTCATCTCTGAAGTGGAACCTTTGAAACATAGCTACTCACACAGGGGCGGAAAGTGCACCCTGCACCAGATGAAAGTAACACACATTCCTCCCACCTCCAAAAGTATTCAAGGATGATTTTCTAAACTCATCTATTTCCTTACCCTTCCCGCCCCACAAATGGAGCTCCATGAGTCCAACTTTCAAGACTGCACTGCAGCACAGAGGGACTCGACAATCCTGATCTTGCAGTGTCCAGGGATCTCTGCACTCACAGTTGAGGGCAGCATTTACTGCACAATGAATCTCGATCCATCTGTGGATCCCAGAAAATTAAAGAGACAAAACCATTCCATTTTTTACATGTTTTTTTCTATCAGGCAATTCATTCCACTAGCAGCATCAACAACACACTATCAAAAGGGCCTCTATATTCCAGTTTACCCAGCATTTCTGAACACCTTAAATATGATTATTGCACTAGCACATGCATGTTTCCATTATCTCCATTAAAATGTTATCTAAAGCCTTCATATTGTCCCATATGATTTGGGGATAAATTGCCTCAATATATATTATTATCCTTGGACACACTAAGGACATATGAATGGTGGTGATTAATAAATATAATGGCATTCTGGGGAGGGAGGATAGAGGACTGACAGTATCAGCATGCCAATTCCATTGTATGCATGACACACCACGTCCAGTTCATCATCAAGAATTCACCCTAGCGTCTTATACAAAAAAAAAGTCTCTCTTTTTACAATAAAGCTACAATTAAATTGGTTAATAAAGGCCACCAAAGGGATTGCTATTGTTGTTCTAGCTTTAACAGGTGGCTTCATAATACAGCATGATTAACAGAAAAAATGTTTTGTTATTTTAGGGACTGAGACTTTAGAGGCCACTAGGACTAAACACTGTTACAAGGTGACATGAGCACAGGTCAGTGTCACTATTTAAGACTTTCAGTGTCAGATTAAAATATGGTTTAAACTGCACCACAGCAGATAGGTGCAGGAAACATGTTGCACTAATTTAATCACACACTTACTGAAATCTCACACTCATTACGCTAGCCAAAGTAGTAAGGTAGATCACATAATAGCAGACTTTTTCTAATCAAAGAAATACTGATATCCCATAGAGGTGTGGTAGACTGAAATCAAGAGGGGGCCCTGTGAGTAGGAGAGGTCCCATGGAAAAAGGCACAGAGGTGAGAATGAGAGAACATCGAGATGAGTTGTTGTGAACTGATTAGTGTCCATCTCTTGTCAGTAGAAAATCTGACTCTGCTCCAGTTCAAATCAACACAAGTTTGGCAATTTGTGTCAGTGCAAACAGAACCACAACAAAGAGACTGAAGTTAAAATATTTTGTTACAGGGTACAATACATATGTTGTAACATAGGTCTTATTTGCTTGCTTGGTTTACATGTTAACTATGCAATATATTTGTTTACTCTTTTTAAATATGTTCTAATATTTAACATGTAAAATATATGTATATTCCTTACATGGAAAGAATCAAGTACCATTTATATTTAAAAAAAATAATCACAATCATTATTCATTGAAGATTAGGGTTGGAAGAAACCTCAGGAGGTAATCTAATCCAACCCCCCCTGCTCAAAGCAGGACCAACATCCTTCCCACTCTTAAACTCATTCCTACCTGAAAAGAGAGAGATTTGTGTTTATACATTATGAAATGCACTCAGATACTACAGTGATAAAGCAATCCTATAAAAAGATAGATAAGGCCAGATCCTCAACTAGTTAAAAACTGATATCGTTCCATTGAAGTAAACGGAGTTACACCGATTTAAACCAGCGATAGCATCATAGAATCACAGAGCTGGAAGAGACCTGAGGAGGACATCGAGCCCCCTGCCCAAGGCTGAACCAATCCCAGCTAAATCAACCCAGCCAGGGATTGTCAATCTGAGACTTAAAAACCTCTAAGGATGGAGATTCCACCACCTCCCTAGGTAACCCATTCCAGTGCTTCACCACCCTTCTAGTGAAACGTTTTTTCCTAATATTCAACTGAGAACAGCCTTTCTCCGTCCTCTTTTGAACCTCCCTTCAGGAAGCTGAAGTCTCCTATCAAATCCCCCCTCACTCTTCTCTTCTGCAGACTAAACAAACCCAATTCCCTCAGTCTCTCCTCATAGGTCATGCGCTCCAGCCCCCTTATCATTTTTGTCGCCCTCTGCTGAACCCTCTCCACATCCTTTCTATAGTAGAGGGCCCAGAACTGGACACAATACTCCAAATGTGGCCTCACCAGAGCTGAATAAAGGAGAATAATCACTTCTCTGGATCTGCTGACAATGCTCCTCCTAATGCACCCTAATATGCCATTAGCCCTCTTGGCTACAAGGGCACACTGTTGACTCATATCCAGCTTCTCATCCACTGTAATCCCCAGGTCCTTTTCTGCAGAACTGCTACTTAGCCAGTCGGTCCCCAGCCTGTAACAACGCTTAGGATTCTTCTGTCCCAAGTGCAGGACTCTACACTTGTCCTTGTTGAACCTCATCAGATTTCTTGTGGCCCAATCCTCTAATCTGTCCAGGTCACTCTGGACCCTATCCCTGCCCTCCAGTGTATCTACCTCCCCCTAGCTTAGTGTCATCTGCGAACTTGCTGCGGGTGCAATCCATCCCCTCATCCAGGTCATTAATAAAGATGTTGAACAAAACCGGTCCTAGAACAGATCCTTGGGGCACTCTGCTAGAAACCGACCGCCAACCTGACATCGAGCCGTTGATCGCTATCTGCTGGGCCCGACAGTCTAGCCAGCTTTCTATCCATCTTACAGTCCATTTATCCAAGCCATATTCCCTTAACTTGCTGGCAAGAATATTGTGGGAGACTGTATCAAAAGCTTTGCTAAAGTCAAGGTATATCACATCCACTGACTTTCCCATATCCACAGAGCCAGTTACCTCATCATAGAAGCTAATCAGATTGGTCAGGCAGGACTTGCCCTTTGTGAATCCATGTTGACTATTCCTGATCACTTTCCCCTCTTCCAGGTGCTTCAAAATGGATTCCTTGAGGATCCCCTCCATGATTTTTCTAGGGACTGAAGTAAGGCTGACTGGTCTGTAGTTCCCTGGATCGTCCTTCTTCCCTTTTTTAAAAGCTATGGATCTGTCCAATTGATTTCACAAAACAAAGTATTTTCCATACACTTTCAATATTCATAAAGAAATCAGCATTGCCATTATACTTTCACAAGGTACACACACATATGAACAGAATTAAAAGACTGCATTATAAACCCAGTGTGTAGATACAAAGGATGAGTTTTTAACACCTGTAATTTGACAAATCACATCCTGTTTTCAGACCTCTACACTGCACTCTTGTGATGTAGAAAAAACTGCTCTGCTAGATTTCAACTATTTTTGATATGCTGATGCTTTATAACATTAAGTAATAACTAAAATAATATTAATAATGGTGGGAAAGCGAGTTCCCCCTCTTCACTTCCCTCATTCTAAAAAGTGACAAATGTTTTGACTCCAACTTTCCAAAAAACACTTGGATATTGCGAAGATAAATACAGTAAAGATTGTGAAATTCTCAGATATTGTGGTAATGGGGGTCATGTATGTACCTTAAAGCCATCTATTTATTTCAGAATATATCAAGTTCTCTTCAATAAAACATACAGGATTAGGGATGTTAAATATAGATTAATTTGCATCGACTATTTGATTAGTTGATAAGGGCACCTCTGCCTTTGAAGTGTAGCAACAGCCCTAAGGCTGTTGTTGCTACACTTCAAAAGTGAAAGCGCTGTAGGGAGCACAGGGCCAGTGGGGGACTCAAGCAGTCCCCCGCTAGCCCCTTGCTCCCCACGGCATTTCAAAGCGGCAGTGCCACATGGAGTCTGAGGTCAGCGGGGGAGTCCCCAGCTGGCTCTGGACTTCACACGGCGTTTCAAAGCAGCAGGCCCAGGTTCCACACAGCGCTGCTGCTTTGAAGCATCCCTCCTCCTATTCCCCCGCCTTGCTTCCTCTTTCTGATAGAACATAGATTTTAATGCAGATACTTTTGCAATTTCTTTCCTCCCCCTCCTTTAAAAAAAATCAGGATTTCCTTACATATATTATGTTGCCTTCTCATCTCCCGGTAGTCCAATTTCTCATAGAAATTATTACAAAATGACTACATTTAGACTATCATATTCAAGAGAGATCAGGGTGCTAATAAAGGCAATGGTCTTCTGTATAAAGCAAAAGCATTTTTTTACTGTCCAATAGGGAACTCAAACCATAGCTGTCAAAATATATGAGAGTTTATATTCTCTAAATTAGGGCTGGGCAAGATGCAGCCCGGGAGCCAAATCCAGCCCGCCTAACACTTTTATCTGGCCCCTGGACTGCATCTGATTGCTTTCTATGTACATCCTGCTTTCTATGTACATCCTGCTGCCCATGTCACTGAATTTCCAGGCAGTGGCTCAGACAGCAGGATCCTATTTAAATGGCTCATGACTCCCAGTCATAGCCCTACCCCAGAAGGGGCTGGAGCTGCGAACCTTTTAAATACCTGCAGCAACCCCAGGTGGCTGCCACATAACACGGTAGTGGCAGGGCCAGGATCCGCAAGCTGTATTTTCACTCCAGTGGTAGGCTAGTCCCCAGCCCCTTCTTCCCCAGGTTCAACTCCTTCTGGGGGAGGAGCCAGCCCATGATCACATACCAAAATTCATTAAGTGGCCTCCCTGAAAAAAATATTGCCCACCCCGATCTAAATGATACACTTTGACATGCACAGAGAGAATGCCAGAGAAAAGCAATATATAAAAATACCTATAAATTTAAACTGTTAATAACAGTTATTTATCAATTGCATGTACATTATACAGATGTATTTTCATTATCCTCGAGTTACAGGCCCTTCCTTAAGTATACATGAAATGATACAAGTGGAAATCACACTAGGGATACTATTTTAAGTTCTCAGAAATGCTGTGTTTTAATGTCATGTCACAAAGCTAATATTCTGAAATAGCTAAAACTCACTACAGAAGTCAAGTTAGGTTTATTAATATAGCATCTTAGCCTTAAGCAATAGCCCACAAAAAATTAAAGATCATCTTAACATCATCACTACAAAAATGCATATTTTAGAAGCTAAGCAAATGAAGTACATTTTACTACCATTGTAGAAAACTGCCAAATCAATCTAATAAAGCAAGTGTATCTGACAGAAACACACTATTGTATTTCAGGATACAAAGCTGGGCCCTAAAACTGCAAAGGCTTATTCACATACTTAACTTCATGCTCTGTGAATAGCCCCTTGGCCAAACTACTTACAGGGTGAAATCCTGGTCCCATTCAAGTCAGGTAAGTATATTTTAATAAAATATGTTTCTCTGAAACTTGTACGTCTGTGCCACTCAGAGCCTGCACCTGAATTACCTTGCAGTGGTATTTGTTTATTGACTGAAACATAAAAAAAAATCCATCTATTACTCTATGAGGGTCTGATCCTGTAACCATCTCCAGGCAGCCAGGCTGTTCCACACATGCAAAGCCCCATTCACATCAATAGACTTTACACATGTGTAGGGATTTGCTTACATGGAGTGAACTGCAGTATTGGGGCCTCTGTTTGTAGTTAACAGAAATCTGCAAAACAAATTTTATTTGTTTATTTATTTAAAATATTTTTACCCCGCCTCTCTATTTAAAATATTCGAGGCAGCTTACAAAATTTTTTAACACACAATACAAATATATATAAAAATTTAAAAATACAAGACCCCAGAAGGACATAAAACCTGCTAAAAACGTCTCGAGAGGACCAACTAACCAACCAACCAAACCAAAGACAATTTTTTCCCCATAATAAATTTAGTTCTGAAGCCCATACTCAGACTGATGCCCCACTGATGCTCATGAGAAGTTCACCCAAGTGTGGACTAAACAACTTCTGGAATGGGTCCTACAGAATTTACATAAAGCCCTTTCTACATCATAGAGTTCTGAGTGTGGATACCAAAGTGCTTTCACAAAAAAGTTTTCAAACATAATTACAGTATTTCAAATCTTTTTCCACAAAGAACAATCATGGCAAGAGAAACAAAACCAAGTTCCTTAAAAATAAGTACGTTCCTCTACGAAGTACCCAGGTTCTCTGTAAGCTGAGCAGCCACCCAGGAGAGATTCAAATGCTGTCCACTGATTAGCACAGTGCCCATAGCTCACACCATGTGTTTCTTGCTGGTGGTGCACAGCTACACATGCCTCAGCGCACATAAAAATTATTCTGCATATGGATGGAAAAAATTAGAGGGAACATTAGTAGTATCTGTTTAGTCTCACAACACACAATGTAGATATTTTTACAAATGGATAAAATGAGTCTCAGAAAGATGAAGTGACTTGCACAATAGTGACAGAGTCAGAAACAGAAACCCAGTTACCAATCGACAGTCCCTTTTCCCTTGTAGTCAGGAACAAGGACCTAAATATTTTACTGCAGATACATATCTCTTCATGCAGGCAATGCCAAACAAGACCAAACAATCAGGTTCCTAACCTTACTTATCCACCTTGCTTATCCATCACACTATAATGAACTCTGGGGGAAAACACCCTTGCTGAACAAAGCCTTAAACTGGGCATTAAGCAAGAGCTGGGGAGGTTGAATTCAACCTTATATCTGTAGGCAGGCCTTGGGGTGTAATGCAGTCCCTCCTCAGCCTCTAACTGTGACCTGTAAACTGAAATGTCAGATATTTCCACTCTTAAGGTCCCTACTTCTGCAGAATTTTTGACTGTATTATCCTTCTTCACAGCTCACTTCCAAACCTATCATATGCAGGATCTGCATCATGCAGGGAAATTCAGGTCCTCTGACACTCTACACAGTCCTACCATAAGAGGGCCTTATGCAGGTGCTTTGTGCGCCAGATGGGGATTCCATCCTGCAGGGCACTTACTCACACAGGTTTCCCACTGATTTGAATGGGAATGGTGCCCAAGTTGAACTGCATGAGTGAGCACACATTCAGTCCTACTCTCATTCAAACCAGTGAAGCTTTTCCAAATTCCTACTGTCTTCAGTGGGAACAGGCTAGAGTGCCCATGTCCTCACTACCTTCCCTGGCAGTGCTAACTACTTTTGGAACTGTACTAACTACTTGTGCACTTAGCACAGAGTGAGAATTGCCACAGCCACCTTGTAGTAACACAGCAGTCCCTCTGGAAGGCCATTTCACTACCTGAGGCCTTCCTCTGGTGTATAACTCAGAATTTAATCAAATCCCTTGGCATTTAGATGTCTTAAAAATATTTTAAAAAAAGTTTGTCAGGCTACTGGCTTCCATCCGATAGTATGATTCAATAACAAGAGTAAAAGCAACTCCTATGCAAGAAATACATATGCACTATTATCCTCACTAGCATACTCCTATCTACATAATTACAAATCCTGATACTTCAATTTTAATTGTGTTTTGCTACATAGTCACAGTTACATATACCATAAGGAGTTATAAAGAAAATAGAAAGCTTCCAAAACAACTAGGTGAAATGTCTTTGCTATCTAAATATTTTCAGGTTTCACTTTTATATCATTTTTCACTTTTACATAATCTTTAACTGATTTTGCAACATGTTCCTTTCCCCTCCCCTTGTAAGTATGAACAAGAGGAACTGTGAGAAGCAGATAGTAAACCTTCCTAGTTTTTCCCCTGCCGCCTCAGGAGATTTTTAACACTTCAAGTGCAATAATAAACTAAAAAGAAAAACATGTCTGGCACAGATTTGGCTTCAAGGAAAGATTGTGAAAATGTCTAATAGGGGAATTGGTGGACAGAAGTGATTACTTTCTCCATTGTGCAGAAGCTTCAGGGGATAGCTGAGTTAGTCAGTACAGGATAAACTAAAAAAAAAAAAAAAAAAAAAAAAGTCTGGTAGCACTTTAAAGACTAACAAAACATGTAGATGGTATCATGAGCTTTCATGGGCACAGCCCACTTCACGAAAGCTCATGATACCATCTACATGTTTTGTTAGTCTTCAAAGTGTGACCAGACTATTCGTTGTGTTTTTAAGTTTCTCCACTGTGTTTTTCAGGGACAAGCTGAAGGGAGGGAGAGAGCTGTAAAGTGTACATGACTGATCTCTCAAGAGCTTCTCTTCTCCACCAGAAAGGAAAATTATTCTCAACTCCTCAGTGAGACAACTCCTAGAACCTTTCCTCAGGAAAAGCCAAGGAGCGCACCAACCTGAGGACAGCCCTTCCAGATAAGAAAAAAGGAACATGAGGCTATACTAAGGGAAAGCTTGAGAGTTTCACAAGCCCATTGGCTGTGTCTACATTGGTGCGATCTTGCGCAAAAGCAGCCGCTTTTGCGCCAAAACTTGCTGCCTGTCTACACTGGCCGTGAGTTCTTGCGCAAGAACACTGACTTTCTAATGTATGAAATCAGTGCTTCTTGCACAAGAACTATGATGCTCCCGCTCAGGAATAAGCCCTCTTGCGCCACTGTTCTTGCACAAGAGGCCAGTGTAGACAGGAAACATGAATTACTTGCGCAAGAAAGCCCTATGGTTAAAATGGCCATCAGAGCTTTCTTGCACAAGAGAGTGTCTACACTGGCAAGGATGCTCTTGCGCAAAAGCACATGCCAGTGTAGACGCTCTCTTCTGGAAGAGTTTTTGCACAAGAACTCTTCCGCAAAAGAGTTCTTGCGCAAAATCACGGCAGTGTAGATGTAGCCAGAGAGTAATTATAAACACCCCATTTCTTCCACTCGGAGTTACCTTGTGCAATTCAGTAAGGGATGGGTAGCATCCTTCAGTTCATGACTCAAAGATTGGCCACCTAGATATGCCACATATCATCATCCAATGCCACCACAACCTCCTCATTCAAATCTCTCCTAACAAACCCCTTCTTCCTGCAACCCCCAGCTGAATGAATATTAAAAAACAAAAAAAGACAGAACAAAAAGCCAAACTTAGAGCCTTTCTCTCATCTCATTCACACAATGGGGAAGAGTCAGGAATAACTCCAGACAGCAAGAGGAGTTCTGACAGCCCCAGAGGAAAAGCAGTGTCTTCTGGGTTTCCCAGCACCTCCTGCCTATTCTGGGTCTCTCACACTTCAGGTCAGAGCCATGAGGAACCGTCAGGTCTTGTGCAGTGGGGAGCTCTTTGCCAGCACAAAATAAACAATTCCTAGTAATGTCACCATCTCCCTTCCCCTCCTCACGGCCCCTCCACAAACGCCACCTGGCCTGGCTGCCCCCCTCTTGCGGATGGCTAGGGAAGAGAAGAGCTGCCTGCCAGGCGTTTGCGAACCGCTGGCTGAGGGAGCAGTGTCCCAGGGGAAAAGAAAAGGTGACATGTGGCATTGTTGGCAGGTCCAGGCCCCCGCACTGTGCAAGCTGCCTCCACCGGGTGCAGGCGTCCCGGGTCTCCTTTAGGTGCAGCAAAGCGGGGAGCTGCCTATCTGTGAGTGCGGGCTGCCAGCACCGCCTGCCTCTTCTCACTCGCTGCCAACCCGCAAGAGTCCTTGAACCTCCACAAAGCGACTTGTCCTCTGCCTAATCCCAGCCGCGGCTGCCGATCTGCGGCGCGGAGCAAGCTCAATCCCCGGGATCAGCGCGAACAGGCAACGCAGATCTACCTCCTCCTGCGCCGCTCGGTGCAGCCATGCCCGGGGCCCCGGCCGGCTCAGCTGCCCTCCTCCCCCTCCCAATCTGCTGGCCTTGCTGCCTGCCCGGCCCCGGATCTACCTGCAGGAGCCGAAGCGGAGAGGAGCAATGCCCCGCTTCCCTGCCTCCCATCCCGCTCTGCATTCACCACCCAGGAGGGGGCACGGACGCAACACCCTCAGGAAACTCCCCCTTCCAAAATGCAACCGCAACCCTCCCATCCCGGGGAGAGACAGGCCCCCTCTCTCCCTCCCCAAACAGCCAGCAGCAGCACCAAGGCCTGGGCTGGCTCCCCCTTCTCCTCCTGCACCGTGTGGGTAACCTGCCAGGCTAATCCCAGCCCTTGGGCATAGAGCAGAGCAAACCGCAAAGGCAGAGGCGTGAGCGGGGCATGAAGGATATTTACTACCTGGCTGGGCTGCTGCTCTCTGGGCTCCTCCAGCGCACTGAGAGCTTGGTTTCTCTTTGGGAGAAGGGGGTGGCAGGGTGAGTCTCTGCCTTGCACCCCCCCAGTCCTCCGCGTGCTGGCTTCCCCCCCTACCTCCACCCCACCCCTTGGTTCAGAGCTAATAATCCTCCGGGAGCCAGCACTGCTCCCCTGCCGGCGCCGCCGCTTCCCAGGCAGGCATGTTGTCGCTGGGTGAGCGAGCCGAGGACGGATTGGCAGCCGGCTGTGTGTGTGCGCGGGGAGGGCGAGCAGAAGGGAGGGACCGGGGGAGGCGCTTCCAAGCGCGTCTGTGTGTGTTGCCACCTCCCTGGGCTGCAGCTCCCAGGCCCACTCCTCCTTCCCAGGCCCTGCGAAGGGCGGTGGGGAGGGCGGGACGCTGCAGCCACACACAAGCCGCCCGCGCCGGTTGAGCGAGGGATTGTCAAGGATTTAGGCAACTTCCCGTCGCCGGGCTCCGAGTCAGCAGAGAGGTGACCTGTGTCCCCTAAGCCGCCTTAGCAGCGAGGCGCCCAGCCAGGGTTTCAGTCCCGCTCCGGTGCGTCCCCGTTCGCTAAGTGCTGAGAAGTCTTGTTTATGCCTGTAGTGTAGCTAACGGGTTCACCGCCCTGCCCCCTTTTTAGCTAGGCACGGGCTATGTGATTTATTTTCCAGCTAATACGGCACACCTAGCACTAGCCAGGCACGTGATCCTAATTTAAACACACGGCCGAGTTCTGTATTTAATACGCTAGCTGCCAGCCCAGGAGGCTGAGTTACACGGTGGGAAATTCAGACATGGCTGCTGGAGGAAGTCTTCTGGAGTTAGTCCAGGTATGCTGGATTCACGCCCTGGAGCTGAGGTCGGCAAACAGGTGTTTGTTTCCAAACAGAAGCTGGGGTGGTTAGCCTGCTGCATAATGGAGATTGGTCCTTCCCCCCCCCCCCCCCCCAAAAAAATTGTTTCTTGTTAAATGGAGTGGTTCTACTTTGCAAAACTTGCTCACGTGAGTCATGCTTGTTTACTCTCTATTGATTGTAATAGGGGAGTGGTAGTCAACTTTTTTTTTTTTTTCTTTGTGGCTGCCTAAAAAAAATTCAGATGGAGGTATAGACCCTTTTGGAAATCTTTGTCTGTAGACCCCCAAAAGGTTCAAAACCCCCTGTGATGGGGCAACTTGGGAGCAAGGAGCCCTTACATGAGTAAGGGTTTGTAGACCTCTATAGCTTTACGCATATAAGTAATGCTGTTGCAATTAACGCTATACATATAGGTAAGTCTTTTGAAAGATTAAGATTTATGTTTGGACATTTCTTCATTGTGTTACTGGAGCTGAGACAAAACTGCAAAAGGGTGATGTATTTTCAAATCCAACGTTAGGGAAATAGGGTGAGAGTTTTGCCAGTTGCTACAGTTATGCTAGGCATTCATGCCTAATGTATTGCTGTAAGTTAAAGATCAACAACGGAAAAGTATTTTTAAAGCAAAAGAACCAAATCTTGCTGCCCTTATGTAGGCTGATCTACCTTAGCTAAAACCCCCACTGTGGTCTAAGTGAACATTTGCAGGATTTAGCACACACACATTATCAAATCTGTGTGCAACAAAATTGATCTAGATTAAAAACTGCTGTCTAGACAAGCAGGTTCCACAATATGTAATTGTTTCTAAACCTAGCTAGTTCATTTATTTGTTTGGACTCTATTCTAAAGAGCTATAATGGATTTTAACCTGAAAGAACCCTAATGTCTTTCTGCTGTCTTATTGCTACTGCTCTGTTCCCTTTTCCTGATCGTGCTGAATAATACATCTGGAGTAGATAATGAATTCTGCAGTAAATCTTCCAGGAAAGGTTGGAGCATATTATACAGGATGTGTAGTAATGGAACTTGGAATGTAGAAATAGAGGTAGAAGTTGTTTAGAAATCCCTCCACCAGTATTATAAGATTGGAAAAATGTTGAAAATTACAACATTTCTTTGCGATTCACTAGTTACAAATGAA
The DNA here is from genome assembly GCA_019425775.1 of Rafetus swinhoei. NCBI lineage: Eukaryota > Metazoa > Chordata > Testudines > Trionychidae > Rafetus > Rafetus swinhoei. The sequence continues at coordinate 120,627,349 of CM033449.1, forward strand.
AGTATACGGTGCCCAGATATTTTTAGAAGGAATGAAGTCCCAATTCAGGAAAGTACTCAAGCAAGTGCTTGAAGTTAGCCACATGATTAAGTATTTTCATAAATCAGCCCCCAATTAAGGATCATAATTTATTTCCTACTCTGCCTCCCTGTCCTCATGCTTCCTGACATTTAAGTAAAAACGCTCTAAATGCCTTTCAGGGGTTAATCTTATTTTTCTAGCATTTTGCTGTAAATCCACTTGTCTTCTGCCCTGAAAGATGAGCACCTATTATTAAGCAGCACTCCCACAAATTCTTCAAGATATTGCTTCCAACCACAGGCTCTGATTCTGTATGCTGAGACAGGCAGACTAACAACAGTAAGCAGCAAAGGTCGGACAGGATAATGGCAGCTTTACCAACTGTTAATCATGTTGTATGTGAATGAAAGAAACCCTAGTCATAATATGATTAATCATCAAGGAGCCTCCACTTTAAGAATGTTGGTTGAAAACCTGTTGGGTAGGTGCAGGGAAGCAGCAGGATGTGCACCCTTTGGACACCAGCATAAATATGTAACTCAATTCTCTTCTCCTCAATTTTGCAGTGATGTGACTGGAAAACCAGGCCAATCTAGTTCTTTCACTAATATATGTACATTTTAAGAGAAAACTCTACATTCGGGATATGGAATTTCACAAGAAAAAAGACATTCACTAAACAACTAAGATGTTTTTGAAAGCTTTTAATAAAATTGTCATTTTCAGCTCATCTCCTTTCCAGTTGGTGCTTTTCTTCTCATTCTACCTTTTGTCTGCTTTATCAACTCCTAACCCTGTGCCTAATTTTACACCACCCTCAATGCTAGCTGCCTCTCTACTAATGTACAGAATTGTTACCTACCCTACAGGTATCTTGGCTCCTTAAGATGCTGTGGCTCCATACTGAAGCCTTGCAAATATCAGAAACTTGAACATTCCTGATGCAGGAGGAAGATGCTGCCTGTAATCTGGTGGTACGTGCTTTGGTGTTTGGAGGGAGAGGCTTGCTGACTAGCTGACAGCAAGTAGAGACACACTGTGTGATTCACTTGGAGATTCTGTGACAAGATGGTCTGGCTGTTAGATGGGTAGAAATAGCTACAAAGAGGTGAGGAGAGAACCAGGAAGACTTGGTGCTATTAAGGCAATATAAAAAGCTCAGGACACATCCACAGTTTCTTCTTTCCCAGTTTGAAAGTAGCTCTAGGAAGAAACATGGTGAGGTAATTGGCTCAGATGGAAGTGAGAAATCACCTTTTCCTTAATTTTACCCCCCCCCTTTTTTTTTAACTTTCACTTGCTGCATCTTTGTGTTAATAAACTTGTTTTACTCTTCGTCTAAACCAACCCAAAGCTGTGTTTAAACTGAAGTTACTGCTAACTCCAGTGAAAGCAACAGGAGATAAAGATGAACATTCCTTTGGTGATACAGAATGGTAGCTGTTAATTTTTGTACTATTGTAGCGTCTCAGAGCCCCACTTCTGCTAGCCACTGTACAAACACAGAACAAAAAGATAGCCAGTGCTACAAAGCTTGCTCTGCCCTTATCTCCAGTTCCTCCTGGTACTCCAGGAGGGACAATGACCTGTTTTGCTTCCATATGTCAGATGGAGACCAGCTTCTCGTATGGAAGTAAAATGATGAACCCCAGAAACCCCAACAAAGATTTGGATGGGGCAAACCCAGTGCCAGTCCTGGTGAGCCCTGCAGGGGAAGCTGGCTACTGACTTTGAGTAGAGAACTCTCTCCTGTGGATGTGGAGAATGTGTTTTCATGACAGTGAGGAGAAGCAGGCTTAGTGTTGCCTAGGGATGCCACTAAATATTATGGTGCTCTCACTACTGAGGTTTATACAGGTACTGTAGGTTCTTCAGCACCAAAGACTGAGCCTAGGGGAGAGCCAGGACATTCTCTACAGTAGGTGTTGACACAGGAATGTGGAGCCAGTGCTCTTGGGGTCCTTTGTGCTGGGATTTCCTTCAAGACCTTTCAACTTGGTTTCTGCAGAATCCTAGAGCTGGAAGGATCCTCAAGAGGTCAAGTCATGGCGGGACCAAGTACCATGTAGACCAGGGCTACTCAACACGTGGCCCATGGGCCGCCTGCAGCCCATGGCCCCTTTGTTTATGGCCCGTGGTACGGTTTGGGTTTGCGCGTGGCTCAACATACGGCCCATTGGTGGGAGCCAAAACAAAAAAGTAGTCAATACAATGGTCTTCTGTTGATATGCATTTTAGTAGTTAACTTCCTGGACTTATTGCTCATTAAAAGTGTTGTTATATGGGTGGAAATTGGGTAAATATTGCATTTTTATTAATATCAGCAGAACGGGCTTAAATGGGGCCTATGTGTTGTGTAGTCTTGCCTTAAACTTTATATTCATGCCTGTCAGTGTGAAAGAAGCTATTTGCATATATGTTTGCATGTAGATGCAGTCACGCTTAAGTTAAGCTTGTGCTGTGAGTATCGTGGCCCCCGGGGCTTCCAAAGTTGAATAACCCTGATCTAGACCATCCCTGACAGGCATTTGTCTAACCTGCTCATAAATCCCCAATAAGTGAGATTGCACAATGTCCCTAGGCAATTTATTCCAGTGCTTAACACCCTAACCGTTAGGAAGTTTTTGCCTAATATCCAATCTAAACCTCCTTTCTTGCAACTTCAGCCCATTGCCTCTTGTCCTATTATAAGAGGTTACAGATAATTTTTTTTTTTCTCCCTCCTCCTTGTAACAGCCTTTTAGGTACTTGACAGAGAGGGAACATAACTTTCTTCTCTTTTCCAGTCTAAACAATCCCAGTGCTTTCAGTCTTCCCTAATAGTTCATGTTTTTCACGCCTTGTTCAATTTGGGAGAACACTTCATTCAGTTCTCTAAGATTCAAAAAACTGCCTCTAGCTTGTCACACACGTTACTTTTTATTAGGCATGGAACTAGATGGCTATGTCTAGACTGCATCCCTTTTCCGTAAAAGATGCAAATTAGACACATTGCAAATGAAGCGGGGATTTAAATCCCCCCCGCTTCATTTGCATAAACATGGCTGCCGCTTTTTTTCGGCACGGAGCTTTGCCGGGAAAAAGCGCCAGTCTAGATGCTGATCTTGCGGAAAATAAAGCCTTTTCCGAAAGATTCCTTATTTTAAGAGGAATAAGGGATCTTTCGGAAAAGGCTTTATTTTCCGAAAGATCCATGTCTAGACTGGCGCTTTTTCCGCAAAGCTCGAGCCGGAAAAAGCGGCAACCATGTTTATGCAAATGAAGCAGGGGGGATTTAAATCCCCGCTTCATTTGCAATTGCGATGTGTCTAATTTGCATCCCTTTTACGGAAAAGGGATGCAGTCTAGACGTAGCCGATATGTAAAGGAGTAACTGGTTAACCTGTTACCTGGTAAACATTACCTTACGGGCATGCTTACCGGAGTAACCAGTTAACTGGTGCCCAGCTGGAGCAACTTCCTGCCCATTCGGTGCCTGAGTGGGGGAGCTGTTCTAGCCTGGCTGGACCCAGAGCCTGTGGCTCAATGTGGCAAGCTGGTTAATCGGTTAAACATGTGGCGGTGTGGAAGAGTGGTCTAAGCATCAATCCTTGGTCCATACAGGACCACAGCAGTGCTAAGTCAAGGTAATAAGAGTTCTGAAGGTTTTTAGAAGATGTGTAGGTTTAGCCAAAGCTAAGAACTAATGGTCAGACACTTAAAAGGTTGTTTTGTTACCACGAATCCTAAGAGAACTGAGGGAGGATTGCAGCCAACCTGCCCTTTATACTTTAATATGGGAGCATGAGGAGGCAAAGGATACATGCACTGCTTTAATGGACACTGCTGTTCAAAACAGCCCTGACAGGTCATAGAATACTAGGACTGGAAGGGACCTCAAGAGGTCATTGAGTCCAGTCCCTTGCCCTCCGCATCAGGGAAGTCAGTGTACATATATAGTGAGATCTACACTGACATACTCAGGAGAAGTCAAGTTCCTTCCATTCCTGCCTCAAACACCTGTTCCATAATAAACCTGCCTGTGTCCATTTTGTATTGCTCAGGCCCATACCCACTTCTACCTATGGATTGAAAGTCATTTGGCAAAGGGATTCATTTTGTGACCTAGTTCACCTTCTGTATGATGCTACGTAAGCAGAATGTACTGTGTAAATTACTTTATGGTAATCCCTTTCCACATAATATTAGTATTACAACTACCACCAATAATTAACATCCCGACAAGAAAGGCAAAACCTGCTTTAGGTTAGTCATAAAAAGAACAGGAATTTAAAACATGTTTTGTTAACCTTAGTGTTTCCTACTTAAGACTGTGTAACTGATTTATAGTCTCTGCCATTGGCCACCTCATTGCCAGTGGCACAAGCAACCTTGCTTTCAGCAAGATAACCACCTTCAAAACTATGCTCACAAATGAAAAGTATAATTAAAAATACACCTTAGTGCATTTAGTGACAAATGCTCCTTGCCCTGTAAAGTTTGAGTATTAAGCTAAGCAAAAATGTATGGGTTTTCTTTAAATAACCCTGTGTATTGTGAGTTGTCTGGAAGAAATTTGAACTCTGAATCCCTGCAGGCTTCCATGAAAAGGGGAAAATATCCCTAATAATCATGGGCTTTGCTGTACTTCTCAATTCACCTATTGGGGATGGCTGGTTCACCTTATTCACAGCACAGGAATGCAGGGGCAAGATTAGAAAGGCAAAGGCACAGAATGAGCTCAAACTAGCTACGGGAATAAAGGGAAACAAGAAGACTTTTTATAAATACATTAGAAGCAAGAGGAAGACCAAAGAGAGGGTAGGCCCACTGGTCAGTGAGGAGGGGAGAAACAGTAACAGGAAACTTGGAAATGGCAGAGATGCTCAATGACTTCTTTGTTTCGGTCTTCACCAAGAAGTCTGTAGGAATGCCTAACATGGTGAATGCTAGTGGGAAGGGGGTAGTTTTAGAAGGTAAAATAAAAAAAAGAAGCAGTTAAAAATCACCTAGAAAAGTTAGATGCCTGCAAGTCACCAGGGCCTGATGAAATGCATCCTAGAATACTCAAGGAGCTGATAGAGGAGGTATCTGAGCCTCTAGCTATCATCTTTGGAAAATCGTGGGAGACAGGAGAGATTCCAGAGGCCTGGAAAAGGGCACATATAGTGCCCATCTATAAAAAGGGAAATAAGAACAACCCAGGAAACTACAGACCAGTTAGTTTACCTTCTGTGCCAGGGAAGATAATGGAGCAAGTAATTAAGGAAATCCTCTGTAATCACTTGGAAAGTGGCAAGGTGATAGGGAACAGCTAGCATGGATTTGTAAAGAACAAATCATGTCAAACCAATCTGATAGCTTTCTTTGATAGGATAACGAGTCTTGTGGATAAGGGAGAAGCGGTGGATGTGGTATCCCTAGACTTTAGAAAGGCGTTTGATACGGTCTCGCATGATATTCTTATCAATAAACTAGGTAAATACAACTTAGATGGGGATACTATAAGGTGGGTGCATAACTGGCTGGATAACCGTACTCAGAGAGTAGTTACTAATGGTTCACAATCCTGCTGGAAAGGCATAACAAGTGGGGTTCCGCAGGGGTCTGTTTTGGGACCGGCTCTGTTCAATATCTTCAACGAGTTAGATATTGGTATAGAAAGTACGCTTATTAAGTTTGCAGATGATACCAAGCTGGGAGGGGTTGCGACTAATCAGGAGGATAGGGTCATAATTCAAAATGACGTGGACAAATTGGAGAAATGGTCTGAAGTAAATAGGATGAAGTTTAATAAAGACAAATGCAAAGTGCTCCACTTAGGAAGGAACAATCAGTTTCATACATACAGAATGGGAAGCGACTGTCTGGGAAGGAGTATGGCAGAAAGGGATCTAGGGATTACAGTGGACCACAAGCTGAATATGAGTCAGCAGTATGATGCTGTTGCAAAGAAAGCAAACATGATTCTGGGATGCATTAACAGGTGTGTTGTGAGCAAAACACGAGAAGTCATTCTTCCACTCTACTCTGTGCTGGTTAGGCCTCAATAGGAGTATTGTGTCCAGTTCTGGGCACCGCATTTCAAGAAAGATGTGGAGAAATTGGAGAGGGGTCCAGAGAAGAGCAACGAGAATGATTAAAGGTCTAGAGAACATGACCTATGAGGGAAGACTGAAGGAATTGGGTTTGTTTAGTTTAGAAAAGAGAAGATTGAGGGGGGACATGATAGCAGTTTTCAGATATCTAAAAGGGTGTCATAAGGAGGAGGGAGAAAACTTCCTCATCTTGGCCTCTGAGGATAGAACAAGAAGCAATGGGCTTAAACTGTAGCAAGGGAGGTTTAGGTTGGACATTAGGAAAAAGTTCCTAACTGTCAGGGTAGTCAAACACTGGAATAAATTGCCCAGGGAGGTTGTGGAATCTCCATCTGTGGAGATATTTAAGAGTAGGTTAGATAAATGTCTATCAGGGATGGTCTAGACAGTACTTGGTCCTGCCATGAGGGCAGGGGACTGGACTCGATGACCTCTCAAGGTCCCTTCCAGTCCTAGTATTCTATGATTCTGAGCATTTCCGTATTTTCAGCTAGTGCAGCTATTACAATGCACACTTCCTCAGCTCAGGTCCTAAATCTGTCCATTTTGAGTGTTGGGGTGGACGGCAGAGGCAGGAGAGAAGTGGAGATGGAGCAAAAAAGCATTCATCAATCTGAGAGAAAGGACTGAATTATTTTCTGTGCAATATTGTGAGAACTGGGTTTGAGAATGGGTTGCAGGGGGACATACAGCTTGTACTAAGGTAAGGCAGTGGAGAGGAAAGGATTCTTATTTAAAGAATACTTTAAAAAGCATACATTGAAAATGTTTCTTTACCTTTCCACCACCTTCGTCATTGTCTTCTCTCAAAATTAGCAGTGTTAAATATACCAGTCTAGTTAAAGCAGTACAGCTCTTTTAGTGTGGAATCAGGATACCAGTATAAAGATTTGCATTAGTATAGCTTATTTGTGTCTAGACTACAAAGTTATATTGGAAAAAAGGTACGCAAATTGCAAACTGCAATTTGCGTATCTCTTCCCGCTTTTCTTCCGAAAGAGGCTTTTCTGACAATTGGCCCATCTATAGTGGGCCAAATGTTGGGGGGGGCGGGGAAGCCTTTTTCAGAACATCCCTTCTTCATAGAACGAGGTTTACAGGGATGCCGAAAAAATGTTGCAAAAGCAGACGCATTCCTTGAACATGGCAGAGTTTTTTCCCCAGGATACCTCTGGTATCCTGGGGGAAAAATTCTGCAATCTAGATGTACCCTTATGGGAAGGGGAATAACCTACACTGGTATAAAGTTCCTATGTATCAGCAGAACTGTCCCCATATAAGGGATTGTACTAATACAACTATATCGGTTTAAAAACAAAAACACACCCATCAATGAAGCAGTTTATCGGTACAAAAACTGTTTATACTCTGGGCCTTCAACTCCGATCCTGCAAGGAAATCTTTAGGAGAAGACTCCAGTGCCTGTGTAAGTCTGTGGTGCTCCTTGTAGGGTTGAGGCATTGTATTTTTGTTTTAATGTATTTATAATATAACCCACATGTCACTCACCTTGGCCGATTAACATTAACATAGTTTCACTTTTCTATCTAGCCTATTTTAGTTTCTGCTTCTTTGTGTGGTAATATTTGGTTCTGAAGCTTGTGGAGGCTTGTTTATTTATATAAAGCTGCTTTTAATATCTGGAATTTGAATTGTGGAAACATTCTATTTTTTTTTAAGGATTTTTATTTTATAGTTTACTTTTTGTAAAGCTTGTACCTTGAGCCAAGTGTAAGATGACAAATGTTCCTTTCATTTTTATTAAAGCAATATCCAACAGCAGACTTTTCCATTTTGTAAGGGAGAGTTGTATTTTTATGTGAAATATATTGAATGCTTCTTTGGCATGGGGAAACATGGACCAAGGGTGGTATTCTGCATTGGAAGGCTGAAGAACGGATGTATCATTTTACAATATCTGCCATTCTCTTCACTGGGTCACCACAGCAGGAGCATTCTAAACTACCATTGAATTGGGAGTTCATAAATTCTGTATTAACCTAATTAAAGTCTGCTTTGCTTCAGGCCTAAATGCTCCAAAAGCTATTTTGTTTACATAGAACTATTAAGAGTCTTTTTCTTTCTTTCTTTCTTTCTTTCTTTCTTTCTTTCTTTCTTTCTTTCTTCAGCAGGGTAAGGACTAGAGATCCTACAATGGAGCTTCAGAAGGCTGAAGCTCCATCTTACGCTAAGTACAATAAAAGAAAGAGCCAGTACAGCTGAAGCAGATGGAACAGGTCAAGAGAAAATTGACATTGCTCCAGTGTGTAAGTCCTCCCACTCCATATGCCTCGGACACGCACTGAATGAATGGGAAGTCCATTCCTTTGCAAACAAAAATGCCTGCCAGTATATGGGGCATGTAGGTAGTAGACCTAGTACAAGACAATAATTAACTTAGTCAAATTAATTGAAACAGCTAGGCGCACATTTATTTTATCCCACTTACCTGCATGTATTAATATACAAAAACCCCGTACTGTGTCATGGTTGTTCTGTGTCTACATAATATCTAACACAAGCCTTAAAAGAAGGAAATGAAGTTAAGGCTACTGAAAGTAAGGATACGTCTAGACTACATGCCTCTGGCGACAGAGGCATGTAGATTAGACTACCCGGCATAGGAAAATGAAGCGGCGATTTAAATGATCGCCGCATCATTTAAATTTACATGGCTGCCGCGCTGAGCCGATCAGCTGTTTGGCGGCTCAGCGGTAGTCTGGACGCTCCGAGGTCGACATCAAACACATTTGTTGACCTCCCAGGTATGCCACCTGGGATGAGGCATACCTGGGAGGTCGACAAATGCATTTGATGTCGACCGAGGAGCGTCCAGACTACCGCGCTGAGCCGCTAAACAGCTGATCGGCTCAGCGCGGCAGCCTTGTAAATTTAAACGATGCGGCGATCATTTAAATCGCCGCTTCATTTTCCTATGCGGGGTAGTCTAATCTACATGCCTCTGTCGCCAGAGGCATGTAGTCTAGACGTACCCTAACTCTTCTTATTCTCCTGCACAAGGAGTCACTCAACATTAGCACAACCAACATACACCATAGGAAAAGTACAACAACCTTAACTCTGCCCTCATAAGGATGCCAGTGTACAGCACTCCCTTCACTAAATTCCACCTCCACCACTTCTCTCCACATCCTTCACTCTTCTGCAAAACTGTACTAAGAACCCATTACATGATAGCTAAATTGAAATGCTTTCCTTTTTGTCTAGATACCAATTTAAAGTTCTTAAAACTTGTATGCAATCCTTTCTGAGCCTCTAGTTAAACAGTACATCTGAGCATCTCCCCCATAATGAATGTGTTATTCCCTTTCACAGATGGTAGAATAAAGCACAGGTGCAGTGTCCTAGTTTCCTTATGTATATGATGTTGCACACAATATGGTCTAAAACAATGTTTCGGAAGATGCATATTGATACCAATCAGTGGTGTTCCTAAAAGAGCTGAGCTAAGCCAATGAAAAATTGGGTATTGTGGGGCACATGAAAGGTTGTGGCCAATGCCCAAGAATCACACAATTGTGTATTATTCTAGTCCTCCCATGGAAGATGATCCTACTCAGCAGTGAGTGATTACCCGTCGTCATCCTATCTTTCCATTACTGTAGCACAATGGTCACCAACCAGTAGATTAGGATCTACTGGTAGATCTTGGAGCCTCTGGCAGGTGATCCTGACTGGTCTGGCCAAGAGGCTACCAAGTGCCAGCACTTCAGCTGCCTCTCCCCGCACTGCTGTGCATCTCCTACCCTTTGCCTTGGAGCTGTCCCTCCCTCTGGGGTGCCTCCTGCTTGTTGGGGAGGGAGAGGAGGGATACTGATGTCCAAGTGCCCCCTCCCACTCTGTAACCTATCTCCACAAAGCAGAGAGGGGGGCACAACAGGACTTGGGATGGAGTTTGCTGGCTGCTTTAAGGAGTGGTCCAGGGGTGAGCCTGCCTTAGCCCCACTGCACCATCAACCAAGAGCCACCTGAGGTAAGTAGAGCCCAGCTGGAGCCCACATCCTAAAACTCAACCCCAGTCATGAACCTCCCCCGCACAGTCCTAGCCCCTGCCCTAGCCCTGAGCATCCCTGCATCCAAACACCTGGAACACCCAGCCTGCACCTGGAACCCCCTCTTACATCCCAACTGTCTGCCCCAAGAGCAGCTCAGAGCCCCTCTCACACTCCAGGTCCCTTAATCCAAGACCAGAGCTTGCACCCCAACCTGATGAAAGTGAGTAAGGATGGGCAAGAGAGGGAGGATGGTGTGAGTAGGGGTGGGGCCTCAGAGAAGGAGCAGGAAGGCGGTGGGCAAGGGTATTTATTCTTGAGGTAGATCTTGGATTTCACTTAAATTCAAAAAGTGATCTCTCGCTTAAAAAGGTTGGTGACCAAAGCTGTAGCAGATTGTTTTGCCTCAGAAAGCATTATGCTGAACCACATGACCATTAGGCTTCTGAAGAAAGGAGAGTATCCAGCTTCAAGTCCTCCATTTCTTCACAATGTGCAATCAAACTAGGGTGCAGAGGTTTATTTTCATATTCAGTGTCTGTTCTGCTTAGCTTCCTAAAAGTAGTTAGGGAAGACAGAACCACTTTTTCAAAAAAAAAAAAAAAAATCTAAATTTGAAGTCAAATCGTAAAACATTATGGAAATGTTTATATACTGAGTGGGGGAGGAAGTAATTGAAGTCAGTGTGGTCACATCTGTGGAGATAGATGTTCCAATGTTTGATGTAGTGCAAGGGTGGGCAAAAGCTTCTCAGTGGGCCGGGCTTTAATCCAGCCCATGAGGCAGTTCCAGCCCCCGCCCCCTAGTGCATTGCTTCGGAGCGGGAAAGGGGCTCAAGCCCTTCTGTTTCTACTTAAAGAGCTCATGTCTTCCCTGCGCCTCGCCTAGCAGCCGCGGGGAAGGCACAAGCCCTTCAAATAGGAACAGTTGAAAGGGCTCTGCAGTCTCTGGCTCCCTAGAGACGAGGGGAGCTGCATGCTCTTTCAGATGTTTCTATTTAAAGGGCTCTCCTGTTCCCCATGCTGCTAGGCAACGCGTTGCTTGACAGGCACAGGGAAGGCACCAGCCCTTTAAACAGAAGCACTTAAAAGGGCTCGCTGTTCCCGGTGCCTGTAGCGTGTTGCTAGGGAGCCAGAGATGTGAGCCCTTTCAACTGCTTCTATTCAAAGGGCTCACCTGCTGGGTGGCTGCATTGCCTGGCAGGCGCAAGCCCTTTAAACTAGGGATGTTAAGTATCAAATAATTGACTAATCGAATAGTCGATGCATTTTGTATCGACTAGTCGACAGGGCGCCTCTGCCTCACTTCAAAGGCAAAAGCACCACGTGGAAGCAGGGGTTAGCTAGGAACTCCTGCTGACCCCATGCTCCATGCAGCACTGCCACTTTGAAACGCCACGGGAAGCCTGGTGTCAGACTCCTCGTGGCATTTCAAAGCGGCAGCTGCCACGTGGATCTCGGGGTCTGACCTCAGGCTCCATGTGGTGATGTCGCTTTGAAGTACCCCCCCTTCCCCCACTCTTGCTACCTCTTTCTGATAGAGGCAGCAAGGGAGGGGGAAGCAACTAGTCACTTTGCTTATCGGATAGTTGACTGTCTTTCACATCCCTACTTTAAAAGGAAGCAATTGAAAAGAGCTCGCAGCTCTGCCCCACTGGTCTGTTGCCTGTCAGCTGCCTGGGAGGCATGAGCCCTTTCAACTGCTTCCATTCAAAAGGCTTGTGTCTGCTGGGCAGGTGCCAGGCACAGGTTAGCAGTGGGGGCCAGGAGCTGCAAGCCCTGTGATATGAAATCTAAGCCTCCACCCCAGACAACTCTGGGAGGAGGCTAACCCCCGGCACTCTACCCTCTGCTCCAGGTCCCGTCCATTGGCCAGAAGTCAGGGGGCAGGGACCCCAAGTGAAGGAAGGCTCCAGGTAGGGTGGCTCTCAACCTCGCCCCTTCCACCCAAGGCCCCGCCCCTTCCGGCTCAGCCTGTGACCACTTCCAAAATTTGTGAAGTGGCCCCCCCTTCAAAAATTAACACCCACCCTTGATTTAGTGGGTCTAGTGTAGACCCATAAATTGAACACGGAGGGCAGCTCTGGCTGGTGTCTGTACTCCTCCTAGTCATGACAAGTCAGGGAAGCCACTGAGAAGTTTTGCTCCCGTCAGCCTCCCGCAGTGTGGACAGCGTCAAGCTCAGCATAAAGTAAGCCAACTTTAGCTGGAGTTGTGTACCTTAAGACAACTTTCCAAATCTAGTGTAAACCTGATCTTTTATGGGATTGGTGCAAACACTAGGAGTAGTACTAGTGAACAGTTAAATACAGTCATTTGGTTGAGTTAAGCAGGTTTTGGATCAGGCCCTAAAAAGCAGTGCATTATAAATATTTGTAACAACAACAATAATAATTAACAGATTTCAACACACATTTATGATGTATAACTGCTGTGTTTTAGATAAGAATAACTCAGCATAAATACCCAGGCACTCTACCTACCTCTGCGTATTACTAACTGGTTTTCTCATTTTGTTTAACACATCTCTTTATAGAGTTCATGCTGCTAGAACACAGGATTTGCCATAATAGAGCAGACCAATGGTGACCCATTTAGGCTAATACTTTAGTATTAGTTCTGTCAATGGCCAATATTTAGATGCTATCGAAGAAGAAAAACTCACTATATAATTGTTCAATACTAAACCACAGGGACAATTTGTTTCCCAAGTGGTGATCACCTTATGTCTTGAAACATGATACCTAATAGACTTTGTAATATAATCATGAATAGTTTGATTATTGATGCACAAGTGCGATGAGTGGCATCAAACTTTTTTTTTTAACACTGTGATTCTCAAAAATGACTGCAACCATAGCAGAATAGGTAATCAAGGCAATAACCTACCAGAAAACTTTTCACTTCAGAGGGGCTCAGATATTGCCAACATGTTTAGCTTAACATTAAATCGATAACTAACAAAAAGATAAAAGTGCAGCGTTTATTGCATGCTAATTAGGGATGTTAGATGTAATGTATTTAGCAATCATGTAGCCACAACAATTTTTAATGGTTACACGGTTACTAAAATACTTTCCTGGGCAGTGCCAGCAGCCAGTGTGCTCCAGCTCCTGGCCCCGCTCCGAGGGAGCCCCCTGCCACCCTGCACTGATGTAGGGGCATCAGCAGCAGCCCCTGTCCATGGGAGCCCAAGCTCCCCACAGTCAGAGGCTGTGCCAGCATACTGCCTTCCCCCGCCCCATGTGCTGCTGCCTCTGATACAGAGACAGCAGCATGCAGGAGGTGGCTCTGTGGGATCCGGTGTTTGTGGGGAGCCAGCTTTTAACCTGACTCCCCACAAGCACTGGCTCCTGTGTTCCCCCACAGTGCTGCTTCTGTGGGAAGCAGTGGCTGGGGGGACAGGCAGTTCCAAGAAACCAGCATGCATAGGAAGCTGGCTCCCCATGGACACCAGCTTCCCCCTCCTCCTCTTTTGCCTCTGATACAGAGGCAGCGGGGCTTGTGTATAGTCCCTTGGATTAATCATTTAAATAGCTATACGCTAACATCACTAATGCTAATAGAGCTGTAATAATATGTCAAGATGTTTCTTGATTATGTTCCTATTTGCTCTGCCTTGGAGTAAAATAGTTAGATTTCTCATGACAACCTTTGAATCCTATGTTTGGTGTGATAAGTAGTCTTCTTCCAAGATACCTGTATGGAGTAGTTATTAAAAACAAAAAACAGTAATTTATCAACTGTGTTGAATTTTCAGGGTTGTAAATACCACTATGCCTAAACAACTACATTCCTCTTGAAAGAGATTTTAAATAAAAAGGAAAGTGAAAAATGAACTGCTATAGCATGCAAAGAGTGCCAGTATATTAAATATGTGTTTATTACCAAAAAAATGTTTTTAAAAAGAGTGCTTTTGACCCCCAGAGCAATAGTAAGTAATGTCTCAACAAACTGCCCAGATTTGTCACTGAATACTCTTCTATTAAGTAAACACTTTTATACCTACCATGGAACCTAGAAAATCATCTGATGCTCTTCCAATATATGGAGTTCTTTCAACAAGCAGCACTTTGTGCTATGTGTTAGAATTCCTTAAGAGAAAACATTTTGGGAATTTCTATGCATTTCATATTTTGCAAAAAAGAATGCATCATAGCAAACTAGAATAACACCACCAAGTTTTTTTTTCTATGTTATGACTAGGCAATTTTTACTGATGTTTCTCTTACTTTTTAAAGGGAACCTGTTTTAGAAGAAATTGTAAGTAAAAGCAAAGAGCCTGAATACTTTGGGACAGATTCTTTTTCAGCATTTGTACAATTCTTAGCACGAGTCCCATTTAAGAGCCTTTGTCTCTTAAGTCTGGGATATTCAAACAAATCTACAGGTGGTAGGGACCCAAATTTCATTTAAATTAAATGGGAATTAGATCCTAACTCCTACAGCCTCTTTTGAAAACCCTAGATTAAAGAGATCTCTGTTTAATGTCACCCTTCCTTGTGGAGTTATTTCAAAAGTATATTTCATGAAACAGTCAGCTGATATTTGCATGACTCTCATGGAGTCCATCTCTAAGTCATTATGTGTGACCATCAGCATCAGACAAAGCAACAAAAACAGAACACCATGAAGCTTAGTTCTGTAGAAACTCTACTGGTCCATTAAGGAAGCAAACCTGCCATGGAGGCTTAGTAGTAAAATATTTAGGTTGTGTCTACACTGGCACCCTTTTGCGGAAAAGGGATGCTAATGAGACACAGCGCAATTGCAAATCCGCGGGGGATTTAAATATCCCCAGCGGCATTTCCCATGAACATAACTGCCGCTTTTTCCGGCTCGGGTTTTGCGGAGAAAGCGCCAGTCAAACGCGATCTTGCGGAAAATAACCCTTTTCCAAGATCTCTTATTCCTACTTTCAAGTAGGAATAAGAGATCTTGCGAAAAGGGTTTATTTTCCGCAAGATCGCGTTTAAACTGGCGCTTTCTCGGCAAAACCCCAGCCGAAAAAGCGGCATGTTCATGCAAATGCCGCGGGGATATTTAAATCCCCGCGATTTGATGCGCTGTGTCTCATTAGCATCCCTTTCGCAAAAGGGTGCCAACCAGTGCTTAGTACTAGGGATGTCAACATGTAGTCGACTACACAATTAACCAATAAGCCTAGGCTTGTCAGTTAATCCTCTCAACTAGACATTCTGCCCCCGCCCCTGCTCCCCACAGCCTTTGTATCAGAGGCAGCAAGAGGGGTGGAGAATGGGAGCCAGTGCCCATGAGGAGCTAGCTTAAAAGCGGCTTCTTTCTCTAATAGCGAGGCAGCAGTGCTGAGGGTGAGGAGAGCAGGCTGAAGCCCCTTTCAAGCCAGCTCCCCACATGTATGGGCTCCACTGACCTGCCTGCCCACCCCTTGCTGCCTCCTACAGAGGCAGCAAGAGAGGAGACAGGAAGGAGCCAGTGCTGGGGGGAGCCAGCTTAAAAGCTGATTTTTCCCCCACCCCTCCATACCACCGCTGCGGTGCCACCTGCCTGTACCCCACCCGTGCTGCTGCCTCTATCAGAGGCAGCTGTGGGGAGGGCTGGGCAGGCTGCCAGAAAACAGCCTCTGTCAACAGCAAGCCTGGGCTCACCATGCACAGAGGCTGCTTCATGGCAGCAGCCGCCGTCCACGAGCTGGGGGCCGGGGAGAGGTGAGCTTCCCATGGACAGGGGCTGCTCCATATCCTGCAGAGCAGCCTCTGTCTGTGGGGAGCTCAACCCCCTACAGACAGGTGCTGCTGCCATCCCACGCTGCTACCTCTGTATCAGAGACAGCAGTGTGGGGCAGCAGGCAGCCAGTCTGCACGGGGAGTTGGTTTTTAAACTGGCTCCCTCATGGACTGGCTCCACCTGCCACACCCTGCTGCTGCCTGATACAGAGGCAGCAGTAAGGGGTTGCATGGGGCTCCCTGGGAGTGAGGCTGGGAGCGCATTGGCTACCCGCCGCGCCCCATGGGCTATCAAATAGTTGTGTAACCAATAACATTTTGTGCAGTTACATGACTGTTCAATTACACTACATCTAACTTCCCTGGTTAGTACAACACGATGGTAAACTGAAGGGATATGGAAGGACCCTGTCCTGTGCCCAATTAGGGTGATGGCAAAACTCTCATTAACTTCAAAGGAAGCAGGACTAGGCCTGTAATCAGTGGGTGAGTACTCTGTGCTCACAGTATGACATGTAAACATCCTCCATGTTTGGATATATAGTTACATTTACAGTCCCATGAGTTATACCCCCATCATTCTGAACACAAATGGGGCTTAAGGATTTATATTTTTTTTTATCCTATTTTCTTGCATTGAAGGATGGGAAATAACCTGTCTCTTCTTGTCAGTCTGTTGAAGGGCATCACACCCTCAAGAGCATTTTCCCCCCTTCTCAGTCATTTACAGACAAACACTCCTTTAAAGCTTTTTGCCTTCTTGATTGATATTTTTTGTTTTGTTTTTACCATCAGGTGGTGTATTTAAAGTAGCAGTCACAGGGGGACCAACAGTCTTACTGGGCCCCTTGGCAAGGTGTGTGTGTGGGGGGTGGGGGACTGAGGGAGGACTTATTCTGTGCTCCCAAAAGGGGCAGGGTTGTGGGCACCTCCCCCCCCCCCCAAAAAACAACAAAACACAGAGGAAAAAATTCTCTTGGGGGGGGGGGGAGGAAAGGGGGAGACCAAAGTTGTTGAGCAAAAAAAAAAAGGACTCCAAGAATTATTAAGCAATAATAATAATAAAAAACAACCCAGCATGGCCCTTTCAGTGTGTGCAGAGTCAGAATAGGGATAGGAACAGGGGAGACTTCCCCTTGGTATTTAGGCTTTTTGCTGGTGGCCATTTTGTTTTCTTGATCAAGCCAATACACAGCTTCCCTGCAGAACCAGGAAAGCAGGGGGGTGGGGGGGTGTTGGGGCCCCATGGGGAGGCCAGGAGCTGGGCCTAGTTGCTGAGTGTGTCATAGGGTTGCCAGGTGTCCAGTATTTTCGCCTCCTGGCAGGGGACAAAAACCAGAAAATACCGGACATTTTAGGTGCCCGGTATTTTCTGAATTTTTTTTTACTGGACAGGAGGTGAAAATACCAGACTGTCCGGGTCAATACTGGACACTTGGCAACTCTAGTCCTTAGTGCTGCCTGGAGTGTGCCATGCAGTGCTCTGGTGGCGATTTTAAAAGGCTTCGTGGCTCCAGTCACCACTGCTGCTGCAGTGGCAGTGGCCAGGATACCTGGGTCCTTTTGAATCATTGGAACTCTGGGCAACTGCCACCTTTGTGTTCAGTAGACCCATTAAGGATCCTATTTTAAAAAAAAATATTTTCCACGTGGAACTGGAATTAGTCGCCACAAGTCAAAAAGTCTCAAATTATCTATGTAATCTCCAAATACACAAACCAATATGTTGCTACAAAATACCTTCAGTGACCACTTCATGTGGGCCCAATGAAATGTTTACCTTGCCTCAATATTTTTTTCACACATCTTATGGTGTGTATATACCAACATGTGATTTTTTTTTTTTTTTTTTTTTTTTTTTTTTTCTTGTAAATATCACAGATTGTTGCTTCTCAAATATATATTGGTAAATGGCCTCAAACTAATTCTAAAATAATCCTTTTTTTCTTCAATATATTAGTGTCTGTCCTCTGCTCCCATCTGCACAGTCCTGCATTTGTTATGCATGGAAGACTCCTACCAGTTTCAATTGTCTACAGGCCTAGGCTGGAGACTTGGACCCAGGAATGTTACCAAATATCTTGGGTGTTTCCAATGCAGTTTTTAAAGCACTGTTAAAAGCAACTGAAAGTAAAACAACAAAATAAATTTCTTGAATATTGACTTTTTTTTATACAAAGAGATTCATATCAATGTGTCCAACAGGGCTGTTAATGGGAGTTCTAGCACAGACTTGAATGGAGCCAGCCTTCGTGGTGCATTTTGAAGCCATTGTTACATTTATAGCTAGAACACACTATTTAGATAAGAGAACTATTACATGTGGATAGTTTTCTAAGCATAAATATAATTAAATATTTTTGGCCGAATTTGAATGTTAACACACATTGAGGGAGCAGCTACTGCCTGCAGAAAGTATTTCAAATTATTTAATCGTCTTTCTTGTTTGTTTCCAAATTATTAGAACTAACCCTAAATGTGAAATATTTAACTCTATTCTTCAGCTATATTTATTGGCTTTTGTGAATTAAAAAAAAGCGTGTGTGTGTGTGATGTAGATGGAACAATGAATCATGTAAGTGTAAATCACTTTCCTATAAATAGGTGGCAACGTTTTAAATCATGATTTCCCTCTTTGCTTTCTTTCACAAATAGAATCTGGGATATGATTTGTGAATGCAGCACTATATCTTCAAAAATTTGCTAAACTCCCAAATAGAACTCCTACATACAAGGATTTCTGAATTAGCACTGGTAGTGTATGTTGCATTTGAGTAAGAGCTGCTGTTACGCTCAACCATCAACAACATTCTGGTTTATTTCCTAAGTAGTGTGAAAAGGGGAGGGGGGGAAAGGTGGCAGAAGTGCTAATGCATTTGTTTGGTGTATGTATGTGAGTGTGAAAGAGAGGAGGTGGGTAGGAATGTAACTACACAGGCAGTTGGCAAAGCAAATTGTTTTATTTTATACTCTTTCCCCCCTTTAGTGGAAAATAATTATAGCTATACACAATGATCATAATGTTGATTTTTATTCCTCTAATACTGATATTGCTTTTATCCCATTGAACTTCCTGCTTCTAATTTTTCACTGATCTTTTTACATGCCACTCACAATCTACTACGCAGGGTAGATAATATAAGAGCTGTGAACAAATTTATCCCTATATGATTCAGTGTGGCAACTTGCCAATAATGAATGACTGACATGACATTTTTTTCCTTCTGTAATTAGTCTGGGCGGGAGGAAACCCAATGATCTAAAAGGACACTGTGGGTTCTCTACACAATAATGAAAGCAGGATCAAGATATTCCATAATGAGGAAATACCTAGATCATCTATGTATATAATTTTAGAGTGCGTCTGTTTGTGTGTCTGTGAGACTGTTTGTTCAAGAATTCCTCCAAAACCATAAGAGCTAGGACTACCAAATTTGGTATGCAGCTTCCTCTTACCCTAACTTAAACCAGGATCAGGGTTTAGGTGTGCCTGGAAAATGGGAAGTGCCAGTAAAACAGTCCCATTACATAACATGGAAAGGGAGGAGCACAGAGAGGAGGGATGTGATACTAAGAGCAGCCACTGGGACAGCTGCAGCACAAAGAGAGTGTCCAACAGGGCTGGTGCTCTGCCATCTTGCCTGCCATCAGACTGGGTGAGTAGCCCCCCTGTGAAGAGCCTGCAGGCTGTAGGGGAGGGGCACTGGAGAAGGAGATAGCCCCCAGAGCCTCCTCACTTTGCCCCCCGACAACCTGCAGGAAATTGCAGGGGTGGGGACCTGATGGAGGAGAGCCTACAGGTTGGGGGCGCTGGAGGAGGGCAGCTCCCAGTGCCTTCCTGGCCCTAAAAGCCTGCAGACGGTGGAGGGACTCTGGAGGGAAGCAGCTGGAAGTGGGAGCTGCCCTGGAGCCTGGTCCTTCCCCCACCCATGACAGCCTGCAGGCTCTAGGGGCTATCCCCACCCTCCTGACAGCCTGAAGGCACTGGAGGGTGGGGATAGCCCCTAGAGCACTCCCTCCAAACAGGCTGTAGGATAGAGGGGGACCGCTGGAGATAGTCTCTGAAGTGCTGCTCCCCTCCAACCAGCTGCAAAGGGGGTGGGCAGCTGGAGGCCAGGGCTAGCCTTCAGAGTACCGACCTCCTCCCCCAACAGGATGCAGGACAGGGGGACTATAGCCCCAATCAAGCCCCCCCCCCCCGATCTGCTGCAGGCTGGGGGGAGGGGGGGGACACAGCATCAGGCCCAGGCCAGCCTATACAGCTCTAATTCCCACCCAACAAGCACGCAGACCCAGATCCCTCCTTCCCCTCCCCAGAGGAGCAGCCCTCCAGAGAGCACAGCCCCGGCCCCATGGGAGGAGCCACTGGCTAGGGAGTTCTCCCACGGCCTCCTGGGAGGAGTCGCTTCCGAAGCACTACCACCCTCCCCCTTCCCCCAGCTTCCTGTCCTGAGCCCCCTACACTGAGTCCTGCACCACCCATTTGCCTTGACTTCTGCATCCCCACCTCCTTCCTCCTGCCCTATGGGCTCCCCCCCCCCCCCCACAATCCTTTGCCCTAAGTCACCCACTTACCTTTCTTTACCTACTAACCCTCACTCCAGCCTTCATTTTTTAAAAATACAGTAATTGAAATAAAGCATTTGATATTTCTGGGGCAACAGTTTCCTGTCAATGGAAAGTTTTAAGTTCTGTAAATTGACCTGTTATTTATAAGGCTGTTGCACTCTGGCTTTCTTCTCCATTGAACTACAGATTTGATCAGCCCTCGTGTGAGAGAGCTTGCAATGGGGAGAGGAGAGAACATATCCTTAAGATTCTCCTGCTGGATATTTCCCCCAGGCTGTTGTAGCTGAGGCACTCTTGGCCACCCTATAGAACTGAGTCTCAAATTCCAGAGACCCTCTGTACACAGACCCTACATCACTTCTGTTGACCATCCTGGGGCTCTGCCCCTACTCCTTGGAAACAAGGCTCTTTAGCATTACAGCTGCATTACCCTCAAAGATGGAGCCGTAATACAGAGGCAGATCAGGATCAAAAGTAGATTCTGGTCTTCTACTCCTTTTCCCACCCCACTCCTGCCTTTCCCTTTCTCCGGCATGGCTTTCCAGACCCATTGTAAATTTTCCTGTGGTATAGGTGTAACGCCAACTGGTGGAGTCAAACCTTGGACTTCTGGAGCTTTGTGCATTAACCTCTACAGTCTCTGTTTCTCTGTCTTGCTTAAGTGCCACTACCTGAGACAGTACAACACACCAGAGTAGGTCTGTGGGTTACATAGGGAAAGGGCTATTACTACTGCACGGATAGCTGGGAATTTTTAAATCCACATATAGATCTCAGAGAAATGATCTGCTCTTCTCAATTTACCTGTTATACCATGGTTACGTGCCGGGAATTGCCGTACAGAAAGGAAAGGTCAGCATATTCTGTGCAAAACACCTAAAACCACCACCCTTTGTAAGAACAAAGGTGCCGGTACTCTGGGGTAAACTTGCTGAGCAAAAAAAAAAAAAAAACCCCCGCTGGGGGCCAAAATGCGGTCATGGCCCCTTTATGAGTCACAGCACCATGCTGGGAGCCAGAAAAAAACCTGTCGTGCATCCTGAGCAGGCTTCTGTCAGGAGCCGAGCTGAGCCACCCCAGGAAAACAGGTGCCAGTATGCCTGGGGGAAATCCCACTCCTTTTCTGTTGTCTAGAAAAATAGGAGATAGTATGCCATTCCGGCCAGTACGTCATGAAAAAAGCAGTGCCCTAGAGGGAGAGAACGCAACAGGTAATCCTCATGTGATCCCTCTCCTGTCACCCATTTCCAGACAAACAGAGGCTAGGGATACCATTCCTACCATCCTGGCTAAAAGCCATTGATGGAACTAAACTCCATGGATCTATCTAGCTCTTTTTTCAACCTTGTTCAAATCCTAGCCTTCACCACATCCTTTGGCAAGGAATTCCACAGATTGACTGTGCTCTGAGTGAAGGAAAAACTTCCTTTTGTTTATTTTTAAACTGCTGCTTATTAATTTCATTTGGTGATCCCTGGTTCTTATGTTGTGGGAATAAATAAATAAATAAATTTTCCTTATTCACTTTTTCCACACCAGTCATGATTTTATAGACCTCTGTCATATCTCCCCTTAGTCTCCTCTTTTCTACATTGAAAAGTCCAAGTCTTTTTAATCTCTCTTCATATGGGACCCGTTCCAAACCCCTAATCATTTTTGTTGTCCTTTTCTGAACCTTTTCCGATATATCGTTTTTTAGATGATGTACACAGTATTCAACATGTGGGCGTACCATAGAAGTCAATGACAACATTCTCTTTGACTGACTTAAATGGCAGCTATGTTAGATAACATGCTTTTTTTTTTTTTCATTTGAGACTGAACCTGCACCCATTACTCATATGACAACATCAGCTGGAATTTGTGGAATTACATAAGGTCCGCAGACTTTTTATTTCATTCCAGCAGACTGCTTAAACATTGTTATTCTGTGTAACCAGGTCTCTTAATTTCTGATTCATTTGAAGTGCACAATTTTGGGGCAGTGAAAAGAAATTTCTTACTTTTTCAGCTAGAAGCAAATTAATTTTCCCTTCCAATATACAGTTCATTAATGCAATACAATTGTTGTACCTGTGTATGTATTAGCATTCAGAGCTTTACATAAAAAATCTGTATTTTACTTCTAATATTGTAGGAATGTGCTTTGACTGACATTGACAATATTCTTGGAAATAAGATTCTAGTATTTACTCTGTATTTTAAGTAAAGATCATAGTCAAAGCTATTCAGAAAACTCATTTGGACCCTCTACTGTGCTATTAATGCAAGAGAAATTCCTGCCACTGGGATATTCATGTAAGGCATATGGGATTGAGCCTTTTAGGCCCGATTTGATCTAACTTGATGCTGTGCAGCCCTGAGTACCCTCAACTCCCTTGGCAGACAATGCTGTTGTTGAGCAACTATTCATACCAGTCTCAGCCCTGATCCAGCATTCACGGAAGTCAATGAGAACCTGAACATTGACTTCAGATTATTCCTATATCACGGATAATTTCATTGAGTTAAACAATTATAAGGGAGCATTACTATGTAAAGAGAGATCAGAAGCAGACTCTGTTGTCATCAGCTTTTTAATGTTTTTAGTTGGCCAATCCCAAGGTGAATTTTAGGATTGTTTTATAGTCACTGTTTTTCTTCAAGATCTTCTATGAAACATACAGCTTGCTGATGATCATTGTTAGTGGCTTTTAAATTATTTTTATTTCACATACTCTCTTTTGCTCACACACATGCTCTTTTAGTTAGTGACTATTGTATCGAGACCTTTGTTCACATTTACTCTCTGAAGTTTGATATTGGTTTTTCACTTCATAAAAGCATTACACCAAGATAAACCAATTGAAGACAATTTGAGATCTTCAACCTTTAGACATGAGTTTTTATTTATTATTGTATTATTTCCAGTCTATATTACTGAAGCCAGTATGTAGAATGTTATCTTGTTTGACGTAGTCCTAAGATCCTAAAAACAGACCTCTACTGACACAGTTCCCTAGCTACAAAGCACATCATTAATACACAGGATGTGGTACAGGTGGTAGATTTGTTAGCCTTTAATGTGTGAAACTCTGAATTCAGCTTTTGGTAAGGTCAGAAGTGAAAATTAATTTGGTGATCTCATGCTGCAGTTGTTCGTTCCCAGCGGACATTTATTCATGTCACAAAACTATTGGCTGGCTGCTCAAGAGAGGTTCAGAACTGGAATAGCAAGGATGCTGCTGGTTTAAGTTGAAATGCATTGGCAATGGTGTGTGTGGAAATTTCCACTAATACCTGACTCTAGCTCTTAATGGGATGAGCACCAGCAATTTTGTGAATATAATAATATGATCAAAATATTGAAAGGATTTACCCTACAGCTTTGGCATTGCAGTCTCCACAGTTCAGTAATGTCTCCCTATTCAGGAAAGCACTTGTGCACACACTTATCCTTCAAGTACATGCTTAACTGATTTTTCTGCATCCTTATTTTTGAAAATAATGGAGGACAATCCTCCCCCATCTGAAATCCAGTAAAGTATTAACTTCAGTAACAATAGTTTCAAGCTTCACATACTTCTCAGGAAAATATCACAAAGAGCATTAAGTAAACCAAGCTGGTATTTTAGGCCAGATCCTCAGCAGGTGTAAATTTTCACAGCTCCATTGAGTAGTCCAACATGTCTATATTTTCCATAAGATACTGAAGATAAAATAAACATGTTGGTCCTGATCTCACAAGGTTTGCACAATGGTGGAACAACAATGACTTCAGTGGAGTTACTCCTTGATTTGCACTAGTGTTAAATAGGAGTGAAAACCCTTTTGCTTTTAATGAAAAGAAATAATGTATGAGCCATGTGACAATGAACAGAGAGAATCTTTCAAGTTTTGAGGCTGACAGTAGCAGGGAGACAGACTCTGTGTCTACTGAAACAATAGATCTTAAAATCTCCAGTAGTATGCAGATTATTATTTAAATGAAGAAAATGTGGTATAAAACGTGAAAGATGACAGTTACAGTAGTTGTGGTTACAGAAGGGAAAAATATGATTCATTCTGGGTAATCTTTATATATAAAACAGATTTGGATCCATTAGAGGCTGGGGGGGAGGAAGGTCTGGAAGGAATTAGCCCTTCTTCTGCACAAGATGTCAAAACTTCTAATCAGATAAGTGTGGGAATATATACAAGGAAATACCATTAACATTAGCCCAACCAAGCACACTGTTTGCAATTTCAAGGGATTAGGAGTAAGGGATAGAAAGTTTCTTACCCTTCAGCTATGCACAGTCAATAGCATCTTTTTTTTCTAATCATGAAGGCCAAGCAACAGGGAGAGTGCCACCCACACTTACTATTTAAGCTAAGGAGGTGGTGATGTGGTCTGTCAGTTACGGCTAAAACTGGAAGCAGCTGCACCGATAATCCCAGCTGAGCCACTGATTTACTGTCTGACTTCAGATGAGTCACTTGAGCTTCTTGCTTCTCAGTTGTCCAATCTGGAGAGTTGATGTAAATGACTGAGAATATGATCCCTAATGCAAACATACCAAATATTCAAAAATATTTGGGGAATTTAGAATTGGCAGTAAATACAAATGTGCTGCAAACTAGCTAGCATGAAAAGCAGGTTTGAAGATTAAAAGACGATTTTCAAACAGGGCCTATAATTTTTTGAGTGCCCAATTAAAAACACTTTGGGGCACTAGAAGGTATGTTAGGTGAGAGGAGCGTCTGGAATGCAGATATATTCTGGCAATTTACAGCTTCTGGAACATCCCTTGGCATTATATGACAGATAAAATGTCCTTTTGGAGTTTAATGGAATATTTCAGTACATTGTGTTCCTCGGGTTGCACACTGCAAGGGTCAGGAAAATCCCCACAAACATTAGATTTCCTCCTCAAAAACTTTTGACTAATTTGTCCTCTGTCCCTAAGCATCATTCTGCAGAAGAGAGGTGTAGTGGAGATGTCAGGGAGCCATAAGTGACTTCCTGAACCTAAGGGCCATTCTGAACCGGCTCCAGTCCTGACAATGTTTAGAGCTGCAAGTGCGATTGTTCTAAAATACACCACTGACATGGGATTGGTGTAACAAAGTTCCATCCTCATGCCTAATTAACTTCTTCCTGTCTCCCACTATGCCCTCTGTCAAGGAGGTGGCTGGGGCAGCTGGTATAGGACTCGGGACAGCCCTATTCATGACAACATGTAATTCATCTACACCAGGAGAATTCACTTTTTGCCATTTGCAGACCATTTCTAATTTTTGTGTCTCAGAATAAAGAATGCAGACCTTTATCTGTGGGTGACATCTCTGTGTAAATGGCCTGATAATGTAAGTATTTAATGTATACAGTAACTAGCTGTGTAGAAGAGTGATGCCCACTAACAACCCCGCCATGTAGCCAAGCATGATGTAGCAGATTTTTCTCCTCTGGTGACCCCTATTGTCAGCTGTTCTGGCCCTGGATAGTTTGCTTCTTAGAATCAGAGTTGGAAGAGACCTCAGGAGTCATTGAGTCCAATCCTCCTGCTCAAAGCAGGACCAATCCCCACTAAATCAGCCAGTTGGTCCCCAGCCTGTAACAATGCTTTGGATTCTTCCACCCCAAGTGCAGGACTCTGCATTTGTCCTTGTTGGATCTCATCAGATTTCTTTTGGCCCAATTCTCCAATTTGTTTAGGTCACTCTGGACCCTATCCCTGCCCTCCAACCTATCTACCTCTCCCCCTAGCTTAGTGTCATCTGCAAACTTGCTGAGGATGCAATCCATTCCCTCATCCAAGTCATTAATAAAGATGTTGAACAAAACCGGCCCTAGAACTGATCCTTAGGGCACTCCACTTGAAACTGACCACCAACCAGACATCGAGCTGTTGATCACTATCTGTTGAACCTGATGATCTAGCCAGCTTTCAATCCACCTTACAGTCCATTTATCGAGTCCATACTTCCTTAACTTGCTGGCAAGAATTATGTGGGAGACCATATTGAAAGCTTTGCTAAAGTCAAGATATATCATATCCATTGACTTCCCCATATCCACAGAACCAGTTATCTCATCCTAGAAGGCAATCAGGTTGGTGAGGCATGACTTGCCCTTGGTGAATCCATGATGACTATTCCTGATCACTTTCCCTTCTTCCAAGTGCTTCAAAATGGATTCCTTGAACATCCCCTCTATGGTTTTCCCAGAGATTGAGGCGAGGCTGACTGCTCTGTAGTTCCCTGGATTCTCCTTCTTCCCTTTTTTAAAGATGGGCACTACATATGCCTTTTTCCAGTCATCCAGGACCTCCTCTGATTGCCACAAGTTTTCTTCATGTGGCTCAGACCTTCAGTCAGGTCACATTCAGTCCCACCACTTCCCTGGGGTTCTAGAACCATTTTTATAGTAAGAGCCATTGAACCAAACTGTAAAGCCTATATATAATGCTAACCATTTCAAGTCAGGGGGTGCTGCAGCACCATTAGAACCCCTAGTTCCAGCACCTGTGCCTCTTCTAGGATAAGAAAAGCCCACAAAAAAAAAACCTGGTGTGAAGTCATGGGATTAAACTTAACTCTGGACTCAGAGGTTTTTCAAAACACCTTCCTTAGTGGCTGGTTGGGGTTAGGGTTAAATAACTCCTCCTTTCTTCTTAAACTACTTTCACAGTATACAGTTGAATCCTGTCTGTAAATAAAATATCCTTTGTGGAATAAAACAGTTTTTTTAATGAATGGAGGCACAGCTAATAAATAGTACATTGGTACTTTGTGATGATGCATATGCATGTTTATAAATAATGCATAACAACAACAAATATGCATTATTGCTTTAAAATGTACCCTTTCTTCTTCTCATCATAATATGAAGAAAATGAAATTATAGCTAAATTTGCAAGCTGCATTTAAATGTGATTTCGTGCTTTGATTCACATCTTTAATCATAATCCAGGTAGCCAACTTTACATCATCATGTAGTTTAGGTGCACTACATTAAAATATACTGATGGGATGACATTTTTATTTTATTTTATTTTATTTTTTATTTTGGTAAGAGGTGGTTCCTTGTCCATTTGCTGAGAAATTGCAGAAAATCTCTCTTCAATATGGATCACTTCACCTCACTGTGTAGGAGAACTGACTAGAAACTAAGCTCTAAAATCTCTCCATCGTGACTAATATGGAAATACATCTACATTCTCCACAGCTTATGAAGAAATCAGAATACCCCCCACCAAGCAAAAGACAAACACGCTTCAGTTCTTTCTCCTGTAAGTTTCTATTGCAATATAATGAATCACTGCTCATAGGTAGTTAAATTCTAATTGCAGAAAACAGAAGTGAAAGAGAGAGATTCATTTTTTAAAACATCTAGTGAATTCATTGCAAAGATGTGCCACAATGGACATCTTTCTGTCATTGGTGTGATTTCTTTTTAGACTGGCTGAAGAGAGATTCTTGAAAACCCCGGTCAACATTGTAAAAATGTGCAATTTTCTCCTGTTGAGAACTTCAGAATATATTGTGGAACATGACAGACATATGTTTCCTAGATCTGGGGGGAGAGTACATGGCTCAGATCTCCTAGTTGGCTGATTCTTGTTCCCATGGTGCATGCAAGTTGTTTTCTAGTAAGTCACAGTTTCGTGTAGATGTCTGTTAATTTTCTCAATTTCCACTGTAAAAATATCCCTTACAGTGGAAAAGAGAGTTAAGCTTGTGAGTTACATTATGCCATTTTACAATATCCACCTTGGGATAAAACACTCACAGTGCTATTCATTAATAAATACATGGTGGGTTTCCTAAGAAGACTGTCAAATAAATACTAGTTAAGAGAAAAGTACCGTAATTTTTGGGAGAGGCAGAAGTCATATCAGGAATATTGCAAGGTTGCTGACATACAACCAATGGTAACTCTACATTTCATTTTATTAAAGCTAGTATGTGAAAGTTGACATGTTTAGATGGTATGTATCTGAGATACACAGACAACTAAAAATCAAATTAAATTAAAACAAATGATGGGACTTTAACGACAGTACTGCATACGAGACCTCACTTAACAGTGTGCTGAACTTAAACAAGCTGCAGATATGTCTTGTGAAACTGAAGCTGCACATGGGTTATTTAAAAGCCCATTTATTCATTAGGCAATCTACTTGCATTATGTTTGAATCCATGGTCAACTATTTTAAGTGTCCAGTGATGAATGCCACTAAATGGTGTTGCAGCACAAATGGAAATACAGTCAGAGTCCATATACATTTGAAATGAGATCATAATAATCAACACTGTTTCAAAGCAATATCAAATTAATTCACAGGGTAAAATTGTCATACTTCATTTATAATTTAAACACTGAAGTCATGAAACAAATATATGCATATTCTCAGAATCTGATATATTCAATGCCTCACAATTCTTAAAAGGTGTCTTCATTCCTCTGGTGTATGAATGTATACCAGACAGCTGAGCTTTCCACTAGATTATCAATTTATTTTTGTTTAATTGGTGAATGCATTACCTAAACCTAACCAGGAGCAGTCTGGGAACCTGACTGAGACTCTGAAAGTCAAACTCTCTTAGCCCTGGTCTACGCTAGGGAGTTATTTCAAAATAATTCCCCATATTTCAAAATAACAAGCAGAGAGTCCACACTACCAAGCCTATTATTTTGAAATAAGGGGCTGTTTATCTGGAAATAATAACACCTGCTTTCCATGAGAAATGACACTTATTTCGATATAACTACTACCCAGAGTCATTCAGAGTAATTATTCCTCAGTGCTTCCTGGAGATCTAAGTCAAGGCTGTGCATCCACATTAAGGGAGCCTGCTTTGGACTAATTTTGAGGCTTCCCTGTAGCATGGATATGCTATTTTGAAATTATAATTTCGGGAGTTACTATTTCAAAATCATTTCCAAGTGTATACATGCCCTTATAGTTTACCCCTTCACCACAGTGGACTTGAAATTGGTTATGTCTGTCCACATCTGATTCAGATTATTTCTCTCCTTCTTATGAAGGTTAAATTTAGGTTCTGTCCTAAGCAGGATGAAAACTAAACTTGTTCACAGTGACTTCAAATCCTTACGTCAAGTGAGTGGGCTATGACTCACATACAAATGCTCTAATTCTCCTCCAAAATAAACAGGGCTTAACTCTTTTGGCTAACTGATTCTGAGACAGGCATAAAAATGTGAAGCATTAGTGCACATGTAAAATACAAACAGAACTTTAACGTCTCTAGTCAGGAAAAAAAGTCTTATAGAAACAAATAAGTGACAGTGGGGAAAATAATGTTGTATTATTCCCTGAACTATGAGCTAAGGACCAAACAGATGACACAACTTTCTTAAGGCTAAACTATGTCAGTAGTAGAACCTGGGATAGAACCAAGCTGTTCATTTTCCTAATGCCTTGCTTGATCTGATAGACCAGCTTACTTCTTGCAATAGTTTTGTCTGCACTGGAGAATTTCACCATTGCATTGTCATTGGTGTGAATGAATGGGTTTAAACTCAAGTGAAGGGTCTACATGCTGTTTGGTTTCACAATGTCCACATACTGTAGAAAAAGTGTGTGTGTGTGTGTGTGTATCTATATCTATATCTATATCTATACATACATACATCTGGGCAGGGCTCGACAATTACTGAAATCTACTCGCCTGTGGTGAGTAGATTACAAGCCGGCATAGCCACGCAGCGCAGTCAGCGCATGCGCAGCGGGCTGAACTGCGCGGCTGGCGAGCCCTGCATATGGGGACATGTTAGGGACATTGTGGAACTGTAACATGAGAAGTCTACTGAATCAGTGCATCCAAAATATCTGCTTCTGAGCCTTCCATCCACACAGATAATGCAATGGTGCAGAGAGGCCTGATGCAGGATGCAACTGATACATGCCTGGCTCAGAGTAAGTGCCATTGCAGGCCTGTCCACTGTTGCAAGCCCTTGTGATGAGTGTAGACACTAGGGATGTCAGCAGTTAACTGGTTGATCAGCGGCCTGGCCCAAGTTGGAGCAGCCCCCCAACCTGCAGCGTGGTGCAGGAGGTCCAACTCGAGTGGCCCTCCCACCTGTGGCAGGCGTGGCCGGGATGGAGCAGCCCCACAGCTGTGCAGGGGGCTCTCCAGCCTGGCCAGGCCCACCATGCCATGCCATGGGCGGGAGGCCATTTAAGTGGTTAATGTAACATGTAATTGGTTAACTGATTAAATGGCATTTTACATCCCTAGTTGACACAGTGGGTATTACCAGCACTGCAGTTCTTTGCAACAGACTGGCATCAATAAAATACATTGGTATAAACAGGCCTCAGGATGGCTGTAAGAATGGGTTTTGTGTGCATCACCATTCTTCTTGGCTGTCCTTTGACTGCAGTTCTCATCTTGATGAACAGCACATGATTCAGAACTCCACTTAGTGTTAATAGGCCTTGCTATACACAGACACATCACAAAGAAAACAGAGCTCTTTATCTTCTGAACAGATGCCTGTTCTATTTTCTTCCCTTCAAAACATCCTTATAACCTGTTTCTTAAAGCTACTTTTTAAGCTATCCATTCTAATTCTCCCTTCTTAGGGCCTCAGAAACCCAGTGGAATGAATGGACAGCTGCCTCTGAGTACATTGTAGTTCATTACTTTTGAGAAAATCAGGTTTGGATTAAAACAGAAGATTTCGGATTCTCACTTATATCCACAGCTGACTTGTGCAGTTTATTAAAACGATTTATAGAACTGTATTTTCATAACTAATGCCTGTTCTATATTTAGGAACAAATGGTAGCCCGGCTTGCTCTGAGATGCAAGGCAATAATGAATGCATCTTCTTACACCCTTATGCTGGCTACTTGCATCACAGGAAACTGTGTGGAGGTGCAATCTCACGCTTACACAGGTATAGACCTCACATGGGTTACTTCTTCCCAGACTGCTTATAGAAGAGGCTCTCAATGTTTCCAGACTACTGCACCCTGTTCAGGAGGCTGATTTGATCTTACACACCCTCAAGGGTCACCCCTCTTTTAACTAGTTACTTCCCTCTTATCCCATCACTGCTTAGCTTAAGAGTCTTTGGTGATGGGATAAGAGGGAAATAACTAGTTAAAAGAGAGGTAGATATGCTGGAGGGCATGGATAGGGTCCAGAGTGACCTAGACAAATTGGACGATTGGTCCAAAAAAAATCTGATGAGACTCAACAAGGACAAGTGCAGAGTCCTGCACTTGGGGCGGAAGAATCCCAAGCACTGTTACATGCTGGGGACCAACTGGCAAGGTAGCAGTCCTGCAGAAAAGGACCTGGGGATTACAGTAGATAAGAAGCTGGATATGCATCAACAGTGTGCTCTTGTAGCCAAGAAGGCTAATGGCATATTGGGGTGCATTAGGAGGAACACTTCCAGCAGAGATAGAAAAGTTATTATTCCCCTTTACTTGGAACTAGTGAGGCCACATCTGGAGTATTGCATCCAGTTCTGGGTCCCCCACTACAGAAAGGATGTGGACGCATTAGAGAGGGTCCAGCAGAGAGCACCCAAAATGATTAAGAACGCATGAGGAGAGACTGAGGGATTTGAGCTTATATAGGCTGCAGAAGAGAAGAGTGAGGGGGGATTTGATAGCAGCCTTCAACTTCCTGAAGGGAGGTTCGAAAGAGGATGAAGAAAGGCTGTTCTCAGTAGTGACGGATGGCAGAACAAGGAGCAATGGTCTCAAGTTACAGTGCAGGAGGCCTAGGTTGTATATTAGGAAAAACTATTTCACTAAGGGTGCGTCTAGACTGGCATGATTTTGCGGAAATACTTTTAACGGAAAAGTTTTTCCGTTAAAAGTATCTCCACAAAAGAGCGTCTAGATTGGCACGGATGCTTTTGCGCAAAAAGTGCTTTTGCGCAAAAGCATCCGTGGCCAGTATAGACGCGATTTTGCGCAAGAAAGCTCCGGCCGCCATTTTTGCCATTGGGGCTTTCTTACGCAGAAAATTCCTTCCCTGTCTACACTGGCCCTCTTGCGCAAGAACACTTGCGCAAGAGGGCTTTTTCCCAAGCGGGAGCGTCAAAGTATTTGTGCAAGAATCACTGATTTTGTACATTACAAAGTCAGTGCTCTTGCGCAAATTCAAGCGGCCAGTGTAGACAGCTGGGAAGTTTTTGCGGAAAATCTTGCCAGTCTAGACGCACCCCATGAGGGTGGTAAAGTACTGGAATAGGTTACCTAGGGAGATGGTGGATTCTCCCAAGTCCTGGCTTGACAAAGCCCTGGCTGGGATGATTTAGTTGGGGTTGGTCCTGCTTTGGGCTGGACTCGATGACTCCTGAGGTGTCTTCCAGCCCTAGGATTCTATGATTCTATGATGGACCTTGCCAAAGACTTCCTGAAAGCCCAGGCACATTCATTAAACTGGATCATCCTAGTTCCCATGTTTGTGGGCCTCGTCAAAAAATTCAAATTGACTGGTGTGGTATGACTTCCCTTTACAAAAATCATATCTACTCCTCCCAACAAATTGTGTTTGTCTATGTCTCTGATAAATTGGTTGTAACTACAGTAAAGAAAAGAATCATCTGGTACAAAAGCTAGTTTTACCAACCCATAATTTCCTGGATTGCCACTGGAGCTTTTTTTAAAAGCTTTTTTTTAGCTATCCTCTAGTCACCAGGTACAAAAGCTGATTTAAGTGACAAGTTATCACGCTTAGTAGTTCTACAATGTCATATACAGGTTGGACCTCCCTGATCCAGCACCCCTGGGACCTGAGCGGTCCTGAACGAAGGAGTTTTCAGGACCACGGAAGGTCAATGCTCCCCTGCTGGCTGCCTCCCAATGCTAGGGCTGCCACCGGGGGTTCCCCTGTTGGGGCCACCTCGCTGCAACCAGCCCTATTTAGATGCAGCTGGCCCTGCTGCTGCTGGGGGTTCCCTGGGGCTCCCCGGCCAAGGCTCCCCTGCTGGCACCTGGCCCCGCTGCCACCAGGGATTCTCTGGCTGGGGATGCCTGGCCACCTCAGCCCTACTGCCAGCAGGAATTCCCCAGCCAGGGCTCCTGGCTGCTTGGCCCTGTTGACGTCAGGGGTTCCCTGGCCCCGATAATGTTGGGGAGTTTCCTGGCCAGGACCGCCCGGCCTGCTGCCACTGCGAGTTTCCCAGGGTTCCTCGGCTGGGGCCACCCAGCCACCACCAGCCCCATTACTAGGGCCAGTTCTGCTCCCACTGGGGTTTCCTCGGCCCAGGGCCACCTGGTCACCACTTGGTCCCACGGCTGCAGGAGGTTCCCCGTTTGCTGCCTGGCCTGGCTGACACCAGGAGTTCCCCGGCCAGGGCCGGAGCTCCCCATTTGCCACCTGGTCCTGCTGATGCCAGGGGTTCTCTGTCTGGGGCAGGGCTTCTCACTCCTGCCTGGCCCAGCCAATGCCAGGGGTTCCCCAGCCGGACCAGGGCTCTCCAGCCACCACCTGGCCCAGCCACTGCTGGCCCAGCCAGGGCTCCCTAGCCTTGCATTCTGCCACCTGGCTCTTGCTCTCTGCCTCCTGGACTCTTTAGTCCAGCCACATCCGTGGCCCTACCAGACCATAGATGTCACTGGACCACAGAGTCCTGGATTTAGGAGGTTCAGCCTGTACAACTTTCTTCACCACTCTTGGGTGAACATTATCTGTTCCTTATTACTGTTTGTTCTAAATCCTTTTCTAGTGACACCTCGATCTGGGAGACTTCCTCAGATGTCTCCTCAGATGTGCTACCTAAAAAGCAATGGTTCAGATGTGGGGCTCCCTTTCACTGTAGAGGATGTGAGGAATAGTGGTACAAATAATTAAGTTAGCTTCTCTGCAATGGTCTTATCTTCCTTGAGTGCTCCCTGAGCACCTTGATCATCCAGTGGCTCCACTGACTGTTTGGCAGGCTCCATGCTTCTGGTGTGTTTAAATTGTAACTATGCCAGCTACCACCAAACCCACTGGCAATCAGGAGTGACAGCATGCTCAGAATCTTGTTCTTTTCTTTTGTCTCAAAAAGGGCAGTGGCATTGGCAGACATTCTGCTGGCAGCATGACATATGGTGAATTTTCATTTAATTTTACAGAGAGTAATGTAAAGAGACAAATTGTTCATCAGTGCCTGATCCTTGAAACACTCACCAGCAGTACAGAGCTTACCAGTAGTAAAAAACCAAAAACCCAAACTGATGCTCTGTAGCATTGGCAAGATCAGGCCCATAGTCAGTAAAATGCTTCAGCTACATCCTGTGCTTAAAATGGTTCCTGTGATTTACTGCAGATCAGAAATACATAATTTCTCGCAATGGCCCTGGCGTTAGGGCTCAGAAGAGATTAATTCTGCAGTAGTCAGACTAGCCTAGCATGCTGCTTTTGTTATAGATGACATTGGGCCCAAAAATTCTGATAAGTTATTCTTATAACTCCTTTGTAATGACAGCAGCACAAGAAGACTCCAACTTGGTGACAATAGTCATGTAATAAGAACAGAAAATAGCATTATAATGAATTCAGTTTTAAGATTTTAATCTTGTGTCTCCCCTTACTTGTCACAAAGAAGGAATGCTCTCTGGGCTGGGACTATTTTAAGTCTACAGTATGTGATAAAAACAAAAAATACTAAATAGTTTCATAGATTTTTTTAAGGGTCCATTATGATCATCTAGTTTGACATCCTGAATAACACAGGCCAGATAATCATTCCCCGTAACTTCTGCTTGAGCTAGAATATGTCTTTAAGAAAGATATCCAGTCTTGATTTAAAGACATCAAATGACCAGGGATCTACCATATCCATAGGTAAGTTATTCCAATGGTTAACCTTCCCCTTTAAAAACTACTTACATTTCATAGCTAAGGGTTTTTTAATTATTCAGTATATGTCATGTTTATTAAGAAATGCCTGGTGTAAATCACATACTCCATTTCCATCCCTCCTCCCAAAAAAGAAACAAATGGGGAATCCCTTTACTGGCAAGGTGCTCAGCAGCGGCCAATTTACAAATTTCCAATAGTGGAACACCTATTTATTTGGGCCAATGATCCAGCCTATATTTTGAAGTTTCACAGTCTATCTACACTATCTTTCCATCAGCAGAGTTTCTGAGAACAAGATTGAGTCTGAGAAAGCTTAAGAGAAATTGTATGCTATAATTATGTATTTTACAAAAATACATTTTCAGGATAACCTTTTAAATTTCTTCCTACTGCATGTTCTATATTTAAATTCTAGAACATTTCCACTTTTAAATATAGAATAATAATTCCTATGACAAGCATTGGATGTTCATTTCCTAGACACTGCAAATCCAAATTAAGTCTTGAGAGACATGGCTCTGTTGATTTTAGCTCATATACAACTGAACAGTAATCCATGTTCCAAAACTAACACAATATAATTTTGCCATATGTCAATTTAAAGTCTGAGAAGTGTGCTAGTGGAGAGACTGAAAATAACAGTTACCACTCCAGCATAGGACGCCACAAAAGGGCTGGTGAAGGTGCAACCGGTTTTATTGCTTTTTACACACCCCGAATGGGAATTTGCTATGATCATTGGCCGTGGAAGATGGATTTCACTCTCAAACCCTAGCAGCCCTTTACTGTTCAGTGGCTACATATTTTTAAACAGTACATTTCATATGTTTGCTCACATGCTTCTGTGCTATCACCACACATTCTTTTGGGACCAAGTCACTGTTTAAAGTATGTATTGATTATGCAATATACATCAGTAACACAGTTTTTAAAATAGTAACAAAACTTGAGCAAGAGTAGACCAGGATATCAACAACAACAACCCCAAAGCTTTAATGTTCCTGATATCAGCTTCCCTGCAAAAGACAGAGGAAACATTGTGATTCTATGCTGAGTTTCATGTGAAATCTTTCATGGAATGGTTTGCCATGTGGAGCAGATTCCCCCAGACCTTCAGAGGCCAGGGCCACCTGACTGAAAGCCCTTGCTCCCTGGCTGACTGTTCACTTCCCCACAGCTCTGGAAAAAGCTCCATTGCCAGATAGTTTCCTCAGCCACTTCTTGCCAGATCTTCACAGAACAGAAGCGAGAGGAAAGTAGGCATGTTTATCCTGACAGCTTCATCATTCACTTACCTGCGAAAGTCCCATGGGGCTTTCCACTGGGTCAGGCAAGTTGGGTCTGGTCCCACTCACACCTCCAGCTTGCCCTATCTCACATAACAGATCCCAAGCCTTGTGGAAGGAGGTAACCTTTCTGTGGAGGTGTATTTCCTGCTTCTCTCTTTTGAGCCACCATTTTCTTTTCCTCTCTGACCATGTGACAATAGGTAGGGCCCTACTAAATTCATAGTCCATTTTGGTCAATTTCAGAGTCATGATGTTTTAAAAATTTTAATGTTCATGATTTCAGCTATTTAAATCTGAACTTTCACAGTGTTGTAATTGTAGGGGTCCTAGCCCACAAAGGAGTTGTAGGAGGGTTGTGAGGTTATTGTATGTGGGGGGTGGGATTGCGGTACTGCTATCCTTACTTCTGTGCTGCTGCTGCTGGCAATGCTGTTTTCAGAGCTGAGCAGGTAGACAGCAGAGGCTACTGGCCAGGAGCTCAGCTCTGAAGGCAGCACTGCCACCAGCCATGGTGCAAAAGTAAGGATAGCATGATAAATTATTGCCACCTCTTGACTCTGCACTGCTGCTGGTGGGACACATCTTTCAGAGAAATAAGGGTGGGTTTGAGACCCCTATTCTAAGTCCATCCTGACCTAAATTGCTAAAAAAAACCACCTTAAAAAACAACAAATAGTCTAATAGCACCTTAAAGACGAACAAAACATTTAGATGACAGTTATCTGAAGAAGTGGGCTGTGCCCACGAAAGCTCATGATACCATCTACATGTTTTGTTAGTCTTTAAGGTGTTACTAGAGTATCTGTTGTTTTTCCTGTTACAGCAGGGCTACTCAACACGCGGCCCATGGCCCATTTGTTTGTGGCCTGCAGTGCAGTTTGGGTTCATGGTCCAGTTTGGGTTGATACGTGTTTCAGTAGTTAAATTCCTGGACTGTTGTGAAGCCAAAAAAACCAAAAAGTAGTCAATATAATGGTCTTCTGTTGATATTCGTTTTAGTAGTTAAATTCCTGAACTGGCATTGCTCATTAAAAGTGCTGTCATATGGGTGGAAATCAGGTAAATGTTGCATTTTATTCATATCAGCAGAACCCATTTAAATGGGGCCTGCGTGTTGTGTAGTCTTGCCTTAATCTTTGTATTCATGCCCGTCAGTGTGAAAGATGCTATTTGTATATACTTGCCTATATATTTGCATGTATATGCAACCACACTTAAGTTGTGATGATTTCTCCAAATTCTTTCTAGCTCAGGGCTCAGAGACGTCCCCAGATACAATTCACTTCAGAGGAAGATTGTGCAGTTATTTTTAAGAACACATGATGTTCAGCACCACTCAGTGCCTGTCCACTTTACTCCTAACTTTCCTGATCTATAGAGCTGTCTGTTCTACCTCTAAAGCAGTACTGAGGGATGGGTGGGTTGTGGCATCTTTTAATGTTTGTCTGTTTCCTTTTCCTTTTCTCCCATAGTAGTCTCACTATAGTCTCCTAGAAAAGCATGGATTTTAATTTCATATGCTCCTAATTAACCCTTCTTGTAATAAGTAGGATTTGATGGATCAAGATGAGACTATGGCGGTAAAGCTCCAAATCTCCCCAGTGTACTAATTTGGAAATTATGCTAACTATGGGCATAGAATGGTATGGAAACAGCACAATCCTTTGAAATGAGGAGTAATTTTACAAGGGGGGTAAAATGGATACTAAGTGTCTTCAGGAAATATAAGTATGTGATGAAATTGTTTTGTGCCACACTAACCCTTTAGAATACCCACTATTCAAGAGACAGAACTCAACTGTGCCTCCTTAGGAAAAGCCTCATGAAGTGCTCTTGTTACATGAAGCTGATAGAGAAAGTGCAAATTGTTCTTAAGTACCCATTGTTTGGTTTTTAAGTCATTAGGCTGTGGAAGGTAGTGTGCCAGCCAGGTCATGTCTTTACTCATACCTTTGTGATGGGTCCCAAACCTGTACATGAAGTTAAGTTCCAAGGCTTCCCTGTGTATTTGGCTTGTGGAATTGGCCTGAAACAACACAGTGTCTTTGAGATCCTTTAATGAGTGCCTGGGCAGGGTAAAGTGTTCTCCAACAGGTTTCTGTGTGTTGCCTTTTTGGATATCTGATTTGTGTCCATTAAGAAGGGCAGTCATCCCTAGAGACACTGTGCCTGAAGCCTATCCCTCATCTCTTAGCTGACACCGAGAGGTCTCTGGTCCCACAAAGGCGATGTACTTGGAGCAAGGTCATATGTGGCCTACACAGTGGGCCCCTTTCTGCAGGGGTACAGATGTCCCTGGGGGGGAGCCTTGCTTCCCCCACATCCCGGGGACAAGCAGGCATAGGAAGGTGCTGGCCAGGGCACGAGCCTGCAGGCAGGAGGGGGCGACGGGGCAGCTTGGCTTCCCTCTGTGCCATGCACACACCGGGATTAGCAGTGGCGGAGGATATGTATCCCTGCCTGGCTGGTGGACAGAGCGGGGGAGGGTGATGGGGAAAGGTGTGTGTGAACAGCAGACACCACTTGCCGGGCAGGGTGCTACTGGGATCCCCTCCATTTCCTTCCTCTTCCAGCAGGCTCCCCTAGCAGGGGCTCGGTGTCCTCCACCTCACAATGCTTGCCTGGGAGCAGATGCTGCCTGGAGAGAGCAGGCATGCCCGTGTGTTGTGCGTGGCACTGCTGTGAGTGTGTCCCTGACCCCATCCTCCTTAATGGTGGCTTGCGGTGGGAGGGTGTCCCACTTTAGAGTCAGGAGTAAAACAGGTCCCTCCAGAAACCCAGTGAGCAGGAACACAAGGGGCCTCTCAGGCCGCATCATGGGCAGGAGCGGCCCTAGACGAGCTGCCGGCAAACTGGCGCCCTAGGAGAAACACATGATCAGCGCGCGATCAGCGTCCCCGCCTCCAAAGCCCTCAACGGCCGTTTATCTTGGCGTCCTAGGCAACCGCCTAGTTCGCCTGTATTGACGGGCCACCACTGATCATAGGGCTTGTGTGCTCCAGACTGGTGCTTTGCATGCATCCATGTACACAGTCTGCTGCACAATGCCCACGCCAAGAAGGCCAAGCGAGGAGCGCGCAGCCCCTCGCCACCCACCACCTCCCCGCACATGCGTCTACGGAAAGTAATGTTGCTGACCTGATGGGACTTCCCCAGCTTCATCTGATCCCTTGGGGTATGTCTACACTACAAAGTTAATTCGAACTAACAACCGTTAGTTCGAATTAACTTTCATAGGCGCTACACATACAAACCGCTAGTTCGAACTTAATTCGAACTAGCGGGCGCTAGTCGAACTAGGTAAACCTCATTCTACGAGGAGTAACGCCTAGTTCGAATTATAGTTCGAATTAAGGGCTGTGTAGCCACTTAATTCGAACTAGTGGGAGGCTAGCCCTTCCCAGCTTGCCCTGGTGGCCACTCTGGGCCAAGCCAGGGAAACTCTTCTGCCCCCCTCCCGGCCCCGGAGCCTTTAAAGGGCCACGGTCTGGCTACGGTGCCCGTGCCAGGTGCAAGCCTGCCAGCACCCAGCCAGCAGACCCTGCACCTGGCACGGCATGAGCCAGCCACCCGCTGCCACCCAGCCCTCTGCCTCTTCCCAGGACCAGGCTGGCAGCTCATAGGAGCCTGCCTGGGGCCACAAGAGGCGGGTGCCCGCCTGGTCTAGTGAGGAGATCGTGGACCTCATCAAGGTTTGGGGGGAGTCCTCCAACGTCCACGACCTCCGCACTAGGCACAGGAATGTGGCCGTCTAGGGCAGGATAGCTGCCAGCCTGGCCACCAAAGGCCACATGCGAACCCAGGAGCAGGTTTGCATGAAAATCAAGTTGGTCCAGTGAGACCCCCGACCCTGAGCCCTGAGCTTAGAACATAAGAACATAAGAATGGCCATACTGGGTCAGACCAAAGGGTCATCTAGCCCAGTAGCCTGTCTGCCGACAGTGGCCAACACCAGGTACCCCGGAGGGGATGGACCGAAGACAATGACCAAGCGATTTGTCTCGTGCCATCCATCTCCAGCCTTCCACAAACAGAGGCCAGGGACACCGTTCCTACCCCCTGGCTAATAGCACTCCATGGACCCAACCTCCATGAATTTATCTAACTTCTCTTTAAACTCTGTTATAGTTCTAGCCTTCACCGCCTCCTGTGGCAAGGAGTTCCACAGGTTGACTATGTGCTGTGTGAAGAAGAACTTTCGCTTATTAGTTTTAAACCTGCTGTCCATTTCATTTCATTTGGTGTCCTCTAGTCCTTCTATTATGGGAACTAATGAAGAACTTTTCTTTATTCACCCTCTCCACACCACTCATGCTTTTATAGACCTCTATCATATCCCCCCTCAGTCTCCTCTTTTCTAAGCTGAAAAGTCCCAGTCTCTTTAGCCTCTCTTCATATGGGACCTTTTCCAAACCCCTAATCATTGTAGTTGCCCTTTTCTGAACCCTTTCCAAGGCCAAAATATCTTTTTTGAGGTGAGGAGACCACATCTGTACACAGTACTGAAGATATGGCCTACCATAGTTTTATACTTCCCTCCTCCTTCTTCCCCTGGCTTCCCCTTCCTGCTCCCTCCTCCCAGATTTCCCCCTTCCCTCTTCCACCCTCTCTCTTCCCCTCTCCCACCTCCTTTTCCCAGTCTCCCCAGAGGTTAATCCCCACACACACACACACTTTTGTTAAATAAAGAGAGTTTCTATTTTTGACCACACGTGTCCTTTATTTTTTACATCAGGAAGGGGGGCTAGGGAGGGGTAAGTGGAAGGAGGTGAGGGAGGAATGGGGCATGAGCCCCCGATGGGGAAGACTGGGGTGGCTCTGCGGGCTCCTCGGGGTGGAAGCTCTCCTGCAGGGCCTCCTGGATCCTGACAGCCCCCCGAATGACCCCTCCGGATGGTAGCCTGCGGCAAGTGCAGCCGGGCTGATGGCCGAGTGCTGTGATGTGCCAAGTGTGGGCACTCAGGGCACTCCAAGGCAGGACTGCTTTGCTGTCGCTCATCGAGGTAGATAAGCAAGCGGGGAACCCTGAGAACTGTCTGTCCGGGGTGGGGGTCAGGTCCCTTTAAGCACAGCCCTCGGCTAGCCTGAGGCAGCAGCTCCACACTCTAAGTCCTAACCTGATGCCCTGCCGCACTGGTTCCGGCCAGCCTTAACTCGGTTCAGGGTCCACTCAATGTGACATGCTAGTTCGAATTAGCAAAACGCTAATTCGAATTAGTTTTTAGGTCTAGATGCACTAGTTCGAATTAGCTTAGTTCGAATTAACTAATTCGAATTAAGTTAGTTCGAATTAGTGCTGTAGTGTAGACATACCCTGGGTGACATCCTGGGAGGGTGGTACCAGCTCCAGGGACTGTCACTTTTTTGCCTTCCCCATACATCAGTGGTCTCCCAACCTTTTTACACTTAAGATCACTTTTTAAATGTCAGGGCAAGCCAGGATCTACTCCATCCCTTCCCCAAGGCCCCACCCCTTTCTTGAGGCCCTGCCCTCCCCAACCCTTTCTGCGGACTACCCATTGCTAATGGAAACTCACCATTAATTACATAATTGCACCCCAGCACTTTTTGCTAGTGCTGCAGCTGGGGAGAATGGTTTAATTTAAATTATGAAACGGATTAAGCATTTTAACTTGCTCATGTTAGTTGATCAAACTTCATTTTCAATAAAGTAAAATATTAATTTATGTCCAACACAAAAAGTTTCAATGTTTTCTTTATTTATGGCAGGGGATGGGAACCATTTTTGGGTCAGGCATCACTGACACACAGAAAAATCAGCTGGGGACCACGCAAGTGAGAAGCAAAACAACTCCTCCCAAAACCCCCTACCCTCACTGATGTGACTCAGTGGGGGGCCTCCTCACTCTTCTGGCGCTCCAGCCCCCACAGGGTATGGGGAAGGGGCAGGGAGGACTGAGGTTCAGGGCTTCCAATAGGCCAGATTTACTTTTCTGGGGTTCCAGTTAGTGGATTTTGTGGATCCCCTTGGGCTCTGGGGTGGGAACAAATATGAGAGATTCAATGTGCGGGACAAGGCTGCCAGCGAGTGGGATAGGGATGCAGGATTTGGGTGGGAGGTGGGCTGCAGGGTGTAGAAGGGAGTTTAGTGGAAGGAGAGGGTGTGGGGTGGGGTACAAGAAGGAGTTTGGGGTTAGGAGGGGGTTGGGGGAGTAACACAGAAAAGGTGAGAGGTTGAGAATGCAGCCAAATAGCTAGTTGGGGAAGGTGGCAAAGAAGTGGGGAGTGAAGGAAAGTGCAGCTTCTGCAAAGTAAAATTGTATCCCCCCTCACATCTTCCCTCTGCTCCGGCCTCGCTCCCCTCAGCCCCATGATTGCCCCATGCCCCTCAGTGCAACCCCTGCTCACTCCCATCCTGCCCACGCATCTTCTTTCACTCCCTCTCCTGCCCCCACATCCCTGCACTGGGACTTGTAGCCCCTGGGGAGCAGCACTGGGGTGAGGAGGGGGAAGGGGCAGAGTCTCTTCCTTGGCCAGCCCAGCCCTTTGCCTGCAGGCAGCGGCTCCTGGGCTGGGGCTGGGGCAGGCAGAGCCCAGGGCCACCCAGGTCTGGCTTCAGCTGGGCCAGGCACAGCGGGGTGCTGGGGAAGGGGCACCCCAAACCTGCACAGATCCCAGCCGGGTGCAGTGGGGCACTGGGGAAGGGGCTCCCCGAACCTCCACACATCCCAGCGGGGTGCTGGCAAGGTGGCTCTCTGACCCCGCGCACAGCCCGTGGGGAACAGTGTGGCATAGCCCCGTCCCCAGCGCGCCACGTGTGCAGGCCGCCCAGCCCCCTCCCAGAGCAGGCGGCAAGAGTAAGGATGCACACATGGGTTTGCACACGCACCTCTTCCCCCATCTCTGCCAGCAAGTTAACAAAGAGCTTTTCGGGCCGCAGCTTTCAGCCTGCTGAGGCTGTGCCACGCTCCAGCTGGGCCGGATCAAAGCAGAGCAGCTGGCCAGCCGGCTGCCCCTCTTTGATCCAGCCTACCTGGAGCACGGCGCAGCCTCGGTGGGCTGAATGCCAAGCTGGGCTGGAGCAAACGGGCAGCTGGCTGTGGCGATCAACCCCTAGGGACGCCGGGATTGACCGGTCTACCACGATCGACCGGCTGGCAATGACTACCATACACTAAGGGTTATTAACACATAGCTTTAACTGTCATCTTTGCAATTTTGCAATTACAAGAAACTGCCCATAAATATGGACTCTCTAATAATCTATGCATAGGCAGCACTTAGAACAGAGACAAGGCATTACATTATTATAGAGAGACAAGGATGAGGAAATAAATTAATCTATATTGGAATTGATATTTCAGAACAACAGGGTGTCCTTTCTGAATAGTTTGCTTTCAATATTGTCCAGGATATGTTTGCTGAAATCTCTCTGGTGTTGATAATGCAGCTGAAATTAATTAGTGAATAGTCAAGTGTGCACTACAGAAATCTCACCTTTTCTCCCTCCTTCCCCCCCCAGTGTGGACCTAAAACTCACAGCCATTCCCTGCTAATTACGTTGGGCGGATTACTTAAATGCCAGTGTAAGCTGCATGAACATGATAACACTTGACTGGGAGATGAGTGAAAAGAATCTGACCTTCTTAGTCAAGGTCACGAACAGTGTAATTGTTCTGAAGAGCTAGAAGTAAAGATCTCATGAGCCATCAAAATACACAGGCTGTTCAGTACAGAGAAATGACACTGAGTGTTGTAGGGCACAATAAATACAATTTTAAAATTATCTATCTATCTATCTATCTATCTATCTATCTATCTAATCAAACTCCAAGCCCCAGTTACCAGCCTGAACTGCCAGGCCATGTGCTGGGGAAATGTGTCACACAGAAGATAAATTATTTTTTCCTTACTGCTTAAAATATATCAGTCTGTTGTATTTTTACTGTTAAAAAAAAAAAAGTGTCTGTGAAATTTTCTGGGGATCTTTAATTCAATGTTGCAATTGTCAATATTCAACCACAGTCTGATTGGTTGGTGGAGTTGAGGCAGCTGGTGAATCTGGTTAAAACTTT
This sequence comes from Rafetus swinhoei, assembly GCA_019425775.1. Taxonomy (NCBI): domain Eukaryota; kingdom Metazoa; phylum Chordata; order Testudines; family Trionychidae; genus Rafetus; species Rafetus swinhoei. The sequence goes on from CM033449.1 coordinate 120,671,863, forward strand.
GAAAGGAACACAAAGAAGTTAGGTGCTCAACTCCTTTTGAAATTCATACTCGCACACACATCTTATATATTGAGGAAAATGTCTGTGGTCACATACAGAAAATGTGACCACAGACCTCCTGTTACCACAGTAAATGGGAGTTGTGTGACTAAACTCTGTGTATATCAACGTTTTGTTTCTAGGGGTATGTCTAGACTACATGCCTCTGCTGACAGAGGCATGTAAATTAGACTACCCAACATAGTCAATGAAGTGAGGATTTAAATATCCCCCACTTCATTAAAATAAAAATGGCCACCGCGTTGTGCCGTCTCAGCTGATCGTCGGCACAACGCGGCAGTCAAGACGTGGAGCGGTCGACAGGGAACGCCTTTGTCGACTGCTCCCTTATGCCTTGTGAAATGAGGTTTACAGGAGCAGTCGACAAAAGTGTTCTCTGTCAACCGATCCGCGTCTTGACTGCCACGCTGTGCCGACGATCAGCTGAGCCGGCACAACGCAGCGGCCATTTTTATTTTAATGAAGCCAGGGATATTTAAATCCCCGCTTCATTGACTATGTCGGGTAGTCTAATTTACATGCCTCTGTCGGCAGAGGCATGTAGTCTAGACATACCCTAGTTGTCACAGTTTCCTTTGATGTTAAATTTGCCATTCAGAGTAATCCTGAATTTGGATTGGCTGAGGTTTTTTTTCCTGTGATAATTTTTGGATAAGATTTGCTTCTTTCCTACTTGCCAGACAAAGACCAGGATGTATAAGGCACAAAGGGCTATATTTTTAAACTTAAAAACAACAAATAGTATGGTAGCACTTTAAAGACTAACAAAACATGTTACTATCGTGAACTTTAGTGAGCACAGCCCACTTCTTCAGATGACCGGAGTGTCGGATGTCCAGAGCCAACATTAAATAGGGGAGAAGGGGGGGGGAGTGGATGACAAAAAGAGGTAGTGGGCATATAAATATCAAAGGGAAACCGAGCTGGTATGTAACAAGCAAAACTGAAAAACACCTAAAGACTATAAACACCTAAAGACTGGATAGTTAAAGGAAGCAGATAAGGACCATTAGTTAGCATTTAGAGAGGAAGAGTACTAACACCAGAATCTACACAAAGAACCATTGGCACCTTCATTGTCTGGCACGTTGATAATGTCCCAGCCATCAGGATTCAGACCGTTGGCATGAGAATTAAACTTGTGAATGAATTGTAGTTCCAACCCTTCCCTGTGTATTTGGCTTATGGAATTGGTTACAATTTTTGTTACAAACCAGTTCCACAAGCCAAATACACAGGGAAGGGTGCCCACGAAAGCTCATGATACCATCTACATATTTTGTTAGTCTATAAAGTGGTACCAGACTATTTGTTGTTTTTTAAGTTTATCCTGTACAGACTAACTTGGCCACCCCTCTCAAGTTTTTTATCTTTTAAAGGTATTAAGCACCTAAATACTTTGAAAAATCTGCTCAAAGAACCCTTCCTTCCAGTTTTTGCCCATGAGCAAAAGTCAGCTGCATCCCTAGTCATTTGGCTTCCAGTACACAAAGACTAGAGTGGGTAGCAAAGAGCAGCGGAGGGGCTGTGATGGAGCCACCGTTTATGTACCAGCTAACACAGCAGAGATAAAGCTGGGGGGACATTAACTTTGTAGGGTGGTGGATTCTCTCCAGCAGTCCTAGTCAAATTAGCCACCAGTGCTCACAGGATTCTCAGTGCATTATCCCAACACTGGCACTGCACGTTAAGGATCAATGGCTAATATAGGTCACTGAGGAGAAGTCCCTTGCTCTGTACAACTGGTTCTGTTTGGGTGGCTGATGAAGTGAGACTGTTTGGCTATGTCTACAATGCCCCCGCTTGTGCAAAAAAATATGCAAATGAGGCGAAGCATAGAATATCACCGTGCCTCATTTGCATAATTAATGAGGCTCCGTTTTTGCACAAGAGGCTTTTGCTCAAGAGCCGTTCTTCCTGAAAAAAAGAGGAAGAACGGCTCTTGTGCAAGAGGGGGTTTTGCGCAAAAACGGAGCCTAATTAATTATGCAAATGAGGAGCGGCAATAGTCCACGCTTTGCCGCTCTTGAATATTTTTTTGTGCAAGAGGGGGCAGTGTAGACATAGCCATGAAGTTTAGGTTTATTGTTCTGAACTTTTCAACAAACACTGTGTTAAAAGAAGTATGAGTCCTCAATCCCTGAATTTAAAAAAAAGCCATGATCTGTATTCAAAAGGAAATCATGTATGCATGCACAGCAGATAAAAACAAAATGCAAAGTCTCATTGAACTTCAGTCTGGCTGCACTTTTCCCTCACCTTGAGCTGTATAAATAAATTTCAGCATCACAATGAAAAGCAGGTACATCGTAGGGATTCCTCTGAAATCCCTACATAGAATTACACTATGCAGAAAATACATCTAGGATAACACATTTTGGTCCCACCAACATTAAATGTTGTGACACTTACGTAGAGATATATTTGCAAACCTATGACCAAAGCCTGTGGATTATTCTGTGTGACAGGCAGGAAATTATATATCCACCACACAGAATTTGCATCACAGTGGAAGGGAAAAGAAGCTAGAAAAAAAGCAGCAAGTAGAAGTCTGTGGGCAGCAAAGGAGTGAAAAGCTTTGGAAAGAATCCCCTCTTCAAGAGAGTGCCACCGGGTTTAGAAAGAGCAGCTTGGGCTGAAAGGAAGGACTATATCTCTGTAAAGAGCATTGGCACAGGCAGAGTTTGGAAGAGCAAAAGAAATATTTCCTATTGTTCACACTGAATCAAAATGAATTAGTGCCCATTGGCAAAACTGGTGAAAAATTAATCATATTTCTGCAGTCTCATGAAAACACTGAACATTTCATAGCTTTGCTTCTACTTGGAAGTGAAAATGGAAAGGCTCTTTTTCTTTTTTTGTCAAGTGGCACACACTCCCCCCCCCCCCCAGACAATGCACTTCCCTTCTCCAGGGAAGTGTGAAAATGCCAGGTGTGCTTTCCTGCATTCTAGAAGATTCTAGATGGAATTTGCATGAGCAGTAAAAACAAAAAGGCAGCTTGCCTATGATTTGCTTGGTTTGCAGAATATTAAATCATTAAAATATAAAACATGATCCCAGATGCCAACCATAAGCATGTTTTTTGCATTAAAAAAGTATCAACATTAGTTCAAATGGTTATTTCCTTTCTCTCCCCTTTTATCTGTCTCGCCAGTTTAAATTTTTCAGTACAGAGACTGTCTCTTGCTATGCGTTTGTATGAAGTCTAGCACAATGGAACCAATAATTGCGCTGTTCTACTGCAAATAAAAATAATAAAAGGAAAACAAGATCCACAGTGTCTAAAGGTACATCTAGACAGCAGTGCTTTTTCAGGATACTTCCGGTATCCCAAAATAGCTATTCCATATCTTTGAAACAAGCCCATTATTTCGAAGTATAACGGGCTCGCTATTCCAACATCCCTGTAAACCTCATTCCACGAGAAGTAAGGGATGTTTTGGAATAGCGGTTTATTTCAAATTTTCATGATATATAGACAGCGCCAAATTACAAAATAAGCTATTCTGAAATTAACTCAAAATGAGGTATGCAATTTGCGTAGCTTATTTTGAGCTAAGGGTGCAGTGTTAGATGCACCCTAATGCTGAAGTCCTGGTACTAAGACAATCAAGCTCTGTGCCTACTTTGGATATATGAGAACAGAAGAAAGTGTTTCTGGAGTTTATTAGGTTTGTCTTGTCAGCTTCCACATCCTGTATGCTCCTATAGCTATCCGGGTAGAGTTTGGGTAAACAGTAACATCCAGGATGTTGCTATGTTGGATTTAATTTATGTTTTTACCCTTTTTTGCCCTCCTCTGTTTCTGTCTTTCTCCTTTTCTAGACTTTCTGCTATTATGTTATGACATTTGTTTCCTTGCATGATAGCATCTGATATCACGCTAGACCTGGGCAAATACTTCTCTATAAATAACTGATCTGAATTAAATTTGTGCCTCCTTTTCTGTTCATAAATTGTCAGAGCACAGACTGGCAGCATCTCAGATTTGAAATTAGTCCTGGACAAATTCTGACTTATTGCCCAAATAATTCCTGAAAATACATCCTGCTCTGAAGCTTGTGAGCCTTTTGTTGCATGTATTCATTCTTCTAAAATATAAATGAGAGCAAGTTGGTCAGATAGATGATATGTTTCTGTTCCCTGACTGGAGGAACATAAGTTTTAGATTCAGATTTCCACTGTGCATTTAAAATATACTTCCTGAAAATATGCTTCAACATTAGCTTAGGGCAGAGGTGGGTAAAAGGCCCTCTGCAAGCTGGATTCGGCCTGCAGATGCCCTACTGCTCCCTTGCCCCTAGGCCCAATTAAGGCCTGGGGGCAGGGGAAGCATGCAAAGTCTCCTCCTGCCCTGCCTCCACCCTGCAAGGGGCACATGGCACTTAGACTCTAAGCACAGCGCCCCCTTGCACGGCGGGGGCAGGGACTGAGAGACTTCCCATGCTCCCCTCCCCCCCAGCCCTGATTGACATGAGGGCAGGGGCAGCACGTAAAGTCTTCTCCCGCCCTGCAAGGAGCACACAGTGCTTAGAGTCAACAACCACCTGCCACTCAGCTGGCAGTTGAGTCTAAGCACCGTGCACCCCTTACAGGGCAAAAGGCAGGGGGTTTCCTGTGCTCCCCCAACCCCAGACCCTCATTGACCTGGAGCTGGGGGGAGCGTAAAATTCCCTCACACCTTCAGGGGCATGAGTGCCTAGAGGGAACTGCCAGTTGTTCTGAACAGCTGGCGGTTTTCTCTTGGGGAGTGGGGGCAAAGACTTCACATGCTGCCCCCCAACCCCAGGCCAATCAGGGTTTGTGGGCGGGGAAGTCACCCACTCACCTTCTGCCTGAGTCACTCACCTTCCGCCTGAGTCACTGCCCCTTCCAGGGCAGCCCGGGGCCACTTCAACAATTTCTGAAATGGCCCCCCTTCTAAAATTATGCTAGAGGCCCACCTCTAGCATAGGGCCATAATTTCACTGGCTGTGCTATGAGTGTGCAAGAGGTGGGGAATGGCAAAGAAAGCTCCTCCCCTTGTTGAGGCCCTGTCTGGCAGATGAGCACAATTGCAAACCCATTGCTTCCTGGCTGGGTGAGCAAGGGAATTGTACAGCATCCTCAAAGGTGCGTAGCCTCCAACACACTTGAAACAGAATGCTTACTAGTGCTTACCAAATGCAATCACATGCCTAACTGGCAAGACAGAGCCCTTGAAATTAATAGTTTCTGTCATCATTCCTGCCAGTAAATTCATCCTGTAGAAAGATTCCACGAATTGGATGCAAAAGGTCCAAAACTCAACCAAGGAGAATTAAAACATATATATATATTGACAGAAATGTTTGTGCAGGATGTAACTTTCCTCATTGTGCAGTTATCTTTGCCATTTTCTATTATGAAAATTCAGGAGCCTTTTATTGAGGAAAGCATACCTGCTTATACTATATGTTTGTGTGTACATTGTAAAAGTTTGTCTCTCTTTAGGAACAAAGATACAGCCAAAATTTTCATAGCTGACCAGGGGTCCCTCAATTTTTAAACATGCAGCTTGAAATAATGTACAGTAGTGTTCCCTGTAAGCTGTTCACTTGAGCAGCCACTCAGGAAATATTCAAATGAAGCTCAGCTGATTAGCAGAACCCCATCCCCTTTAGGTGCACATTCACAAATGCCTTGATAGACATAAAAATTATTCTGTACATGGATGGAAAAAGTTAAAGGGAACATTGATATACAGGGGCCTGATTTCCAGAAAATAGCAAGCAATCATTTTCCAAAAATCTAGCCTTTTTCAGTTGTTTAAAGTTAGGCAGATGAAAAAAAAATCAAAATATCCGAAATCACTGATAAGTTTTTAAAAATCTTAGCCTCAGTCCTTTTAATTGCCAAACCATGTTATGAGTCAAGGCACACAAATAGTGCCAGCCATTTCCATGTCTGCTTCAGTGCCTTTATGCTATTAAAACATATGATGGGAAGTCCCTTAAATATGTGTCTCCTGTTACACTCTTTGCTACTGTACTTCTTTACTAGATAATTAAGTAAGAAATTTCAGTTTTTTCATGTCTTCACTAAATTAAATTCTGCTCACATTAATCTGTTCCATATGGTCATTAGCCTAGTTACATTTCATCTGTGGCATAATAAGATGGGATTTATTCAGTCATCCTGAATTCTAGATATGGCTGCATGGACATGGGTTGAAAAAGTTAATTTCCCTTCCCCACCTGCCTCCCTTTTCCAGATTTTGCTTCTTAGAAGCCAAATAATATGCCACCATTGTCCGATGAAGAACACAGAATAATGCAATATAATAAACTCCATGTGAATACAATTGCTGGTGACCTCCGATTAAAAAATTGGAAGCTTATTTTGATCTGTGGGGAGGCAAATATGGTTCAAATGAACAATAGGTAGGGATAGAAGGTAATAAATTTCCCCGTTCCAAACAAATTATCTTAATTAGGCAAGTCCATCTTTTCATTTATTTCTGTTCATTATTTTGCTCAGTGATGAATACCACAGTCTGTCTGCAAAGAAGTAATGAAAAAAGCAGCTGCATATCTGCATATGTTTTCTCAGCAATCTAACAAAAAGGCAAATTCACTTTTTTTCCATCATCCACTTCTGATATGAGTGGGATTTTTGAGGCATTTAACTCAGTGGATGTCAAGAATGCTGCAGTGATTGACCATTATCTTGTCACATCTGTTTAGAGGCAGTGTGTAACTGAAAAATCTAGGTCAGGATAGCTTATTACACATCTGCACTGGCAAAATATAGTGACTTATTTAAGGCTTAGACCTATGTTAAAGAAACAAAGCATTAGAAACCAGATGTGGACTTGTTAACGCTAGGTCTGAGAAGAAAGCTCCTATTAGCAAACAGTGACATCTCTAGTCAAATGCAATATCCCAACTAGCAATGCAAGAGATTTAATAAAAGGTAAAGAGGGAGAAAAATCAGTGAGAAGATTAAGCAAAGAAGAATCCCATTAGAAAAACAGGCAAATCACTGTGGTGTTTTAAGTGCTCTTTAAAAAAAAAATCAAGAGAGCAAAACATGGTTGTAAAAAGAAACTAACAACTAAGCCTGGCAGAACTGGGTTAGGTGTCGGAAGTGTCAAAACTCTCTTCAGCCACATATGGGTGTACAGGCAGGTTCTTGACAGCTTTTTTTTCTGGAGCAGATGCTGTAAACTGAGCTCCATGTGGCAGACTTAGTTGTGGGTCTTGGGGTACGTCTAGACTACAGGTTTTTGTCGACAGAGGCTTTGTCTTACACATGAAACCCCCAAGGAGATTACTTAGATTTCCAGGGCTCTGTCTGCTTGCAGCTCAGGGAGAGGCACACTGACTTTGCCTTGGCTCCCCCTCCCTACCAGGGTCAGAGTCTGCCCAGCAACCCAGGGAGTTCAGGAGGAGCCATTGTTGGAAGAGTCTGAAGCCAGCCAGGGCAAGGGGAGGGCTGGCTGTGTGGGAGCTAGTAATCCCCGGGCCTGCATGCAGGGTTTCCCCCTGAGAACTAGCCTCTAGGGACCTGAAGGCAGGATCCCTCAGCTGGGTTTTATTTCTCCACTGTTGATTCCCAGTTTGTGGAGTTTGCTGGGAGGCTTCCTCAGCCAGGCTGAGTTGGCTCTCCAGCTCCCTGGGTGAGACCAGTCATCGCATGGTCAGCTCTGCTCTGTCTGCTAGTTCAGGGCTGCTGCCTGCTGTGTGCGTGTCTGAATGCTGGGGTAGGAGATTATAGTTTTAATTTTGGTGCAGTTGTGTGGCCTGCACCTTGAGCCTTGCACCCCTTTGTGGTGAGGGGAAATTCTGGGACCGTAGCAGCCTGATTCCTGCCTGAGAGGATCCCTGCCAGAAGAGATCAGCCCCTCTCCAGTGACTGAGTCATCTCTGAACCTGAGGCTCATTCATGGAGTGTGTGAGTGCACCATCTTTTAGTTAGTAAGTCAGGGAATTTGTTTGGGGATTTTATAACCTGCTGCATATTAAACCTATGGAGGGATTTACCACCTTCTCCCACTTGTGAGTCCTTTGGGCTGTACTGGACCCAGTTAGCCTCACTGCTAAACCACTGCAGAGAAGAAATTTGTGGTCCTAAGTCATCAAGTGCCCCAACAAAGTACGCGTACCAACGGGACACTAACCTTACAGTTGCTGGGCACCGGTGAACCTAAAAATAGTGTTTTACCCTGTTATGTTATATTGGTCTCCTGTTTAATATAATTGTGTTTAATATAGTGTATGTGTTTGTGTTATTTTCTGGGAGTCTCCACCTATCTGGCAAGTACGTGGGGATTCCCCTGGGTTAGAATTTTCCTCCCAAGCTGCCCTGGTGACCCTGCCAGGAAGGAGTGAGGGGGGTGGAGGGACCGCCAAATAAATCCATCGGAAAAAATAAAGTTGAGTGGGTGGCGGGATCCAGAAGAACCCAGACCTATCCATCAAAACCTGTAAACAGATTGGCATTAAAGAAGGTAACCAGGTGGAGAGGGGCGCTACACACATATTATAGCCTGAGCTCTTAGAGGAGGCAGTTTATATTCTATTACTGCCTTTATATAGTCTTTTCTTTGTATTGAACATGTATTTGGAGAGATGACTAGGAGATGTTTCATCAAAGTGCTATAGAATCTTCTTGAGTGAAGAACCTTCAAGAGTAAAACATTCCATTTAGTCTAGATCCAACTGGGAAGGTTAAGAGCTCTGCTTGAAAGATGATACTGTCACTTTAAGGAGCTGACTATACATTCGTGATCTCTAATCCTCAGTTAAATATGAAGTGCTTGTTTTGTCCAGTTGTGTGGTTTGGGCTAGAAAACCCTTGGACAATGCTATAGGTACCAGAGTTGAGGTTACTTCTTAGGACATGGGTCCATAAATGTCAACCACATGCATCAAAATAAACCAGTCTCAAGGTCTGCTCTATAAAATCTGTTGTGAAGTCTGCAGAGGGGTTAGGTATCCTATACACTGTGAACATTCCCTCATTATTTTTCTCTCTAAACTCCCCTTTCAGTCACATGCATTCAAGTAATTTGGTCTTCAGGGAAAGATCCTTCTGCATGTGAGAACACAGAGAAATACAATTGTCACCGCAGCCTTTTTAAAAAGGCTGGATTTAGTAGAATAAATCCTCATGTGGTGTAAATCAGCACAGCTTCATTAACTCATACAACTATGTGAGTTTATTATTGGTAACCTCATTCTCCATCACCACTTTCCCCCTTTTTTGTCACGTTCAGTTATATCTTTTCTCAGATTTGTCCCTAGTTCTTCAAGCTCTTCCATGAAGGTAGAGGACTCCTGTGCAAAACCCAATGAAAACAATGGGGCTACGTCTACACTGGCACGTTCTCACGCTAAAACTCTTTTGCGGAAGAGTTCTTCTGCAAAAACTCTTCCAGAAGAGAGCGTCTACACTGGCATGTGCTTTTGCGCAAGAGATGTGCTTTTGCGCAAGAGCATCCATGCCAGTGTAGACGTTCTCTTGCGCAAGAAAGCTCTGATGGCCATTTTAACCATAGGGCTTTCTTGCGCAAGAAATTCATGTTGCCTGTCTACACTGGCCTCTTGTGCAAGAACAGTTGCGCAAAAGGGCTTATTCCTGAGCGGGAGCGTCAGAGTTCTAGCACAAGAAGCCCTGATTTCATACATTAGAACGTCAGTTTACTTGCGCAAGAACATGCGGCCAGTGTAGACAGGCAGCAAGTTTTTGCGCAAGAGCAGCCACTTTTGCGCAAGATCACGCCAGTGTAGACACAGCCTGTGGACTTTATGCAGTAAAAATGGGTCTGTTTGCACAGAGGAAATTGCAGAATTTGGGCCTTAAGCTTTCTGAGGCTGGGAAAAGGACTTCCCATTTGCTCCTACAGTATGTTGTACAATGATTCAGTTGTCTGGGTGCTTTTTGCAATACAAGAATAACAAGGAAAAATTAGGAAAGCATAGAGAGAGGATGCACAGAAGTGTTGGCAGGGAAAAGATCACCCACTGCATCTAAGTTTAATAAAACTTGCCTACTTGGCTTCTGTTCTGTGTTTTTTATTGAGAATACCTTCCTGAATAAGGCTATCATAAAGCACAATGCTCTGGAATTTTGTGCCAATGTAACACATATCATTCTGTAACAGAACTGGCTGTCATGATGCCAGTTGCCACAAACTGAATATCTGTGGCTTCCCCTTTTCTCTTCCTTCCATTTACTTGCAGTTTTTTATCATGCTTTTGTGATTTATCCTCTAACCACCGCTTTTGGTGCGTGTGAGATTAAAACATAATAAGGACAAATGCAAAGTACTCCACTTAGGAAGGAACAATCAGTTTCACACAAAGGCTATGTCTACACTACAGAGTTTTTCCGGGATACCCCTGGTACCTCTGGGTATGTCTACACTAGCTCGTTAGTTGGAGCTAGCTAGGCAAATGAGGGCAACCGGAGTTGCAAATGAAGCCCGGGATTTAAATATCCCGGGCTTCATTTGCATCTTCTGGCGCCGCCATTTTAAATCTTCGAACTCCGCGCACATCGCCGCACGGAGTAGGTAGTTCGAATTAGGATCTCAATTCAACTACCGTACATGAGGAGTACCGGTAGTTCAAATTAGAGATCCTAATTGAACTACCTACCCGCGTCGCGGCGGCGGAGTTCGGACTAAGGGCGATTTAAAAATGGCAGCGCCTGGGAAGATGCAAATGAAGCCCAGGATATTTAAATCCCAGGCTTCATTTGCAACTCCGGTTGCCCTCATTTGCCTACCTAGCTTGAACTAACGAGCTAGTGTAGACATACCCTCTGGTATCCCGGAAAAACTCTGCCACGTCCAGGGAATGCGTCCGCTTTTCCTGAACAGTTTCCGAAAAAGCGGCGCACTCTTTCAGAAGCCCTGTATTCCTCATTTTATGAAGAATAAGGGCTCTTCTGAAAGAGGAGGTTTTTCCCACTTTTGGCCCTGTGTAGATGGGCCAAATGTCGGAAAAGCCTTTTCCAGAAAAAGAATCGGAGAAAGGTATGCAAATTGTGGTTCACAATTTGCGTACCTTTTTCTGAAAATAACCTGCTGAATAGACATAGCCAGAGAATGGGAAGTGATTGTCTGGGAAGGAGTACTGCAGAAAGGGATCTAGGGGTCATAGTGGACCACAAGCTAAATATGAGTCAACAGTGTGACACTGTTGCAAACAAGCACACATGATTCTGGGTTGCATTAACAGGAATGTTGTGAACAAGACACAAGAAGTCATTCTTCCGCTCTACTCTGTGCTGATTAGGCCTTAGATGGAGTATTGTGGCCAGTTCTGGGCACCACATTTCAAAAAAGATGTGGAAAAATTGGAAAAGGTCCAGAGAAGAGCAACAAAAATTATTAAAGGCCTAGAAAACATGATCTATGAGGGAAGACTGAAAGGTTATGTCTACACTACAGGGTTTTTGCGCAAAAACCCGTGGAGCGTTCACACCTCAAGTGCATTTTTGCACAAGAAAATGTACGGTAAAATGGCAGAACAGAGGGTTTTTTGCGGTGCAGGTATACCTCTTTCTGTGAGGAATAACTCCTTTTTGTGCAAGAATTCTTGCACAAAAAGGTGTGTGTGGATGCTAAACAGGGGTTTCTTGCGCAAAAAGAGCCCATCAGAAAAAGCACAGGTACTCTGATGGCCATTCTGTGAATGACAATCTGAACTTTCTTGTGCAAGAGTATCCATGCAGATGTGCTTTTGAGGTGTGGATGCACTTTTGTGGAAGATCTCGTCCGCAAAAAGCTTCTTGTGTTAAAACCCTGCAGTGTAAACAAAGCCAAATAATTTGGCTTGTTTAGTTTGGATAAGAGAAGACTGAGAGGGGACATGATATCAGTTTTAAAGTATCTAAAAGGGTGTCACAAGGAGGGGGGATAAAAATTGTTCTCCTTGGCCTCTGAGGATAGGACAAGAACCAATGGGTTTAAATTGCAGCAAGGGAGGTTTAGGTTGGACATTAGGAGAAACTTCCTAACTGTCAGGGTAGTTAAACACTGGAATAAATTGCCTAGGGAGCTTGTGGAATATCCATCACTGGAGATATTTAAGAGCAGGTTGGATAGACATCTATCAGGGATGATCTACAGGCCCGGCCAAAGAGTGTGCGGGGCCCAAGGCAGTATGCTGAGCCACGCAGCTCCCGGCTGGGTGGGCAGGGCCAGGAGCTGGGCAGCCCAGGGTCCTGAATGCTCCGAACTGCGGGGTCCTGAATGTGTGGGGCCCAAGGCGACCGCCTCACTCACCTTGCCCAAAGGCCAGGCCTGATGGCTTAGATGGTGCTTGATCCTGTCCTGAGGGCTAAGGACTGGAGTTGATTTGTTGAGGTCCCTTCCAGTTCTACTATTCTATGATTCTAGGAAAACACAGAAGTAGAATTGCTTATGCCATTACTGCTGGAATAGGCCTGTGGGTTTTTTTTTTTTTTAATCTTAGTGTTTTGGTTGAATAAGTAGAGATTATTAGGAAGGAAAAAGCATGTTTATTCTACAGAATTTCCCCTCTTGTCTACAGTATGGACTGATCACAAAATCATCACATTGGTTGTAAAACTTTCAGATGCAGGAGATCAGGAGAGGATAAAGAAGGTTTTCTTTAAGGAATCTAAGCTGGTCTTCTTTTCGGATTTCAGTCTGATCACTGAGGGTAACAGAAAGAATTAGCAACAGTGAAGCATTCATTCCTAGGGGAAGATTTAGCGGCAGCAGCAGTTCTGTATCTAGTATGATTATATGACATCTACCAGCAGTTTTCTCTCTCTCTCTCTCTCTCTCTCTGCATCTCTAGGGGGACAAAGACTCAGCCATGCATTTATTGAAAAGGTCATCAGAAATGAGATTGTCTAGGTAGGAAAAACAGAGACACACATAAGACTGACTATTGTGTGCCTAACTGTCAGAATAACAGCACAACTGAAGGAGTACTCTCTGTGGCTACGTCTAGACTGGCATGATTTTCCGCAAATGCTTTTAACGGAAAAGTTTTCCGTTAAAAGCATTTGTGGAAAAGAACGTCTAGATTGGCACGACGCTTTCCGCAAAAGCACTTTTGCGAAAAGCGTCGTGCTAATCTAGACGCTTATAAAAAGCCCCGATCGCCATTTTCGCGATTGGGGCTTTTTTGCGCAAAACAAATCTCAGCTGTCTACACTGGCCCTTTTGCGCAAAAGTTTTGTGCAAAAGGGACTTTTGCCCGAATGGGAGCAGCATAGTATTTCAAAAGCACTGATTTCTTACAGTAGGAAGTCAGTGCTTTGCGAAATTCAAGTGGCCAGTGTAGATAGCTGGCAAGTTTTTTCCGGAAAAGCGGCTGATTTTCCGGAAAAACTGGCCAGTCTAGACACAGCCCTGGTGTGTGCGCGCGTGTGTGTGTGTGTGAGAGAGAGAGAGAGAGAGTGTGTGTGTGTGTGTGTGTGTGTGTGTGTGTACCTTGCTAACTGTGACTCAGAACAAAATCTAGTGAGGGCTTTTTGTAGGCACAATAATGGCAGTTTTACCTTAGCAAGGACTGTAGGACCCATACCTCTCAACACATGTCTGAACTGTGATAAAAGAGATGCAGCAGGCTCAGGTCTACTGACTGCAGCTCACAGGCCTCAGGCTGTAGGGGTATGTAACTGCTGTGGAGATATTTGGGCTTAGATATCTGCCCTGCAATTATATAGCTCCATAGTCCGAGACCTGCAAACTTGAATCAGTTGACCCAGCCAGCTGTGGGCCTTTTGTTGTAATGTAGACATGTCTTCAAAGAGGAGTGGGGGGCAGAATGTTCGACAAGTCCCCTAATGAGGGACACAGAGCAATTAATCATGCAGAAAACTTGAAATATTATGTAAATGAGTATCACCTCTGCTTTGTGAAACTTTGTTTCTGGTGTAAACAGTTTTCAGTAATGTAAACCACCGGTGGTTTTGGGAGTGAAATGAGTTTTACAATATAGAGATGGCAGGGTCATCAAATTAATATATGTGTAAAAAGGCTGTTGCTGTGCTGATATATTTAGGTTTTTTCTCTTGTTTCCTTTATTCTATAAAATTATTGATGGAGTTCCAATATATACTTTATTACAGGTTCAACTTCTCTTATCTGGGACTCTCTAGGACCACGGATGCTCCTGGACCAGAGAGCCCCAGTGGCTGGAAGTGGGGGCCAGCTGCGGGTGGCCGATGGCAGGAGGGCTGGTAGCTGGGAATGGAGTCAGGCTGGTGGCAGGGGAACCGATATCTGGGAGCCCTGCCAGGGACAGGAGTCCAGCTGTGACAGGGGCAGGGAGTCCTGCTGGGGATGGGAGTGCAGGAGAGCAGGCAGTCAGGAGCAGGGCCAACAGCTGGGAGGCAAGCTTGGGAGCAGGAGCCTGGGAGGCAAGCTTGGGAGCAGGCAGCAGGGGAGCCTGACTGCCAGGGGAGAGCCCAGAGGTCAGTAGCAGAGGGACAGGCATTACATAAGAACATAAAAATTTAAGAACAGCCATACTGGGTCAGACCAAAGGTCCATCTAGCCCAGTAGAATCACAGAATCATAGAGCTGGAAGAGATCTTAGAAGGCCATCAAGTCCAGCCCCCTGCCCAAGGCAGGACCAATCCCAACTAAATCAACCCAGCCAGGGCCTTTGTCAAGCCGGGACTTAAACACCTCTAGGGATGGAGACTCCACTACTTCCCTAGGTAACCCATTCCAGTGCTTCACCACACTCCTAGTGAAATAGTTTTTCCTAATATCCAATGTAGACCTCTCCCACTGCAACTTGAGACCATTGTTCCTTGTTCTGCCATCCTTCACTACTGTGAACAGCCTCTCTCCAGCCTCTTTGGAACCTTCCTTCAGGAAGTTGAAGGCTGCTATCAAATCCCCCCTCACTCTTCTTTTCTGCAGACTAAATAGACCCAACTCCTTCAGCCTCTCCTTGTAGGTCGTATGCTCCAGCCCCCTAATCATTTTGGTTGCCCTCCGCTGGACCCTCTCCAATGCATCCACAGCCTTTTTGTAGTGGGGGGCCCAGAACTGGACACAGTACTCCAAATGTGGCCTCACCAGAGCCGAGTAAAGAGGAATAATCACATCTCTGGATCGACTGGCAAAGCTCCTTTTAATGCAACCTAATATGCCATTAGCCTTCTTGGCTACAAGGGCACACTGTTGACTCATGTCCAGCTTCTCATCCACTGTAACTGCCAGGTCCTTTTCTACAGAACTGCTACTTAGCCAGTTGGTCCCCAGCCTGTAACAATGCTTGGGATTCTTCCGTCCCAAGTGCAGGACTCAATACTGCTCCTTGTTGAACCTCATCAGATTTCTTGTGGACCAATCCTCCAATTTGTCTAAGTCACTCTGGACTCTATCCCTTCCCTCCAGAATGTCTACCTCTCCCCCTAGCTTAGCGTCATCTGCAAACGTGCTGAGGGTGCAATCCATCCCCTCATCCAAGTCATTAATAAAGATGTTGAACAAAACCCGTCCCAGAACCGAACCTTGGGGCACTCCGCTAGAAACTGACCGCCATCCTGACATCGAGCCATTGATCACTACCCACTGGGCCCGACCTTCCAGCCAGCTTTCTATCCATCCTACCGTCCATTTATCCATTCCACATTCCCTTACCTTGCTGGCAAGAATGTTGTGGGAGACCGTATCAAAAGCCTTGCTAAAGTCAAGGTATATCATATCCACTGACTTCCCCATATCCACAGAGCCAGTTACCTAATCATAGAAGCTAATCAGATTGGTCAGGCAGGACTTGCCCTTTGTGAATCCATGCTGACCTTTCCTGATCACCTTCCCCTCTTCCAAGTGCTTCAAAATGGATTGCTTGAGGATCCCCTCCATGATTTTTCCAGGGATTGAGGTAAGACTGACTGGCCTATAGTTCCCTTGATCGTCCTTCTTCCCTTTCTTAAAGATGGGCACTACATTTGCCTTTTTCCAATCATCTAGGATCTCTCCTGATCTCCACAACTTTTCAAAGATAATGGCCAAAGTCTCCTCAATGACATTTGCCAACTCCCTCCATACCCTTGGATGTATTAAGTCCAGACCCATGGATTTATGTACGTTTAGCTTTTCTAAATAGTTCCTAACCTGTTCTTTCCCCCCCAAGGGCTGTCTACTTTCGTCCCAGTATCCTGTCAGCTGACAGTGGCCAATGCCAGATGTCCTAGAGAGAGTGAACAGAACAGGGAATTATCATGCAATCCCTTTCCTTTCACCCATTCCTACCCATCCTGGCTAATAGCCACCTATGGACCTAACCTCCATGACTTTATCTAGTTCTTTCTTGAACCCTGTTAAAGTCTTGGTCTTCACAATCTTTTCTGGCAAGGAGTTCCACAGGCCGACCATGTGCTGTGTGAAGAACAACTTCCTTTTCTTTGTTTTAAACCTGCTACCTATTAATTTCATTTAGTGATCCCTTGTTCTTATGGGAACTAGTAAATACATTTTCCTTATTCCCTTTTTCCACACGTCATGATTTTATAGACCTCTATCATATCCCACCTTAGCCTCCTCTTTTCTAAACTGAAAAGTCCCAGTCCTTTAGTCTTTTTAATCTCTCTTCATATGGGATCCAATTCAAACCCCTAATCATTTGTGTTGCCCTTTTCTGAACCTTTTCCAATGCTAATATATTGTTTTTGAGATGAGGCAACCACATCTATATACAGTATTCAACATTTAGGTGTACCATGGTTTTATTTAGAGGCAATAAGATATTCTCTGTGTTATTCTCTGTCCCTTTTTTAATGATTCCTAACATTCTGTTTGCTTTTTTGACTGCTGCTGCACATTGAGTGGATGTTTTCAGAGAACTAGCCAGAATGACTCCAAGATCTCTCTCTTGAGTAGTTGTAGCTAAATTAGTCCCCATCACATTGTATGGATAATTGGGATCATTTTTTCCAATGTGCATTACTTTATATTTATCAACATTAAATTTCATTTGCCATTTTGTTGCCCAATCACTTAGGTCGGTGAGATCTTTTTGAAGCTCTTCACAGTCTGCTTTGGTCTTAACTATCTTAAGCAGTTTAGCATCATCTGCAAATTTGCCACCTCACTGTTTACCCTTTTCTAGAGATCATTTATAAATAGGTTGAATAGGATTGGTTGCAGTAAGGACCCTTGGGGGACACCATTAGTTACCTCTCTCCATTCTGAAAACTTACCATTTATTCCTATCCTTTGTTTCCTGTCTTTTAACCAGTTATCAGTCCATGAGAGAACCCTCGCTCTTATCCCCTCCTCTGATCTGGCAAATCCCCGGGAGAGCTGGTCAGGTCCCAAAGGTGCCAGAACAGGGAAGTCCAACTTGTACTTGTTGTTGGATAATTATTTCCTACCTTAAATCAGAGAATTATATTATTTTCCTTTTTCTTCTGCTTTTTGCTTGTGCTTACTATGGCTGCTAAATTCCTATTGTAAATAGTGCTGTGCAAACGACAAAGTGTCTGAAATTTGGGGTTGGGTTAGAAAAGCACCCACAAAGTTCTGATTCTTAAACCCTTGAGTCTGTAAAATTGGGTTAGAAATCTTACAGAGACAGACTTTTTACCCTTCCCCCTCCCTGGGCAACAGTATCATAGGCTGGGAGACACTGTGCCTCCTCATAGAATCAGGTGTGGTCTCACCCATGCTCCGCCCCCAATCCTTCTCCTGCTTCTCGCTCTGCTGCAAGTCAGCTCTTCTCATGTAAATAATTTTCCTATGGCCTCAGGAATATAGTGTAAAATTTTCAAAGCTCCTAAATCGCTTAGTTCCAGACCCTCCAAGTGGCACTGTCATGGTCCTCCATGTGTTCTGAAAATTGTCTTATGAATGTTCATAACTTAAAGATGCTTTATGCAAAGTACATCATGTGGCATATCATTTTAAAAGTTGTAATCTGCTGTATCTGTATATTCCATGTGTGTGCATGTTTCTTTCTTGTATGTGAAGTTAGAAATATTAAGTAGGAATCTGTTTTATTAGTCCAGGTATTCTAGTAAAAGTCATTGGTGATATTTTAGGAACTTAATGGCTCACTGATCAAGTCAATTATGTGTGAATGGTTTTGTTTTTCCTGTAAGCTCAAACTGTGGTTAGTCCTACAAAGACATGTGACCAGGCCACCCTATGCTGAAACCCATTTTGGATCTCCTACTTTTTCACGAGGTGAGGAAAGTTTGAACTGAACACAAAGAATTCCCATGTTGGGCAAGAGTGATAAAAGGGGGGAACTAAACAATAGAAATAGTGCCCCCACTTACCACCCAAGATGCCTGCAGGAAGCATCTAAGATTGAAGAGGGGAAAGACTGGGCCAAAGCTAGGAGCCTGCCAAGCTTGTGAAAGAGATAATTGGGTAAGAATTCGCATGTAATAAGTTTTTTAGTGTATTAGAATTAGCTGGTATGTTTTACATATTTTAACTTGGTAACTTACTTTAATCTGTCTGTTTTCACTTGCAAACACTTAAATCCTACTTTTTATACCTAATAAAAACACTTTTGTTTATTATAAAGTATAAATAATTGTTCCGGGGGGGGGGAGGGGCAACCACTGTGAATATCTCTCCTTCATTGATAAAGAGGTCCAAACTTACAAGCTTTCTCTGTGTAAAACTTTTATATAGAGTGTCATGACCATGAGGGATGGGCAGCAGCCTGAGGGCTAAGGGGTTAACTTTACCTAGCCAGGTATCTGCTCAGCCAATAGAAATGCAGATAGGGATTTCAAACTGGGCCAAAAGAATTTTTGGGTATTTCCCTCTTTTGTCTTAGGGCAGTTTTCTCTCCAGCTATTGAGGGGGTCAGACAAAATGTCTCGCTCCAAGAAAAGACTCTTCACTATCTGTAAGTAGGGTAAAGTTTAGATAAATCTATTAGGTTTTATTGTTTTATGGTTTGGGAATGGGAATCTGATGTCTGTGCATTTTAAAATGGGTTTTCCTCTACTTTGTAACTAAGTTTTGGCCCATGGTGGAATCCCCCCATGAGTATATTAATTCGTGACTTTTCCATCTAGTCATTATGCTTGCAACAGGAATATTGTGGTGATAATAAAAATTATTTCTCTTTCTTTTTATTAGCCTGGTATTGGTTAATTTTTGTGTCCTGGTTTTTACTTTAGGGCTGAGATTTCCCAAGTAGTCTCTCTCTGGTTTCTTTATTATTAGTTGGGTGGTGGCAGCGGATTTTTTATCCCCAAAATCTAGGGTTTTAATATTTTGGGGGGAAGCTTTATACCAAAGCCTGGAAATATAAGGTTTTGGGGTACTTTTGTGGGCCCCCACTTCTGCATTTATTGTGCCAGAGTGGGGAAGGAGCCATGACACAGAGTAAGACAAATTTATTTGGAGTTTTGCTCCTCTTTGGGTGCTGCATTCCTAGGTTCTGTCAACAGCCATATAGCTGAGCCCTCCCAGAACTGAGCCGGTTCAGTGTCTGTGTTACTCTACTGGGGGGCTGTTACCCCAACTTTTTGCCTTGGCTGGTGGAGACCAAAGCTTTTGGCCCAACAGGACAGAGTGGTGGCCACAGAGGGCAAGTAGGTGGGCTCAGTGGTGTGACCAGCACACCAGGTGACAATCCCAAGGGAACCCCTGTGATCTAACCCGTCACAGGCACCTGTTGCTGTAACAAGGTCAAGACTCACAGCCATGGCATCTCCTGCTGGTCACACTGGGAATTAGCTCAGATCTCAGCAGGATGCTCCCCTCTGGTCAGTATATCAACCATATTTGCTCTGCTCTGTCTCCACCCTCTGCCTTTGGACTCGTATCACTCCCAGGACCATGGCATCCTCTTCAGGACACTGTCCTCTGGCAGTGCCCACTACTCTGCTTTCTTGCCCCCTTCTGGGAGTATCAGCAGTCCTTCATTTCCCACTTGCCACTGTGGCCAACTGCAGCCAAAGTCTAGCCCCTCACCTCAGGGACAAGCCACTGTCTATCAAGGCTACACTCAGTGGTGGCTAGATGTGAGCAAAGGGAAAGGGGGTACCAGGCCCACTCACTACTCTCGGTCCCAACCCAGGGGCCCTCTGGCCTCCTTCTTCTCCCCTCTACTGTTGCTGGTTCCCTGGGCCACTTCCCTATGGCCCTTGCACCTTTCAGGCCTTTGTATGAAGGCCAGATATCTGGCAGGTGTCAAGATGGGAAGCGGGCAGCACAGTCCTCTGAGTACATCAGGGCCCCTGTGAGACAGGACATGCTGTGCAGGCCCCATATGGCCTTGCACCCGGGACATCCCCCTCCTCTGGGCTGTGGACTGTTGGTCACTGCTCACAGTGGAGGTCACGGCCTCAGTGACAGTGTCTGCTGGGATGACTGACCGCCTCTCCCTCTTGTGTGTTCTCCACAGCCAGACCAGCTAGGACTGAGGGCCGAGCCATACCACCGCAGCCGCCCGCCAGATCCCGGGGGACCTGAAGGTGCACCAGGGTGCACGAGGACCTGAAGTGCCAGCACATCAGTGTCCTCAGGGACATCAGTGTCCTCAGGGACATCCACCAGACCCTGGCGCACAAGGTCCGTGCTGACCTGGAGTGGCGGCAGTGCACATGGGACCAACTAATGGAGCGCTGTGACACCATGTGTGGTGTTATGTCACGCATGGTGGTGCACCCACCTGAGGCCGCTGCTCCTGGCTTCCACCCTCCAGTTCTGAGCCCCCCTCCCAGTTCACAGCCCCCTCCCTCTCCCCACCTTTTATCAATGTTTCATTAAAACAGAGTTTACGTTTTGTAAAACCAAACAGGTGTGTTTATTGAGAGGACAGGGAAAGGGCAAAGGGAGGGGTTGTGGTGGGGAAGAGATACAGCAGCAAGCCAGAGGCCCCTGTTGTGGAGGCCATGAGGAGAGTTACTGGGATCCTTGAGAGAACCTCTCCCTCAGGGCCTCCTGCATGTGCACCCCAGCCTGATGGGCCTGGCGGATGGCAGCTGTCAGGGGCTGCTCAAACCCCGCACGGCCTTTACAGCTGGCATCTATCCCCTACCCTGGGAAGAAGACCTTCCCCTTCTGCTCCACAACACTATGGAGGATGCAACATGCCACCACCACTTTGGAGATGTTGTGCTCCCCTATGTCCAGGTGGGTGAGGAGGCACCGGAAATGTGCCTTGAGGTGGCCAAAGGCACACACCACCTGGATCGTGGCTCAGTTCAGGTGGGCATTAAACAGGTCCCTGCTGGGATCCAGGTGGCCAGTGTATGTCTTCATGAGCCATGGCATAAGGGCAGCAAATCTGGGCGGACGACCCTCCGCAGCAGGAAAGAGTTGATGGCCCTCACCACCTGCAGAAGGAGACAAAGAAACACACAAAAACAGAGAATGAGAGAAGAGGTTCCTGAGCCCTTGGGAGGTGGCCACCCTGCTCCGCTCTCCTCCTCCCCCCAAACGCCCCAGGAGCCACCCCCTATGAGATGCCCCCCTCAGCAGCAGGGCTATGTGAGGGTGGGATGGCACTAGCCCCCGGGGATGGGGCTTCTTCCCCCACCGCACTCCACCCCCCACAGCCGCCAACCTCCCTTTCCTGAGGGTCTGCTTTATGCAACACTCTCCACCCCCCTGCAGGGACTGCAGCCCCAGAGTGCCTTACCTCAAGGAGGAGGGCCCCGACAGTGAACTTCCCCATGCTGAACTGGTTGCCTACTGACTGTTAGCTGCCCGGGGGTGGTGAGCTTCCATATGGTGATTGCAACTCGCTTCTCCAGGGGATGTTGGGCCACAGGTGGGTGTCGTATCTTCAGCGGGCGGGGGTGAGCCAGGCACACAGCTCCAAAAAGGTGGCCTTCTGCATGCGGAAATTTTGAAGCCACTGCTGGTCGTCCCACTGCTCCGTGACCAGCCGGTCCCACCAGTCTGAACTGGTGTCGAGCCTCCAAAAATGCCTCTCCACTGTGGGGTGCGGTTGCCAGAGTGGAGCAGCCGCAGCCATGGAGAGGGTCCCCAGTATGAGTTCGGGGTCCAAGTCCAGGAAGGCAGCCAACACAAAGTGCTGCAGAAACTGCAGCATGGCCGCATGGGGCCATTGCATGGCCAGGGGCAGCTCTGGCTCCATGGCTCAAAGGAAAAAGCTGTGGCGTCCAAAGAAGCTGGGCAAACACTGCAGGCACTGTGAGAGCTTTGCTGTCCCTCGAAGAGGTAGGCAAGCATGCAGCAGAAGCAGAGAAACGGCTGTCCAGGGGGTCCCTTGAAGCATGTGTCTCTGCTAGGCTCCGGCACCAGCGCTCAGAAGCAACCAGTGACCTAAAGCCCTGCCTGAAGTGGTTCCAGGTGGCCATTTATGTGAGAGAGCATCCAATGAGTCTGGACACTCTCTTTCACAAAAGCGCGTCGCTTTTTCAATGCCCTTTTGTGTGTGGACGCTGTGCCTTTTGCCTCACCAAAGGTATTTGCCTCACCAAATTTCAGGAGTCTGTTGTTATTGGCACCTAATCCTTTGTAGCTAGACCACTCACCATATCACCCCAAGGGAGGGAATCAACTAAACCAGGGGTGGGCAATAATGTTTCCCCGGGAGCCACTTCAAAAATTTTTGAAGTAGACCTGGGCCACCCCGGAAGAGGCAGGGCCTAAATGAGAAGGGAAGGGGCTACCCCCAGAGCAATCATGGTCTGGTGGTGAGGGAGCCCCTTTGCCCCCCCTTCCCACTAGGCACCCATGCCCTGGAAGAGGCTTGGCATGCTCCCCCAACCCCAGGCCAATCAGGGACTGTGGGCGGGGGAGAGTGAGAAGCATCCTCCTGCCCTGTGAGGAGCACGTGGCGCTTTGAAGTGCCACGTGCTCCTGGCAGGGCGGGAGGAGTCTTCCTGCACTCCCCCAACCCCAGACCAATTAAGGCCTGGGGGCCGGGGACCAGCAGGGCTTCCGTGGGCCAGATTCACCTGCTTGGCGGGCCGAATCCAGCCCAAAGAGGCTCTTTTGAACTAAACCATAAATGGATTGACATTAGAGAATAAATCAATGAAGATTATTCGTTTTAATTTGAGTTCATGCAATTCCTTTTTCTCATATCCATGGTAGGCAAGTCAACAGTTTCTGAATAAGATAAACTGTAGCAAGAAAGAAATCAGTGACATGTAATGTGGTAGAGCAGTAGAAATTCTGGGCACATACCATAACTAAGCACAACTAATTCTGTGTCTGTGGGCATACATTTTATATCCCCCGAATTAAGATAAGAGATATTTTAATGCTCTTTTTAGTGATTTTCACACAAGGATTTGTGCTGAAATTAAAGATTCAAGAAACTGGAAAGAATAGGAACTGTGAAGCTGTTCTCCAGCACAATACTTATTTTGTATTTGCAATGGGCAGTCAAAAGTTTGATTTATAATCAGGAAAGGGATGATTCTCTGTTTCAGAACAGGTTCCAATTATTTACCCACCAAAATATGAGTATCAGTTAATTAACTATTGTATGCATCTCATTTTCTAAACAATTCAAAATTTGAATTAAAATGACTGCATATTTTAATTCTGTATATTGATTGGAAAAGAGCTTGCATAAAAAGTCTTCTTTTCAATGAATAGTATTAAAAATAAGGTACTCGGACATTCAGTTTTATGTAACAGATCATTTAAATTGTCTGTCTCATAGTCTTTCCAGTTTAATATTTGTGTGCACATGTGCATGCTTTGCAAAGTAGCTAATGGGCCCCTTTTGCTATATAGTAATTTTGATGGGAAAGAATAGGAGAGCTGTAGATTGATCTCTCTAAAACCCAATCTCTCCAATTGTGAAGGGGACTTGCACATTATAGCTTCTTGTGCTCTCTGCAGGCAGTCAGTGAGTCCTTTCCTTCACTTAGCATGCTCTCTCGGGTGGGTGTACTGCAGGTGATTCCTCTTTTCTACAACCTTGCTTATCCTGTACTTTGTGGTCTTCAGCCTCTCAGGTTTGAATGAAATACATCATGCATTTTCTTGGAGTCTGGCAATCTCTCTATCCCTGCCTGTTAGTCCCATTTCACTGAACCTGTCAAGGGGACCAACAGCCATTCTCAGCACTACTCTTTCATGGACTTGAGTGTCGCAGAGACCTTCCGCTGGTTCTCTGTGGTCAGGTGAACCATGTTCAGTGGGAAACTATTTTATCTATTTTGTGGAATCCACACTAAAAAGCAAGAAGCATCAAGCAGTCCATTCCGAAGTCAAACTTCAGTATAATTTGCTTCTCTCCCCTAGCATCCCTCTTTATCGGTAGAAACAGACCGAGTCTCTGCATAGTCTAATGCAGGGCAACTCAACACATGGCCCGCGGTTGAGATCCTTTGAACATGGCCTTCCCTGGGAATACACTCCACAATGGCGCGGCATCTCCCAGGTGAGGTGACCACTGAAAGACACAAGCAGACAGGCTGGCTAGAACAGACGGGTACAGGGCATTGGCATTTCTAGCCCACAGGGAGGAGGTGTCGGGAGCCCCGGGGCATTGTGGGAAGTGCTGGCTGCTTAGCTTTGCGGGCAGAGCCTCAGAGGTGCCGACTGGCTCACACTGGCCACGTTTGGGTCTGGCTTAAGGTTTAATCTTTGTATTCATGCCCATCAGTGTGAAATAAGCTATTTGCATATATTTGCATATATATTTGCATGTATATGCAACCACACATAAGTTGCAGCCCTCAGCATGTGCTGTGAGTATCATTGTGGCCCCCGGGGCTTACAAAGTTGAGTAGCCCTGGTCTAATGTTAGAATGGGCTAATGTTAACATAAGACTGTGATATCACTGCCTGTAGTCTATCCAAGAGAAGAAAGCAGCTAGAATTTGGTACAGGACAGTTTCTTAAAAGGTGAGGTTTTCCACACACCTGTTTATATGTCTAAGGATCTAAGTACAGACTAAAGGGATTTGGATAATTAAACAAGCAAGAAATGTACTGGTTCATATAACAGTCTGGCAGTTCATATAGCTGACTGGATTTCAAAGGAACAAAAGCATATAGTATCCACTCCCACCAACCTGACACAAGAATTTAGAACAAGAGATTTCTTGAAAACATAGGTAATTAGATTGTTTCCCATATAAAATACAAATACAGTTTAACTGACTACATTGTCTCTTTTATCATTGGTTAAAAATGCCTTCAAAGACACCTCTGAAACAAAATTATTTTCCTTACTACAAGGGAAACTAAAGCTCATTGGTTCCCTCATATTGTGTGTTTACAGATCAAAACTGGAGTGAAAAGTGGAGATGCCAAGCCTAGCAGGACCTTGTCTGAGGCAAGTTATCTTTCTTAGAATAATAAAATTTGTTCTTAACAATCACTACAGTGACAGCGTGCTTTTAGGTCATCTAAGTGGGTAAGAATAACTGGTCTCTAGGTCTCTTATCTCTGTTTCTTTTCTGAACTCTCGCTCACCAATGGGCAGTCTTTTCTAAAGTATGCACATATCTGAGTCCAATATGTATATCTGTTTCAGCCTTTTTATTTTCATTCTCCTCTTGTGCAATGTAAAGGTTGTCTGAGTGTATTGTACCAGTGAATACATAAATATATGTGTATCAGGTAACAGGGATGGAGTGTGACAAAGGAGCTCAGATACTCTCGTAAGATGAACTTCCAGTTTATGGCCTCTCTTTTTGTCTGAGCAGTGGGAATCGAGGTTTTCAGTAGCGATTGCGGAAGGCTGGCACTCAGATGAAAGATTTGCAAGGTACTTAAGCACACAAATTCCACTGATAGTCAGTGGAAGTTGAGCAATTGAAACTCTCCAGTCAAAGCCTTAATTAGTGGCCTGTTTTTCAAACATGTTGAATCCTCATCTTTTGAGGCCTTAAGATGACTTCACACAGTACTTTTTCCAGTGTTTCCTCCAGACAGAGACCATGTACTTTCTGTAATGTCTCCTTGATTTACAGGCATAGAATACGCCCAGTATATGATAGCTCTTCTCTCTCTTGCTCAGCCATTTTGATAACAAAGTTTCTTTGTTAGGTCCTTAAATAAGATTTTGTGCCTAACTGGAGGCACTCAGTTTTCCAACCCTTGGTCGGGATTTTACCATTCCCAGTGGCACTTATTTATTACAGACTCTCATTTTATATTCTCCATCCTTCATCAGAGAGGAGGTAAGACAATAATATACAACATTAATATTTTGTTTTAAATGTCTTGGGGGTAAAATGTGCATTATCTTGGCATACAAGGTGACACAGAAGCCCCCCTCCTCTCACTGGCTTTGATCCTCAGCCATCCTAGGGCTTCTTTCTACCACTCCAACAACCCAAAGCAGCTCTGTGAAGTTTGCCTGCCTGTAGGAGAATCTGCTACTCCCCTCTCGCGATGGCTGGGGTAGATACAGCTTGGGATAGGTAAAGAAGCATGTTATCCTGGCACCCCAGCAACTCCTGGTTAATAAATGCAATTAGCATGAATTAGAGCAGCCAGCCATCAAGATAATTGCGGGGCTTATCTACACAGCACTGTAGTGCAAACTAGAGAGGTATGAACTGTAGAGCTCTCTAATGTCCGGCACTCTAACTGCCCCACATAGACCCTTCTGGTGAGAACTATAAGCTATGTGCACTTTTTCATTCATACCAGCAGGGTCTCCGTGGGGCAATTGGAGCTCAACATATTAGAGTACTCTACAGTTCAGACCCCTCTAATTTGTACTGTGGTGCTGTGAGAAGCCGGAAATTGCATTTGAGAACTGACTGATGTATAAAAGTTCTAGGAATAGGGGATCACAAAAATGGTTGAAAGCCACCTTTGCAGCCCCCTCCTGATATAGTATGAATTCCTTATTTGTGCCCAAAATCTTGCCAATTACCTTTACAAGTTGTATTTGTGGCATTTTCTGTACTAAATGGAGGGTGGGGGGGATGAATACCACAATAACATTGCCTACTTGGAGAGTTGAGGTTTTAATGGGAATCTCAGTATGTGGAACATAATGCAGCAACTCTCAGCAGTCAGTGGACTGTATCCTGAGAAACAATTTCCAGCCCTTCTAAGTCTCATTGGTACCACTGCTTATTCCCTGCTTGGAAAACTTAATGCCCCAGGGGATCCTGAAGAAATGTTTTTGTTGAGCTATTTTGAGGAATACATTTGTCTCTCCCTTGCGCTCCATAATCCATAAAAAAAACCCATACAGCTGGTTAATTTTTAAATTAGTGTTAAACTGACTTTGATTAGAAGAGTGTGTGGTCTGATTTTTCTGACCTAGCCAGATTTATATTCATAAATGATTTATTTGTATATTGCTCTAGTAAAACAGAAAAAGAACTAATGCCAGTAGGCGATCTTCCTTTTCCCCTGCCTGTCTCTCTGCATCTCTGCTTTAGCGACCATGGAAAAATAACCCTTAACTACTTAATGACAGAAATACTACCTATACTTGGTTTAGCAGTAGGGAGCATGCTTCAAATCTTCATGGACCTTAGGCAAATATGTCTGTTTATTAGAACCTCAGCATATGACCTCTTTTAAGCTGAAAATGGCAGACTTAATGCTGTTTCCTTGTGGGGAGGAGGGCAATGCTGTGAATGTGCCTTTTTTACTTCTGAAGCCTAACTCTGTTCTTATTCAAGTAAAACTGTCATGACAATAGATAGCTTGTGCTCTATGTTACACCAAATAAATGCTGAGTAACTTTACTAACTTGAGTATGTTGCACTGAGGAAAACTTGTACCTAAATTTGCATCTGATTAAGTCAATTAAGGCCTCAGTGGAAGTTGCAGTCGACACCAGACCTCATCTATCATAGGTGTTTGCTGACTCAAATACGCCGCAGTAAAAAAAAAACGTTGCTCACTTTAAAGGGGGCCAAACCATATATTGTAAAAGTTTAAAGGTACAACAAGGAAGACAGGTAAACAGTAATATTTCCCAACCCCAGAAAGATAAGGTGATAGAAAAGTTCCCCACAAACACAAGGTATACAGAAACAATAGTTACACAATTCCAGGTGTCGACGATGGACGAGAAGCTCCTGTCTCTCAAACCTTTGGCTAATTGAAAGCCTCTGGTGAAAGGCGAGGAGATCCCTCGCAGCAGTGACCCTCTGCGGTGCTCTCGACCTCAAGCTTTAGGCTCCTTCCGAGCCCTTAGCGAGGAACAGAGAGGCGATCCCTTGGTGACCTGGGGACGGGTATGGTGCAGGCGGGTAGTGATGATCCTCGTCTGGGGCCTTCCGCTCCTAGGCGCAGGAATCACTGGTGGAGACTTGCCTGGCGCTGATCTTCAGGTGGCTTCTGTTCTTCAGCAGGAACCGATGATTGACAGCTACCTATCCCTAATACCTGGAAACAAAACCTGACTAGCTAGACTCGACGCTCCCGTCACGAACAAGTACCCGGCCGCTGATGCGGTGAACCGACGCACTAATCCTAACGGACACACTCGATGACGAAATCTAGCTAACCCTAACTAACTACAGACTGACATAAACAGACAGGGGACAAGCAGGAACAAGTGGCGCGAACGACACAGACAACTGTCAGCCAGGCCTTGTATACACCCTTCTCATAAATATTGATGATCTTTAATTTAAAATCATTGGATCCTGCACAGGGAAAACAAGGATCCCTGATTGGGTGCTTTGATAAACAAGCTGTAACAGCCTGGATCAGTGTGCTGCGTGCAGCAGCACAGCGTGACACGTGCAGCTACTTGCGTGCCGTGTGCAACATTCCTAGAACCTTCTAACTGAATATGAATACAGCTAATACATAATCATAACTAAACATACATATTAATGAGGTGTCAAAGTGACAGGCTACAAGTAGATGCACTCAGGTCTTATTCAAAGCCCACTGGAATCAAAGTAAAGACTTGATTTTAACTGGTGGTGTGGACCAAACCCTAAACGAGAGCAGAGTTCATATGGGTGTTTTGTATGAATGAGGATGTAAGGATAGGTTTTATAATTGGTTGGTCTGTGGATAGGTAGTTGGAATGAACAAACTCTTCTTCAGACTTTGTCCATAAAACACATTCTAAAGCATTAAGGAAAATCTCAGGAGTTTTGATTATGTCAAGAAATATCAACATTATAACACTGGATATTCTAAAATGTCTCTCCTATGGCACTATCCTGCCAAACATTGAACCTTCTGGCCCAAATCCAACAAGACACTTAAGGATGTGAGTAGTCTTACTGAGGTCAGTAGGATGATACGTACTTAAAGTTAAGCATGTGCTTAAGTACTTTGATGGATTGGGGCCAGAATGCTCAGTACTTTGCAATATCAAAGCTACAAGCTTAATTTTGAATCTCTAATAGATGATGTTTCTCAGACTTTGGTTGGTTTATGGTGCATTAAACCAATTATACCACCCCACCTTTACCAAATGTTGCAAAACATTTTTTAAAAGTGAGTAAATCTGAGACATCACAGTTGCTCAGATCCTTATCAGCATAGCTGTAGCTCATATAATACTCATCAGCAGGAAGGAGCAGTGAGGTATAAACTATTTCACATGGAAGAACTGTATCAATTTTATTAAAGGGTAAACATCTTTTTAGGTGTAATTTTCTTTGCCAATAACAAGGATTTTAAGACAGTTACAACTCTTGTTTAAAATATAACCCCTTAAGAATGTTACAAGATTCTACAAAAGATGGCACATCCGATTAGATTCCAGACAAAAATATTGATAATCTGGAGTTAACTTCAAACACATATCTGTTAGTTTAAGGTAAAAAAACTTTCTAAGAACATTGTTGATATCAAAGAAAAGAGGTCAAAATTAAGACTAAAATTAACTATATCAATACAGAGAGAGCCAT
The DNA here is from genome assembly GCA_019425775.1 of Rafetus swinhoei. Classification (NCBI taxonomy): domain Eukaryota; kingdom Metazoa; phylum Chordata; order Testudines; family Trionychidae; genus Rafetus; species Rafetus swinhoei. The sequence continues at coordinate 120,701,656 of CM033449.1, forward strand.
ACTGGATAATAATAAAAGGAGAATTTTTGTCCTAATCTCAGACAGTTAGGCTGATGTCCAGTAGAATGAGGGCTGACTTCCCTTCCTTACACATTTTCTCCTAACTAGTGTACTACTGTTACTATTCATGTATGCCCCTATTCGGGACAGCACTTATTCTTAGCAATAATTCTAACCTCAAGATATTACTGAGAAAATTAATTTAGTAAGATTCAGAAAAAAATTAGCTCATAATTAAGGGAAGTGCCCATATTCAGAAGAGTATACGCGGTGTGGAGGAATCCCGAGATTAATGATTGGTTATATGCTACTCTTTCAGGGATGGGTTGGGGCCCTACCTGATGGCTAGAGAGATGCTGACATCTAGGGATCACCAATTGACCCATCAGCTCCTTAAGGGCAATAACTGTGAGTTAAAGAGGATAGTTCGGGGCAAATGGAGATCAGACCATAATCCTCCTTTACCCCTTTGCATTGTTCCTCAACAAAGAACAGCATGTCCACACTGAAAGATCAGGACCTAGTTGTTTTAGGAATCCACAAGTCAAGCAACAAAGAATTTTCTGCAAATTTCTCCTATCACCCTTTTATTGCAGGCTTCACAAACATGCAAAGAAATCACCAAGAAGATAAAATTCAGTGCTTTCCCTTGTGACATATAGTGTTTATATTGATCTCTACAGGAAACCTGATGGGAAGCAAATGAGAAATGCAAATGAAGCCACCCAGTAGATAAAAGCACAAGGCATTTTAAGGGAAAAGGCCATTTGGTCATCAAAGCTGAGTTTTACCTTCCATATCTCAGTATATCCTGCAGTGTAGCAACTAGCTGTAATTGTTTCATGAATGATCTTTGCTTTAATAACTTTGCCTCATAAGCTTTTCTTTACATTTCTTTTTTATCCATGAAAAAATAATTTCTCATATCTTCTCTGATGTTCATGCTTTGATTTTTATTTACAATCAATTCCTTTTCCCCCTGAAGCATCTGTGCTTAGCTAAAAATAGCATCTCATTGGCAAAAATGGTGCCAGTTTAATTTTTATGCTTTGTCCTATTAAACTCTTGCTCTCACTTTCTCCTTTTCTGAATTTTTTTATACTTAAAGAATTTTATTTTTTCTACCATCTTGCTTCAGAAATCCTTGTTTGGTCTGGTATAGATCATGTCCTCATTTCTGAGCCTTTAATGTTCTAAGTTAACATATTTCTGTGCAAGGAAGAACCAAAAATGAATCTAAAGTCATAAGGGAAGTCTTTACCACAGAATGTAATTGTCTCACTTCCTCAACATTACCGTACAGATCTGTAGTATTGTTTCTTTGTTGTCCTTTAACTGGTTTGTACACTTGTCTGAACGCTCACAGAAAGGCAAATTCATCCACCTTCACAAACCCCTTAGTGTTTCCATTTAAACCCCATCACGAGAAATATGTTTCCCTCCTTCCCTTGTTTCTGCCTCAAGAACATCTGTGTGTTTTCAGAGGCAGGGTTTAACATGCAGTGTTTGAATGGTTTTAATTTTAATAATACTCCCTCAACTGGCTTTTTATCCATAGTTGAAGCATTGCAGTAGATGTCCAATTAACTGAAGTCTAAGGCAAAGATAGCTCTTCTAATGTAGTTACAACCCTGGGCATGGCACTGAAGTGTGTACACAAGCTTCATCGGGAATTACTCCCTTGTAAGAGGACTATTATTTTGAGCTGCTTGTTAATTTTGCCTATCTGATGAAAGGATGCTGAAACATCAGCCTTTTCCCCCTTTCTATGAAAAATCCATGACATTCACAGGAGCATGTTTCTAGTTGTATCATTATCTGTGTTACTTTTAAATTTTAGAGTGTTTTTACGTACATAAAAAACTGTAGAAGTGAGGGTAATAATAAATAACTATAGGGTTAGTTCCTTAACACTGCAGTATCTCTCTGTGTAGCTGAATTGGAGATGAGACAAAAGTGGTTTTAGGCCACCTCTTTTGTCTAATTTGGTGGTAACAGTACACCACCACCCAGAGAGTCCTCTAGGACAGAGTGAGCTCCATGTAGCTGATTAATTAGCATTCTCAGAGGCCTGAATCTGGGCAGGCATGTGGGTGGGGTGCAGGAGTGGAAATCAGAAAACCTGGGTTCAGTCGCTGGGCTGCTGAGTGACTTGAGCAAGTTACTTCATCTCCCTGTTTACCTGCCCAGCCTTTGTTTGTTCTACCCATTTAGACTGTCAGCTCTTCAAGGCAGGTCCTTTCTTTCAATATATGTTTGGACAGTGCCTAGAACAAGTGATTCAGGGTTTTGAGATGCCAATAATTTGCATTTATATAGGCCTCAAAGCACTTGGCAATTATTCGTAAATTACACCTGAAATATGGCAGGGAGGCAGGTCAAATACTAAGACAAACCTACTAAAATATTCTAATACCTTAACCAGTACTGTGTCAGTAGGTAAAATACTCATGCCTTGCAGAATCAGTTATTGCAAAGATTAAGGGGTCACTAATAATATGCATTGACAGGAAGCATCACAATAGCTCATCGATTGTGTTTAAACTGTTGTGTAAAAGACTTACAGGTTAATGTATATTTGCTAGTCATTGACTGTGCATCACCTGTAGAGCTTTAATACAATAAAGTACTTCATCACGTTGCATAGAACTTAAATGGTGCACAGGGCCAGTGTGTTGAATTTCCACCTTTGAGCATGTGATATGATTGTGCTTATATTCTCATTAGCTTGCGATGCATTGGAACCTTGGCACACACTGCCATATCCCGGGGCATTTTCATAGAATCATAGAATCATAGAATAGTAAAACTGGAAGGGACCTCGAGAGGTCATCGAGTCCAGTCCCCTGCCCTCACGGCAGGACCAAATACTGTCTAGACCATCCCTGATAGACATTTATCTAACCTACTCTTAAATATCTCCAGAGATGGAGATTCCACAACCTCCCTGGGCAATTTATTCCAGTGTCTGACTACCCTGACAGTTAGGAACTTTTCCTAATGTCCAACCTAAACCTCCCTTGCTGCAGTTTAAGCCCATTGCTTCTTGTTCTATCCTCAGAGGCCAAGATGAACAAGTTTTCTCCCTCCTCCTTATGACACCCTTTTAGATATCTAAAACTGCTATCATGTCCCCTCAATCTTCTCTTTTCTAAACTAAACAAACCCAATTCCTTCAGCCTTCCCTCATAGGTCATGTTCTCTAGACCTTTAATCATTCTCGTTGCTCTTCTCTGGACCCTCTCCAATTTCTCCACATCTTTCTTGAAATGCGGTGCCCAGAACTGGACACAATACTCCAACTGAGGCCTAACCAGCGCAGAGTAGAGCGGAAGAATGACTTCTCGTATCTTGCTCACAACACACCTGTTAATCATGTTTGCTTTCTTTGCAACAGCATCACACTGCTGACTCATATTCAACTTGTGGTCCACTATAACCCCTAGATCCCTTTCTGCCGTACTCCTTCCTAGACAGTCGCTTCCCATTCTGTATGTATGAAACTGATTGTTCCTTTCTAAGTGGAGCACTTTGCATTTGTCTTTATTAAACTTCATCCTATTTACCTCAGCCCATTTCTCCAATTTGTCCAGGTCATTTTGAATTATGACCCTATCCTCCAGATTAGTCGCAACCTCCCAGCTTGGTATCATCTGCAAACTTAATAACCAGATTTTCTACACCAATATCTAAATCGTTGATGAAGATATTGAACAGAGCCGGTCCCAAAACAGACCCTCGGAACCCCACTTGTTATGCCTTTCCAGCAGGATTGTGAACCATTAATAACTACTCTCTGAGTACGGTTATCCAGCCAGTTATGCACCCACCTTATAGTATCCCCATCTAAGTTGTATTTACCTAGTTTATTGATAAGAATATCATGAGACCGTATCAAACGCCTTACTAAAGTCTAGGTATACCACATCCACCGCTTCTCCCTTATCCACAAGACTCGTTATCCTATTAAAGAAAGCTATCAGATTGGTTTGACACGATTTGTTCTTTACAAATCCATGCTGGCTGTTCCTATCACCTTGCCACATTCCAAGTGTTTACAGATGATTTCCTTAATTACTTGCTCCATTATCTTCCTGGCACAGAAGTTAAACTAACTGGTCTATAGTTTCCTGGGTTGTTCTTATTTCCCTTTTATAAATGGGCACTATATTTGCCCTTTCCAGTCTTCTGGAATCTCTCCTGTCTCCCACGATTTTCCAAAGATGATAGCTAGAGGCTCAGATACCTCCTCTATCAGCTCCTTGAGTATTCTAGGATGCATTTCATCAGGCCCTGGTGACTTGCAGGCATCTAACTTTTCTAGGTGATTTTTGACTTGTTCTTTTTTATTTTACCTTCTAAAACTACCCCTTCCCACTAGCATTTACTATGTTAGGCATTCTTACAGACTTCTCGGTGAAGACCAAACAAAGAAGTCATTGAGCATCTCTGCCATTTCCAAGTTTCCTGTTACTGTTTCTCCTCTCACTGACCAGTGGGCCTACCCTCTCCTTGGTCTTCCTCTTGCTTCTAATGTATTTATAAAAAGTCTTCTTGTTTTCCTTTATTCCCGTAGCTAGTTTGAGCTCATTCTGTGCCTTTGCCTTTCTAATCTTGCCCCTGCATTCCTGTGCTGTTTGCCTATATTCATCCTTTGTAATTTGTCCTACTTTCCATTTTTATATGACTCCTTTTTATTTTTAGATCACGCAAGATCTCGTGGTTAAGCCAAGGCGGTCTTTGCCGTATTTTCTATCTTTCCGACACATCGGAATAGCTTGCTTTTGGGCCCTTAACAATGTCCTTTGAAAACTGCCAACTCTCCTCGGTTGTTTTTCCTCAGTCTCGATTCCCATGGGACCTTACCTATCAGCTCTCTGAGCTTACCAAAATCCGCCTTCCCGAAATCCATTGTCTCTATTTTGCTGTTCTCCCTTCTACCCTTCCTTAGAATTGTGAACTCTATGATTTCATGATCACTTTCACCCAAGCTGCCTTCCACTTTCAAATTCTCAACCAGTTCCTCCCTATTTGTTAGGATCAAATCTAGAACAGCCTCCCCCCTGGTAGCTTTTTCAACCTTCTGAAATAAAAAGTTGTCTCCAATGCAGTCCAAGAACTTATTGGATAGTCTGTGCCCCGCAGTGTTATTTTCCCAACATATATCTGGATAGTTGAAGTCCCCATCACCACCAAATCTTGGGCTTTGGATGATTTTGTTAGTTGTTTGAAAAAGCCTCATCCACTTCTTCCACCTGGGTAGGTGGCCTGTAGTAGACTCCTAGCATGACATCACCTTTGTTTTTAATCCCTTTAGCCTAACCCAGAGATTCTCAACACTTCCTCTATGTCCATCTCCACCTCACTCCAAGTGTGTTCATTTTTTATATAAGGCAACACCTCCTCCCTTTTTCCCTGTCTATCTTTCCTGAGTAAGCTGTACCCTTCCATACAAACATTCCAATCATGTGTATTATCCCACCAAGTTTCTGTGATGCCAACAATGTCATAATTGTACTTATTTATTAGCACTTCCAGTTCTTCCTGCTTATTTCCCATACTTCTCGATTTGTATATAGGCATCTAAGATCCTGATTTGACCTTGCCTCCCAGTTTTGCCCTGACCCTCCTTTCTCTCTGCCATTGTAGCCCACGCTCCTCCCATTTCCGACCCATCTCCCAGGTCTCCATGTTCTCCACTTACCTGTGGGCTTTGCTCACCTGTCCCCGTCGAACCTAGTTTAAAGCCCTCCTCACTAGGTTAGCCATTCTGCATGCAAACAGGGTCTTCCTCCTCGTAAGGTGGATGCCATCCCTGCTTAGCAGTCCTTTCTGGAATAGCATCCCATGGTCGAGGAAGCCAAAGCCCTCCTGGCGACACCATCCTTGCAGCCAGGCATTCACCTCCAGGATGCACCTGTCTCTCCCCGGGCCCCTACCTTCGACAGGAAGGATCGAAGAGAATACCATCTGTGCTCCAAACTCCTTCACCCGTACCCCCAGAGCCCTGTAGTCACTCTTGATCTGCTCAGTGTCACACCTCACAGTATCATTAGTGCCCACATGGATGAGTAGCATGGGGTAGTAGTCAGAGGGCCAGATAATCCTCGACAATGCCTCCGTAACATCTCGGATACGGGCCCCCGGCAGACAGCATACCTCCTGAGATGAAATGTCAGGGTGACAGACATATTTTACAGCAAATATTCTTGACAAAAAAGAATCCAACAACACAGGCTGTGATTAGGGTTGCCAGATGTTCTCCCAAAAAATACCGGACACGTGGTATTTTTTTGGTCGAGCAAAAAAAAAAAAAAAAGGAACGCGGGATAATAAAAGGAACGCGGGGCCACGATTGGTGCTGGGAGCCTGTGATTGCGCAGAAGCCTTGGGACTCCCAGCCACTCCCCCCACCCCAGCTAGGCTTCTGAAGCGCCCAAGGTGGCGATCGCGGCCCCGCCTACCAGCTGGGACTCCCAGGCTGGGAGGCGGGGCCGCCATCCGCGCTGGGAGCCTGTGATTGTGCAGAAGCCTGGCAGGGGCATGGCTGGGAGTCCCAGCCACTCCTCCCGCCCCCGCCAGGCTTCTGCGCAATCACAGGCTCCCAGTGCCGATCGTGGCCCCGCCTTCCAGCCTCTCCTCCCGCCCACGCCAGGCTTCCGTCCGGTGCACAGCCGGAAAAATCAGAGAATACCGGACATTGCACATGTCCGGTATTCTCTGATTTTTTTTACTCGACAAAGCGCAGATACCGGACTGTCCAGTAGAATACCGGACACCTGGCAACCCTAGCTGTGGTTGCTTTAAGAACACTGCAAGATGTGCCAAAGCTCTACTGTTCCAGCAAAATTCACTACAGTACCCCTTGTGCCTCATAAGCTCCATATGGAGGACTTATGTGGGACTTACACTGTGGTTAATTTAGCTCATGAGAGAAGTGATAGAGCCTTAAAGACTCATTCTGGTGGGAAATTAGTCAGAAAAGGGACAGTACATACTCTAGGCCTCATCGGCAGAGACAGCTTTTGCCTAGTAGAACAGAGCGAATACAGCTCTGGGAATCTGTTCTGCTTTATGCACCACCAGTGTTCCCTCTAAACTGCACAGGCATGTGGGATTGGTTGCTAACTTACCCTATAAAAGGCCACAGAGTCTACCTCCAAACCTGGGTGGATACCAGAGCTCTCTACATAGAGTCCCAACATTGTTCCCTCGTGGCAGCTCATCTGCTTTACATCTATGTTGTATGAGACTCCCTACGGCTGCAGTTATTCCCATGAAAGACTGAGGAACATGTGCTCAGCAGAAATGATAATTCAGCCACAAGTTGAATTTCTCTAAACAAACTTCTGAAGGGGTAGCTCATGCAGGTCCTCCCCTCCCTAGACCCTCTCATTCAAAAATGCCTTCTCTAGGGTCTAGAAGAGAAGAATGGTGCCACAGAGGTCAGTTGTGTAGCGAGGTGCAACAGAGGTCAGTTATGTGCCCGGTGGGACAAAGGCAAAACTGTGCCGAACTGTGCAGTGGGGGTGGCAGTGGCTCTTGAGCCAGGGGCGCTGGGCTCCTGGGCAGGTCTTGGAAGTGTCAGCTCCCAGCACCTGGCCCTGCCTCAGCAGCTTGTCTGCAGGGAGCAAGTGGCCCGGCAGCTAAATTGGTGCTCCCATAGCGTGGCGCCCGGGGGCAACTGCCTTCCCCCATGTCCCCTCACTACGCCACTCACAGAGGTAGCTGAATCCACTCTTCTCAATGGAAGGATATCCCCTGGACTTATGTGACAGCCATCATCTTAGCCAACGTGCTGAGATTGAATCTGGGATCTCCCCAGTTAAGCACATGACCTACTACAAATTTCTGCTAAAGCATTCTAGCTGAGACAGTAACAGACCCTTGTCTCCTCTGCCCATCAGTCACAGCGAAGGCCATGTTCAACACACTCACTCTCCAGTGTGTTGAACATGGAAGGGGAGCAATCTGTGCCTTGTGGAAATCACTGAGAGAAAATTAACATGAATGATGTACTTATGGTTGTTTTTCTCAGTTACACCAGGCCCAGCTTTCAGTAAGGAAGTACATTGTTTTGGTAAATATTTAATAGTTTTAGAAAGTTTAATTAAAATATTACTATAAAATGTGGGAAATTATGTGTCAAAAGTAGAAAATGGGTCTATTTCAAACCCTGCAAAACAGAAACAACTTTGAAATTTCAAAATATTTCTTGAGATTATTTGTTTTCTCATTTTTCAGCCAGTTCTTATGTGATGGACCAATATTCCTCAATTCTCGTGTAGAGTAAAAATACGAGTTCCATGTCCGTCTGCTTAGACACTATTATGAAGGGTGCTAAAGATGTCAGTCGTTTTTGTGATATGAATACAATTCTCCACAAAGAACTGGGCTAATCCAAAAAGGTCACTTTTATATAGGCTACCAAACAGCTATCAGATGGTAATGATGACTTCTGATCAATAATGCCCCGGGCAGATTTGGAACTGGTGACCTAAAGGCAAAAGGCTTTATAGACTATTACTGATCTCCTGAGCTTTCTGTTCCTTCTGAGGTGTAGCTGTCCAATGACTATATTTCACATTCAAGATGATAAATGGTTTCAATTAAAAAAATCCGTAAAAAAAATTCCTGTTGTTTAGCAAATGAATGTACAATATTATTCATTATTCTCTTGGGGAATTGGAGTTAATGTGTTAGTTCTTTAAATTAAATGTTTTTGTATGAATCATGGGGATAAAACTGCCTAAAAGCCACATAACCTTGGCAAGCAGGCAGTTCCTTTCCCACTAACAATTAAATGAGAAGTATGTGTTGGTGGTTAGGGGTTGGGGGAGGGGAAATTTTTCACCATAATACGTGCCTCAGAGAAAATTGCACTGATATTTAGAAAGTAAAAGCTCTACCTGCTCTTAAGGTTTTCTAATTGTTAAAGATGTCATCTATGTAAAAAAGAACGGCTTCTGTAAATGCTCTGATGCTGAGGAAATTGGGTAAGCTTAGTAACTGTCAGAGGAAAACCCCACTGTTTCTCTTACTCCTATGAAGCTGGGGAAAGGAGAACAGCTGTTGCAAAATTGAGTTTTTAATTGTAAATTTGCTCCTTTCTTCCTTATCTCAGGCTATTTTCCTACTGTTACCTGCTGCTATGGAACACAAGTGCATTCTCTTACAACCCTTGTTGTTGGCAACAGATGGAAAGCTAATGCAGAGGTCAGAGTACACATACTGAGACAACAGCTTTCTTTGTGAGTGCCTAACCATGGTATGTTTTTCAAAGTTAAGCCCTTTAATCCATCTATTCAGGGCCAAATATTTAAGTCCTCATTCAGGCCAAACTCCTACTGATGTCAAGCAAACCCTGTAGGGCCTGAGACAATTTTAGCCAAATCTCTCTCTGTCTTACTAGCTTATCACCATACTTTGAAACACTGGTACTCAGAGGCACCTGGTAGACGGGTAGTATGAACAGTTTCAAATCCACCTGATTCTATGCTAGGAACAGAAGAAGAATGGGGTGTGTGTGTGGATTTTACAGTAAGAATATGAACCTATTCTTGGTCAATTAAATCCAAGTGTTGCCAATGCCCTATTTACATTATGCTATAGAGTCACAAAGGTGTGAGTCACAGAAATGGTTATTGCCTAGAGATGTAACTCGTAGGTTAATAGCTTAAATGCTTAAAGATACATGAACAAGACCAAAGGGCACTAATTGCTGACACAGGGTTAGCAGCCAACACTCAAGCCCTTGGGCCAGATTCTTGGATGTGCCAAAGCTCAGTACAGAGAGGGGAGAGGCAAAGGTAGCTTTCTGTCATCTTTCTATCCTCCCAGTTCTTGGAACTACTGGGGTTTGCGTCAACCCAGCGCATGATTTGGATTAGTCTCTAAATTATGCACAAATGCTATTGCAAAAACCACCTTTCCTAGGGCATGTCTACACTATGACATTATTTTGAAATAACTTATTTCAAAATAATAACTCCTAAACTAATAATTTTGAAATAGAGCATCCACACTACAAAGCACCATCAAAATAGTTCAGAATTATTTCTAAATAGCGTGTCCACACTAACTGGAGTCTGTATCAGATTTAAAGTCCTCAAAAGCACTCTGGGGAGGGCACCAGGAGGGCAGACACTTCCTGTGGCTGCTTGCTGAGGCTAGCTGAGATACATGCTTATAGGGGCTCCTCTCTACAGCCATGTCTCACACAGCACTCCTCCACTGCCTACCCCCTTGCGGGACAACAAACTCACGCTGTGTGCTCTGGTTGCCCTTCCAGATGCCACAGCACTTCCAACATGGAGCCAGAGCTGCTGCAAAGCAGTGCCAGGCTCACAGGCCTCATGCTGTGCCTCATAGCACACTTCATTCAGGCTGCCAATTGCTGCTTCGGGACGACAACAACCAGCCCGAACTGCAGGACCCCTTCATCCAGGTCCTGACACTCCTGCTGCAGCAAATGATCCTCAGTCCCCTGCACGCCGTTGAACACTGCTTCTGGCGGTGGGAGACCAGTTCCGATTGGTGGGATGGCATCGTCCTGCAGCAATGGGATGACCAGCAGTGGCCCCAGAACTTCCACATGTGGAAGGCCACCTTCCTGGAGCTCTGCAAGTGGCTCACTCCTCCCCATAGGCGACAGGACACCTGCATGAGACCTGCCATCCTCCTGCAGAAGCACGTCGCCATTGCCTATGGAAGCTCACTGTGCCGGACCACTACTGCTCTCGTCGGGAACCAGTTTGGCATGGGGAAATCCACGGTCGGGGCTGTCCTCCTGCAGGTCGTCAAGGCTATCAACACCGTGCTGCTGCGGAGGGTCGGCACTCTGGGGAACATTGACCCCATCGTGGATGGCTTTGCTGGCATGGGCTTCCTCAATAGCAGGGGCTGTAGAAAGCACACACATCCCCATCCTGACCCCTGACCACCATGCCTCGGAGTACATCAACAGAAAGAGGTACTTCTTGATGGTGCTCTAGGCTCTGGTGGACCACAAGGGATGGTTCACAGATATTAATGGCAGCTGGTTGGGGAAGGCGCACGATGCCCACATGTTCCGAAACTCAAGCCTGTTCCAGAAGATGCATGTTGGCACTTTTCCCCCGACTGCACCATCAGGGTCAGGGACATGGACATGCCCATGTGCATCCTGGGTGATGCAGCCTACTCCTTGCTCCCCTGGCTTATTAAGTCCTACATGGGCAACCTGGACCCCACCAAGGAGCAGATCAATGCCAGGCTCAGCAGGTGCCGCATGGTGGTAGAATGTGCCTTCGGCCACCTAAAGGGAAGGTTCAGGAGTCTTCTCACCCACCTGGACCTCAGTGACCACAACATCCCCTATGTGGTGGCGGCATGTTGTGTGCTCCCCAACCTTTTTGAGAACAAGCAGGCGCTGCCAGGGTGGGGGGCTGAGGCTGAATGACTGGCCAGGGCATATGAGCAGCTGGACACCAGTGCCATCAGGAGAGCACATCAACGGTAGCGTGACCATATTTCTCTATGCCAAATATGGGACACGTGATAAAATTGCTTGGATTTAAGTGAGTTCAACAGCAATCAATCAGAACTATGCAGTACAAACATTTAAAATAGCATTAAGCTGACTGAGCACCCACTAAAAAGACATACTGCATTACTAAAACTAATAATAGGTAAAAAATTAAAATATAGAGAGGAGGGGAGCATTGGGGTGTGGCCAGAGTGGCCACAAGTACAGCTGTGAGAGGCCTCTGGAGGTCAATTATTTTGAAATAGCAGGAGCTGAGGGTCTACACTAACTATTTTGAACTAATAATTTTGAAATAAGTGTTATTCCCCATGAAAAGCAAGAGTTATTATTATGAAATAACCAGCCCGTTATTTTGAAATAATGGGCTTGGTAGTGTGCATGCTCTGCTTGTTATTTCGAAATAAGGGGAGTTATTTCAAAATAGCTCCCTAGTGTAGACCAGGGCCTAGTGTCCTACAAAGGGAGATTTTTGTAGCTAGCAGCATTGCACTGTACCTGGTGCTCCCACTGCCCCCAATACAATCTCATGTGAGGGCCAGCTTAACTGACCCTATGCTACCCAGAGATTCTTCTATGCAAGGAAAATCCCCACAGAACTGGCTCTAACAGAGAGGCTCAACGTGGCCTTATTGTACATTGCACATTGCACATTGTGTTGATTTTCCATTGCTCTGCTTCTTACATAGTGATTTACATACAGGCAAAGTAGCTGTAAAATGCTTCACTTCTGATGTGGCAGTGATTTACCCCACTTTGCCCAGGAGTAAATGATGCTGCAAGATCAAGTCAAATAGGCCAGAATCTGTATTGACAGCAACTCTTTGAAAAGCCTTTCAAGCATTATGGTGAGGGGTGGGGAGTTATTTCCGTGTGTTTATCTCATGTATGTCAGCAGAAATATAGAAAATACCTGAGTCTCCAAATAATCAAATGAATGGAATGGGACCATCTCAAATGTGGGGAAAGTTGAGAGAATGTGGGGATGAACCCTGCCCTCCCCGCCCATGGCTGGGAAGGACCTGTGTGCAGGGGCGGCCCGTCCATATAGGCAAACTAGGCGGTCGCCTAGGGCGCCATGTTAAATGGGGCGCCAAATGGTGGCGCAATATCATTGAGGGGTTTGGAGGTGGGGGCGCTGATTGCATGGTTTGCCTAGAGTGCCAGTTGCTGGCAGCTAGTCTAGGGCCGCCCTGCCTGTGTGTTCTGGAACTGCTGCATGAATGGGCGGGAGGGTTGGGGATCATTTGAGGAGGTACTCCAGGGAGTTGAGGAATGGAAGGATCAGTTCAGAGAAGGGGACAGAGGACCTGCCACTCTTATGATCCTCCTGGCTGTCCTATGGCTTCATGACCACTAATATCAGCAAGTCTTGTTCATTAGCAAGTGATGCTCAAATAAAATAAATGTAAAATGGTTTCCTTTTAATGGGGAGGTGCATGTCATGGCATATATAAAAAGCTCTCTTGGATATCTACAATGAAGCAGAAAAAAGTGCTGGTGCAGTTGCTGCAAAGGAGCCCACAATACCAGACGAGAATTCTTTGAAGCTGAATGATACAAACAGCACCCACTGGTGCTGACAATGCTTCCTGGAACCAAAGCAAGCATCATACAGTCTTCAGCATTTTGAACCTGCTCCAGCCAGTGTTCACATGGCCAAGGTTTTTAAAATGCTGTCTGAAGTTAAATGCCAAAGCAGTCTCACTTTCTGAAGCCTAGTGCTTTACCCGCTCCTATGAACTGTAACAGAGTTAAACTTGGTGTGAACTTGGCCTATATTTTTCCGACCATTAATGAATTTAAGGCAGTTGAACTGAGGAGTAAGACAACATTTTGCTAAAATGTTCTTATGTACAGTCAGTGAGATTTTGGTTTTCTCTCTTCCTTTGTCTCCCCAACCATGGGAGAGGACCAAGGCCAAGGTAAGCAAGACACTTAGGTTTACATTTTTTTCTTTTTCTTATCATTTTGACTTCTAACATGCTTCTCTTTTCTGTTGTATTAGGCTATTAGAAACTGAGGACTCCGTTCAGATTTATAACAAGCCATATATTTTTGGTTAGTAGTTCATTAATCTATGTCAAAGGCATCTAATATCATGATAAGCAGAGCAGCACGTTTAAGAGAAATTGATTATTGCCGCTTTCAAAAATGGAAGTGCTTGGGGGCAATAATCTAGCTCATTTGGAAGTTCCATACTCTAAAATGGCTTCATTCTTCACGTGTAACTCTCAGCCCATTTTCCTGTCGAGTCCAGTAACTGTGTTCTTCTCTGGCATGTCTGGCAGTACATTAGTATTACTATTAAGCATCTGACAGAAACAAGACATCTGTATTGTTTCTGAGAGACGTAACAATGTACACCCACAAGAAGATGAGAACTCAGTGGTAAACATGTTCATTTTCATTTGAAAGTGACTCTAGAAAGCAATGTGAACATTAATTTATAGATGATAGGGCATACAGAGGCCTTTACACTGAAGAAACTCACCTTTGAATCATGAAGCCGGATATACAATACAGACTGTACGAAGCATTCTCTCCATGATAAAGGAGAAATCTTTTCAAGATTTCAGAAATGTAAGGATTTTTTTTCATACTTACATCCACTATTGGTAAGTTTATATTTGTGTGTCTTGTAGCTTGTTAAGTCTTCTAATCATATTATTATTTATTAAGGATCTAGCCAAGTCTTAAAACCTAATTTTAAGTGCGGACAAATATTATACATACTTAATTGGTCAATGGAGATATTTGTAATAATGAATTACAGTCATCAATGCTGAAGATTTATATTTAATTTTTATGGAAGCTAATTGCTATGATCAGAAGTGTTGTAATAGCAAATCTTATTACTCAACAAATCTGTGCCCCGGATACATTCAGAAACTTGCTTATGGATTTTCTGGACCAAAAATATGTTTTTTCTGCATTTTCTTCCTCTTAGAGCTGCTGAGCAATCTCAGCTATATCAAAGAGAGAAGAATTCCATTATGGCTCATGTATCACTACAAGCACTGCAAGTTTTATTTGTTAAATTTTTACCTACTACCAACGTACACCTCAATTACGTCTTATCAATACTTTTAATAAGCCTCCATTGGTCAGAATTATTGGGAATGAATGATGATTTATTTGGGCTCTAAGGTCCTTGGGGTGTGTCATCTTCTGTGTCTCAGGGTATGTTTACACTACAGCGTTTTTTTGGAAAAAAACTTCAATTACATCCACACTGCAATTGTATTCTTTCAAAAGAAAATGGAAAGAACAGAGGGGATTTTCCAGCATTGGTAATCCTCTTTCTATGAGGAAGAATGCCTTTTCCGAAAGAGCTCTTTTGGAAAAAGGCGTGTGTGGATGGGGAAAAGGCGTTTCTTTTGAAAGAAGAGGCCTCCAGGAAATACACAGGTGCCCTGGTTGCCACTCCGTCCAAAGTAATCACAACTCTACAGTTCCTGTCTCCTGGCTCCTCTTAAAGCTGCAGGCACTCTGGACAAGCCTTGTGGCAGGAAGCCGGCCGGAGTGCAGCACCCTGACCATGCGGCTCTCCCTGCCACAGGCATTGCCACTCATGACCCAGCCTCAAGTCCCCCAAGGTCTTCCTGGCCCTCACAGGGAGCAGCCCCAGGGGTCCCAGAACCCACCCGGGGGCCCAAGCGGTGGTCACCCTCCTGGTCCTGAGTGGAGATCCTGTCCCTCCTCGAGCTGTGGGGTGAGGAGGAGACATTGCAGGATCTCTGCTCCAAGCAGTGTAATGCCGATATCTTTGAGAGCATGACCAAGTCCCTGCGGAGAGCGGACACCCACCCTGGACCTTGGAATAGGTCTGGAGTAAGGTAAAGGAGCTCTTCCAGGGATACATGAGGACCAGAGAGCTTAGCTCGCACTCCGGGGTGGGACCCCACACCTGCCCCTATTACCAGGAGCTGCAACTGGAAATAGGGGCAGGTGTTTCCCTACCCATCATCATGGACTCCAGCTCGACACGCCTGTCGTCGCCTGGCCGGAGGTCACTGCAGAGGAGGAGGACCAGGGACAGGAGGAGGAGGAGGCGGATGATGCGGCCACCATCACACTCTCATTAGAGCCGGTTCCTGTGAGCATGGATGTCTCCCAGGCCTCCTTGGATGCCGGGGGGGGCCGGATCTTCAGGTGAGTACTCTCAGTTTGTCACTCACACAGGGCAGAGGAGGTGGGCGTTGGAGGGTGGTGCGAGCGTCACTTGGCCTGCTCGGGCTGGACATCGTGCTGCAATCCATGCATATGGAACCATGTGCAGCGTTAGTGTGCACCACGCGGACTCAGCAGGCAGCCCTTGAGCATGGCCGCGATCCTGCTCCCAGGCTCGGGAGGCCACACACACGTCTGGCCCTGGGGGAGGGAGGACGCCCTCCCATCACCTGCCACGGCTTGAAGCAGGCTAGCCACCAGGGCGCAGGTATGACCCCAGACACACCGAGGAGTGACGCACACAGCACAGGGGAATGCCTGCACGTGTGAGGCTGCACCCGCTCCCGTGGGCAGCGCTGCCAGGCGCAGATGTGTGTGTGGCAGGGAGGGCCAGGCTGCTCCCAGCTCCTCTGCGCCCACGGGGGGATCCCACTGTGGCCGGACACTTCTCTTGCCTGCTTGTCCGTGGGCTGGGGGGCGGGGGGAGTAGGAAGCGGGCAGCATGGTTCCCTGGGCACCTTGGGGCTCCTGTGAGGCAGGGCCTGCTGTGCAGCCCACACTTGGCCTTGCTCCCTGGACATCCCCCTCCTCTGCCCCGTTGACTGTTGGTTGCTGCTCACAGAAGAGGGCATGGCCTCAGGGACGGTGTCTGCATGGAATGACTGATAGCCTCTCCCTCTTTGTGTTCTCCACAGCTGGACCAGTTGGGACTGAGGAGCGAGCCAAACCACCTGAGCCCACCCGCCAGAGCCCGGGGGACCCAAAAGCGAGCCAGGGTCCAGGAAGACCTCATGTGACAGACCCTGGCGCAGAAGATCTGGGAGAACGCAGGGTGGCAGAACTAGGCATGGGAACAGCTCATGCAGCGATGTGATAGCATGTGTGCTGTCATGCACAACATGATGGCACACCCGCCTGCTGTCACTGCTCCTGCCTATCACCTGCCTGCCCCTCTGCTATGCCCATTCCCCATCCCCCTGTCCCCCAAGCAATGCCTCTGCTCCTTCCAGAAGCAATGCCCATGCCCCCTCCCTGTGTCTCCCCTACCATCCCTGATCCCGCTCCAGCCCTCCCTCCTGCCCACCCCCCCTGTGGTCCCAGGACCCACCCAACCCAAGTCTGACGAGGTCCCCGCACCTGAGGTGGCACATCTAGCCACCCCCCATGCCACTCTGAGCCCCTGACCCCCCCCAGGATATGAGCCCCCTCCTCTCCGCCTTTTTTAAAAAGACAAATACAAAGTTTGTTTTGTTTAAAACCAAAAAGGTGTCTTTATTGAGAGGTCAGGGAAGGGGCGAAGGGATGGGTTGTGGTGGGAAAGGGATATTGGAGCAAGCCAGAGGCCCCTGTTGGGGAGGCCCTGGGGAGAGTTACAGGGGTGCTTGGGAGAAACTCTCCCTCAGGGCCTCCCGGATGCTCACCCCGGCCTGATGGGTAGGGTTGCCAGGTATCCAGTATTCTACTGGACAGTCCGGTATTTGTGTTCTCTGTCAGGTAAAAAAAAAAAAAATCAGAAAATACCGGACACGTGTAATGTCCGGTATTTTCTGATTTTTCCGGCTGTGCACTGGATGGAAGCCTGGCATGGGCGGGGAGAGCGGCTGGAAGGCGGGGCCACGATCGGCGCTAGGAGCCTGTGATTGCGCAGAAGCCTAGTGGGGGCGAGGGGCAGTGGCTGGGACGCCCAGCCACTCCCCCCACCCCTGTCAGGCTTCTGCGCAATCACAGGCTCCCAGTGCCGATCGCAGCCCCCGCCTCCCAGCCTGGGAGTCCCAGCTGGTAGGGTGGGCCGCGATCGCCGCTCTGGGCATGTCAGAAGCCCAGAAGCCTAGCGAGGGCTGGGGGGAGTGGCTGGGAGGCAGGGCGTGATCGGCGCTGGGAGTTCTCTACAATCATTTCAGCTGTAGAGAAAAAGGAGTTCTTCTAAATTCTTCTATAGCCTTAGCTTTAGAGGAATAGAAAATAATGAAAATAGCATGCACATTTGCTTCTAAGCCTCTTTACATAGAGATGGTGTAGGATGAAGACCGTTTATAATAAAGTTAAGTATTAAACATAGCATGTGTGTTCGTGGCAGTGTTTTGTTTTGTTTTGTTTTTTGGTTTTTGCTTGACAAATGTTTAGCCCATGTGTTCGGTATTTTTTGGGAGACCATCTGGGAGCCCTACTGATGGGCCTGGTGGATGGCAGCTGTCTGCGGCTGCGCGAAGGGTCTCCCCTCGCAGCTGGTGTCTGCCCCCCACCCCGGGAGGAAGGCCTCCCACTTCCTCTCCACAAAGTTGTGGGGACACATGTTGTGACAACCTCAGGGATGTTGTGCTCCCCCACATCGAGGCAGGTCAGGAGGCACCTGAACCACACCTTGAGGTGGCCAAAGGCACACTCCACCTGGATCCTGGCCCGGTTCAGGTGGACAGTAAATTGGTCCCTGCTGGGGTCCAGGTGGCCCATATATGGCTTAATTAGCCACAGCATGAGGGGTTAAGCTGTGTCTCCCATGATGTACAAAGGCATCTGCACGTACCCAACTGCAAAGTCCCAGTGGGGGAAGAATGTGCCCACCTCCAGTTTGCCATAGAGGCTCGAGTTGTGAAAAATCTGGGCATTGTGTACCCTGCCTGACCACCCAACAAAAATGTCCGTGAACTGTCCATGGTGTTTGACCAGGGCCTGAAGCACCATAGAAAAGTAGCCCTTGTGATTGATGTACTGGGCCACTCTAAGTTGAGGTCTACGGATCGGGATGTGGGTCCCATCAATCGCTCCCCTGTAGTTTGGGAACCTCAGGGCAGCACGTCCAGCCACGACTGGGTCCAGGTCTCTCAGGTGCAGCAGGATGGAGTTGATGGCCCTCACAACCTGCAGAAGGAAACAAACACACACACAAAACAGAGAATAAGAGAGGAGTGCCTGAGCGTTTGGGAGGTGCCTGCCCACCCCCCTCCCATACCATCCTCCCCCAAACACCCCAGGAGGCCACCCCCCCCACAGCACGGCTGTGTGAGGGCGGGACGGCACAAGCCCCTGGGGACAGGGCTTCCCCCCACCCCCACTCCACCCCTGCAGCCCTCAACCCCACTTTCCCTAGGGTCCCCCTTTTCCAGGACTCCCCGGCCTCCTCTCCCATGCAGGGACTGCAGCCCAAGAGTGTCTTACCTCCATGAGGAAGGCCCCAACGGTAGACTTCCCCTGTGCCGAACTGAGGTGGTGAGCTTCCATATGGCGATGGTAACCCGCTTCTCCTGGGGGATGTTGGGCCACAGGTGGGTGGTGTGTCATCGGGGGGCAGGGGCACCAGGCACTTAGCTCCAAAAAGATGGCCTTCCGCATATGCTGGTCGTCCCACCACTCCATGACCAGCTGGTCCCACCAGTTGGAACTGGTGTCCAGCCTCCAGACATGCCTCTCCACAGTGGGCTACGGCTGCGAGGGTGTTGCTCCCACACCCAGGGAGAGGGTCCCCAGAATGAGCTCGGGGTCGAGCTCGGTCAGGACCAGGAAGGCAGCTGGCATAAAGTGCTGCAGAAACTGCAGCATGGCTGTGTGTGGGGCCATCACATGCCCAGAGGCAGCTCTGGCTCCATGCCTCAAAGGAAAAAGCTGTGGCATCCAAAGAAGCTGGGCAACCACAGCAGGCACTGCGAGAGCTTTGCTGTCCCTCGAAGAAGTAGCAAGCACGCAGCAGAAGCAGAGAAAGGGCTGTTCAGGGGGGTTCCTTTAAGCGCATGTCGCTGCAAGGCTCTGGCACCAGCACTCGGAAGCAATTGGTGACCTAAAGCCCTGCCTGATGTAGTTCCGGGTGGCCTTTTATGCGAGAGAGTGTCCAATCAATCTGGATGCTATTTTCAAAAAAGCAGATCGCTTTTTCAATCCACTTAGCCAGTGTGGACGCTCTTTCGGAAGAAGTTTTTTCAGAAGATCTCTTCTGGAAAAGCTTCTTCCGAAAGAAGCCTGCAGTCTAGACATAGCCTGACAGGGTTTAACAAATAATAATGCTTAATAATGCTTAATGACAATCATTAGAACTGAGCCAGGAAGAACACAGCCTCACTTTCACATTCCAAACTGGGATCAGAGTGGTGGCACTAATTTAAAAATTACAGTTTTACATGTAAACTAAATACACTCTGGTGCTCATTTTTGCATGCGCCAGGGCAGCTTTGCATTTCTATGGAGGGGACAAAGCACCCTAAAAGTCAGCTTAGCCAGCCCCCTGGATGGGTCTCACTGTCTAGGGTGACTTCCTGAGGGGTGCTCAGTCTCTGCAGTGGCTCTCACACTGCTCACTATGCAGCTTCCCCCCAAAGTCCAAGGGGCCTCGCTGGAGAATGAATTATGTGGCCAGCACATTTAGACACCTCCAGCTGCTGACTGGCCCTTCAGGGATATTAGCATGTGAAAACTGTTTTATTTTGCATTAGGGACCACACCAGCACCACCATGGCCCCAAGATTAAGGTGGCTTAGAATCACTTTTGCTAACCCCATTCTTAGTTGTGCTGAGCACTCCTGAGCTACAGCTAGCCCTCAGTTAGTATGAGTGGAGGGGACTGCTCAGGTGTTTTGATGTAAAACACACTCAAAAATCATAGAATCATAGGGTTTGGAAGAGACCTCAGGAGGTCACCGAGTCCAAGATCAAATTTGCCTCCAGTAGATGCAAAGGAGTCTAATGGTAGTGCAGTGGTTCCCCTATGACAAGGCTGATTGTTGCTGACTATAACCTAAATAATTGCCAGGTAAGACATAGATATAAGTTAAGGCATTAATGAAATTGAATGAAAGGCTTGTAAGACAATAACTTAGCTACACAAGGCATAAGGCTTAAAAGCCTTTAACCAGGAGTAACCTTAGACCACATGTTAACACAAGATAGAATGCTGGAATGACCAAACTGCTGACAGGAAACCACAGGATGCCAGCTGATATTAGCATTAGATATTTAAAAGACAGTTATATGAGCAAATATCTGACCATCAGAGTGCCTTAGTAGCTAACTGATGTGCCTGCTAGTAAATTGAAGGTAAAAGGCCTGGTAACCTATGGGAAAAGCGACCCCAACATTAGTCAGGTATGGAAGTTGAAAGAAGGAAAAGGGACTGAAAACTCCACTCAATATGCATTTGGCTTAGTGGTGTTACTGTAACTCATTCTGACAGCTGTATCCTGGTCTGAGTGTCATGGGAGATGCCAGGATGCTGGCCACTGGTGAAGATGAAGGTGAGGATGATGACTTACATTTCAGATTTTCCTGCAAGGGTTGGGGTGAGTATATAAAGCTGAAACACTCATTCTCTATCCTCTCTATCTTCCTGGCTGAGTTGCAGTGTGTGTGATTTTGCTGACTGGGTTAATAAAATATTGCAAATACAGAAGGTTCTGCCTAAATGTGGGCATTGCACCTATCCATGCAACGATTCCCAACTTAACAATTCTACCAACACTGGGCCTGGTCTCAGGACTAGTATCTACCAAACCTCAGCGTGTTAACTGGGAAAATAAATTTTAAAAAAATGAATATGCAACCAATAGGTACAATTGCTCTATGGATAAACAGAGCCTTTCAGTTCCCAGAGTGGTCTATCCACAAGTGTGGAACAAGCCCTCCCCAGAATCCAAATATGCCACAAGTAGGAAATGCACACAGAATAAAATGCTAAACCTCCACTATCCACTATAATACCCCTTGCTTCCAGTTTCATTTAGCGTAACAAAGCCACAATGGGGAAGACAAGCATGTGCATGCTCCTTTTCTGAAATGCTTGTTATTGTGCCATTCCAAAAGCCAGTAAGACACAGGGAAAAGGTATAGCTGTGTTTCCACACTGTTGAATTTCAGATGCAAAGGCAGGGTGTTCTAAATGGCTAAAACGATCAAGGAAGGACAGGGAAGTCAAAGGGTGCTATGTACATATTTCATTATTTTTTCTGCATCTGTGTAACCGGAAGAACAGAACCTCAGATAAACTGAGAATGTAGACTTGCCTGCTTTCATTTTTATTTAGTAACTTAGTGGAGCCAGTCTGTCATTTCTGTTGCTAGTTCCGGACAAGTGTACACTCATTCTCCAACTGGACTTCACACTAAGTACTGCCACTAACTAATGGAAGTACTTCTTACCCCCTAAAGAAAGAAAAATGCTTTGTGAAAATTACCCTATGTCTGTTCAAACATCTAGCACTGACTGCCCACTATGGAGCCGTTCCCCCTCTCCTTAGCACTACTGATAGGGCAAATGAAGGAACTTTTATATCTTCAGACTTCCCATTATGATCCACAGTGTGGTGCCCTTAAATAGCAGCCTTTGTGTGTAGGTGTAATTGGCCAATCTGAAGTAGTTTCTTTTGACTCCTTTTAGTAAATGTACAGCACACTGAACATGTATGCATGTAATTTATCATGTCAAAGTCATTTTATTTTATCCAGCATTGTTCTTTCCTTTCTTTTCTCCCCACAAATTATTATTCTGTGTGCATTTCCTACATAATTAAGTGCTTTGGTTGCAGTTCCAAGGTCTATAAAACAACAAAGGGAAAACTGAAATAGCTGGCTCTGAAATTGGTTTACATTCAGCAGTGTTGCCTACCATTTGCTTAGACCAGCAGATGTCAGCCTAAATTGAGAAATGGAAAAGAAATACTGTATCATAATGTTAGCATTTCATGTACCAGATGGGAGTTTTATACAACACCGCAGAAGCAGTTAGCCAGCAGTGGTTAAAATTCAAGTGTTGGGACTAGCATGGTGACACTGCATGCACTGATAACATTTTTTTTTATTATGGAACTTAATTGTATCACAGATCAATGATAGTTTAATTTATGAGGATTGATTTTGTTAATTCAAGCAGTTCAAAAGGCACTGTTAAAGCTTCAATCCATTTAATTGTATCTGACTTGAGCTTTGCTCGCAGTATCAGAAGATAAATGACTGTATACAGCTACTACCTTTTAATTTTTCCTTTTTTTGTCCATTTATTTCAACATCTGTCATTTACTATGAGTTGCACTTAAATGAGAACCATCAGTTGTATGGGATGCAGTTTGGGCTTCTCATGTTAAGTTCCAGTGGCAAAACCACTATCCGTCATTTTAGTATTAACATATATCTGTAATTTGACAATTAAATCTTTATAATAAATAATGTTTTGGTGCAGCTATATTGTACGAGAGTGTCTGCTCAAGGAGTGTATGTGTGTGGGTGAGAGAGAGAAACACACACACACACACTATCTGTAAGGAATAATGATTTCAGGATATCTCAGGTTATCAGTCAAACCATAACTTTCTAAAATCCTGTGCCTACCTCACTCCAGTATCAGTAAACAATACTAGTGCCAACTCACATGATTTTAATGCAAGTCCCATACCATTTGGTGTTTTTCTTACAGCCTCCACTCCTCAGAATCATTTTATCTGAGAAGCTCAGATTTCATTGACCATCATTGACCAGTTAATCAATGTACTGCCTTCAAGGTTGAGGAGTAAAGGCTGGAAAATCAAACCTGAAAGGTTCAAAACCCATAAGGCAAATCAAAAGAATCCAACATTTTTTTATTTTTTAAAATCTTATGAATGTTGAGCCCTTGCTGATGACTTTTGAATGCTTGGGTTTGGCAATGCTAAACACAGAAGTAAATTCCATAAAAAACAAACAGCGCAGGTCCTCTTCCCTGGCTTTAACTAGGTTGCTTTTTCAAGAAAAATCATTTTCAGGCCCCCTTTAACCTAGGTTCAGTTCCTTGCTCCTTCTTCTAACTCTTGTCTAGCCCTACACATGGGTTAAACAGCAGTGTTAACAGAGAGACTGCACCCCTGCACTCTCTCTGGTGCATGCATTACACTCGAGGCCCAGACTTGCTGTGGCTGGTGCCCTTTGAGCTTGCACCACCACAGCTGGGTTCCCCCGTGAAGGCTGGCGGGAAGTGAAGGCCTTGTCCCTTGATGGGGCCTGTGTCGTCTCAGTGAAGTCCCACGTGGCCTTGATGGTTTCCAGCATAGGGGGCGGACCTATCACCAGCTGGTTCACCACTCAGTTCATGGGGATGTCATGGTGGTTCGGTACCACAAGTGCGGGAGCCTTCTGGGCCTGCTGATGCTGGAGGTGCAGAGGGGGTGGTTGATGCCAGACATGCCAGCACCGAGGACTGGGCTGTTTTGGAAGGCTGCGCTGGGGTGTGAGAGTGGCACCAAGTAGACTCCACAGGGGAGTGATGGTGCCAAGGGGCCCACTTTTTCAGTGCCAGTCCTGGGACCGAAGGAGGCGCACTGAGGCGCTCTGGGCCAGTTCCTGCACCTCTGCTCACAGAGTGGATTATATGAGGAGCTGCTTCTTGTGAAAGTCCAACTCCTTTCTGGTGTGTGGTTGGAAGGCCTTGAAAATCTTGCACTTGTCAGTCTGGTGGGCTTCCCCCAGGCACCGGAGACACATGTCATGGGGGTCACTCGTTGGCATAGACTTAAGGCAAGACCCGCAGAGTTTGAAGCCTTGGGATTTTGTCATGCCCCAGACCCTGAAGGGAACATGGGAATGAAGGGGAAAACCCTCTTCACCTCCGCTAACTCAACAACTAGTAATCGAACTATTTACACAACAGAACGCTGGAAGTGCTAGGGATACAAGGCACTTGCCAGCAAGAACCACAGTTTCGTATATAGTGCACTGCACTGGGGATGGGTGGGGGCTCCACAGCTGAACCAATGGCAGCACTAGGGTAAAATATTTTTGACAGTCATGCACGCGACGCTTGCGCATCTCCTTTGGAATATAGACGAGCAAGCACTCATAAAAGAAGTGAAGTGACACCTATGCTTCAAAGATTGTGGGCTCAGGCCCTCGGTGTTTGAACAGTGCCCTAAAATCATACCACTAATGCTCACAAATTAATTAATCAATTCACACTCCTTCATTTGCTACTTATTTTCCATTGAATCAGTTACAAGTGAGCTAAACAAGCACCTCAGCTAGACTGCTTGGGTCATAACCTGTCATCTTTTGTCAGTCCAAATCGACTGCCAGATTAACTGAGCACAGGGAACATTTGCCCATCATTCTGTGGAAAAGAGAAATGAGCTGGAGGCACCAGTGGCAGTGGGACAATAAATAAAAACCAAGCAGAAGTATTTAAGTTATGAAGACTAAACTATTAAGAGAGGAAGGATAGTCGAGTGGCTAGGGAAACAGACTAGGACTTGGGAAACTTGTCCCTGCTGTGCCACAGACTTCCTGTGTGATATTGGGCAAATCACTGATCTCTTTGTGTCTCAGTTCCTCTCTGTAATATGGGGATGATCCCACTACCCTGCCTCACAGGGATGTGGTGAGGTTAAATGTATTAATGATGATGAGGCACTCAGAGACCACTATAATGGGGACCATACACAGGTTGGACTTTCCTGGTCTGGCATTGTTGGGACCTGAACAGTCCCAAACAACAGAATTTGCTGGACCAGAGGAGGTGTCTCTGGCCACGGTCCTGACCCAGCTGGTCCCCTGCCTCTGGCCCCCTCTACTCTCTCCCCAGCCGGGCTGTCTGCTCTGCTGCTGGCTTCGGCCCCGCGCTGCCGGGCCAGGCTTTTCCGTTCTCTGACCCCACACTACCATGGGCTGTTGGAGTTCTCCGGTTCGGTGCTGCTGTAGGTGGCCAACCTTCTATGGCCCCACACTGTCACGGGTGGCTTGGCTTCTATGGCTCCCAGCCCTGTGCTGCCACGGGCTGATGGGGTTCTTTAGTCCCCGGCTCCAACACTGCTGTGGGACTTTGCTGCCCCTGGCTCCAACTGGGCTGTTGGCCCTCCTGGCTTTAGGTTCCCAGGCTCTATGGTCCAGGAGCATTTGTGGTCTTGCTGGACTACAGATGTTACCAGACCAGAGAGTGCCAGTTTTCAGAGGTGCAGCCTGTAGTACTTAAAAAGACTAAGTTCCCATACAGAGGTAGCTGAAGGATGAGATCAGTTTCTAATGTATTTGTTTCTGCCACTGCAATCCTCTGTTTTAGTTTGCTAAACAATTGTAATCATTCCCCATTGTTTCCAGAGACTTGCATGCATTATGAAATGCCCTCTAAGCCACGGTCTCTGAGTGCCAGCTAATGAATCAGTCATCTTTCTTTGTGTTTCCTGTTTTTCTTCTTGTTCCTGCTATTTTCCATAGTCTTCTCCCTTGCACATCTGATTCAGCATTCCCTGCCAAGTATTGCTTTTCCTTTGTTGCTTCCTGTTTTCCAGTTTTGCATATACTATTCTGCTGGCTTTGCAATGTTCAGGTTATACTACAGTTTTTTCCTTTCCATTTTGTGGCTGCTTCCCCCTCCCACACACTATATTTGCCCCTCCCCCACTCCTGTTGCATAGTACTTTTCATCATTATTGTCAAGATGCATCTCTCACATAGTGTTTTTTTTTAATTTGCTTGCTAATGCTTTTTGTCCTGAATCTAGTTTCACTCTCTCACTCTCTCCATCTTGCATTTTCAGGTTTACATTCCTAGGCTCTGATCCTGCTGTGCAGCCGCCTGTTACAAAGCAGAACACTGAAATCTCTGGGGACTGGCCTGTCAAATTCGTCTAGTTGGCGATCAGTTACGATGAGTTGGCAGGTGGTGTGTAACTGATCACTGCATGGGCAGAAACGTATTAGACTGATAGCAATGTTGCAACAATCTAAGACAGAGATTATGTAAGAGATATAAGCAAAAGGTCTGAGAGAGAGAGCCATCTGAACATTGGAGAAACACAGAAGTGAACTCTGTTGCATTTTAATTACATTTTCCAGAGTATAAGGCTTATTATAATCTAAATGTTGCCTTTAAGGATCAATTTACTTCTTTTACTTGTAAACACTAATTGTGGCACAAGAATGAGGAAAGAACATATAACACAATGTAAAGCACCCCTCTACCTGTTAGAATTTTTACGTTCTTTTTTAAGACTTGTGTTATAAACTCATTCCATGCAGTCAGACAACAAATTGTTGACAAAACCATTGACAAAGAAAGTAAAATATAATTGGGAAAGGGGATTTTTGAGGATTTTTGAGGACCATAGTAAGAGTTTGTGGATTTGATCATTATGTGAAGTTTTTCTTTTTTTCTACTATTTTTGCTAGCTCTTGATGGTGAAACTGATGGCTATATGCAGGCCAATTAAAGTAAATTCACAAAAGCAAGATTTCACCACATTCATACAGGAAATGCCATACTTTCACAAGTAGTTGTAAATTTTCAAAATGGTAAAGAGGATTTTATTTTATTTTATTTTATTTGTGACTATTTTGTACCAAGGTAATGAGTTTTTTCAGAATTGTTCCTTTTTGCTTCTGACTTTTGCTGGTTTTTTTCCTTTTGCAGTGTCTCGTGTTAATTCCTTACTTAGTTTGGGACAAATTCTGCAATCTTTGTTAAATGTAATGAGAATTTTCATCAATTGGATACAATAGAATTTGGTCCATATTGTGAAACCCTTTCTTTTTTATTTCCATAAAGTCAAAAACTTAGTGCCAATGAAAGATAATGTCTAACCATGGAAGAAAGGACCCCAAGAGAAAGAGAAACGTAATTGCTTAACTATATTTCAGTGTCTGCTTTATTTTTTATCATAAATAAACAGATTTTATTATAAAAAATAAACAGATTTTCATATAACATATTAGTTTACCAAAAAAAACCCAAACAAAACCCCCCCCAAACCCTACCAAAACAAAAAAACACCCTTTAGTCAGGAAGGAAAACAGGACCATATTCTCAACTGGTACAGGGCAACCTGGCTCTATTGAAGTTATTTTATATCTGTAAAGAATGTGACCCATGTTCTCTTTTGGACACTTTCTTGTGTGTTTGTGGATTGATCTGATGGAGTACAATTGTTTTTTCCTAGCTGTTGAGCATCCTCAATTCCCTTTGAAATGAGTTGGCTAGTTTCTGCTTTCAGTTATGCTGGTCTAAATCTGGGTGGATTCTTCATTCTTCATTTTTAAAAACTATTTTCCTAAATTATTAATTTTGAAATTGTTATTAAAATCCATTTTTCTGTACGCAAAAAATTCAAACCCCATTTTGATAAACAAGTCAAAAACATTTTCAATTTAAGTTACTCCAAAACAAGCCGTACACAATAGGCAATTTTCAACCCCTGTGAAATATACACAAGTTTGACCTTTTTCAAAATGTGTTTTGTGTAAAGGTGTGTCTACACAGTAAAATTATTTCGGAATAACGGCTATTAGTTATTTTGGAATATTCCAAAATTATTGTGTGAGCGGCTACATAGCAATTCTGTTATTTTGAAATAATTTCAAAATAACGGATGGTTTATTCCGACTTCTGTAAACTTCATTCTACAAAGAATAATGCCTAGTCTGAAATAGCTATTTCGAAATAAGGCGTGTATAGACATTCCACTGCTGCTATTTCAAAATAGCCCCTCACCAGGGCCATTCTAAGTTATTCCTCTGGGGGCTCTAAATCGGGATAGCACATCTACATTAGGGTACGTCTACACTTGCTCCGTAGTTCGAACTAGGGATGCAAATGTAGGCGACCGAAATTGCTAATGAAGCGGGTATTTAAATGAGGAGTAACGTTAGTTCAAACCAAGGGGTTTGGTTGGAACTAACGCGTCCCGGCGTGCACTTTCACTTTCAAAACAGCTGTTGAGTGGAGTAATATACCAGCAAGATCATGCTAATGAAGCATGGGATATTTAAATCCCCACTTCATTAGCAATTTCAGTCGCCTACATTTGCATCCCTAGTTCGAACTAGGGAGCAAGTGTAGACATACACTTAGGGAATCCTGCCTCGGATTAATTTTGAGGCTTCCTTGCAGTGTAGATGTGCTATTTCGAAATAAACTATTTTGGAATAACTATTCCAAAGACATAGTGCAGTGCAGTGTAGACATAGCCTAAGTGTGTTTGTTGTGCATGCACTTTTTCATTGGCTATGTTTTTGGCAACCAGCAGCACCATTAATCAAAGAACGGCATGACATAGGCCCCAACTGTACAAAGCCTTACATGTGAGCATAGTAGGGCTATTAACCATAATACTTACACATGTGCATAATACCTTGCAGATTTGAGGTCCTCATTTGTACTATGCCCTGGACATTGCTAAATGAGTCGGATATGTCTTGAAAGGGAGTGGGTTCCTTCAACTGTGACTGCTTAGGATGTGTCTGTACTACAAAATGTCACCACGCAAACTAATGTTGACATCATGCAGAAGTCAAACAAAAAAGTCTTCAAAAGTGTGTTCACACTTGCTCCCTCTGTCGATAGATCATCTCATCGACAGAGTGAACAGTGCACTATGGGTATGTATCCCACAGTGCCCTTCTCTCCTATGCTCTGTTCACTGACAGAGGAAGAAGAGTCACAAAAGGGTGACATTCTGCATGAGCTGGACAGCAGCAATCTGTCATTGCATTTGGACCTCACAGAGCAGCAGCTGAGACTGGCTAGTCACCTCAGGAGTGGAGAATAGTTCCTGGTTGCCTGACTGTCTCACTGGGTGACCCTTCTGGGTGGCCCACAGTCTTGCTTAGCTCTACCTCTTCATCTATTACATCATCCTCCGGGTTAAGCCTCTTTCTAATGACTCCGGGCCTCTGAAGTATCCATGGGGTTCCTGGTGGAGGAGGTGGGTTCACCATCCAAGAGAGCGTCGATTTCCTTATAAAACCAGCAGGTCTTGGGTACAGCACCAGAGCGATGGTTTGCCGCCCTTACCTTATGATATGACTGCCTCAGCTACTTTATCTTATTCACCATGTCCCACTTACAGCTCTTTTGACACAAGCTTCATGGAATTTACTCATACATGTCCCAATTCCCATAGGTCACTCACAGCTCGGACTGCACAGACTCCTCTCCACACATGCTGATAAGATACAACAGCTCTGCAGTGGTCCAAGCTGGAGAGCACTTGGAGTGATGGACAGCCATGAGCAGCTGGGAAGATGGCGTAAGACCACTCTGTGCTGAGCCAGCCAGCAGGAAATGGAATTAAAGTTCCCTGGGCTTGCAAGGGGGAGGGGCTGATTGATGTGTACCTGGCTGCAGGGCACTGGAGTTCATAATGCTGATCAGGGTGGCTACAAAGTGCTGGACAGAGGGGCTGGCAGGGGCATCTTTTCAGATTTTGGTGGAGGGGAGTAACTTGTGCATGCTGCAAGGGGGGGAAGGGGCAGAATGATGGAATGAGGAGGGCAGATTGAGGACAGCAGCTTCAGTAGTGTTACTGAGCATACTCACTGCAAGCCAAGCAGCAAATTGGGGAGGGGACAACGGATCCACACTCATCATCTTTTTCTAAGAGCTGCTAAGGCACTTTTGGCAGATAACTTAGCAATTACCTGACATGAGCATTGAATCTAAGTAAAGAAAATCAAATAAATATTAGATCCACTCAGGTCTAATACTAACAAATTCTGACATCTTGTGGCAAGTCACTTAAAGGACACTAGTTAGGCTTAACATTTTAATGTATATTCTTACTTTGTTACTAACTGTGCAGAGAGAGAGAGAGATTGAAACTGTCAGGACTCCTGGGTTCTGTTTCAGCTCTGGGAAGGGAATGGGGTCTAGGGGTCATACCAAGGGGCAGATATATCTGGGTTCTATATAATAACATCAGAATGGCCATACTGGGTCAGACCAATCGTCCATTTTGCCCAGTATTCTGTCTGCTAACAGTGGCCAATGCCAGGTGCTTCAGAAAGAATGAACAGAGGAACCAATCATCAAGTGATCCATCCCCTGCCGCAAACAGAAGCTTGGGACACCATCCCTGTCTATGTTTGCTAGTAGCCGTTGATGGACCTATCCATCCTCAACTTACTTTGTTCTTATTGGAACCCTATTATAGTTTGGGCCTTTCTACCATCCCCTGGCAAAGAGTTCCACATTTTGCCCATGAAGAAATAATATTTGTTTGTTTTAAATCTGCTGCCTATAAATTTGAGTGACTTTCTTATGTGATGTCAGTGGCAGACTAAATAACATTTGCTTATTCTATTTTCCACACCATTCATGATTTTTTTAGACCTCTAACATATACACCACTCTTTAGTCATTTATTTTCAAACCTGAAAAGTCCTAGGCTTTTTAATCTCTTCTAATATGGAAGCTGTTCCATACCTCTAATCATTTTCTGTTGCCCTTCTGTGTGCCATTTCCAAATCCAACATATCTTTTTTTTAAAGCTGGGATGACCAGATCCGCCTGCAGTATTCAAGATGTGGGAATTCCATGATTTTATATAGAAGCAATATGATACTTTTTGTTTTATTACCTATTCCTTTCCTAGTGATTCCCCATATTCTGTTAGCTTTTTAGCTTGCCACTGCACTTTGAGCAAATGTTTTTAGGGAATTATCCACAATGATTCCATGAGCTCTTGAATGGTAACAGGTAATTTAGACCCAATCATTTTGTATGTATAGTTGGGATTATATTTTTCTGTGTGCATACTTTGCATTTATCAGCATTGAATTCCACCTAGCATTGTGTGACCCAGTTTTCTGAGATTCCTTTGTGATTCTTTGCAGTTAGCTTTGGACATAACTATTTTGAATATTTTTTTATCATTTGCAAATTTTGCTGCTCACTGTTTACCAGTGTTTCAAGATCATTTATGAATAAGTTGAACAGAACTGGTTCAAATACAGACCCCTGGAGAACACCACTATTTAATTCTACCTTTTCACCTCTGTATATTAAGTGGAGCACCTGGCAATGTTTTCATAATCATCCAAGGATCCTTCAATTACTTGAATGACCAGCCCTTTGTTATCTTAATCAGCCTGCCTCCCTCTGTTTATAAACAAACTCCCTGCCCCAAAGCTGGGAGCAGCACAAGCTCTGTTGCAATTAAGAGCTGCATCTGGAGCTAGGACATTCATTTTAAGCAGATCTCTAGTACGGAATTCAGGGGTTCAAACTTCAGAAGGGGCCACAGCCACCCTAGCCCACCCTAAGTGGCACCCCTGGCATTGTGGGGAAACTTCTTAGAGGGGGATAAGTGTGAAGAAAGTGTCATGGTGTCCACACTGCATGTTTGTAGGCACTAAAGGGAGGAGGAAAGCAAAAAAATCACTCATGGAGTTTTGTGTCACTGAAATTGGACATTTTTCATGGCAAAAGTTGCATTGCAGTATGTATGCAGCTCTCACAGTTTTATCACCAAAAGACCATTTTTGGTGACAAAACTTGGTAATGTAGACATAGCTTTAGTTATCCATTAATCTTTCCAGAAATATTGGAAATCACACACTACTTAGCTCTCTATCTAGCTCTCTATCTCCCCCTCCTTGAAGTGCCTTCAGCACTCTCCCCAACACATTTCATAAACCTCCTTAATTCTTTATTCTGTGATTAATTTATATATGCAACTAGCAAGACTGTGTCTTTTTTATACTTTATTAAAACTTCTAAGTCCATACTTTATATATCAAATTCCTTTTCATTCAAATTCGATCTTCAGTAAATAGATCTTTTTGCTAACTAGCACACCAGACATTTATTCACAGCAGTAATAAAGTTAACTCCACATATCTTTTATGCAGCAGTGGGAAACTATATTCCTTATTGTATCACATGCCTGCTCTCAAAAAAAGGTTTAAATAATTGTAACCCTTTCCTCTTCAAATTCTTGTCTCCCAAGAGATAATCCAGACTAGGAGGTCCATGCATCTCCTCAATCACCTAGTGGAATCATGGTAAAATTATAAACAAATGATGTGATAAAAGCTACCTTTGCAATTTATGATAAATAAATAAAAAGTTTGTAGTTAAAATGTTTTACCTATTTCCTTCTTTCAACCTCATTTCCAACTAGCTCATTCTGTCACTGACATTCAAATGTCACCTTCCACTCTATTTCCTGTCATCTCCATTCTGTTATTGATCATCCATATGTAGTCAATAGCATGTCTTAAAATCTGTAAGGATCTCAAGAAAATATGCATGTATAGTATCTAACATTTTCCTATCCAAAGAAAATTTCTGTTTCTTCTGTGTCAGCAAGTTCTCAGCAACAGTCACAAATTGGAGTGAAAAACACTAGCAAATCGTAGTGGTGGTATCAAATGCTTGCTCTGCACTTGCGTTACACAAATGTACCAGTTATTTGAAAAATGTAATTGTCATCAGCTGTTCCCACTTGTGCCTGACAAATGAACCAAAACAAGCATAACAAAAGTACTGAGCAGCTCTGTGGCACCCTAGGGTAGAATCATAGAATACTAGAACTGGAAGAAACCTCGAGAGATCAAGTCCAGCCCCTGGCCTCATTGCAGGACAAAGCACCATCTAGATCAGTGGTCACCAACCAGTAGATCAGGATCTACTGGTAGATCTTGGAGCCTCTGACAGGTGATCTTGGCAGGTTTGGCCAAGAAGCTATCAAGTGCTGGCATGTCAGCTGCCCCTCCCCCCACTGCTGTGCAACTCCTGCCCTTTGCCTTGGAGCTGCCTCCCTCACCCCCCGGGAGCCTCCTGCTAGTTGTGCAGGGCAGGGGAGGGAGAAGAGGGGTGCTGATGTCAAGGTGCCCCCTCTCCCACTCTGTATCCTATATTCACAGAGCAGAGTGAGGGGCACAACAGGACTTGGGCGGGAGTTTGTTGGCTGCCTTTGGGAGTGGTGCAGGGCCAGGGCAGGGAAGAGCCTGCCTTAGCACCACTACACCACCACTCAAAAGCCACTTGATGTAAGCAGTGCCCAGTCAGAGCCCACATCCTGAAACCCTACCCCAATCATGAACTATCTCCTGCACCCCAAGCCCCGGCCTTAGCCTTGAGCACCCCTGCATCCAAACACTCTCCCGGAGCCTGCACTAGAAACCCCTCCAGCACCCCAACTGCCTGTCCCAAGCTCAACTCAGAGCCCCTCTCACACTCCAAATCCCTCAATCCAAGACCAGAGTCTGCACCCCAATCCGCTGCCCCAGCCTAGTGAAAGTGAGGGAGGATGAGGGAAGGAGGGAGGATGGAGTGAGCAGGGCTTGGGGCCTCAGAGAAGGGGCACAAAGGAGGTGGGGCAATGGTATTTGTGTTTGAGGTAGACCTATAATGTTCTTTCTTTTATATAGGAATTGGATACAGTGTTCCTGCTAACTGCTAAGTTGTCTGACAAAAAAGCAGTTTTCCAGTGCCTTAGTAGACCTGGGACACAGATGCTGTGTGTATGGGGGGAAGGGTGGAAGGAACTGGTTCTTCCCCCATTTGGCGCTTGGTTTGTACCGAGCATGCTCAGTAACACTGCTGAAGCTGCTGTCCTCAGTCTGCCTCCCCACGCTCTCACTCCCCCCATCATGGTATGTACAGGTCACCCTCCTGCCAAAATCTGAAATGGAGCCCCTGCTCAGGTGGCATGCTAGGGTCTGCCATGGCAGCAGGGAAGGCAGAGCTGGGCACTGTTGTGTGGTACAGGGCTAGCAGGGCTCATGTCATACCACAAGCCCTTTCCCCTATGGCTACAGCTTTAAGGGCTGCAGGGGAAGGGGAACTATAGAGTTCTGATGAGTGTGGACTGAGTGGCCACCGGGGCACCTGTGAGAAGCCCTAGAGGCCAGTTATTTTGAAATAACCTTAGCTGCCCTGTCTACACATGTCATATATCGAAATATCTATTTCAAAATAGGTGTTATTCCTCCTGAAATGAGAGTTACAGATTTTGAAATAAGAAGCCTGTTATTTCAAAATTATTTCAAAATAATAGGCTTGCTGTGTAGAAGCTCACATAGTTATTTTGAAATAATGTGAGTTATTTCAAAATAACGATGCTGTGTAGACATGCCCTTAGAGACTAACAAAAATATACATAGTATCATGAGCTTGTGTGGGCATAACCCACATAACGGAACTAGTAAAAGTAACAAATTAAATATTTGTGCTAAGAATATATGTATCAACACAGATTATAAAATGGAGAGTCCGACCTTTCTTTCATGGAAGGTACTCAGAGTTTTGCTATTGTCTGCAGTGGAAGCAGATCTGATCTCTGTAGTAACCTCAGTTAGCACAGCTGAATCCATATGATGAGATGGAAACTTGGCAATTTTGTGGGTTCTAAAGAATTTAGACACAAAAGTTATAAAGTGATTCCTTAAAAACAGACTCCACAATCTGAATCTAGACCATGTTAGACTCTAATTAGTTCAGAGAAGTATCTATTCTCTCACAGATAGGTCTTTTCTTAGGTGATGTGGGCATCAAGGCCACTCAAACGGTTTAAAGGTGGTCTGCTGGGCTTAGGTGGGCTGATCTGTTGAATGGAGTCACATGCTACAATACTTCAGTGCATGTTCATTCGGGAAGTGGCCGTTCTGATCTTAGGGAAACAGCATGGTGTGCATATTTGAATAGAATATCCAACCCCAGCTCAGCAGAGACTGACAGTCATCCCAAAATTATATTACTCAAGTTCTGACCATTGAAGGAGAGTTAAAAGTTGAGAAAGGACATAAACATGGGAAGGTACCACTGCTGATTGTACTCAAACCCAGGAAGGAAATTGAAGATGGGGATCCACACCTTCCGAGATGCAATGTAGTCTTCATGTGAGCAAGTAGCTAGTGCATCATGGGAGTCATGTGACTGTAGGTGCATTAGGGAACATGCATGCCCATGAGGCAGCACCATAAAAAATACCAGCTTACTTTTGAACTTGAAACAAAACATTTTAAGTCAGGTGAATCCAAATGTTTCATTTTAGTTGAAAACTGCTGAAACTGTTTCACACTTTCAAAACTGATTTTTTTTTAGAACTTTAGATTCTGTGAACATTATTATTATTATTATTAGTCATATTATTATTAATATGCCAACTTTTTGGTCCCAATTTAACCTTACAACAAATAGTGAAATATCAGCATTTCCCATGCAACAGAAATTTCTATTTCTATTACTGATGACTTTTCAGGAGAAACTCGTTACTTTTCAGCCAAGAATATTGTGTTTCTCCTGTGTTTTCTAAATATGTCAGTAGGTATCTGTGGACAAAGTGCACTACTGTTCAGGTCTCTGAGGTGTATAGTATTAAAAAGGGTGTTAAATACATTTTAGGCTAAATCCTGGAAGTTAATTGAATCTTGCAGCCCTCAGCCCACTGAGTATACCCATGTGTTTTGAGGCTTACTGCTGTCTTTTGGAAGTAGAAGCAGGTAACGGCACATTCTTTGCCAGATGCCATCACAAAAAATCATAAACAACAAATATACATGTACGTTTTTAGCTTTCATGATAAAAGCTCATTTTCCCCTCCTGTAAGGCAATTTGTAGAGGGGTCAGATTGTTCATATAGAACAGTGTTTCTTAAACCGGTGTGCTGCGGAGAACAACAGTGTTCAAAATGGCCACCCTTAAAGGGGCAGGCAACCTTTTTTTCCTGTTTTTTTTGCTCAATAACTTTTCCCTGGCCTCTTTTTTTCCTTTTTTGCTTGACAAAAAATCCTTTAGTGTTCCTCATAAAAAAAAATTTATTGTTTGGAGTTCCTCTGTCTTAAAAAGTTTAAGAAACACTGATATAGAAAAAAGGATTATTTCCCCTCTAAATACATCTCATTTTAGCCATTTTAATTGCTCTTTTTCCTGGCTTTGCAACAAGAAGAAGGCACACTCCAACAGATTTTCGGTGTCAGACACATGTGACTTCATCCGAGACAATCAAGCATTCACCATGCTAAATCTTCATTAATATGAATTCTACGGATTTTCAATAATGTTTTCATACAGCTTTCAAAAGACTTATGGTATTTACAAAGAACTTTTGTTCATTGCAGAGATAACGCTTGGACTGTTTCTTCCATATCCCATAGATTTGAATAGGAAGTTTTCTAGAAGACTTGTATGTTATTTGTAAACAGTCATATCCTTGGCTGTTGCTTTTTCTAAGATAAGAATCCTATATAGCAATGTAGTATCTCTTCATCAAGTAGATTTTCATAAGCATTTCTGCTATTATATATTTGACAGGGTTTGTGTGTCTGACCATCTGTTTGTGGGTCTGTTTGTTCAAGAACTCCTTCTAAATGGTAAGAGCTGGGGCCACCAAATTTGGTAGGCAGCTTCTTCTTATCATAACTTAAAGAAAGGTCAGGGACAGGGTTTGGTTGCACCAGGAGAATGGGATGTGTCTGGAATTTTTTTGTCTTGTTTCTCCTAAAACAGAAAGCATTGTACCGGTAAGAGAGTGGCTGTTGGGGGCAGGACTCTTAGGCTATGTCTAGATTGCAAGCCTCTTTCGAAAAAGAGCATCTAGATTACAACCAGTACTTTCAAAAAAGCTAGCCACTTTTTCGAAAGAGAGCACCCAGACAATCTGGATGCTCTCTTTCGAAAAAGCACAGTTTGCATTACATAGCGCCTTTTTTCGAAAGAGCACTTTTGAAAAAATACATTATTCCTTGTAAAACGAGGTTTTCCGCAGTCGAAAAAAAACTGCAGCGTTCTTTCGATTTACTTTCGAAAGATTGTGGCAGCAGTCTAGACGCAGGGGAAGTTTTTTCGAAAAAAGACCACTTTTTTCGAAAAAACCCTGTAGTCTAGACACACCCTGAATGTTGCTGGCCATTAAATCTGGGTAAGGTTCTCATACAGGCAAGCAGCCAGCTGGGCAGTGTGGCCCATGTCACCCTGGCCAGCCTTGGGGGAGTCGCTGGTCATGCAGTGCAGCCCCAGCTGCCCTGGCCAGGCACTCTAGCCAGCCCCAGGAAGCCACCAGCTGGGCAGTATAGCCCCTGCCATCCCAGTCAGCCACTGGAAGCTGCAGCCTGGGCAGTGCAGCCTCCGCCATCCCAGCCCTGCCTTGATCCCCACCCACCCCAATCTCCTGCCCTGACTCCTGTACCTCCCACATTTCTATCCTGAGCCCCCACCCTCTTTTCTGACTCCTGCATCCCTCACACTCCCAACCCCCTGCCCTGAGCCCCCCTCATCCCTACATTCCCTGCCCTGACTCCTGCGTCCATGCCGGGTCAATGTGCTAATATGAAATGTGTGAATGTACCATCATCGTACCTTTGAATCAACCATCCCAAATGTCTAAGTACTCAGTACTAGGGCACTGACGCACATTTAAAATGAAGAGGCTGCCAATAATGCATTTCTTAGCACTTTTATTATCAAGATAGCAAACAGAATTTTCATGCCTAAACATTTAGAGGATGAAATGCTATTTAAAGGCAAAGGTTTATTAGATCTTACTCACGAAGGCAAAATGGCATTTACAACACACATTATTGCTGTAGTTCAAGAATGAGTGCCAATTTCTCACACAGAAAATGAAAACAAGATTTCACTGCACACATTAAATATACAGCAATGTTAAATTCATGGTATTTCTCACTGAACATTACTGAAATAGTGACTTGAATTAATGTGGTTCAGCAAATACAAAGGCTTCCTCCCAAACAAATCAAGATGCTCCTTTTCCACCTACTTCAGAGATCTCTAGAACTGTAATGATTTCACCTGGTTCAGTGAAAGGGCCTGTGCATTATAACAACAGGCTGAATGGGTACAGAAGTGTGAAGCTAATTCATTAAGGATTAAATGAAAAATATGGACTGAAGTATCCTAGCTTTGGTCTATCTGACAGCCCTGAAAAGGTTAATCGAGTCTCAGAAGTTACTCAGTCACTGTGTAATGCACTCAGAATATGATCAGTCAATGCGAGTTTGATTTTACATTATAAAGCGCATCAGGGCAGGGTCCATGCCTTTATCTGTGTCTTGTACAATGCCACGCATATTATCAGTGCTAATTAATAAGAATAACATAATGCCTGCAACTTTATGGTCTTGTTAAAGACATGTGGGTACCATTCCTTTGGAAACAGTCTAAAATTGTCTTTTTGCCTTTCAGGAGTATGTATCTCTCCTGCTCATGTAACTGAATTTAACTCTTAATAAGAAGCAATTATCCTTTTAAATGCCTTCCAATCACCTAGGGCCAGATTTCTAATTTAATTTAGGTGCCTAAAGATGTAGATAAGGCTCTAGTAAGAGTTTCAAAGGCACGTAGGCTTCCATAGAAGAGTTTTTTACAGACATACAATAAACAAAAGGAAAAGGACATGAGCCCAAGAAATCCAATAACTCTTCTATCTACACTTGATGACAGCTATTCAGGTGCTAATTCTTGAGGCTTGTATAGAGGAATAAGGTGGAAAGGACTTAGGGTAATGCTTCAGCTAAAGAAGGTATAGTTTGGTAGAAAAAACTGCAGAGCTCAGCATGAATGATAAAAAAGATGAGGGGGAATGCATAGCTAGGTTTGTGTAGGTGAGGAAATGATAATGCAAGCTCCAGAGTAAATTGGATGGGCTTGTCAAAGCCAAACCAGATAATGTTGCCATGGTTATTGAGTCACACAGATAAAGGGACCAATGTTCGCTGTACTGTATAAAGGTTTGGGATAGTCTTTGTGATCCTTTCTGAGGGCTTTTGGTAGCTATAATGTTTAGATGTGAAGCTGCGTATCTCTGTATCATCAGGGAAAACAAATCAAAGAGTTTATAAAATGAAGGGGAAGGAATAGCAAAACGCTGGTGGGGCCATCATTTAGGGTGATTTCTAATAGAGTCTCATAAGAATCCAGATAGAGCACTATCTTTTCTGCATCATAGATAGATCTTATTCATACTCAGTTATGTTCTGTATCATGTGCTTTATTAGATCAAGTGGCTTATATACATAGTCACATGCCCAGAAATGAGTTTTAAAGGCTGAGATACATACACTGTAGAATCTGCATATAAGTTTTTAACAGTTACACAGACGCAATTCTACTTTGTTTTATATGTAAAGATCAGTGAGAGTTAATGCAAAATATATGCTTTATTTGCAGGGAAATTCAGCTTGGTGTGTATGTTTTTAAAGACCTGTTATTTTCCCCCTTTATTGGTGCAATAGGAATAGCAATATTGCTTCTGGGTAAGATGATTTCCAATTTATTGCTACTCAAGGCCTGGATACTAATCAGAGTTCTTGGTCCATAGCTAATGAATTTGGAATTTTTGTGGCAGAAAAATTAATAAAAACATGATGACCTATCAAGAATCTGGCTGCTGTGAAAATATAATTAGTGCCTATGATGCCTGAGACCCAGCTCGAAGGATTTTGTGGCAAGGGCAGCAAGGGCAAAGAAAGTCACATTAAAAAGAGATGAAATCTCTGGTGGGTCATTTGAATTTCATCTGCAGGGTAATTTCCACGCCATTTAGCCATATCCACAGCAGGAATAAAGAGGACTAAATACATTATTAAAATGACAAGGTCATACAAGGGGGGATTTGGCTATGAGGGCAGTTAGTATGTTTGATAAAATTCAGTGATAAAGTAGGATGAGTTAGAGTCAAATCAGGGATTTCAAGTGTTTACAGAAAGGTGGTACATGGGAAGGAAAGGGCTGGAGCATACACATTCTAGGGTGTTGAGGGCTAGTCTCTTAAGCAGAAGAGAGGATTACAAAGCCCCTACATTAGCACTGGTGGCTCTGCACATTGAAGTGTGTAGGTCAAAGAGTTGCAGAATATCTTTATGACACTTTATGCATCGTGAGATCCATTAACAAATAATTAGTGGGGTTGGGCCTATAGTATACGTGCTATTACAGAGGGCTTTTTCCGCCTTGAAATTCTGATTTTTAAATCTAGGCTTTACATTTATATCGAGAAAAGTGAAGACCATTTGGGAAGAAATACTACAAGACCAGAGTTTTCTGTTTCTTCATATCATTGATCATATTTTATACCCACTTTGCACTGGTATAGGTGGAAATGGTGTCAGGCACTGGAGAATAAGGTCTGCAGTTTTTAAGCTGCTACCATTGGCTACGTCTACACTACAAGGTTTTTGCGCAAAAACTGGTGCAGCGTCTACACCTCAAGCGTGTTTTTGTGCAAGTAAATCGGCAGAACAGAGGGCTTTTTGCGCTACAGCTCTTGCACAAAAAAGCAGGTGTGGATGCTCCAGAGGGCTTTTTGCGCAAGAAACCCCTACCGGCAAAAGCGCAGGGGTTCTGATGGCCATTCTGTGAATGGCTATGAGAGCTTTCTTGCGCAAGAGTGTCCATGCAGTGTGGAAGCTCTCTTGTGCAAAAGTGTATCGCTTTTGTGATGCGCTTTGAGGTCTGGATGCATTTTTGCGCAAAAAGCTCTTGCACAAAAGGCTTCTTGTGCAAAAACCCTGCAGTGTAGACGAAGCCATTATGTATTTGGATACATACACTAATTTGTATTATGCTGCTTTACCACATTAGATCAATTTGGACTGGCTCAGACAGAAGGAACCCATCTTGATTTGCATTAACAGTCAATCATCTTGAATAATATGCAGAAACAAACAAAATCTTGTCTATTCATTCATAGATTTCGAGGCCAGCAAGGGCCACTATGATTATTCTGTATGGCCTCCTGTATAATTTAGGACAAAGAACTTTACTCAATAACTTCTGTATCAAGCCCATAACTTCTGTCTGAGTATGAAATTAATTTATAAAGATAAAATATAAAGATACTCACAAATTATATAAGGCTGAAAAGAAAATAGACATAGTTTTTAACTTGATGCAAGAAGCTAAAGAGGGGCTCAAATTCTGAGCTGCCAAACCTATGCAACACCTCTGGAGTACAGGGAGTTGCACAGGGAAAATCAGGGCAAAATTTGACCCAACGCATCCAAACCTTGGGTCTGATTTTTCACTGCCTTGTAAAAGTAGACATACAGTGAGCATGGTACGTGAGCATAAAACATGATCAGATCAGAAGCTTCCACTCACTTACATCTGTGATTTTTTTTCATATTAATATCCCTGTGGACTCTCTTGTCACTCGAGTAAATGGTCATACAAGGAACAAGGTTGTGGAGAATCAAGCCCCTGGGCTCTTAAAATTCCACCTGTCCTGCTGGAGGAGAACAACTTTCTTAGAGAGAACCAGTATTATGCGATGGAATTTAAATTGCAGGAGAGGCAGATATTCAAGGTACAGATAAATAACTCTTCAAACTGCTTCATTCAAATGGTATTTTGCATTTATGGCTGATTTATGTACGGTACAACAAGTAACCAGTAAATGTAGTGACAGGTGGATACTTAGCTGGGATGGAGCCAGTTGCCAGTCTAAGCCAGACTTCTTGACCGTAGTTTAGCTCTAGTAAAGCATTCCCAGTTATTACCTTGTCAATGTGCTTGTTACCGCTGACATTTTCAGACTGGAAAGCGAGTTTGTCTAGTCCATCAACCACTAAATAGCCAGAGATGCGAGAACTGAATGACGCAATGGTGTACTCAAAAACATATACCCCAAGATATGGAACACGGAACTTTCCACTTGCTGGGACATAGGAAGATCCATAGTTGACATCCAGATTGTTAAATCTGATGGGGCCAGGAGTAGTCATCCCATAGGTGTGAGAGGCAAAGAAAGCCACCATAGGTGCATATCTGTAAGATCCTTTGGAAAAATCTGCAAAGAGTAAAGCGTAATTTTGATATCTTTCTTCATCTTTCCCTCCTATTCCACATGTGTTGCATAATTAAAGAGGACCCATACTGTTACGCTACAGTTTCAAGTAGGAATTGAAACAGACACAGTGTAGAAACATTAAGGCATCTCATCAAGTAGCTTCAGCAGCTAGAATAGAAACAAAATGAATCCCTATGCGCTGCAGAAAATTCAGTTTCCTCCACAATTAGTGCCAAGTGCACCTACAAAAGCTATATGTCAGAAACAGCACGGGAACCTCATTCTTGACTGTACTGCATTATTATTAAGAAAAGCTTTTCTATTTCCTCTTTCCCCCCTCTACAGGGTCTCTTTCTTTCCCTATGCCACAATTTTTTAGTGTATATGGGGAGTTCTAAAGCCAGGAATTATACTCACAGGCCCTAGACAAATATGGGAGAGATTTAGCACTCTTGACAACAAATGGGGGAAATAAGAATTTATGTTTTTTTTCTATTCCAACTGAGCATACACACTAATATCCCTGAACTGTAAAAATGACTTTACTCACTATTCATATGTAGTCATGAATGAGAAGCAGCCAAACAGCTGCTGTGAGCAGCATTTAAATCACATTTCATGTGGCTTGGATGTAAAATGTCTATTTATTTATTTTTAAGCTTGGCTGAACATACATAGTTTCTGCTGTCCTAGTTACCAGTAGCATTTATGTGGCACAGTCCCGATCATGAGGTGTCTTAGTAATTCCTCTGATTTGATTGACTGGCTGAAGATCTGGCCCCAGGCTCAGAACTAGATACTGGCATCAGCACACCCCAAGAACTGCTGGGCCCATCATTTTCCAGTGATGAAATTTTACTAATTTGTAACAAAATTCCATGCCAGTGTGTTCAAATACATTTCTAACACCTTCCCCAGTAACCTGTGTGTTCAATCCACCTGTGTGGGTTTGTGGCTGGGCCTATGACCAAGATCAATTTAAACCTTGTGATGTGGGCCATATTAAAATAGGGGATTATCGGTCATCAGCAGGGATTAAGTCGTTCAGTGCTAAAACACAGGACTCTGTTACTTGAGCTAAAGGAGTAATTTTCAGTGGTAGCATTAGTAGGCCCTTATGCTCTGTGAACCAGTCTCTAGAAGGGGCCACAAAATATTTAGACAGTGTATTATGTCAGCAAATGCTGGCTGATTAGTGCATGATACAAAATGTTCACATACATTAGTTTGCTGCCTTGCTACATTCCGTATGTCACGCCCCCATGCTTTATGAAAATTGGCTTATGAATATGAATAACTCAAAGATTCTTTATGCAAAATAGGTCATGTAAAATACCATGTTTAAAGTTACAAACTGCTGGATCTGTATATCCCATTTTTGTGCATGTATCATTCTTGTACATGAAGTTAGAAATATGAAGTGTGAATCTGTTTTTAATTCTAAATGTGTTAATGAAGGCCATTAGTGATACTTTATGAACTTAATGGCTCAGTACACCAATGACCTATGAGTGGTTTTATTTTCCCTATAAGATCAAACTGCGGTTGGTCCTAGAAAGACATGTGACCATGACACTTGATACTGGAATCCATCTTGAATTGGGTACTTTTCCATGGT
Source organism: Rafetus swinhoei (assembly GCA_019425775.1). Lineage (NCBI taxonomy): Eukaryota > Metazoa > Chordata > Testudines > Trionychidae > Rafetus > Rafetus swinhoei. The sequence goes on from CM033449.1 coordinate 120,745,434, forward strand.
AATGGGGAGATTGAACAAAAAGTTCCTGCCCTGGGGAAAAGTCTATTTAAGGAATAGAAAGCAGTCAAGTCTTTGTTTTGTCAAGTTTAATTTTTACCTGGGGGGAACAACCACTGTACACATCTCTCTTTCACTGATAAAAGGGAGCCATTTTTTTTTATCAGCTTTCTCTGTGTAAAACTTTTTTACAAGGGCTAGGTCTACACTATCGCCATTTTTTGGAAAAAGCTACGCAAATTGTGCTCCGCAATTTGCGTAGCTTTTTCTAATTGCTTTTCCGGAAAAGGCTTTTCCACCATTTGGCCCCGTCTAGATGGGGCCAAATGGTGGAAAAGCCTCCTCTTTCGGAGGAAACCTTATTCCTTGTAGAATGAGGTATACAGGGCTGCCCGAAAGAGCGCATTTGCTCTTCTGCAAAAAAAAGCAGAAGAGTAAATGTGTTCCCTGGACATGGCGGAGTTTTTCCGGGATACTTCCAGTATCCCGGAAAAACCCGCCAGTCTAGTTGTACCCAAGGTAAGTCAGGTTTTTTGGAATTTTGGTTCCTTTTGGAGGTTGGTTTCCTGGGCATTATCAATGGCCTTATAGCTGAGTTCTCCCAGAGCTGGGCTGGTTCACTGACTGTGCTGCTCTGCGGGGGGCGAGGGAGGAGTGGTAACCTTAACTCTGTGTGTTGGCTGGGGAATACCAGTGCATCTGGCCCAGTGGACAGGATGGTGGGAAGCCCCAGAGTGCAGGAAGGCAGGCATCAGTGGCTTGATCAGCACACTGGGAGATAACCCTGTGGGGATTTCTGTTATCCAACCCATCGCACCATACTTGCCTACAGTCACAGCATTTTCATCCGCCAACTTCATACTGCAGTTGACTCCTCCAAAGGGATGGCGGCAAGCACAAATAAAACTCTGCTTTTCATTTATGCAGGTTCCTCCATTCTGACAAGGAGAGCTAGTGCAGCCCACATATTCACCTGTATTAAAGGGGAAAAAACTGAATTGATATGATCGATATATTTACAAAAGTTAATTACAATGGTTCCCACTGGGTCTCACCTACGCCCATGCAAAACTTTTTCAGCCATACTCAAAATCAGGTGAAATTCATCTTCTGAATTTGTATGTGGACACAAACAAACAAACAAACAAACAAACAAACAAACAAACAAACAAACAAACAAACCAGATTCCAAGAAGGTTCAGTCAGCACAGGACTTTATCAGTCAGTCAACCTGTTCAGCTTACACATTTTCACTCCATGAAACTATCTACTTTTTTGTTAGTCTCTAAAGTGCTGCAGGACCATTCATTATTTTCACTCCAGTCAGTGGGTTCCAGAAACATTCTCTCTATCTCTTCTCTCTTTCTCTGATACATGCATGTACATGCACACACGTGTGTGTGCGCGCATGCACACACACACACCACACAGTGTACACACACACACACACACACTCTTATCATCTTACTCTCTTGTCAAGGTTGGCAGATAAGATGGAAGATGTTACAATCCTACCTTCTGTGGGTGGATGGCTTGGAGTCGTCTAACAAATTTGCAATTAGGGGATGGTGAGTAGACACATTGGTGACCCTGAATTGCTATCAGTCCACCGGAAGCCACCACAGGGATGGTGTTCATTGCTCACCACACCATTTGGTGGCAGAAGTCACCCAATCTGGATTATTCTGGATCAAGATGGGCATCAAGTTCTCATGTCTTGGAGCTCTGCTAGGTATCCCTATCTTAAAATCAGCAGGATTCAGCTAGATATCTGCAGTTTTGGACATGCAACCACAGAGGCTGCTTTGAAAATGTGTCCCAGAAATGAAAGAATGTGAAAGGTTCGTACTATTCAATGGAAAGTGATGGATATTAAGAGCTACTGAAACACCTTAAATTGTTCATTTTTCTACTATTATTTTGTTCAATCAAAGTCAAGAGCCTTAGAGAACATTTTTTCTTTGCTGTAATGCAGTGCATTGGTCTGAGCCACACACTGTACAACAGACTCAGGCCTTAAGAGCAGAGTCCAGCAGTTGAAATTATGCATAATCCTATGAAAAAATAGCAAGTTGGACAACTTCCAGGTGTGCATGAAAAGGTTGGTAAATTTAAAAGGGTAGTTTGGAGATGAAAGGTCCTTTCAAATAAGCTCTGATTGCCAGAATAAGTGTTGTATTGTCTTTTTCCACAGATAACTCTATGACTGCTAGGGAGGTATTTTTACTTTCCAGCACAGTCATTTCAAGTGCTACTGCATTTAGTCACATTATTTATATGAGGAATTTTATTTCACTGAACAGAATGTTAAAGCTTTTTTCTCCTTGTTCAATGCCTCTTGAATTGAGTTTAGACTGATCAGACTTGTGGCCTGAAATACCAAAAAGGTTCTTGTATGTCGCATGTAATTTTTTCCTACAGTGAGTATCCATCCATCCTACAGTGAGAATCCATCACAAGAGTGCCTGAAATAAAGCAATGTAAGATTGCAGTGTCAAAAGTCAGAAGACAAGCAGCAGAAGATGAAGCACTTGTTTGCTCCTGCCTGGATAACTGCTTTGCTCTAGATTTAATTGAAGTGACTCTTGACTCACATTTCTCAGACTCTCACAACTGCTTAGCCCCTCAGCTTTTGTTATGTGTAAGGAAACATGGCTGATTGTGGCATAGTTCCAAAGTACCAGCTGCTCTGAGTGGGCAGCCCAGTGTGCATGGGATGCTGAACAGATCTCAGCCTGTTAACTGGCCTCTGTTTGTGCCTCACTGCTGGGGACAACCAGAAATAATAAATACATCCATGAAGCAGCCAGGAAGAGAGGTCAGTGAGGAGGAAAAGGCTGGTTAAAGGTCTGCAAAGAGAGGAGCATGTGTACTGTGGCAAAAAACGTTAAACTCATCACGAGAGACCCTCAGCTGATATATATTGGCGTAAGTCAATGGAGTTACACCAGTATATAGCAGCAAAACATCTGGGCCTCCAATTGCTAGAGAGGGCCAAGCCAAGTTATTAAATGATCCCTACAAAATGAGGAATTTCCCAGAAGGAGCTTGTCCTCTAGCTGTCTGCTGCAACACTGTCATCTCTATGCTGTGCTTCTAGCACACTACGACCCTGTCAAACCACCAGATATTTTTCTTTTCCTTGCATCATTCAGCCCTATGTGATATACCTACACACACATCCTCTGAATGGAGTAAAGTTGCAGACAAACTTCACTTAGGGAAATACCTTGGAACACCTCTCTTTTTTATTTAAGCCTTTGCGAGTCACCAGGCCAAGGAAGTGGAAGAGAGACTTGACAAGGATAGATACATTAAAGGTTTAAATGTCAGGAATAACTGCACAGGATAAGAAAAATGAGGCTACTAGTTACATGCAGCATAGTGGAATGGAGGACAGATGTGGTATTAAGGCAGAGTTCTACTACTCTTAGCAAAGGCACACAGCCACAGTCTCTCTATAGGGAACAGTCTTCTGCTTGTGGTACAAATAAATCTTCAAACAAGTAATGAAACTCTGTCAGTATCCACTGAGGTGCAGTTTAGAAAGAAATCAGATATTTAATAATCTGAGGGATGAGATTATTGCAGCTGGCCTGTTTATGGAAAGGCATGAGTCTAATTATTTAATTTGGGAATGGCTTAAGAAGAAGGCATTTATAAGTAATTTCTCAATGCTTGGTTTTCAGTCACCGTGACTGTCTAACTACCTGCAACCATTATAAGGTGGGCAGAGTTTGGGATTATTGTGAGAGTTATTTCTTTAACACTCTCATAGGGTGCATCTAGACTACATGGCTCCATTGATGGAGCCATGTAAAGTAGTTTACTCGACATAGTCAATGAAGCAGGGATTTAAATAATCCCCGCTTCATTAAAAATAAACATGGCTGCCGCACTGTGCCGACAATCAGCTGATCCGGGCACAGCGCGGCAGTCTAGATGCGGTGCGGTCGACAAGGGAAGCCTTTGTCAACTGCTCCTGTAAACCTTGTGAAATCCCCGCTTTTCATTGACTATGTCGAGTAAACTACTTTACATGGCTCCGTCGACGGAGCCATGTAGTCTAGATACACCCATAGGCTGCCATACCACAACAGAGTTGCTATTAGTTCAGTAGTCTGAATCTGAGAGTAGCTGGGAATGGGCAACAGGGGATGGACCACTTATTGATTACCTGTTCTAGCCATTTCTCCTGGGGCACCTGGCATTGGCCACTGTCGGCAGACAGGATACTGGGCTAGATGGACCTTTGATCTGACCCAGTATGGCTGTTCTTATGTTAAACTGGCCAAGTCTGACAGAGATAAAAGTAGTGTCTCTTCAGTGGCATAGGTGAAATGAGTTCCTGGTCTCAATCCAGTGGCAAAGACACTATAGAACAAAACCCACAGATTTATTGACTCCCCTGTAGACAGTCTCTGCAGAAAGGCCAAAGACTACATGGGCATCGAGCTGCCTGGAATGATGCTCTCATCTCAACTGCAGCATTCAGGGTTGAAGCACATTGGCCTTGTGGCTGAGACATTGCTTGTACTGCAGTAAATCTATCCTTACTGGTTCTTTATTAAAAGAGAAAATGTGAGTCTCCAGGACTTTCATTGCCTTTTGTGAGCACTACATTTTGTCTCTTTTCAAAAAATTCACAAAATTTCATCTGTCTCTTATTCTATCAAACTAAATATGCACAATTGAAGTATGAAGAGTCAAATTGAATTAAAATAATGATATTTCTCTTGCAATTAAAATACGCAAGAGATACAATTGGGCTTATTTTACTGCATGCTTGAATGATAAAGCAACAATAGAAGCTTAACATTTCTGTCAGGAAGAGTCAGAATTTACATATATCAGTTAAATGTGGCCCAAAATAGATCTCTACTTCTACATCTACAAACCACCGAACTCCAGCTTAACTCTCATTTTGAGAATCCCATCCCTAATGGGACAAATGGGAATTGTGCATTAAAATTAAATGATCTGATATGACTTATTGAAAGACAAAAACATTCAATCTGTATTGGTGTTATCCATTTTTGCACACAACTTGCTTCTAGGAGTCTGGGCCAGAATCAATAAGCAGGAAGAGAGGAAATAAAGTGGAAATATTATTGAAACCTCAATAAACGATAACGTCTTGGATGCTTGATTCTCTGATGAACTGTGAACAGTGACTTTAGTCAGGCCCATGTGAGTGTACCAAGATGGAAGGAATGGAAATAAGATACATGTGATGAGAACAAAGAGAAAATACCCTTTATGCCTCTCTCTCTCTCTCTCTCTCTCTCTCTCTCTCACACACACACACACACACACAAAATACATCACTTGCTCAAAGACTATCATCCCATTGAAGTTGGTTACTAAGAACTGTTACTTAGATAATTACTTTGCATTCACACCAAATTCCCACTACATTCACCATGAGATGAAAGGGCTTGAATTGATTCTGCATTCCTTGTGTAAACTTGCAATCACAAGTGGTTTCAAAACTGCAGTTTTGGGCCTTTCCTTTCAGTCATTCTACAACATGAAGATGATGGGCCCAGTTCTACAAATCCATACTTATCCAAACACAGATGGGACTACTCACCTGATTAGAGCCAAATCCTGACCTAACCAACTAATGTCAGTCACAAAGGGCCCATTCATTTAAGTAGGGCCTGATGCTGATCACATTGAGGTTGAAGGAAATTCTACCACTGGCTTCAATGGGACTGAGATTTGACCCTACTTGCATATGAGTTTCAGGATTAGGCTCCTCAATTGGTCACAAAATTGAACAAAAAACCCAAACATCTAATTCCTATTAAAATGTGTAATTAGGTATTTGCATCTCAGTGATGCTAATGATTTGTATTTGGAAGCTTCAGGGGTAACCAAGTTAGTCTGTACAGGATAAACTTAAAAAACAACAAATAGTCTGGTAGCACTTTATAGACTAACAAAACATGTAGATAGAAGTGGGCTGTGCCCACGAAAGCTCATGACACCATCTGCATGTTTTGTTAGTCTATAAAGTGCTACCAGACCATTTGCTGTTTTTTTATTTGTATTTGGAGACTCTTATGGGACTGACACATATAGATTGTTGTGTATGGTTTCTTAATACATGGATAAGAGACGCCTTTTTGGAGGAGAAAAATCCATCCCACAAAGAACAGGACAGAGTGGACCAGATGTTTAAGAGGGACAATTAGACTATTTGTAGAACTCTACATTAATAAACTAGTGACAGTTCTAAGTGGTTATCTACAGAGCATTTTAAAGCCTCAACAGCGTTAGAAAATCTTATAGAAACCTTACTTTCAAATTCTATAGAAAAATTACTTTAGAAAACAGCGTGTTTGCTATTATCTGCAAAGATTCCTGCTTCCTACTAAAAGTGAGAATGCATCCAAAGTTATCAAGAAAGCTATTTATTAAAATTCAGAGTCAGATAAATTATAAATAGGAATGACATTTATTCATTCACGCTTAAAAATAAGCTCTTGAAGCAGCCTGCTGCTTCCTGTGCTCCGGGCAGTGGCCATGGTGACAGTTTCCTACAAAGTGACAGATACATGAGGGATCAGAGTGGTATCATTTTTTCCCCCCTTTAGTTTTAATTAGGATCAAGGTTGTTTGAATTTCCATCTTTTGTGCAATGACAGAGGCAGACAGAAAAGAGAGCTGATTCAGAAGAAGTTGCTGTACTAAGGCTAAATAATTGAAATTAATTTTTATTTTATGTAAAGGGTTTTGCAGATTTCTGTGCATTTTTTTAGCATCTTCCAGTTCTCAGATAAAAGATCAACTTGTCTCCCTAAGATTAAGATAACTTTGGGCCCAATTTTGTGATCTTTGGGTGAATGGGGTTAATGTGTGTTTAAACCAAAGCACATGCTTAAACACTGCTGAACAGTTGGTCTTAACAGTAACACACACTTAAATACTGGAATTGAGGTCTTGGTGTTCATTCTAATAAAGCTCAACTACTTGCAAGCAGCCACAAAGAAGTCTCATACAGAGGGAAACTTCAGTTTGTTTTTTAAATCAAATGGATATTTAGGAATAATTATTTTTGCACCATAGGCTTAACCATAGTAATGGCTATGTGGAAACTGGGAACTTGACCACAAATGGGAAAGAAACTGGATAGGATTCTGCACATAATGCAGACTCTAGTAAATCCTAGTAAGGGATCTGGGAGAAGATGGGATAGAAAAAAAAGGGAAGATAAGTAATGAAAATAGGTTTGCCAACACCAGAGTACATATAACAGGGGCATCTAATATGGACATTTTAATTCTCTTTACTGTTGCCTATCCAGCATAGACTGTTAATAATTTTTTCAAAGCGCCCTAGTTACTTAGGAGCCCATTGATAAATGTGACTCCTAAGTCACTAAACCACTTTTGAAAAATTTACCCAGCATCTTATTTTTTCTAATTTTTTTCACTTTCCTGAAGTGACATGTACTAAGCATTTGTTTGTATTATTGAATTTCAGTCAAATCTGATGCCCAGTATTGTACCTTATATTTTATATTTTTATTTTTGCTATTAGACTTCTGACATGAAGTTAGGAAACCATTCACGTGTGGTTCTCCAAAAAGTGCCTTTGTAAAACTGGCCTCTTCCTAATCATCAGGATCTGCTTTCTAGATATACCCAGTCACACCAGTTTTACCAACTAGACTAGAGCGCTGATCCTGCAAATACTTAGGTATAGACTTAACTTTAAGCACACTACAAATCTTAATGATGTTTTGAAGTACCTAGCTGTAGCCCCATAAAATCAATGGGACTGCTCACATAAACATGTGCATAAGTGTTTGCAGATTGGGGCCCATACTAATTTTTTTTTACTCCTGTTAGTACTGAAAAGCTGACAAAACTCTTGAAAAGCAAATTAGATTCCTATTCTGATTTTCACATCTTTATTCTGACATCCAACTACAGAATCTTTATAGCTTATGCATTAACTAGTCTGTCACTTGATTTTCAGATTCACAGTTGAATTAGAAAGGCTGGGATGGTATTTACAAACTAATCCATCTTTATTTTTACATCTTAAACCATGAGACATCAGGAGGTCTTTTGTAGAAAGTCCATTTCCAGAGGATGAATACATTTTAAGAGTATGTCTACAATGCAGTTGGACACTTGTAGCTGACCTATGCCAGATGATTTGGTCTCAAACGATTTACATAAGAACATAAGAACGGCCGTACCAGGTCAGACCAAAGGTCCATCTAGCCCATATCCTGTCTGCTGACAGTGGCCAGCACCAGGTGCCCCAGAGGGGGTGGACCGAAGACAATGATCAAGCGATTTGTCTCCTGCCATCCCTCTCCAGCCTCTGACAAACAGAGGCCAAGGACACCATTTTATCCCCTGGCTAATAGCCTTTTATGGACCTAACCTCCATGAAATTATCTAGCTTCTCTTTAAACTCTGTTATATTCCTAGCCTTCACAGCCTCCTCTGGCAAGGAGTTCCACAGGCTAACTACACGCTGTGTGAAGAAGAACTTTCTTTTATTAGTTTTAAACCTGCTACCCATTAATTTCATTTGGTGTCCTCTAGTTCTTCTATTTAGGAACTAATAAATAACTTTTCTTTATCGGCCCTCTCCACACCACTCATGATTTTATACACCTCTATCATATCCCCCTCAGTCTCCTCTTTTCTAAACTGAAAAGTCCCAGTCGCTTTAACCTCTCCTCATATGGGACCCGTTCCAAACCCCTAATCATTTTAGTTGCCCTTTTCTGAACCCTTTCCAAGGCCAAAATATCTTTTTTGAGGTGAGGAGACCACATCTGTACACAGTATTCAAGATGTGGGCGTACCATAGTTTTATACAGGGGCAGTAAGATATTCTGGGTCTTATTTTCTATCCCTTTCTTAATAATGGGATTTGGGTCATTTAACTGTGGTATAGACTTTCAGGCTTGGGCTGCAGACCAAGCTTTGGGACACTTCCACTCATGGGGTACATCTAGACTGTGGTGCTATTTCAGGATACATCCAGTATCCCAAAATAGCGTTTGCTGCGTCTTTACAGTACGCCTGTTATTTCAAATTGCAATAGAAATAACGGCCATGCTATTCTGACGTCCTGGTAAACCTCATTCCACAAGGATTAAGGGACTTGTCGGAATATTGGTCTATTTAGAATTAAGCTCGAAATAAGCTACATAATTTGCGTAGCTCAAATTGCGTAGCTTATTTTGCGCTCGGGCCACAGTGTTGACACACCCATGTGGCCCTAAAGCCTGGGCTCCCGTCCGTACTTGAACATCTATATTGTAATTAAATGACCCTGCAGCCCAAGCCCCATAAAGCCAAGTCATCTGGCACAGGACCCCTGCAGGATTGTAACTGGAGTGTATAGACACCCATTGTCACAGATATGTCGAGATTGATCTGATGCATATTTACTCCTATTCATTTTTAGTCAAGTTTTCCAGCCAATTCTGTTGGGGCTGCTAATTGACTTGGCCAATCACAGTGATTACATAAGCCTTTATTATAACATTAAATACCCCAGTAGTGTAAAATGCATTACCTGATTCTATAGTATTGTCCGTGTTCCTCTGGCTTCGGCCTGCCAGACTTGTGGTGGCATTCACTGTTCCTTTTTTTGCAACAGCTGGTTTTTTTACAGCCTGTTTCATCTGCTTCTGAAGTTTGGAAATATTGCTCAGAGCGTCAGCCATGGACTTGTCCACATACCGGGTTAAATTAGACAGGACAGTCCCTGTTTTTATTTCTAACACAGATTCTATGAGCTCTTTCAGGCCTCTCTGTAGCAGTGGGATATCAGATTGAGCAAGTTTAATTAACTGGGGTACACTAGCATTCACTTTTTGAATGTTGGCTGAGGCATCCTGACACAGCTGCCTAGCTTCATAAGCAGTCTTGTTTAAAAGAGGGATATTATTTGAGACACGGATAGACTTGGCTTCCAGGACCTTGAGTCTAGAACTCAGTGTCTGAAGCTGTTCTTGTTCTGTTGAAGCAACTTTGCCTTTTTTTAGAGAAACACAATTATTAGTCAAAAGCTTGGTTACTTTTGACTCTATGCTTTGTAACCGAACTTCTTGATCTTTTGATACCTCTGAGGAGTGTACCAGCATTTCTTCTAGGTGACTTATGTTTTGTTGATGCTCAGCCATTTTGAATGATGTTTCATTTAAAACCTGGTAAACTTTTCTGAGGCCAGAGAAGCTTTTTCCCTCATACTCTTCATGTGGAAAATCTGAAAGATTCTGAGTTACTTTTGAAGTATACTGGTGCCTTTGATTGTCATTGACCAGTGTCTGAAAGGACTCATTCATCTGCTGGAACTGGGGAATAAATGCCAATATGCTGTCCATTTTCTCAGCATCACCACAACAGGCCTCAGTCTTATTTTGCAGGACATTTAGAGTATCCTTCAGAACGAAGTTATCCTGAATGGAATCAACAGCATTGTTTAGAATTATCATAGTTTTATTTAAGCCATCTTCTAGGTCCACGAGGCATTCATTAATACGTCTGTCAAAGACTTCATCTCGAATTTGAGCCTCACTTTTAAGTCCCTCCTGGCTTTTGACAAGTTCTTTGATGGTGGAACTCAGACTATTCACTACAGTAGTTAGGTTTTCCAACTTCCGGCTGATTGCTTCTGTTTCAATTTGCTGTTCATACTCTGCTGTCAGACTAAATGGTGGTCCCTGCTCAATCAAGGGCTGGAGGATCTCCATATCATAACACAAATCATTAATTTGCTCATTCATTTTGTCCATCTTATTGTCCAATGGAAAAACAATAGCAGCTAGGGTTTTGTTTAAGACATGCACATTCTCTTCTGTGCCTTTTAGCTTTGTTTGGAAATCATTCTGGCACTTTGACAACATGTCTTCACATTCTGTATGAATAGAATCTCTCTGAATCGCTAATCTTACAGTAAGATTACTGATCTTGATATCTTGTTCTCTTAAATCATCATATAGCTGCAGCACCATTAGGCCATGTTTCTTCACTTTCTCTTGAAGAGTGAGAATATATTCAGTAACATTATCATCCGCGGCTTTATCTATTGGAGGGACATTTTTGTCTGACATCTGTTCAGCTGATAACAATTGCTCATGGACCTCTTTCATCTCTGTAAGACTCTTATTCAGAGATTCATAGTAAATGGTGCTTCTTGACTGCTCATGCGCCAAGTCAACTTCCAAGGATTTCTGCTTTGCCTGTAGTTCTTTGATGGGCTTGTCACAAGCAAAGCTCATCTCCTCTTTTATCTGTAACAGATCACTCTTCAGCTTCAAGATTTCATTGTTTGTTGTCCTGTCTTCTTTCTCCTGGCCAAACTTTTGTTGGGTCTCATTCAGCTGTTTGACGAATTCTTTTGTGCTCTCAAGATCCTCTGATAAACTAGACATGGTCTTGAAAATTTGGGCCACTGTCTCTTGCATGTCGCTTTGGAAGACTTTAAATTGTTCTCTGATAAGGTCTTTGACGAGTTCATTAATACTTTTAGACTTGAGACCTAAAAAAAAAAGAAGAAGCAAAAAACAAATAACAAAATAGGCTTTGATTTAGAGACATCCATCATTCTTTCATTTAACAAATACACACAGTCTGTTGTAAGCAAGCATAGTATAATGGTTGGCTCATTGTGATCTGCTTACTTGTAAATTTAATTTTATCTGGTAGCAATAAAGTGGCCTGCTGGTTTTTGAGGACCCGTACTTTTTTTTGAGTTTTACTAATGATTTCAATAAGCCTGGAATCAGAGGCTGAATGTATGGAATCAGCATTTATCTGCTAACTAAGCCTAGTCCCAAACAAAACAACAGAGAAGTCTGTTCTCTTGGCTTATTCTGAGAAAAACCTTATCCTTCCCCTCAACTACCATGTTTAGAAGATTATGGAAGGAAATATCTGTTTTGCCCTGGCTGTATGGATCACAGAAATAAAGAAAATTTACTGTAGCCATCCTGTCATACATGGGGAGTAAATAGATAAAAGGAGATGGAAGGGGGAAATGGAATTGAGATTGAGGGGATAGATACTTCTAGTTTTAGTGTTACCAACACTTTATAACTTATAGGCAGCAGGCCCATCAACAGGGTGGAGGGGCAATTGTGCCAGGGCCTGGCAAAGCTAAAGGACCTGGGGCTCCTGGCTGTTGCTGCCATTACTGCAGCAGTTGTGGTGGGTGGAGCCCTGAGCCCTTTAGTATCGCCACTGGTGCGCTACACAATTTGGTCCTAGGAAGAGCACATGCCGGACACATGACTCTTACTGGGTCTTCACATGGAGCCAAGTGTCTGCAATTGCCACAGGTGCTTTCGGTTCTTGCCTATGTAATTTCTGAAAATTATTTGGGCTGTAATTAAGATGTAAAAGGAAAATTGTTTCATGCAACAAGCCTGACTACATAGGAAGCTCCTTATCTCAAGCCATCTTGAATTCTGTGTCTATTTCCAAATTGGTAATAGTAGCTTTTTAGGAAATAAAAACAGGCCTGCTGTGTAGTGTGTCTGGTGAAATGACCTTGTCAGATACTCAGACAAGGAAGCTGTCAATAGGTCAGCTAGTGCCTTTTTCGAGCCAAGCGATATAATTGGGAGGAGGTGCAGTAGGTGCAAAAGCATGAAGAGATGCCATTTAAGAAATAGCAGGAAGTTCTCCTGGCAAGTCACTCATTTATTGTGTTCTGAGATCACAGATGTTTGGGTGATTTTTACACATAGAATAATAGAGCAAAAGAAGAAAATTGGGCTGCCCCCTATTCACCTCCACAAACAAGCAGAGTTTATACATAGTACATCGTTGCTAAACTGCTGGGTGCAACTGTGCTGCAGCAGGAAAAAAGGTTGTGGAGAAACCTGAGAATGAAATCCCAATGGGTGAAGAACTAAAGATGTGGTTTAAGAATAAAATATTTCACATATCTAAGATGGTGTCTTCACACAGGATTCAGTAAATTTGCTTCATTTTGGAAAATGTTCCAGATTTTTAAGAGTAAAGAGAGGAGAGGACAGGGTCTTAATGGATATGGAGAGGACCAGGGCACTCTGATCACGTCTCTTACGCTAAGCAGCATCAAGCTTTGCTAATGTTTGGATGGAAGACCACTTTAAAGAAAATCTGGGAGCTATAGAAAGAGATATTTGTTAGGAACTCTATGTCCCTTATCTTCCTGGGTCAATCCATGCTCCACATCAACCTGCCTGCTGTGGCGAACAGCCCCTGCTATTCAGATAATCCCCCCACACCCTGTTATCAAGCAGATTGGCAAAGAGCACAAGTCTAGGCTCTGCCCTCCTACTGCAGGGGGCACAGATCAGCATTCACAGTGCATTCCCCATCAGTACTTGGTCCAGACCCTGACCAAATTCAGGGCACATGCCACCTGAGGCTCACTATCTACGCATATGCAAAGATGAAGACTGCTTGCAGACCAGGGAACTAGCTGTGCACACCGGGAGCAATCCACATCCTGTCAGGGGCTGCCATCAGTTTTTTTGCAAGGCAGGAATTGTGCCTTCACAGGGTTTTCTGTCTCTGAGTCACAGTCACTGCCTCTTGGAGCTACTCCTTGGGGGGCAGCTTATACAACCCCTTTCCTCAGGGCTGTGCTGAAAGCTGTTATGTTAGTTCATTTGTAAAACTGGGATCCCTGCTATTGGTGGCAACAGAGATCCTGGCTCTTTTAGTAAGATTATAGGTATTAAATCCAGTCTCCCTGCTTCATTAAAATAAAATAAAATCCCTGCTTCATTAAAATAAAAATGGCTGCCGCGCTGTGCCGATAATCAGCTGATCCGGCACAGCGTGGCAGTCTAGACACGGCATGGTCGACAAGGGAAGCCTTTGTCGACTGCTCCGGTAAACCTAGGCTTCCCTTGTCGACCGCGCCGTGTCTAGACTGCTGCACTGTGCCGGATCAGCTGATCGTCGGCACAGCGCGGCGGCCATTTTTATTTTAATGAAGCGGGGATTATTTAAATCCCCGCTTCATTGACTATGTCGAGTAAACTACTTTACATGACTCCATCAACGGAGCCATGTAGTCTAGACCCACCCCCTATGTGTGTTGTGTGAATACAGAGTAAAGGATAGTTCCAAATGCTTATACACTATATACCCCTAAAGCACCAAGAAATCTGTTATCTCCAGGCAGCATGCAGATGCCACAGAACATAGTCTAGGGAGATAGTCCTAGAGACACACATACCAATACAAAGCACTAGATCCTACCAGAACAACAGACAAAAACTCTGCAGATATATCGTCACAGCTCCGATGATCAACACCCCTGATACACTTTTCTACACATGCCTATCCTAACCTGTTCTGTTCTTTTTCCAGTGTGCGACATGCTCTAAGGGTATGTCTACACTACAGCGTTATTTTGAAATAACGCATCTAGACACAAAATGCATTTCGAAATAGCATTTTGCTATTTTGAAATAGCATGTCCACACTGATAGGATGCTGAATTGCATTTAAAGCCGGCCAGAACCGGTTCTGGCAGGGCATCAGGTCAGGAGTTACCTTGTGTGGCTGCTGCCTGAGGCTATCTGAGACCTGTGCTTAAAGGAACCCCCCGGACAGCCGGTTCTAAGGTTTCCCTGCTTGCTTACCTACCTCGCTGAGGGACAGCAAAGCATTCTTTTCTCTGCGTGCTCTGGTTGCCCTCACTCAGGACACCACAGCACTCTGCAGCATGGAGCTAGAGCCGCCCCTGGGCACTCTGGTGCTTCTCCTGGACGTGTTGCTACAAACCTGGCAGAACGTTCTGCAGGCAGTAACAGTCTCCCTGGTGTGTCCCACTGGGGGCTTGTGCCTCATTCCTCCCTCATGTCCTTCCACTTACCCCTCCCTAACCCCCCTTCCTGCTGTACAATAAAAGACATGTGTTCATTACAACAAAGCCTCTTTATTGAACAAAACTGGGGGGGGAATGAAACTGAGGTGAGACTGGGGAAAGAAGGTGGGAGAGGAGAGGGGGAAACCTGGGAGGAGGGAGCTGGCAGGGGGAGGCAAGGGGAGGACGGGGGAGGAGAAGCTCAGGGCTCAGGGTTGGGGGTCTCTCCCCCCTCTTCTTCCCCTGGGGCGTGGGGAGGGTGGGAAGGAAGAAGCGGGAGGGGGAGAAGGAGTGGGAGGAGAAGCGGTAGCTGGGGAGGCAGCAGGGGCTGGAGCAGCAGGAGGCAGCAAGCTCTGCCCCAGGGTCGATGATCACCTGGGGGGCACGGACCATGGTTAGGAGCTGGTTAGGAGCTGCCCCCTTTGGCCCTGGCATACGCCTGCCACAGCTCCTTTATTTTCATGCGAACCTGCTCCTGGGTTCACATGTGGCCTTTGTTGGCTAGGCTGGCAGCCATCCGCCTGTAGACAGTTGTGTTCCTCCATTTAGTGTGGAGATCATGGACGTTGGAGGCATCCCCCCAAACCTGAATTAGGTCCCTGATCTCCACACTGGACCAGAGAGGCGCTCGCCTTTTCCAGCCCCTGGCAGGCTCCTGGGAGCTGGTAGACTGGTCCTGGGGAGTGGTGGAGGTCTGGCTGGCACTGGCTGCCTGGCTCATGCTGGAGGCACTGGATCAGGTGCAGCGACTGCTGGCTCTGGGCTGGCAGGCTTGGAGCTGGCACAGGCAGTGTGACCAGAGTCTACTCCTTTAAGAGCTTGGGGGTGGAGAGGGAGAGGAGTTTTCTTGGTTGTGCCCAGAGTGGCCACCACGGCACCCTGGGAAGGGCTGGAGGCCCCCTATTTTGAAATACGCATCTACACAGCGCTTATTTCGAAATAGCAATTTCGAAATTGGCGCTATTCCTCGTGGAATGAGGTTTACCAATTTAGAAATAAGCCCTCCACTATTTCGATTTAATTTCAAAATAGCGGTTTGGCTGTGTAGATGCTGGTAAAGTTATTTCGAAATAACGGCTGTTATTTTGAAATAACTTTGCTGTGTAGACATACCCTAATAGACCAAACTACGTGAGTTAAACAAGACAATCACTACCCTTTACTATCAAATGAACTCACACAGGAAAATGATAAAAGAGAAAAACCACCACACCACCTGCTGGTGAGCACTTTCCACAAAAAAGTGATCACGCTCCAGCAGACCTATCAGTCCTCATCCTCAAAGGAAACTTGCACAACACCTTCAAAAGATGAGCTGGGGAGCTTCAATTCAGCAGTCTGCTAGATACTACAAATCATAGACTGAATACAGGCACTGGGTTTATGGCTTATAACAACAATCTGTAACCTATGTCAACTTCACCCTCAGCTTTTGTGTTTTTCCCCTTTTTCCCCTATGACCGGAGGGGTGTTAATGGTTCACTTCACCTTGAATGGTCCCCTTAAGTAAGTTTGCTTAACATAACAAGTTCCACTTTGTAATCAGCTGTGCCACTCTGGATATTTCTACTGGGGAATGTGCTCAGAGACCATGTCTACACTGCAATTGAACATGTGTGGCTGGCCCATGTCAGCTGGCTTGGGCTCGTGCAGCTCAAGGCTATGGTATGGGACTGTTTAATTGCAATGTAGACTTTTATACTTAGTCTAGAACTCTGATTCTGGGATCCTCCAGCTGTTCAGGGTCCCAGAGTATGGGCAAGCCCAACATCAGTACCACAATTAAACAGCTGCATCATCCAAGCCCTGTGAGCCTAAATCACCTGACATTGGCCAGCAGCAGGTGCTTAAATGCAGTGGAGACACATTCTGAGCACATTTCCCAGACCTGAAGAAGAATGGTGTGTACGTCTAACAGCTTGTCTCTCTCTCCAACAGAAATTGGTCTAATAAAAACTATTACTTCACCCACCTTATCCCACTTCTAGACAAGACAGACCAGGGAAGTATTATCCCCATTTTACAGATGGTGAACAGAGCCACAAGTATCTTAAGTTAGCTCGATTCAGTCTAGTGCTTAAGCAGATGCTTGATGTAAAGCCAATGGGAATTAAGAATTAAAGGAAGGATTTAAGCACATTCTTATATGCTTTGATGAACTGGAGCCAAAGTGACTTGCAAAAGTCATAATAAAGGTGGGCTTTTCTTTTGTTTTTTACCTCATGATAAGTAAAATCCTTTGTCTTAGCCAAAGTCAGTCATGTATGCGAACACAACGGGTTGATCTCAGTGAGCTTATCTCATGCTAAAGCTGAAGTGCCTTGTCATCACTGTGTTTTTAACAAAGGAGAGCTCACAAAGTTAACACAAAATGAAAAAAACTGTTTTTTTTTAAGATGTGAAGATAAGTCCTCATTCCAATTCATTTGGAAATTTGGCTAAACAAACCCTTACCATTAGGAAAATTTTACTCTTTATCACAAAGGCAAATTTTTCAACAAAGGAATGAAGGCTGGATTCTAAACTAAATGACAAACTTCCTCAGAGGTTTGCCTCAAACTTGCGTGGAATGTGTATTATAGATATATTATTAAGACTTAAAAAACACAGCAAATACCACCTCTGCAATAGCTGGCATAACAGAGAAAGCACAAAAGAAAAGAAATGTGCAGAACCTATATATAAACTCAAATGCCCTAATAGTGACTTGGTTTAACTTATCTAATAGACTAGTATACCACACTTTGTAATAGATTACTTGTTGTTATTAAAGATACCAAAATAAAGTCCCTTTAAAAATTCTATACATGAAAGAAACAAAGAAAGAGTTCCCTCTACAAATATGGAATAATAATAGAGGTTAGCATAAGAACATTTTTCCTGGCACCTTTAATGGGATGACTGATTGCATTAATTTCTTTCTTTTACCTTTTAGGAAAGACTGGAATTCTCTGCCCTTATCTTCATTGATTTTGCCTTCCAGAGAGGAGAGTATCTTGCTCACATCACTCATGGTAGCAGAAATGTTGTCAACCTTCTTCTGTAGAAAAGTCAGTTTCATTTCTTGGCTGCTAATCTGCTCATTCATTTTTTGTGTAACTGCTCGGTGGGAGAATAGAACAGAAAAGAAGCTTTATTAAATCACAGGGGAAAGAGGAAGTGGAAGAAACATTAGATGAAAGAAGAGTGCAACGTTTCTGAGTTACAATTCATGAGTGAATCATCTTTATTTTTTCCCTAGATCATGTATCAGCAATATTCAGGACCACAGTAACTAATTACTGAAGCATCCTATATCCATTATCCACTATCCATGCACTTATAATTCTAGAAGAGCACTTTGAATGGTTAACTTAATCTTAATCAGCATAATTTCAGTCTTCTCCTACCTCACACCCAGGGGAAGATTCAGTTACCACTATCTCATTAATTCTCTGTCCCCTACTAGCATCACAAAGATATTTATTTTCACTTATCATTTACAAATCAATAAACACATGTAGTTTCAATGTTTCAATATAAAGAAGATGTATCCATTTATGGATGCTGGGTCAAAAGAAGGAGCCTCTGAACATGGTGGCCAGATCCTTCAAGAATGAGAAATAGAAAAGAAAATAGAAAAATAAAAAACAATAATACAGGCTAGAACCATTATAGTTCTGACACTATCATTCAAAACAGAACAAATCATCCAGTCTGGGAAGTTCATTTATTAAAATATCAATCTAAATTGCCCCTCTTTGTATTTGTGGTCTATTCTGATTAGTGGGTATCTGTTTCCAGCTTTTAAATGAGCCTGTATAGAAGTAAGGGCTTGATCCAGCATTACTGGGGCTCTGTGATGGGTTTATACATATACCTGCATTGAACATCTTTCTGGAATGGGGTTTAAGACTGGATTTTATAAGAGCCTCAGAGAGTTATGCACTCAAAATATGAGGAAGTTGGATGCCTAATACCATTAGGCTCCTTTGAAAATCCCACCTAAATGACTATGTTAAAATTAGATAAATACAGATATGTATGTGCTATCCCATATGGACTAAACCACATTTTGACTTAATAAACCATCTTGCAATGGATCCATACAAATACTTATTAGTGGAGACCTATGGTATTCGTACTGATCTTGTGTCACTTTTCATTATTGCCTCAGTGTCTTTTTCCATGGCAGCTAATGTCAGTAATCACAAATATTATGGAAGAGAGGAGGTATAAAGAAGCAGCCTGCAAAGGGGAAGCTCCGGTTATCTGAAGAAGTGGGCTGTGCCCACAAAAGCTCATGATACCATCTACATGTTTTGTTAGTCTATAAAGTGCTACCAGACTATTTGTTGTTTTTTAAGTTTATCCTGTACAGACTAACTCAGCTACCCCCTGAAGTTTCTTTCAACTGTGCAGCAATGTAATGGGATGGCAATTCTGCAAAATTCTAGTTTACAGACTTGGAGTATACACCATCTTGTTAGAAGTGCATGTCTGTGTCGAAAAGTGACTTTCTTATTTAACACTTTATTATTGAACAGTTCTCCTTACATGGGTAATCTCAAAGGTATTCTTGTTGGGGTCTGATTATAGTATGAACAGATGTGGGTTTCAGCACAGTGTATACAAGTCCATGCAGGCCCTGGGTTTACTCACGTGACTAGCCTGGCTCTGAAGCCTGTGCTGCTGCAACTGCACTGCTGTCACTACCTGCGCTAACTTGAATAAGAGAGGTTGGGTATGTCTATGTGGGCTGCAATTACACCTTCACTGTGGCGTGGACATGTCTTTTGTCAGCTACTGGCCTTGGTGACAGTAATAAGAAATGCTGACTCCTTTCACTCCTGTTTGCACTTCAGGAATGGAAACCCAAGCTGAATTCAACTTTGGCTCATCCATAATTGAGAGAACTGTTAACTATATTACATCTGCAAATTATCTCCTCAGTTATGTTTGTTGATATGACCCTCCCTTCACTGTCCCGTATAGACAATAACATTGCTGAAGTATAATGAGGCAATGGTCTGTAGAAAATGGGACTGCACAGGTATAACTGAGAACAGAATTTGGCATTCAGAATCAGTGTATCTGGTAATGAAGCTTGATGAGATAGGAAGACTTTAATGCGTTATCCCAGAGCTGGCAATCAGAAAAGGCATTGTTTTACTGGTCAGCTGAGAAAATGTGATCTAAAAAATTGAGTGACCATACATATGAAACCCTAAGATAGACTCTTTATAGAATCATTTTTCAGGGTTGACTTGCACTGTACAAATTTAGGAGTGGAATAAAATAGAGAAGAGGTGTGCATTGACTTGCTTGTTTATTTTTATTGACACAGTAACAAGGGTTCCTTGCATCTCTCCTCTGCTCACCTTTCCTGCTGTCTTCATTGTCTGCTAGAGTACATCTATACTGTGGTGCTATTTTGGGATATTGAAATAGGTATTCCACATCTTTTGAGCAAGCTTACTATTTTGAAATATAAAGGGCTCTCTATTCTGACGTCCCTGTAAACCTCATTCCACAAGGAATAAGGGACATTTTGGAATAGCGCTCTATTTCAAAATTTGGCACTGTGTAGAGAGCGCCAAATTTCAAATTTGAAAATAAGCTACTCAAATTGCGTAGCTTCTTTCCAACTATGGGTGTAATATAGGTGCACCCCTATTGAGCTCTTCTTTGTCTTTTCACATCATCTCACCATTATTGGTATGAAAGCCATCTCCTCTGTAGCTCCCACGAGAAAAACACTTGCTGTACATCTGTATAGCAGCCAGTCTTTTGCCTATTCCTTTTAATTTCTCTCTTACTATTATTTAAGGGGAGGGCATTCTCCTATCAGAGCAGCATAGCAGGTTTGAATTCTGACATTCCGCTCTCCCTATGTGCAATGCTCCCCCAAAAGGCAGAAATAAAAATTAAGGACCTGACTTGTACCTGAAACAAAAGACAGGACTATGCAGCACTTTAAAGACTAACAAGATGGTTTATTAGGTGATGAGCTTTCATGGGCCAGACCTACTTCCTCAGATCAAATTGTGGAAGAAAATTGGCATGACCATATATATATATATCCTGTCTTTTGTTTCAGCCAGACCAGAGTAACACGGCTACATCTCTATTACTATTTGACTTGTACCTGTAACTATTATTTGACCTGGGAAAACTATTATTTGTCCTGATGCCCTGCCTGAAGTACTTCTGGGTGCCTTAAATGTGATTCAGCATCCAGTGAGTGTGGATGCTCTATTTCAAAATAGCTCAGTGCTATTTTGACGAGCATTTGTTGTGTAGACGCGCTATTTCGAAATAAGCCATTTCGGAGTATTTCCTCTGAAATAGCTTATTTCAAAATAAGCATGCAGTGTAGATGTGCCCTAACGTGCCACAGACACCTCATCATTTTTGCAGATACAGACTAACATGGCTTCTCCTCCGAATCTCTGTATCTGATATATAAACTTGTTGGCTAATTGGAGTGGTCTGGAAAGTCACATTTCATTGGATGTGTTTGTAATTCACCCACTGGCATGAATAACATTTGGTTTCCTTGGCTATTTGTACAGTGTAGCAAGGGACCTCCTTCATCTTGATGGACTTTGCACTTCCCCCTCTGGCAGGGGCAGGGCCTGAGTTAAATCAGACCCACAGTGTTTGTCTTCCCTTTCTGTATTTTCTTATCAGTACTTTCAAGGTGGACCTCAGGGCAGGTGCAAGGAGGGTTCCTCCAGCAAACAAAGATCAATTATTTTACAAACATAAAACAAAAAGAGGTCGCCTTTTCCCCACCCTTTGCTGGGGTGGCTGTCCTGCTATTGGCTCCTTCCCCTCAGCTTTGAGGGTTCCCTGCAATTTTGGGACAATTGCAGCCTATCTCCCTGGCACTAGCCCTACAGCAGCACATCTGCTAACTAGAGGACTCATATGTCCCTAACTGACCTGAGGTAACCCTTCTCATCTTATAGGAAAAAGGGCTGTTATCATTGTTGGTCACCATTCCATCTGCCTTCCATCTTGGTCACCATGGTCTGCCTTCCATCATGCTCTTGCCACTGCCTAGCCTGACTTTGTCATAACAGGCTACTATGGAATCCATTTCCTGGAACATTTGTGCTAATAAAACTCCAACATGCAATAGCAGTGGAAAATGAATACAAAAGGGAAGTGAGCATATGCACACAACACTTCAAAAAAATAAAACACAGTATCTAGCGTTATCAATGTTTAGATCATCTCTGACTTTAGCTGTTTTAATAAAATTACTCTTACTGTTGGTAGGATCTGACTTGGCTAGGTTCTGCCTACACGTGCATAACAAAGAGCCAATCCCTGCCCCAACGCCCTCACAATCTAACTATGAAATGATAGACAAGAGATGGTTGCAACTAAGACAAGGGAAAAACAGAGTAGCAAAGAGACAATTACGATTAGCACAATAAAATGTGGTCACATCACACTCTATTCAGAGCAGAGCTGTAAAGTATCATTGTATAGCTGACTTATGATTCCATTTAGGAAGATGTTAGTCAAGTTGCACCAAACCCTTCTCATCAAATGTTGAACATTGGTGGAAATGCTATTCAACTGATTTAGAATAAAAACATCAGTCTGATAAGAAAATATGCAACAGAAAAAGCTAAATCCTCTGCTGATGTAAATCAGCACAACTCCCCTTTCTTCTGTGATGCAGCACTAAGCTAGTCTGCCTGTGGATCTGGCCTAAATATGTATATTTTAAACAAGCAGATTTACCCGGTGCTAACTCAATTAAGAGGGTTTTTTTTTGTAAAATAAAAGGAAACTGTACATGCTTGATTTAGATTATTGTATTTTTCATAAATATATAGTGCTGTTTTTATGAAGTTAATTTTTATTTTAGATTTCTTAAAAAGGAAATTACTAATTTTTGTTATTGAATTTTTTAGTAATTTTTTCTTCATCCCTCTAAACTCTTATCATTCACTATGTTTTAACAATAAAGGGTTATAGTTAATTTGGTTTCCAATAACACTTTCTTCTATTTTTCAAATCTTATGTGCCAAAACAGAGTACTACTTCAAATTTCTCGGTTTTATCTCTTTTCTGTAACGTTTACTGAGAAGTAATAGTATTCCAGATTCATCCTCTTTTTCTGGCCCCTCTTGGTTCAGTCTCTTTCAACATTTGCTCAGTTATGCCGATTTTGAGAACTGTACTTGATTTGGTGATTCTGTCTCTTTTTTCTGCTTGGTTTTATGAGACGCAATACCATTCCAAACCTTGTTTTTCCAGCACAACCAAACCCTTACCTTGCTTTAAGTTATGGTAAGAGCAAGCTGTATACTGAATCCGGTAGACCTAGCTCTATTTAGGAGTTGTTCTTGATCAAACAGACAAACTCTCTAAAATAAATGGTGGGTTTCGTTTTTATTTTGGAGATTGACTCTTTAACTTGCATACTCTTAACTTAGACATTCCGATCCAGCAGATTCAATTCCCTCCATTCAGTACTCTCAGAGTAGCACCCCCAGTGGAACAGGAGTACAAGAGAATTTGATGCTTCATCCCAAAGCTATCCGCAGCTGGCGTTTTCTTTTGTAGTGGCTCTAATAAATAGTGTTGACAATGATTGTGTTAGAGATGACAGTAATTACAACTGCTGACCTGGGTCATTGGGATCCTGCTGGTTTCCTGGTGTCTCCCCATTGATAGCTGTGTTGCTCTCAGCTTGGTTGCTATGTATAAGCAATTGATGTTGTTGCTCTAAAAGAGGGGGTAAAGAAAAGAGGTAAGCAAGACATTCAGCATGATTACTTAATCCAGTACTCAGAAATATTTGTACTACTCTTCATTTCTCCATTTTATTTCAACCAAAACCTAATTGTCTGTCATGATTCCTGATTTAGCAGCGTAGCCCACATGTGACACATGTAGATCATGGGTGAAGACATTGCCTGGCTTTAATTCTAACCAGAGAAGATTATAAATGTCTCTTTCAAGTTGAAATTTATTATGATTCGTAGGAGCTGGTGCTAATAGAAGGTTAAACCTCCCCTATAATTAGAAACACTCAGAAATCTGAATTAAACTTGGAGTAGAGGCTTTAAGACAGCTATACCCAAAAAACTAATATATAAAATATTTTGGTTTTGCCTGATGGCTAACCAAATAAATTTTCAGTTGATGTTAAGAAAGAATAAAGAATGGCCTTTTCCCTTTTGAACATATATCAAACATATTTAAATATATCAAACATATTTTAAAAAGAACCGCAATAACAATACATTTGGTGAGCTTCAAACTAAGTACAGAAAGATAATGAAAGTTGCCTTAATTGGGTATTAGAACCAATACTGTCTAGTGATAGGAATTTTGTACTCAGCTCTGCTACTGACTAGCTTTGTGATCTTCATTTGGCTTTTTCAGACCTCAGTTTCCCTAGGTATAATTAGGGTTATCTGTGCTTTATCACTTCAACTATTTTGAGAGCAGCAGATAAAGCGTGCCATATAAGTGCCAGGCATTATTATAACCAAGAAGTGAATAACAGAGCTAATGGGATGCACTTTTACCAAGATGTAAGCTACAATAGAAACAAGAGATGTCCCTGAGCTGCAAAGTAGAAATTCATGTTTGCATCTGAACTTTCCCTAAATTGCAGGAGTGGAGGGAGATTTGAGATGAGGAAAATGTAAATGGAAAGAACTTATTTGTGTGACGGCAATGATGATATTAAACTATTGCAGGGCATTTTTCGATAAATCAATCACAGCATTTAATAAAATAACAACATCCTATTTAAAGGGGAGATTTGCTAAAAGAAGAAAAAAATTATGTAATCGTGTATTTAAAACACAGTTACTGTTATATTAATTTCCTTGGAACAAGCAGTATTAATGGTAGGTTTTTCAAAAGTGTAGGGAGGGATTTCAGCTAAAATCTTCAAGTGAATGGAAACTAAAACAGGGACTATCTTAAGATTAAAAATGATTCAGATACGTATTAAAAATGATTCAGGGTTCTTCTTCTCTTTGTTTCAGGATATCTGTTGGGCTGGCTGCTTTCGTCAGATCTCAGAGGTTATGAGACTTCCCAGGGGCCATAGGCTAGGTAAGGATGCAGGGCCTCTGTCAGCAGACAGTCTAATAAAGGTTGAAACTCTCTTAACCGGGACTCTCTGGTCCGGCAACCTCCATGGTCCATGTTCCAGGACAAGAGAGTCCCAGTGGAGGGCTGGTGCCTGGGACCTCTGCAAGCTGGCAAGGCAGTGGGGTTTCCCAGCAGGGCTGTGGGAGCCCCACACGCAGCAGCAGGAGCCTGGCACAGAGGCTGCGGAGCTGCCTGGAGCGGCAGCAGGAACCCAACGTGCAGAAGTAGCAGGGCTCCCTCTGGAACCTGTAATGCGGACTGCCAAGACAAACTCTACTTAAGCTCCTAAGGGGTGAACTCAAACTGAATAGGTTTGAATCTAGCTCGATTCATTCAGGGGCACATCTGACTCAAGCAAGAAATGGAAATTTCCATAGACGACGGCATTATTTTGCCAGAATTCAAAGGGATATTTAGACTAATGGTCTCTAAACCCTAGGTTAGCATTCAAAGTCCTTGGGTCATGGAGGAGGAGTTGAAAGTCAGGCTACAGTGAAGGTAAGGACAGGGGAAGGGAGAATGACCTGTTTGGAGTGAGAGAAGAAAGGCAGCAGCAAGATGGAAAAGGGCAGAGATGGAGACTTAAAAAAGTTTAGATAAATTCAAATATGCTAATTTTGTAAGAATTGTCTGAAACATTTTAAGTTTGCCTTTTATTTGTATAGTGATTAACACCTACTTTGCACATCATAGCATGGTGTCCTGTATGGACTTTTAGGGCATGTCTACACAGAAGAGCTAAACTTGAAATAAGCTATGCAACTTGAGCTACGCTAATTGCATAGCTTAAGTCGAAATGGCTTATTTCGACTTTTGGCGCTGTCTACAGAGCAGTTATTTCAAGATACAGCACTCTTCCCTGAACTTCCCTTACTTTTCATACAATGGGGGTTACAGGAGTCAGAGTAAGCAGTCCTCCAGCTCTACATTATTTTGACATTATGCCAAAATAACTGCTTGTGTGTAGACACAGACTATGTTATTTCAGAATAACTGATGTTATTCTGAAATAACGCTGCTGTGGATACATAGTCTTATGGAGATGCTGACCTATATTGCTTACTCTCTATGGTGATGTCTACACTTCAGGATAAGGTCGAATTAAGATACACAACTTCAGCTGTGTTAATTGTGTAGCTGAAGTCGAAGTACCTTAACTCGACTTTTGGTGCTGTCCACACTACAGGAAGTCGAAGGGAGAACACTCTCCCTTCATCATCCCTTACTCCTCGTGGAAGCAGGACTATCAGCATTGAGCGGAGTGCCCCTCTCAGTTAGAATTAGCATGTCTTCACTAGACTTGCTAATTCAAACCCTGGAATATCGACAACGGCAACTCTGATCTTCTCTGTAGTGTACATATACCCAAAGTTGGCAACTAGATCAGTTGGGTCCTCTACATTCCAAGCTTAGAATATTAAGGGCTATGAGTGTGTCTGAATTTGCAGAACTAATTGCAGGAACAGTGAGGTTCTGCAAGGAAAAATTTGAAAGCCAAGAGAGGAGGAAGTTTAGTCTGAGGTTGATATTGATTAGTATTTAAATTAACAATAAAGGCAAATCCAAGAAAGGTGAAAAGTTTGGAAAACATCCATTATATGTATTGGCAGGTGGATGGGAACTTCATCTATTTATGCCTGTAAGGGACACTTTTCACATGTTTATCTCAAAGCATTTGCACACGTTGTCAAATTGTATTATTCTTATTTTACATGAGGGGAATCAAAGTCTCCGAAAAAGTAATTGTCTTACCTATGCCAAACAGGGAACCACTGGCAGGGTCAAGAATAGAAGAACTAAGGTTTCTTGCCGCCCATGCCTCTGCTCTAACCATTGCCTCCTATGTCTAGCTTACTATTGAAATCCGTACGACTGTTTCCAGTATAAAGTAGTACATGCACTGGGTAAAGGTGGCCAGAATAGACACTACATATTTACTAAGTGTGCAAAATATTTCCTAAAAAAACTTGGCTCTATTGGGAAGGTTATTGACAGGAGCAAGAGTGATAATTTGTTTGACAGGACTTCTGACCTCAAATGCAATATGAGCAGAAAGGGCTATGTTTAGGAACACTATTCTCAGGTAAGCAACTAAAATCTAATTTGGTAATAACCTGATTCTCCAAGGTAACTGAATGGAATGAAGTATGTATATAATTCCATCAGCCTCTGAGCAATAATCAATCAATGAAATTTATGGAAGATACAAAGAGAAGCATTGTGAATATGGGAAATAATAATTAGTTATTGCACTGGTGCTCAAACATCAGATTACCACTGGGACTACTCCATGGACCTACAGAAACAGCAGTCATGCCAGGTAAGAAACTGAAAGGCTTCTTTATGATTTCAATAGCTGCTGTTAACTTCTTCTGCCGTGTTTGTTGACAGAACTGCTACGTTCATCCCTATTTTTTATATAGGATTTATCAGGTGGGGATGTGATGATATCATCTATGACCATGAACAGGGGTGGCCCGTGCGTATAGGCCGACTTGGACGTCGCCTAGGGTGCCGCGTTAAACGGGGCGCCCAATGATGACGTCACACCATTGAGGGCTGTGGAGGCAGGGGCGCCGATCATGCATTCCACCCGGGGCGCCAACTGCCGGCAGCCCGCCTCAGGCCACCCCTGACCGTGAAGCCAGTTACTTGCCAGTGATAAAGGACCAGCTGATTGAAATCCCTTTATTCTTTAATTCACTATTCTTTCTGTTTTTGCAAATGTAGGCACCACTGCCCTTACTGCCAAAGGCACCAGATTTTTCAGACAATCAATCAAATCTTTCATCTCCCTCATCAAATCAAGCAGCTTGTTCACTGCTTCAGATAGGTTGCACATTCCTGCTCCTTTTTATTCACTCTTATAGTTTCACTAATGTTTTAAATTGTTGGGTTAATTTAATGCCTGCAAGAACTGGAACATAGGAATTGCCATACAGCATCAGACTAGTGGCCCCTCTAGTCAACATAAGAGCATAAGAATAAGAACATAAGAATGGCCATACTGGGTCAGACCAAAGGTCCATCCAGCCCAGTATCCTATCTGCCGACAGTGGTTAATGCCAGGTGCCCCAGAGGGAGTGAACTGAACAGGTAATGATCAAGTGATCTCGCGCCTGCCATCCATCTCCACCCTCTGACAAACAGAGGCTAAGGACACCATTCCTTACCCATCCTGGCTAATAGCCATTAATGGACTTAATCTCCATGAATCTATCTAGCTCTTTTTTAAACCCCGTTATAGTCCTAGCCTTCACAAACTCCTCAGCAAGGAATTCCACAGGTTGAGAAATGCTCCCATTGATATACCTTACTCCTTGCGAGGAGCAGGAGTACTGGCACCAATGGGGGCACCCTCAGCATTTGATTTAGTGTGTCTTTACTAGACACGCTAAATAGAATGCTGGAAGTTAGACTGCAACAGCATGGATCTTCCTGCAAATGAAGACGTGGCCTACGTCACAATTAATAAAATTAGCATCTGTTATTTAAAAGTGCTCAGCAATCACCAGCAGCTGCGGGGCACTCAGCACTTCTGAAAAATTAGATCACTTATTCAGGAGCCCAACGTCAGACTCCTATCTTAGAAAATCTTGGTCTAGATATGTAATATATTGTTGCATGTATTTTTAAACACATATATGCATGAAATGATTTCCAGGAAGTATTAAAATATGGAAATTAGATCTTTTTCTCTAGCTACATTTTGATGCAGCAGGAGCAGCTAAAGGGGAATCACTGTGGGGAGTTCCTGAGTTTCATTACAAGAATCCTTCTCGTCCCTATTATAATCCTTCTGACAGTTCTGTGCTTAAATTTGAATTGCTGTCCTTTGTGCTTTTTTTTCACTAGGCTGTGGCTTGCTTCCTTCTGTTCAGAGTGTTTTAGAGCCATCTGCTGGAAAAGGTATATTATTACAGACATTTTTTTTTTTTTACATATTTAGAGTTAATGGTTACTGTATTTTCTCAGGAATTCTGAGAGTACTGAGTGCTGTAAGCTGCAGTCAGAGTAGATGAAATAATTGAAGTGGGGAGAGGGAAGAGAGAGGGAATTGAATCCATGCACATAAAATGCACATAAAATCAACTTACTGCATTTGGATGCAACCTGACCTACATTTATGAAGGTACATTTTCCCTTTTCAGAAATGATTTGTGGTGCACAATGCACTGTATATATGAAGAGTTGAGAAAAATCAGAACTACTGTATTTTGAGAGGAAATTCCAATATTTCAAACATTTGTTTTCATAACATATTGGGACAAAAATGTGACATAATAATTAAACATTTAGTTTTAGCATTCTTGATCAAAATAAAATATTTCAGCATTTCCATGTCAAAACATTTCATTTCAAGTCAATTCATCATTAAACTACATTTTCCTACAATGTCACATTGCTTCATTAGACTTATCATTCAGAAACCTGGTGGCCTCGTTCTTCCTTTTGGGTCAGGCTTCCACATTGGACTACATTTCTCATGATACAGTGATAGTCATGTGACTCCCATAAATGCATCACACTGCCACAATTCTATGGCATAGTGTGGGCAAGGACAGGAGAGGCCACATGGATAACTCAGCTCTCTGTGGGATAGAACAGTGCACACAGAGTTGTTCTCTCTGCAGCTGTGTGAAAGTTGTGGCCATTGGCTCACAACTCTGCAAATTCACTGCATGAAACCATGGCATAGGAGGCAAGTGTCAGTGGCTTTGGAGTAGAAGTGCCACAAAAGGAAGGGAGAGGGGGCAGGATTCTGGAGACAGTACTCTTAGCACTTATAACACTTTTTGTTAAAGGCCAGCCCTTCAGGTGCTTTACCAGCATTCATTAACTTAGCTTCCTTATGGCCCTGTGAGATGTGGCATCCCATTTTTCTAAGTAGTGTGCAAAGTGACTGCCTCAGGTCACCGAGCAACTCAATACAAGATCTGGGAGTAATACCCATGAGTTCTAACTCTAGGCCACCAGTTGTAACCCTTTCCATTTTGCTATGCCAATTTACAATGAATTGGGGTATAGGCCTCATTTCCCATTTCCTTGATGCTGGACCAGTTCCTTTGATTATATCCTGCCTCCTTTTTAAGCCTTATTTTTCATCAGTTTTTGTTAATGTTTTGTATTTTTTTAAATGTCAACCCTGAGTATGTCAAGCTGGGGTTTTCCATTTAAATCATGGTGACTGATCATGACACATTAGAGCCGGACCCAATGCCCAGTAGCTTTCAGTATTGCAAGAGACACTTTCATGACTGCTGGTGTCCTAGCTCTTCAGTATTTGCCTCTCCTAGATGTGAATGGCTGTGGCTTTTTTACATTCCTCTACATTAAATTTTAATCACAGTCTCTATTCTACTGCTGTTGATTGAATTTTCTAACACATCGAATAGCCTTTCTTGTAATATTCATTCATTTAAAATATGTACGCTATGCCAGATCTTATTTTTCAAGGGCAGTTTGTATAAGGCCAGGGGCAAAGTAGTAACAGTTATACAGATGTTAAATGACAGCACATTGCCATATGTTTGATCATCACGGCAATGGTAAATGCTACATGCCTTATATCAAAAAGGCACAGTTATATGCAGGCCATATACAACATCCTGTGTTGTCGTTTGTATAAGTCAGTCAGCAGGCCCAATCCTGCTACCACTGAAACCAGTAACAATTTTTCTATTGATTTTGGTGATAAAAATAATTGGGATTATCATTTTATCTACTGGCTGAAATATATTCCAAGTGGCTGAATCAGAAAAGGCTACTAGAGGGCTATTCATTTTACAGGAGGTGCTCAGTGGAGAACCTTGATTTAATATCCTCAAGACTGCAATTCTGTATGCCCTCTCTGCCCTCCCCAAAAGGTCAGACTGAAGCAGGAAAGCATTTAGTACAGATTCCAGTTTGCTGCACAATAGAGTCAGACTCAAGAGTTTATTTATTTAAGGAAGAGGTGAGGAGGTAATTTCCTTCTCCCACTCTCTCAGAGT
This sequence comes from Rafetus swinhoei, assembly GCA_019425775.1. NCBI lineage: Eukaryota > Metazoa > Chordata > Testudines > Trionychidae > Rafetus > Rafetus swinhoei. The sequence continues at coordinate 120,776,393 of CM033449.1, forward strand.
AATGTGGTACAGACAGTAAAAACTGAAAGGGGACAGGCACAGGGACAGTAGATAAATGTTCCCAATATTTTTAGCCCAGTCTGCGCTGTTATGATTGAAATGGATTTCATTGTGTTAGGAAAATATCTCAACTAAACTGATTTTCATCTGGGACTTTTGGGCTAGAATCACATTGCCTTTTCTTTCTGCAAGCTGAATTGGATTCATGTCAATACAGCTCTGACACACCTTTGGGCTGACACTTTTCTCCACTGTACCCAGGGCAGCACTTCCATTCCAGCGATGTCACAATCTTATGTTTGATTCTGTAAGCTTGGCGAGTCGTTATCTGGGATCTGAAGATCAAGAAAATGTTAGAAACCAAATGTTAAGAGCTCAGCATGGGGTTCTGCTCTCTCCTTAGCTGGACCCCACTCTAATTGACCCAGGCAAAGTCAACTTAAACAGGCTACCTCTACCCGGCAATGCTATTTCGGGATACTGGAGTATCCCAAAATAGCTATCCTCCATCTTACCAGCCCGTTATTTTGGGCTTGCTATTCCGACATCCCTGTAAACTTCATTCCAAGAGGAGTAAGGGACGTTTCAGAATAGCGGGTTATTTCAAAATTTGGAGCACCAAATTACAAAATAAGCTATTTTGAAATAAGATTAAAAAAAAGATACACAATTTGCATAGCTCAAATTATGTATCTTATTTTGAATTACAGTGCAGTGTAGACGTAGCCAAAGAGGTCAGGATCTCTCTGGCCTCTTCACTCCCTCATTAGCTTGCTCACCATGTCAATCAGGCTGACCTGGGGCATTGGCTTTTGCCATTTGTTCCTGAGGACTGTCAGTATCAGATTCCTGATTTCTACAATGCAATGGTAAGTTGGAAAAGGAAATACAATTTGCTGTCAAAAGAGACTTTTCTGAAATTTGGCGCATCTACATGGTGCCAAATTTCGGGAAAAAGTGCTCTTTCGACACATCCCTTATTCCTTGTAAAATTCTTCCGAAAAAGCGGATGTGTTCCTTGGATGCTCGGTGGAGAGGCCGCTGCCTTTTAGTGGCTCTTTGGAACACCTCCTGCCTGGTGCCAAAGCCCAGGCTGGCTGATGCTCTGAGGGAGGTGGGATGGTGGGGGACTTGCTGTTTCTTGGCTGTGACTGTAGCTGTGGTTAGTGCAGGTGCCTCTCCCCCTTCCCCAGCAGAAGTACTGTAGTGCTGCTGCACACCCCGCCCCACTCCCCCAGCTTGATGTGGTTTCCATCACCTGCAGGGGTTACAGGTAGCGGCAGCAGCTCTCAGCACTGCGCAAATTGTTCCAGCACCCTTGCCCCACAAAAGTTTAGGAAAGTTTAAGGAGCAAAATAAAACATTTGGGCTTGTTTTTTTCCCTCTGCTGCCAGCCCATGAGGCCATATGGGCTAGGGCCATATTTGTAGGAAAATGGTGACTGGGTCAGAAGGATAAGGTGTGGGGGAGCTCGGGCTGCTCTCCAGGGAGTATTAAATCAATTCCAGTGTTTTGTGTCATTGTGATCTGTTAGCACAAGTTGGCAGAAAAATGTTGAGGAGAAAATGGCTGCATTAAAACCAAACCCAACTTTCTGATTCTGTTGCTTCTTCTGCTTCTTCTAATGGTGCTACTGTTTCTTCTGCTTCTTTCTTCTTCTTCTACTTCTGCTGCTTCCGGTTCTGTTTGTGTTTCTGATTCTTCATCTTCTGCCCCTTCTGCTGCTTCTGCTTCTGTTTCTTCTCGTGGTGCATCTGCCTCTTCTGCTTCTGCTACTTTTGCTTCTGTAGCTTCTGCTACTGCTGCTTCTACGTCTTCTAATCATGCTCCTGATGTTTCTGCTGCTTTTGGTTCTACTGCTGCTACTTGTGGTGCTGCTTCTGGTTTTTATTGCTACGTCTGCTTCTGCTCTGTCATCTTCTTTGGCAGCTGCTTCTGCTTCTGGTGCTTCTGCAGCCTCAGCTTCTGCTGCTCCTTCTGGTTCTACTTCTGTTTCTGCTTCTCTTGCTTCTGCTTCTTCTTAGAATCATAGACTCATAGGGTTGGAAGAAATCTCATGAGGTCATTGAGTCCAACCCCCTGCTGAGACCAAGACCAATCCCAACTAGATCTTCCCAGCCTAGCTGGGATTGGTTGTCAAGCTGGGACTTAAAAACCTCTAAAAAATGGCAGCCCACATTTACAAAAAACAAGCACCCCCTCCCAGAAATTCCTGCGTACAGGCCTGTGCTTCTAGTATAAAGGTGCATGCACAGTTGTTCTGCATCCAGTCACTCAGCCATTCCCTGGCATGGATTCCTTTCCTCCATAAGATCTCTTAGAACTCCTACACAAAAGCTGTTTACCCTGACTTCATGGGGGCTATGGAAGGGTTGGTATCTGATCCTTGGTACAGTAGCTGAATAGCAATTTGCACTGAGTTACCTAATATGCTTTGCTTCAGAATTTTACACTGATATCATCAAAGAATCCTACAAGTTGCTTGTCCCAACATATTTGGCTAAAGGCTATCAACAGGATAGTTTCCATTCAAAGTAATAGGAGGTTACCCAGTCATTCATAATTATAGTCCATGCAAACACTATTTCTGTATAGTATTACGCACCTCACAGTACAGGCTCCAGTAGCCCAGATACATGGCTTTGCTTTGCCTGATGTTAAGGTTTCCAGGTTGTCCACTACAACGGTAGGTAAAAGTCTGGTATGGACATAAGCACACCAGTTCCTGTGTAAGAGAAAAGAAAAAAATTTAATTGATTTTTAAATCAAAATTGTAGTATCCAAATAATATTTCCCCAATTATAATGGGAATATAATTATTCAAGAGGAAGGATGGTCTTGGGATTAAGGCAAGGGTTTGGAATACAGGAGATCTGGGTACAGCGCCAAGTTCTGTCACAGATTTCCATGTGATCTTGGGCAACTCATTTAATCTCTCAGGGCCTCAGCTCTCTATCATTCAAATGGAGATAAAAATTCTTTTCTGCCCCTCTGTATATTTTGGAGCATGGAGTGTTGCTTACTAAGTGCTTGTAGAGCATTTAGTACAAAGGGATCCTAATATCAGTTAAGGCCTTTAGTTTTGACAGGTACGCAAAACAAATAGCAACAGTAGTACACTTCAGAAGGCATCCTCTAGCCTTGAGGCCACAGAAACATGTTCTCTTGGATTCACAAAAATGAGCTCTAGAGTTTCAGGATCCTCATATCTAACGACATTTCTGTGTCATTGATAGGATTTCACAAAAGTTTTCACTCCTCACATTTTTAACAAGTTCCATTATTTACCCACTTTTTACAGTAAAAGCTCTGTTATCCGGCATATTGCAGAATTGGGGTGCCAATTAATTGAATATTCTGGTTAACTGAGTGCTCCATGTACCAATGGAATGCCAGTTTTCAAAGTACTTTTAAAATTAGGTATTATTTTTACACTTGAACAAAGAACAAAGTGGAAAAACAGCCGCAAGAACAAAATTTAAAATACATTAAAGGCCTAAAACACAGAGACTGTTTACTTTTAAAAAATGTAGCCTTTAAAAAATGTCATATAAGAAATCCGCTAATTATCATAATTACTGAGAGTAGAAGAGAGCTACTGGAACTTGCACACACAGTTGTTACTACATGCATTCCAGTAGGGGATGGGAAAGAAAGAAGCAAAGCCCACCACAAAATATCGACTAAGCATTGATTTGTTTAAAGAAAATTCAGCCTAAATCTCTGATCTCTGGGAAAAATTTAACTCTAACATTACCTGTAAGGAACATTTGCGATTAAACTGATTTCAAGCTGCATCAGGGAAAGGACTTAAGTGGTTCTCTCATAGCCTAACAATCTTTGATCAGCTTAAATTGGAGGAAATATGGATGTCAAAAGAGCCTCTGGGGAGACTCATAATTAGGTTTGTACTACCAATGAAATAAGTTCATTTAATGGTGTTGAAAATGTAAACATAATTTTGAAACCAAATAGACTGAAAAACTGTGGGTTTAAAAATAGAAAAAGAAGCCTGATAGAAGGCTGGTGACAGGGAGTATAAAAGCAAAGGCAGCCACTCCAAACAACTGTTTTGCATAGAGGGAATTTAAACCTGAAAATCCTCTTTAACCTTTCATGGAATAATTTATTCCAGACGGGGAATACTGATTTCAAAACCTGTGGGCTTGGTCAAGACCTGCAGTTGCCATTGGACTCCTTCTGCACTGACTTAGATATGATTTGTGAAAGATCATATTTAAAAACACAAAAATATCCACATTGGTAGAAACAACAGAAGACCCCTCTGTGGCATAAAGTCCATGTAGCAGCTTTCTACAATCCTCTTGCAGCTCCCAGTGAAGGGTCAGAATAATTGCTGGAAGAGCATCTCCCACTCCCACTCCTCCTGACTGCTACTAGGACATTCTCATGGTGGAGCCAAATTTAGGATAGTGTTTGGATGTAAAGCCAGCTTTGGTCCATAGTCTTTGGGATCTATACTATGTGCAAATTTGAGAATCAGAACCTTATTGAGTATCGACAAGGCTGTGAGCCTGGATAGCAACAAGTACCAAATGACTAATGAGGGTGCACTGCAGAGGAAAGATTGCAGGAAACTTCCTCCTCTCCCCGCAGTGCTCCAATACAAGAAGCAGCCACGCTGAAAGCTGAGCTGTGCGATGTCATTTAGGGTGCATGCCAGGGAGTTTGGCGTTGCTGAGGGAATGCATGCTGCACCTACAGGAAAGACTGGTGAGCATCAAGGCTACAGGCATCAATGCAATCATTATGGAGACTCTGGCTCCAATTCTCCCACCAATGCAAGATAAGAAGCCGATGTAAATAATTCTCCTCTTGTAGAGTCTTGGGAGTGGGACTAATCAGGCCAATGAAATGTCCAGGCCCCACGTGTCATGTACCAAGCACATTGCCATGCTATAGCAAATAATCCCTAATAATGTATTTTCTTGCTCAATAGGCGGAACTTGTTTCTGAAAGTATTAAACTAACTGCTCGGGGAAGGGGGCGTAGCCATTTGTAGCTGGCTGAGTTATTGTCTGTGGGTCAACTGTAGTAAACTCATGGTAGAATGGTGTGAAGCATGAGCATGAGCATGAGCAGCACATCTGAACTTGAAAACGATCCAGTTCTCAGAAAAATGTTTTCTCTTTCCGTGGAGTAAGAAGAAGCAGTCATAGCTGACCCTGAGCTGTGGCATATCCTCAGCAGATGAAAAGCAGCTGATATTACTGTGCACATTATTTACTGTCCTTTTGTTTAAGTTTTGATAAGAACAGCCCAACAGGGTCAGACCAGTGGCTCATTTAGCCTAGTATCCTAACAATGGCCAGTGCCAGAGAGAAAGAAAAGAGGAGGGAAATTAACAAGTGATCCTTGACCAGCTTGGCTCCTAATGGACCTATGCTCCAAGAACTTATCTAATTCTTTTTTGAGTCCAACTGTCCTTTTGGCTTTCACAACATCCCCCTGGCAACAAGTTCCAAGGTTGGCTGTGCACTCCGCGAGGAAGTATTTCCTTTTGTTTATTTTAGACCTTATGACTGATAGTTTAATTGAGTGGCCCCTGGCTCTTGCCTTACGTGAAGGGGTAAATAACACTTCCTTATTTGCTTTCCCCGCGCCAGTCATGGTTTTATGAAAACATTCATGATAACGAATAGACATAATTCACTGCGGAGCCTCTGAAGTTGTCATGGATTGTATGTGTTGCAGAAAGAGTTGGTTACGGGGGGCCTGGCAAAAGGTGGCAGCAGGGGTCATCCTCCACACATTCACTGAGGCGGAGGGATCCAGAAGCCTGCTCCGCTGTATCCTGCTGTGCCAGCCTCTCCCAGCTGGCTGCGCTCCCCTTCTCTCCTTCTCCATGGCAGTGGGAAGTAGAGCACCCCAGATCTACAGCACTCTGCTTTCCTCTGTCACAGACAAGTGGGGCGCAGCCAGCTGGGAGGGCAGTACTGTGGGGCAGAGCAGGCTGCTGGGCTGCTCCAGTTCCTGCCGCTGCAGTAAGTGGGAACTCCTGTTGCTGCCCTGTGCCAGGCACCATAATTCCCGGGTCACCTTGTTTGGGGGGAGGAAGTGAGGGGGCGGAGCAGGGTCGGAACATGGGGGAGCAAAGGCAGGGCTTGGGGAAGGTGTGGAGCGGGGGTAGAATGGGGTAGAGAACAGGCATGGCAGGGGCCCTGGGCCCTACACCTGGGGTACTGGGGAGAGGGTTACCTCAGGCCCCACGTTTCTTTCCAATCCCCCCAAACCAGTTAAAAACTAGCAGAAGGCTAGTAAATTATAACATTGCTCAAGCACAGGGTTCATTGGTGAGGTTTGCTCTCATTTCTTTGTTTTAAGTCTATGTCTTTTTCTAAGGATACATTTACACAGCAGCATTATTTTGGAATAACTGACATTACTCTAAAATAAAAAAGAGCACGTGTACACTGCAAGCCATTATTTCGAAATAATGTCGCGCTGGAGGACTTCTTACTCTGACTCCTGTAACCCTCATTTTACAAGGAGTGAGGGAAGTTGAAGGAAGTCGAAGGATGTCTGTGTAGACATCGCCAAAAGCCAAAATAAGCTATTTCAACTTAAGCTACACAATTGACGCAGCTTAAGTCGTGTAGCTTAATTTGACTTTTGCCTTGCTGTATAGACGTGCCGTAAGTGTTGAAACCATCTTTTTCTGAATTGCTGAATTTCTTTCAATTTTTATATTGAAATCTTTGGTCTCAGTATATCTGTATTTTGCTCATTAACAGTAAAAGCCAGTAGGTGGAAACCTTTCCCAATATACACAGCTGAAAGAACCATGCATAACTATATTCACACCATTAAATATATCAGAACAAGTCACCTGCTCTCCCTCCCCCACACTGCAGCTTTTCTCCTATTTTGCGTTGTGTAGTGTGGTGTGTGCATATGAAAATTGAGGATTTTGCTAAGAGAACTTCCCATAGGAATACCAATTGCTTAAAAAAAAACTAATGTAAAACATTTTTACACTCTAAACAACATTAGAAAAAATACTTGTTAGGTTCATGCCATGTGGAGAAAGAGCTTTTCCAGTCAAAGTGTGAGATCCTCCACAGGAATAGATTAGTGAACTGCACTAAAGCAATGGAGAGGCACCAGTTTGCACTAGCTGAGGATCTTGTCTCCTTGTGAGTGGTTGGTGAGCCAGACTTGCTTAGCTGCAGTTCATATTTATGCAAAATTCACTCATAACCATAGAAGTGCTCCTAAGCACCTCTATTAATACAACACGTTGCCTTGAACATACAGAATGAGGCCAGGCATCTTATTCTAATCACATTGCCCAGCCAGAGATAGTAGGAAAGACAGAGATCACTGAACTATAATTTAAAAAACAAGACAAAATATTCCATTTTATTTCAACAACTGCAATTCAAAAAACTGTGTGTATCCTGCTTTGGAGCCGTTGAATCAGCCCCCCTTCTAGAACGAAGGCTAGCCGTACAAAATTGTCATGAAAATTTACCAGCCTGCTCACAGAGTCATCTTGTTCACTGGGGGCTTGCAACTGAGGCCACTGAAGTGAATAGGAGGAGTATTTCTATGGGCTTTGGATCAGGCCCCTTATTACTATGGTGACTGATGCAAATGTAAAGTAGGGATGTTAGCATATAGTCTTTTAAATGATTAACCAATAAAGCTGGGATTATTGGTTAATCCTAATGACTACATGCACCTCCCCCTCTCCCTTGCGGCCTCTCTATCAGAAGCATCAAGGGGGGAGGCAGGAACCAGTGCCCGAGGAGAGCCTGCTTTTTAGGCAGGCTCTCTATGGGCACTGGATCCAGTTGAGCCACCTGCCCCCACAACTCCTGGTGAAGGTGATAGAGGGTGAAGGTGATAGAGAGCAGCTCCTGATGCATATCAGCTGAAGAGGAGCTGCTTGCCCCCCCCCACTGCTGTTGCCTCTCTATCACAGGCAGCAGTGCAGGGGGGCAGATGGGAGCTGATATGCATGGGGAGCCAGCATTTATTCTGGCTTTCTGTGGAGCTGCCTGCCCCCCATCTTGCTGCCTTGCACAGAGGCACTGGGAGGTGGGGAGCAGGCGGGAGAGCCCAGGTCCCCCACAGACAGGGACTGCACTGCTGTATCGGAGGCAGCAGTGTAGGGAAGCAGGCGGGAACTGCTCTGCAGGGGGATCTGATTTTTAAACCAGCTCCTCTTGCAAACTGGCTCTACTTGCCACCCCACCACCTCTATCAGCAGCGTTGAGTGACAGGGGTATCCCCAGGAGTGGAGTTGGAAGCGCACTGGCTGCTGGCTCCACTCCCAGAAAAGTATTTTAGCAACCATGTAACCAAAAAATATTTTTGCAGCTACACAATTACTAAAATAAACGTTATCTAACATCTCTATGTAAAGTGAAATGTAATTTATTCAGCCATCAAACATTTATTTCCCTTGAGCAAATGGGAAAATTGACATTTCTGAGACTGTAATAATCCCTTCCCTATCATGTTCACACTGTAAATATATTGCAAAGCAAAAAAGAACATCCAGTGCCAGCTATGTAACTTAGGGCACTTGCTTCCATTTGTTCATAAACACAGATGAAGTTTCTGAACAGTCCTTGCAACTGTTCCCAAACCCCAGCAAGATACACACTACCGTAGGCCAAAAGCCTAAAGGGCATGCATTTAGTTCTGCTCCCTTACTCATTTTGTATTGCTGCTGAAAAGGGGTTTATTTTTATCCACATGTAAATTAGATTACTGAGCATTTAACTGAGGTGATATTGAATCAGCATGGTTGAACTGAATTGAACCATGGGATTACTGTGTAGCTGAAGGGATACAAAAGGATCTGGATCTAGAGTTTTTACTTAAAGGCCACACATGGCTCTGTTGTTGATGCGGATGATATTCATTGTATGCATTGCATGCAGTAGTGTAAGTGATACAGAGCCTGATTCTCCTCTACTTTGCACACTTTGGGTGCATCTACACAGCAGATTTTAACTCGTTGAGCTACATCAATTGCATAGCTTATTTCGAAATAGGGAGCATCTACACAGCACTTATTTCGAAATACAGCACTCTTCCTCTGACTTTCCTTCTCCAAACGGCCGCTTACTCCCCCGTGGTGGCCCGGCTGAGCGGCACAGAAGTCAGCTGAGCGTCATGGCGGGAGGTGAAGGAGGGCCGGGCGGTGATATTCACGGCCAGGCCCCACCCCCTGGCCGTGTACATCACCACCCTGCCCCCCCCTTCCCCTCCCACCGTGGTGCTCGGCTGACTTCTGCACTGCTCAGCTGGGCCACCGTGGGGGAGCAAGCGGCACAAGTGGCTGTTTGGGCCCCGCGCTCCCCATGCAGCACGCGGGCTCCGCGGTCCCCCGAATGAGCGGCAGGAGGGGGAGGAGAAGAGAAAGAGAGAGACAGAGAGAGAGGCAGGAGGCGGAGGAGAGCTGAGAGAGAGAGAGTGGGAGGCAGTAGGAGGAGGAGAGAGAGAGAGAGAGAGACATGGAGCGAGAGACCGGAGGCTCAGGAGAGAAGACCGACCTGGAGGAGAGACCTGAAAATCCCATCTTATGACGGGCTAATTGGCTAGTCATATATATAGTAGCTCAATGTCTGAGACTCTGTAACGCTGAAATGCTGGCTGTTCCCTTTGGCCGGCACTGTTGCCTCCCTGGCTGTTCCCTCTAGGCGGCGCTGTTGCCTGAGTCATATCCTTCGCCTCCCGCTGTGGTGCTCAGCTGACTTCTGCACCGCTCAGCCAGGCTGCCGCGGGGGAGCAAGCGGCGCAAGCCGCCGTTTGGGTGCCGCGGTCCCCATGCAGCACGGGGAGTGCGGTGCCCAAGTGTCCGTTTGGGCTTCGCGGTCCCCCGAGTGAGAGGCAGGAGGGGGAGGAGAAGAGAAAGAGAGAGACAGAGAGAGAGGCAGGAGGCGGAGGTGAGCTGAGAGAGAAAGAGGGGGAGGCAGTAGGAGGAGGAGAGAGAGACACACACACGGAGCGAGAGACCGGAGGCTCAGGAGAGAAGACCGATGTGGAGGAGAGACCTGAAAATCCCGTCTTATGACAGGCTAATTGGCTAGTAAGTTAATAATGCTATAAGTGACCCCTTGCATGTATTAGAAGTGGCCCCAGTTTAGCTAAAGGTGCATTTTTAAATATTTTTTTAAAATACAAACCCCTCCATGGATAACTTTAAGTTGATTGATGTATAGTGATTTAGATACTTAAAAGAGTCCACACATAGGTTTGCACCTGTTTAGTTATATCAGTTTAAAATAATTTTCCTTAAACTGGTGCAAGTTTTAATTCAGAAAAGCTTTGAGAGAAGAATTCTTTTCCAGTACCATTTTATACTCATTCTGCATAAACATAAATGTTAATCAAGATGAAAGTCAGGGTAAAATCTGACTTTACTGGGACTTCTCATATGAGTAATGATTGCGTCTTTTATTTTAAAAAATTAAACCTCATAATAAGTTTTCCGATCTGAAAATAGTGTTATTCAAGGAACATGGGTAGGTTGAGCCAAGCCTTGAATGTAGATTATGTAGAAAAAAGATAATACAAAGCTTATGATTAACAGAAGTGTAGACATACTTCTTTTTAAGAAAGGACGATTCCAATGGGAATAATTTCTTAGTTTGATTTAGACAACCCGGCGAATATTTGTACTGAGAGAGTTCACACATTTATATAATGCAAAGCAGCATACTAAGAGGACAGCAAGAAACATCACAGCATTTTGCTACTGCACAAGAGCTCAAAAATGACAGCATCTCATACTCCCCACCTCCTGCCCTCAGTGATTCTCTTGGAACCCAATGGGTGACATAATAAGAGGCTCTTCACTTGGTCAGTACCTAAAGACATGATGGATTTTTTATTGCTTGCTCTCTTTGAGGCTGTGTCCATACTGTGAACAAGGGGTGTGATTCATGAACACATTCTTTCTTTAGCTCAATTATGAGCTAGTGCAAGTATACGAAGTAGCAGAGTTGCAGTAGCACAGGCAGCAGTGGCATGGCTTAGCTATGCCAAATATGCACGCACCAGTTTCAGGTGACTGTATTCAGCAGAGCCATGCTGTCACTGCCCATGTTACTGCCACTAGGCTATCACCTATACTTCTGCCAGCTCTTGACCCCCTACATCACCAATGTATTTGTAACCTGAGTCAGTTAAAAAGTATGGGATAACTCACAAATGTTACAGACTTGATTGGAAAATTATTGGATGGGATTCTGTGGCTTATATCAAGCAGGAGGTCAGATTAAATAATTGTAATAGCCCCTTCTGGCCTTAATAGCTCTGATTTTATTACTCTTATTTGAAAGGTAAAAATTGCTGATACTGGCTAAAACTAACCATAAGAGGTGAAATTGGCTAATCTATTTTCATTGTCTGTGCTAACTGGAATGCAGCAATGAAACTATATGAAAAGTAAATTTACAGAATTCCTTCTGCTCAAAGCAGTTAGCATATAGGGTACCCCATGCAACGGATGCTGTCTTTTAAATATGTTGTTTTTACCCTGACAGACAGTGCTCTTTGTTGATATAGAAGAATAGGGGGAAATAAATCTATACTGTTTGTTTTCTCAGGGTTCAAAGCCCTGGCATTTTGTCCTGCATATTCTGAGACACATGCTTGTCTGTCATCATTCATTTCCTTTGTCACACACAGCATGTTGAAATCTTGGACAGCGAATAGTATGACACATTTTGATTTAATGTTATGACCCATTAAATCAGCTGCAGTATCAATCCACAGCTTCCACTCACCTATTGGCTGATCACCATTTCTAGGGATCCATAAACTGACTCAGATAAAATAAGGACCCTCCTGTCACTGACATGCCAGGTAAGGTGTGGTGGGATATGTGACTTTTACTTCCACCATTTCAAAGAGTAACTGACAGGTATAACTGTCCTTTCCAAGCCCAGTCAAAATAACCAACATGTCCCACTATCAAAATTTAAACTAAGCATTTAGAAACACTTTTCTTAGCCTGGTTTGAGAGTAAGACCTCAGAATACAGCTGAGAACCAATCTTACATCCATTTTTTGAGGAAGAATGGCTGTTGCACAAGAGGGGGTTTTTGCACAAAAAGGCTCCATCTACACAGCTCCTTTTTGCGCAAAAGCCTCTTGTGCAAAAACGGCTGCTCATTACTTATGCAAATGAAGCACGGTGATATTCCATGCCACGCTTCATTTGCATATGCTTTTCCACAAGAAGGCTACAGTATAGACGTAGCCTTAGGGAGTCAAAGTCTGCTTTTCTGAAGTGCAGGGTCCATATTGTGCTGCTCTCCTTTCTTCCTTTTGTCAGGATCCTGAATGCAACCATCTCATGGTCACTGCTGCCCAGGTTTCCACCTACTTCTATTTCCCCTATCAAGTCTTTCCTGTTTGTATGCAATAGGTCAAGACGAAAATGACCCCTAGTTGGTTCCTTCAGCACTTGCACCAGGAAGTTGACCACAACACTCTCCAAAAACTTCCTGGATTGTCTGTGTGCTATTATATTGCTCTCCCAGCAGATGTCAGGGTGATTGAAGTCCCCCATGAGAACCAGGGCCCATGATCTGGAAACTTCTGTACATTGTCCAAAGAAAGCCTACTCTACCTTATCCACCTGGTCTGGAGGTCAATAGCAGATGCCCACCATATCAGTCTTATTGCTCCTACATTTAATCTTAACCCAAAGACTGTCAACAGGCTTCTCTCCAATTTCATACTAGAGCTCTGAGCAACATACAGCGCTCTAACATACAGTGCAACTCCTCCTCCTTTTCTCCTCCACCTGTTCTTCTTGAACAGTTTATACCCTTCCATGACAGTGCTCCAGTCATGTGAGTTACCCCACCCAGTGTATTTTATTCCAAACACATCATAGTTCCTTGACTGTGCCAGGACTTGGAATTCTTCCCATTTATTTCCCAGGATTCTTATATTTGTATAAAAGCAATTTAAGATAATTAGCCGATTGCCCTACTTTTCCGTATGAATCCAGAGCCTTCCCCTGTTGCACCCTCCTCCTTGTGTTTCCTCCTGGTATTCCACTTCCCCTCTTACTGCAGGGCTTACATCACCATCCCTGGAGAACCTAGTTTATAGGTCTCCTCACTAGGTTACCAAGCCTATCATCATCACCTTCTGGGCAGCAGTTAGTGGTTCCGTCAGATTCCATGGAACTGAAGACAGAATTTTTGCATATCATTCCAGGAAATGTTGTATATGGACTTAATCGCTTGCTAATTTTGCCACTGAGTAATACCCTTTCAGGTGGCTTGCTCGATTTCAGTGGGGCTCCTTGCAGAGTAAGACCCTGATGCAAAACCTGTAGAAGTCAATGGGAATTTTTCCATTGACTCCAGTGAGCTTTGCATCTAGCTCAAAAGTATTTACTAGGAGCAAAAGTAGCAAAATCTTCCCTTCCTCAATTTTTCATTATGAAAATTGCCTTTAGAATCCATTTCAATATAACAGGAGACACAAGAAACACCTTGTGAGAACATATGTAGACACCTTGCTGCTGTTCTTTTTTTGGCACACTAATTTTAGGAATTAGTGCACGTATTTTCTGAAGTGTTAACTACATTCATATCTGTGAAAGTTCATATTCTCTGTGCAAATTGAAACAGATGTTGCAGAGCACCTCCTATGAAATACAGCAAACAACTGACTGTCAGATTTATGTGAATGGTTTGGAATGAAACTCTAACACTAATTGGCCAAATTGTGAGTGCAATCTTAATTTGTGTAATGGGTAGGAATGATATTTAGGCCATGTATACACTAGGAAAGTATTTCAAAATTACTAAATTTGACTTAACTCCCAATTTAACAAAATCATACTAGTGTGTCCACACTATGGAAAAGCCTTGAAATTAGTCTAAGGCAGGGTCCATTAATGTGGATGCACTACCTCAGACTTATAGCCCCAGGAAGAACTGGGGAGTAATTTGTTCAGATTACTCTGGGGAGTGATTATTCTGAAATAGTGGCACTGGAGTGTCCACACTACTGTTATTTCAGAACAGCTATTCTGGAATTAGCATTACTCCTAATGAAAAGCAGGAGTACAGATTTTGTATTACACATCTCGTTATTTTGAAATAACAGTCTTGGTATTGGGGATGCTCTGCTTATAAATTTGACCAGGGGTGGGGTGTTATTTTGAAATAAAGTCCTAATGTAGACTAGGGTTAAATACGGGAAACTTGCTGCATACATGTAATGTGAAAAAAGCGTATGTTGAACATTAAGGCAAAAGGCCTGTTTCTAAGAAAAGGCCTATTATTAAATGAACTAAACTCATATCAAACTTTAATTTGCAATAATAATTTTGTGCAACATTTACTACTAATGTAAAATTTAGTTTAGTAAGAGTGAAATGTTTTGTATAATATCCTGTATATCAGAACAAGTGTTCTTAACTTCAAAATGTACTAACCACATTACTACGGAAAGTATGGTTATTGCAATATTTGTAAACTTGCAACATGTACCAGAGAAAAGGAGGTATATGTAAATGTTATTTGTAAAAAAGGAAGTTATGGCTTGACAACAATCTGTCTATGAAAGATTAAGTTTCAGTTACTGCTGGAACAGACAATATGGGGATCAGATTGTCATTTGTGTCATTGACTAAAAACTTCAGTTCCATAAAGATATCGCAGAACCTCTTCTTAGTATGAGCTACTCCTCATAATATAGGCAACTTTATTAACAAAGGCAGTCAAGCTTGAGCATGTTTGTCTCACTGTTTTACGAAGACCAAACCAATATATATATGTTCTTATGTGTTACCTTTATATACAGAGAGAGTGTAAATACACATCTATAAATTGAAGTAACTAGTATAACAGGGAAGTGGGTGCATTTATTACCTCCTTAAAAATATTGCAGACTTGAGAAAGCAAAGTCGTCATCATTTAGAGCATCACTACATTTCAAAGTGATCTGAAGAGGAAACTAAGTGCCCCAGTTTGGCTTAACTGAAGAAGCTAAGGAAAGAGATATACTGAGAGTGTTTTGCTATAATAAACTCCTAGTTCGTGTAATAAAAATTCTACTAAGAGAGAGAGGTTGAATTCCTTTTTTACTGCATTGCCAATGCTGTGGAAAACAGAGCCTGCAACTCTAACACCTAGTAATCGTAACCATTAGAAGAGGGCATAGAAAACCTGCATTTTAGATCTAATTGTTTTTCTACATCATGACGTTTGTTTTCAGCAATTAGCTTTTTCACTGAAATTTTAGAATTAGCGGGGCAGCCTCACCTAACACTTTCATCCTTTCTTCTTTCCATCCTGAGTGGTTGGGCAAAAAGACAGCTGATTTTATTAGCTGGGAATGGTATATGTAAAGCCTGGAGAGCACAATTCCTCCAAGAACACCAAGTAGCCTTTACTGTTACTTTGTATGCCATGAACCAAAAGTGATTCATCCAAAACTATATATTGTAGTTATCCATAATGTCAATATCACAACTGAACTACATCCCCATTCCATTACTTCCATGCAAGAGGCACTACTACTGGGAGTAATCATCTGTAACATTATGTAATTCATTGCAATACTGATGCAAATAAATTAGTCTACCCCACTTTCCTGAACTATGTCAGTCCTATTCAACATCTAATATATAAAGTAGAATTTTTGTATGTTTGTGTGCTAATAACTTGGACACTATAAGAGCTACCGCAACCAAACTTGGCATGGGATAACCTTTTATCCAGGAGAAGGTTTTAAGGGACTGTGGGAGGGAAGAGATGACAGACCGACGCCTCTCCCCGGGGCTGCACGGAGCTTGGCAGTGCGGGGAGAAGTGGCGGGGACAGTCACTCACTAAGGCCGGCGGAGGGACAAGGAAGCAGAAGGCGGGCTCGGGTGCCAGTGGCAGGCACATGGCTCCTTTCTCCCTCCTTCCCCTCAGGTTTCTCACCTCAGTTATATCAACTGTCAACTTATATTTCAACAAGTTTTCTAAATTTTGTTCCTCCACTTTCCTGAGCAACGCCGGGTACCTCCAGCTAGTAACTAAATAAAAAGAGAGTGGCGGGGAGCCCCAGAGAGCAAGAAGGGAAGTGTCAGTGTCATGATCAGCTCACCCAAGGGTCTTCTGCCAGACTGAATTGCTAAACATTGCACATTGGCTTTTATTTCTATGTACACTACACATTCCTCCATGTTTATATCAATAAATATGCAGGGAACTGCTGAGAATTTCAGACCACTGGCTATGTCTATGATTTGTTGCAGTCCACATATCAGCTATGACAACTTGAACAAATCCATCATCGCTGTTGGGTTTATTAAACCTTTCTGTGTTTAATAAATGGAATAATAGCTATGAATAATAGCATATTCAGGGTAGAAGGATAGATTTATAGATATATTTGAGACATTGTGTGGATTAGCCTGTACTCCCAAAGAAATATAATCCTTACACTATGATGTGCAGTGAAAGATTGTAGTAATCTAGCCTTTGTTGTAAATTAATACCTTTGAGTCATATGGACCCAATGGTGTAATTCCAAAATAGCTCTTCATTTAATTTTTATTGTAATTTCCTTGCTTATGGCATTCTTATTATTTAAATGACAACTAGCCCTAAAACAGTAAACAGCAGTTAATTCAGGGGGTTTTAAACAGAGCAGTAAGGCCCTATACTAGTTATCAATCAACTGTTGATATTAAATTGCATCGCTGTCTCTTTTTCTGAGGCCCACTAAACAGCCATGTGGGGCTTGGATATGAGATAGCAAGATCTGCTTAGCTGTAGTAATGCTGTCCACATAAAGTGTATGGAATTACTCTAAATTTACACTAGAACTGAGAACAGAATTGGGCCCTAAATGAACATATAAATCATCTAGTAACCATTTACAAAACTACATTAGAATGGAAAACAACATTTTAAAGTGGCTAATTCAGTTTTTAAATCTATTTCTGTGTAGGAGCCTCGTGTTTTTGCATTGCCATTATTGTTTGATTTTCTAGTACTTTTTATGGAATTTTATAAAGAATTTTGTTTTGTACCGAGTGGCCAGGTGGTGGGAGTGTTCTCTAAATAAAATTATCACTAATAATGATGTAGTTAGCACTAGGGATGTGAAGGACTAGTCGACTATCCACTAAGCAAATGCTTATCAGATAGTCGATAAGCTTGTGGACTAGTAGCTTTCCCCACTTTGCTGCCTCTAGCAGAAAGAGGCTGCAAGGGGGGGGGATACTTCAAAGCAGCAGCACCGCATAGAACCTGGAGCCAGACCCCAGGCTTCAAGTGGCACTGTCGCTTTGAAATGCCACTGTGGAAGCCAGGAGTCAGGCTCCTCCCAGCATGCAAAATGGCAGCGCCGCACGGAGCCCGGGATCAACTGGGGACTCCCCAGCTGATCCCAGGCTCCACATGATGCTGCCGTTTTGAAACGTTGTGGGAACTCAGAGTCAGGTTCCTTGCGGCAGCGCTGCACAGAGCCCAGGTTCAGCAGGGAGTCCCCAGCTGACCCTGGGCTCTATGTGGCTCTTTTGCCTTTAAAGTGTAGCAACAGCCTTAGGGAGATGCCCTATGGACTAGTTGAATAGTCAATGCAAAATGCATAGACTGTTCAATTAGTCAATTACCTGCAATTTAACATCCTTAGTTAGCACCAAATTATTTAAAACTATGAAACGTAATAAATTATTCCTCAGTCATATGTGGGCACATGCATGTGGATTTTTTCCAAAATTTGGTTTTGATTTTTTTGATGAAATTTTGAATAGTGGCCAAAAGGAATAAATTTTTTTGCAAAAAATGCCCATTTTTTATCTGCTCTAATGTATATGCAACGAGTATATATGCAATACAACTTCTATTATCCAGATATATGTCTTATGGGACAATGCCTAAATTCAGATAATTATGGTTAGTTATTACTGAGGGAATTTTTATTGCAATGAATAGTCAGCAGGGCACAAAACCCTGTTTCAGAAGGCAGAGTAGTTGGATAATGAAGGCTGTATTGTACATACTATTTTCCATTTTGGGAAAGGCACTGGTTTGACAGTACTGGAAACTAAGATCCTCTAAGCACAATCTAACTTTATCATATAAAAAGTGATAAATGTTTTCCCCTTATTATCTCTTTCCCTTCTTCAAGTTCTCTTCCTATTGCACCTTGTACATGAAACCTGTACATATGCTGATACCATGGGCTGCTGTGAAGAGTATGATGTCAGCTAGCTTTTACAAGGTCACTGTACTATGCTCATGTATGACACAATGAAGGAAACTCAAAGAAAGCCATATGTATTGACATGAAGTCTTAAAGTATGCCATTCTGTTTTTATCGCATGCAGAAAGGGACGGCGGTAATCACATCTAAGTACTTAGTGTCTGGATGCTAATATCCCCCACACACATTTATTAAATATAGTTAATATTTAGTTTTTAAATAGAATTTTTGTCAGTAGATCTCAAAGTGCTTAACAAAGGTGGTCAGTATCATAACTCCCAATTTTACAGATGGAGAAACGGAGGCAGAAAGGTGAAATGACTTACCTAGGATCACCTAGGAATGCAGGAACAGAATTCCAGTCTCCTTAAATAGTTGTAAATTTAAGAATAAATATAGAGTTGTGAATAGACCTATCTTATAGGACTATAAAGAATTAGGATCTTGGCATGAGAAGCAGAACATTAACCATTCTACATCAAAGACAATCCAGATCAAATCTAACCTGGAACTGTAGAGGTTAGCTCATCAGAGTGACAGGACATTTGCCTTTGGTATTCCAGTCTTTCTTGTCCTATACTGTAACTCATCCCTGTAGTATCTGTCCATGATAACTAATTCTTGCTTTGCACCTCAACCTGCTGCATAGGGTTTGAGCAAAACGAGACATGTATGTTGGATACTAGTTTCGTCTTCAAGGAGCCCCACTAATTTTCATGAGGCTACTAATGAAAAAAGTAGTATCCGACGTGAGTCCTGGTCATATCTACCTCTCTGAGCCACATCCAGCCCTGATGGGAGTGACTACAGAGAGCACAGCTTACCTCAAGCTGAATTTGGCTCTCCCTCTATATCCATTTCAGACCCCTTACCCCCTACAAAACAGAGACAATGCTTACCTATGCCATGGAGGAGTCATTAATCTGAAGATTATTTATAATTTGTGGAATACTGCATTGGGAGGTCTACCAGAATTGGCTAGGGCTGATTTTGAGGGGTTTAGGAAATCTGGGAAATTCCACTTCCTAGTCAGTAATTACACCAGTTGAAGCTGAATGAAGGTGGGAAAGCCAAGGGACTTCAGTTTTATCAAGTATTCAAGCTTTCACCTGTTTCTTCATCCAAACAAATTTGAAATTGGTGATGCAGTTGCGTGATCTCTCTCCAGTAAAATGATCCACTTTACCTGGAGTTTACCCAGACCACAATGACAAGGAGTTTGTTACACCTGAGAGAATTTTAGTGGAACATTGCTTCTTAGGAAGTGTCTCCTTTCAGTAATTTCTTCTAAGGTTAAACCAAGCGGACTTTGGTCATGAGTGCCTGTTAGCACTTTCACCAGAGCCTGCTCCAAAGCCCAGAAGGTCAATGGAATCTTTTCATTGCCCAAAGGCTTTAGAGTAGGTCCCTGCATATTGTGCATGCAGATGTTTCTAGGAGTTTACCAATTATTCTTTGTTTAAATTAAACAGAAAAACTATTCTCCGTTGATAGCACTGAAATGTAAATAAGCATCGCAGAAAGGGAAACTGCTATCGTATAGCTACATAGCCATAGATATAACTGAAAGTACAAATACTTTTCTTTCCTCCAAATATCCAAACTCTTATGAACAATGAAGAAAGCCTCACAAGACCTCTTTGAGATAGGTAAGGATTATTGTCATAGGTGACTCATGGTAGCACTTGGGAGGTGCACCATCCCCTACACCCCCGTCAAAATTTTAATTGCTACATTGGGTGCTCTCTGCCCCTCTGGGTGGCCCTCCCTGAACCCACTGCAGACACCAGTCACCCTTAATTACTGTCCCCATTTAAAGTTTAAGGAATTGAGGTACAAACAAGGTATGTGACTCACCCAAGCTACTTTGCAAGAAAGAGACAAACATGTCTCTTTCACTAACAGAAATGGCTCCAATAAAAGATATTACTTGACTCACCTTGCCTCTAATACCCTGGGACTGACATGGCTACGTCACCTCTGCATATTCTTTAATAGGGCTGTTCATGAACATAAAGCCAAACATGTTTTTAAAGCCTCTGTGTTTGCATACTCAGACAAGTGGGCGTGCAATCTCATGTACTCACAAAAAGGAAAATTTTAAAGAAGGAGAATTTAGACACCACACTACTTAGTATGAGTACCTAAAACAGCAGGCAGAGACAATGTGTGTGTGGGCAGCTCCTTAAAAACCTTGAAGTATATTCACCTCAGATAATGATGTTATTCCATCTTCCATTATGATTTTAAAGTAATAAGCATGACAGGCTAAATCCTACAGTCTTTACTCAGTCACTATAATGGGAGTTTTAGTGATGGTATGGAGCCAAGGAAACATAGCAATCATGAGTTTGCAGGTGCAAACCCTTGGCTACACTGAGTAGAGACATATCCTGAGTACATACTACAGAGGCTGGTCTAGGCTTATTTTTTTACAACCCTCCTCAAATTCAAATCCTACTGAAATGAATTGGGAATTTTGCCTTTGATTTCAGTTAGATTGGGATATAGGATAAGCAATTCACAAGATAAGAGAATAAAATATGTAGATTTCCTTACTTTCCCCGGGTAGTTTCAAAGCTGGATTTTTTGAAGTCAGCATCCTTCTTAGTGCTGGCAGCGCTGTAGTAAGACTGCCTAGGAGATCTGTTCCCTGTTCTTTGTTGACTTTTAACAGTCTCTTGTTGGAGAGGCATCTTTCTAGGAATGGTCTGTGGAAAGCTCCCTGTGCTGTTGGGTAGGACACCTTGCTTAGCCTTAGCACCACCATGATCGCTGTTTCCACTGGATTGTGTCGTAGGAGTGATGATTTTCTTTTCTTGGGTCTCTGGAAGGGTTTTCAACCCCTGAACCTCTTCCGTGGATGCAGGAGTGATTCTTACAGCATGTTCCCATGGTGTACTTGCTGCAGCTGTTTGGATCTCAGAAGGGGTGGACACGGGGATTGCCATCGGGTTTCTGAGGCTATGTGTTGCAGTAGGAGGTGAAGTAAAGTCTGCGTGGCTTGGTTGGGTTTCACCAGCCCTACTCATGGGCCAGGGCTTGCCAGTGGTAACAGATTCCAGGCTGCCACTCTGTAAGTGTGACAGAAGCAATAAGAAGATTATCTCCTTCAACCTGTGCTGCTTGGAAAAAGCCATGAGATGTCTCACTTTTTCGTTGAGTGAGGATCCTGCAGCCGTCTCCTCCTCCTGAGCTGCAGCTCTAAGAATGAATCTGTACAAAGAGTGATCTGCCAGTTTTGTTTCTGTAGAAAAGGAAACAGGTTTTCAGTGTTTCAAAACTCACGGAGGAAGCTCTATTTCCTGTTTCTGTGCATTTCTCTACAACCTGTGACCCCCTTGGAGAGCTAGAGCCTGGAAAGAAAAAAGGATTCTTTGTAGAAGCTACCAGATGAAGATTAATGGCACAATGTGAATGTCAGTGAAATCAGTCTGAAGGGAAAAACATCAAAATGGTTATTTCCCTTTCACACGTATCCATGTACAGAACATGAATTGTTTGTTAAATGTGCCCCTTGGTTATTCATATTTGTCATGAACTTGCCATTGAATTACCTAAAAAGTGCTTGATGGACTTCGATACACTTCGGTATGCTGGTACGTTATGTAATGTTTGCTGTGTTTCTCACTGAGGTTTCAATAATCAAGCAAACAGCAGGAATGGAGATGCCTTTGCACTAGACTGAAAAATATAAATATATACAATAAAACATTAAATGCAATATCTTTATTTATTTGCCATTGGCTAATGCCTACCCTAATCTTTGAAACATTAGCTTTCAGGACCAGAGCATTTTGTGAAATTTATAACAGGGAATGCTATATTTATCAAGGAAGTATGACGGGTCAGATCATAGAGATCCCATTGAGACTGCCATCTGATGTGCTGATGATACCTCTGAGCCCACCTACCTACCCTCTGGGACATCCCACCACCCTGTCCTACTGGGTCAGAAGCGTTGGTCTCCTGCAGCAGAGTCGTAGAATTGGGGTAACAGCTCCCCAGCAGAGTAATACTGACACTGATAACAGCTCAGCTCTGGGAGGGCTCAGATACAGGGTGTTGACAGCACCCAGAAACACAGCCCCAAAAGGGACCAAAACCCTAAATGAATCCATCTTCCTCTGTATAAAAGGTTTACACAGAGAAAACTCATAAGATTTGCCCCCTTTATTGATGAGAGAGAGAGATGCACAGCTGTTGTCCCCCCCCCCAACAATTATTTACACTGGGTTTGATAATAAATGAAAGTGATTTTATCAAATATAAAAAGTAGGCTGTATGTGGTTGCAAATTGTGACAGACAGATCAAAGAAAGTTATTAAGCTAAATAAAACAAAACACTCCAGTTAAGCCTAATACACTAAGGGTATGTCTAGACTACATGGCTCTGTTGACAGAGCCATGTAGATGAGTTTATTAGACATAGGAAAATGAAGCGGCAATTTAAATAATCGCCGCTTCATTTACATCAAAATGGCCGCCGCGCTGTGCTGATCAGCTGTTTGGCGGCTGTGAGCAGTCTGGACATGCGCGGTGCGACAGGAAGCCTTTGTCGACCGCTCCGGTGAACCTCATTTCACGAGGCATGCGAGCGGTGCGACAAAGGCTTCCCTTGTCATCAGCGTGTCCAGACTGCCAGCCGCCAAACAGCTGATCTTAAATCGCCGCTTCATTTTCCTATGTCTAGTAAACTCATCTACATGGCTCCAACGACGGAGCCATGTAGTCTAGATATACCCTTACGAGAAATTGCTACAAAACAATTCCTCACTCTACTCCTTATTTCAGGTAACATTTTTCAAGCTAGAGCTGATCTTTCCTCTGATCCGGGTCTAACAGCTTCTCCCCTTATTAGTGTTCTTTGCTTCTAGGTCTCTTCAGGTGTTGTCTTGTGGAGGGGAGCAGTTCGTGAAGCCAGCTGAATACAATCTTTGCTTCTCATCCCTTAACTAGAATTTCCCCAGGGCAGGAATCCTTTGTTTAGTTCTCTCCCACTCCCCTGGAAAAATACCATATTAAAGGTGGATTTCAGCACCAGGTGGCAGGGTCACATGTCTCTGTACGACCAAGGAAAGTTTAGTTAGTGAATAGAGAGTATAGTGCAGTATGTAGCAGGGCTACCGAGAAAATAGAAAGAATAAACTACCTTACCCTGTTGAAAATGTGTGTCTGTGTATCCCTCATCCCCAGCCCTGTCCCAGAGGCCCCTGCCACTGCCGTTGCCACAGGAGCCTCCAGCCCCTCCTCTTCTGCCCAAGGCCCTGCTTCTTCTGAGAGCCGGGTCCCTCTCAAGCTGCCCAGGGACCTGGCCAGTCTGTCGGCCTCCCGATGATCACAGTCTAAAAAGAATGGTATGTACTTTAAATAAAAGCAAAGACAGGGAAGGGAAAAACAATTTTGGGCTTGACATTCCATGGCCTTGCCCTTAGTATAGCCATTTACAGTCATGCCAAGTGAGAGTTTTGGGGCTTTGGGAATTATCATAGCCCATTCCCTACAAGTTCCTTCTAGCTGTCTCCATGTTTCTTAAACAAGTAAAAGAGGTTACCAAATACTGTAGGCAACAAGGACTGCCTGCTCTGCTCCCAGGGAGGAGGCTTCAGTGCCACAGTGAAACCACTTCCCCAGGAGCTGGGCTGGCAGGGGCAGGCAGTCCCACACCTGGAGAGGCTTCACTGTGGGTGATCCATTCTGGGGGTGGGGAAGCAGCAGGGCGGCTGCATGTTGAATCAACCTGCTTGACGGGATGGATCCGGCCCATGGAGGCTCTCTTGCCCACCCCTGACATAATGACTAGTTTTCATATTGATTAGCCTTTCTTTAGTAAGTAGTTACATGACCCTGGGAGGGCTGGAGAATATATTTAGCTATGTTAGGGTATATCTAGACTACTTGACTCCGTCGACGGAGCCATGTAAACTAGTTTACCCGGCATAGGCAAAGAAGCGGGGATTTAAATACTCCCCGTTTCATTAAAATAAACATGGCCGCCGTGCTGTGCCGACGATCAGCTGATCCGGCACAGCGCAGCAGTCTAGACGTGGATCTGTCACCTGGGGAAGCCTTTGCTGACCAATCCCTTATGCCAGATAAGACTGAGGTCCTGTGGATCAGGAGGCCATCTGTGCATGAATGTGGCATGGCACCTGTTCTAGACGGGGTTACTTCCCCCGGAAAGAACAGGTACGCAGCTTGGGAGTCCTCCTGGATCCTTTTTTAACATTTGAAAATCAGATTTCTTCGGTGGCCAGGAGTGCCTTTGGGCAACTTCATTTAATCCGCCAGCTGCGACCCTTACTGAACAAACATGACTTGGCCACAGTGATCCATGCTCTTGTTACATCCCAACTGGATTACTGTAATGCACTTTATGTAGGGCTGCCTCTAAAGAGCCTTCGGAAACTTCAGCTGGTCCAGAATGCGGCTGCTCGAGTTTTAACCAACACTAGTTATATGGAGCACATTATGCCAGTGCTTTGGCAGCTGCACTGGCTTCCGGTATGTTTCCGGGCACAATTTAAGGTTTTAGTTATGACCTATAAAGCCTTAAATGAGTTGGGTCCAAGGTATCTGAAGGACCGTCTTCTCCCATATGAACCTGCCCGGGGATTGAGGTCAGCTGGGGAGGCTTTGCTTCGTGTTCCTCCACTTGTGGAGATAAGATTAACATCTACGCGGAACAGGGCATTCTCAGCTTTTGCTCCCAGGCTGTGGAATTCTCTTCCTCAGAATATTCGCATGGCGCCAATGCTAGCGTTGTTCCAGCATCAGGCTAAAGCCACCCTTTTTACTCGTGCGTTTATTAATGTTTGAGTCTGTATGTGTGTGTTCCTCCTCTCTATATTTTTTAGCTGGTTATGTCCCTCTGAGGTCTCATATTTTAAACTCTCATATTTTAAATTTTTATATATATTTGTATTTTTTTTTGTTCGTTCTTGTAAGCTGCCTTGAATATTTTAAATAGAAAGGCGGGGTTAAAATATTTAAATAAATAAAAATAAATAAACAAACAGAGCTTTTAAAAGGTAACAGTTTGGGGCCAGATACTGCTCTGAGTAACACCACTGGAAATCTGGATTATTTCCACTGAAGTCAAGAGAACTACTCCAGATTTATGCCAGTGTAAACTAGTGTAGTGTAGAATCTGTGGAGCCAAAATGTATATTTTAGTATCGGTTATAAGAATATAAGTATTATGCTTAATGATTTGATGTATAATGACTTGTTTATAAGTTCTATATGCTTCTATTTCATCCTGTCTCTCGTGATTAGACAATGCTTACTGTAAGGTCTTGCTTCCTGTTAGCTTTACAAATTAAGTTGTACCTCATGTCTGCACTGTAAAAAAAAAGTTGTGTCTTCTATATAATCCTTATCTGGAATGCTCTGTAAATTGTGTGGTGTGAGCAGAGATGTGTGTGAGTGTGAAAGACATCACAGATGCCCAGGTGGTCAAGAAGTGGGAACCTTGAAGAGACCCAGGAAACATCCATAGTGTCTGAGGATGAATTAAATTAGCAGCAGTGACGACGAACCCTGGAGACAGGCAAACACTCAAATGGGAACTTACATGTATAAGAAGGGGAGCTCTTACCATCAAACTTTGGGTTTGGTCCTGAAAGCCAAGCCTCAGAGGAACCTCAGAGGAATCCTGACTCCTCACTTAGTCACCTGGCCAGCAAGACAGACTTGAGCCATGACAGACGGGTAAACTATATACCATCTGTGTGGGGGGGGGAGGGGGAGGGGAGCTTGTCTTTATGAAGCATATGGTAGTTGCTTTGCTATTGTATTGTTTATAAGAAGCACATGGGATCTTTTTAGGAGAAAAGGCAAGATACTGTGTTTATTAACATAACATCTGGACCTTAGTGATTACTGCATTTAAATATGACAAGGATTATTTTCCTTGCATAAATACTGTTGAATGAGAATTTAGTCTTATAATTCTTATTTGTTTGATAATTACATGCTTGTAGTGTTGATTAAATTATAAAAAAGGTTGGAACAGATTTTAATTTAGGTGAGCAATCCCAGGACTGTCAGACTTAGTGCTGTAATCACTCTTCGGGCTATTGCAGACTGGAGCTAAGTCTCTGAAGCCAATCTGTTGTAATTTCCTATGAGCTGAGCAACATGAAATCATCATTTGTGTAGGTTAAAGGCTAATAATTTCCAGCTATTTTTATTAAAATTATAATTTTGTTGTTGTTGGTTTAGACCCATTCAAAGTGGGCCTAAACTGATAGCCCTGAAAATTAATTTTCATGGGAAATCCCTTGTGCTTCTTTGAATAACTCAGATCACAGCTTTTGACCATAAACTGGGGTAATCTCAGACACCACCAGTTCATCCTGCATGAAAACTCTTTAGCAGGGTTGCCATATAGGGAGAGTGCTTCGGGGAGGTGGGAGCCACAAGCTGAGCACCCTCCCACCTCCCCACACCTCCAGCCCCATGACACACACCCTCAGTGGAGACCCTGCACCCCAGCCTCTTCACACACACACCTTTGGCCAAGACCCTACATCCCCAGCCTGCTCCTGCCCCCTAGCCACACACTCTGCCCCCACCCCGCTCCTGCACCCTCCCTCCAGGCAGATACCTACCCCCAGAAAGCGGGGGGTTGGCAAGCATAGCGAGCACGAGGTGCAGGCCCCTGCTGCTTTTAAAACAAAACATTCATAAATGACAGTTTCAGTATTAACCCAGCTCTGGTCTCTCCCAGCCTGGGTGGGAAATGACCTGGTGACCTAGTAGTGAAAGGCTCTAATCCCTTGCAGTACATAGCCCTACAATGTCTAATTCCCCTTTAAAAATGTCTATTCTAAACTGTCCCCACCAAGTAGTTTGCATAAAGACCTTTAGAGTTTTTCTGTAAGAGAAAAGAAAAGGAAATGCGTTGGCCCACAAGTAAAATCTTCACTGCAGGCACACAAAGATCACAGTTTCCTGGCTGTTATAGTCTGGTAAAGCAGATGTTCTATAGTTAGCACAATGCCTGTTGCCCTTTAGTGTTCCTTTAAGGGTTGTGTGCATAGAAACTAAAATAAGTGTCACCTCAGAGTTTCAGGAGTCTTAAAAGTTTTTGAACACAAATGTTTTGCACTATGAAATCATATTTTCCCATAAAATGAATGAGACGAATAAACTCTTGAATGAACACTGTGTAAAATAAATTCAGCTGGATTAAGGGCTCAGACAATTACCTACTGATTTATATAAATAAATACGTTTTAACTATAGACTAGTTTGATACATAAGAAGAAAATTGCTGAGCTGTTGCCAGCCTGGGAGCACTAAGAACAATGTTAATGTACAATGGGGATATATTGTGATGAGAAGGTAACAGCAAAATCATTAGATTACTGATTTGAGTGTGAGCAATATTGAGGTATGGTTTTGGGGTTGTGGTTGACTGACAACCCAGCTGAGATAACAAATTTCACTGTCATCTTCATCTGTTGGCAAAACTAAGTGTATGTCTACACTATGCAGCTTTTAGTGACAAAACTGTGTCAACGCAGCCCTGTTGCCAAAAGTCAGCATGTGTGAACGCTGCCAGCATGTTCCATGACAAAATACTTGCATCCCCAATGAGCAGGTCAGGGCACATCCGTCGACCCTGGTACTCCACGGGGTCACAAGGAATAAAGGAATTTGACAAGAGAGATTCTTCCATCAGCTTCCTGCAGTAGGTCTGCTCCAGAAATTTGGTTTACGGTGTGTTATTCTAGCTGGAGTTGTGAATCTTAAATTGAATTTATCCCCAGCATAGACCTAGCCTAACTCAAGTTGATTCTTGGAATAGAATTGCTGTGTGGGAACTGGTTATTAGTGTTGGGCTAAGATCCCTGGAAATGGGGATTATCTGTGTGTTGTTGCAACCTCTCTTTTCCAGGAGTGTTTAAGTGTACAAATAAAACACATTAGCACTACGAATTTAACTACCTAGATATCACATTGCTTATTTTTCCTTGAAGTCAAGTTTAAATTACTAAATGGATCTCAGAGCAGAATGTAGAACTTCTGATGAGCTTCTGTGAAGTTCAAGAGAATTCACTTTTGTGATGCAAACTCCTTTGTACTTTATGCTGCTCCAGCATGGAGTCTTTAATTTCCAAGCATAACTAGGGATCACCAGCCAGCTCCTTGACTTCAATTATGTCCCCTCTGCACCTCTCTGAAAGCACCAGCTGAGGATTCACCCAGCATGGGGAAAATCACTAGCTTGTGTAAATCTGACAACTCTGGTTTGATCCCATCTTTTGGTGGCCTCCCAGGTGTAAGGGAATGTGGTAGGGGCAGGATGAGGTGTGGCTGTAGCTTTTTCACTCCAGTGATCGCTGGCTAGCATTATGGCCCCTTGGGGGCTGTAAGGGTGTGTCTAAACTACACCCCTCAGCCGACAGAGGGATGTAGATTAGGCACATCGCAATTGCAAATGAAGCGGGGATTTAAATATCCCGCGCTTCATTTGAATAAAAATGGCAACCGCTTTTTGCTGATGAGGCGCTTTGCTGGCAGAAAGCGGCAGTCTAGACGGGGATCGGTCGACAAGGAAAGCCTTTTCCGACCGATCCCTTATGCCTCGTGCAACGAGGTTTACAGGTTCGGTTGGAAAAGGCTTTCCTTGTCGACTGATCCCCATCTAGACTGCCGCTTTTTGCCAGCAAAGTGCCGTGTCGGCAAAAAGTGTCGGCCATTTTTATTCAAATGAAGCGTGGGATATTTAAATCCCCGCTTCATTTGCAATAGCGATATGCCTAATCTACATCCCTCTGTCGGCAAAGGGGTGTAGTTTAGACACACCCTAAAAGGCCCCGGTAACTTAGAGCAACTTCACACTTGTTCTAAATTACACCAGAGGCGAAATCATCCCTCATGACTTCAGGGATCAAAAGAAATGCAGGGTAATGGACACCTGCCATGTCCTGCGCTCGGACAGATCAAAGCATCAGATCCCTATTCTTTAGGTTCAAGAAAGTGATCAAAGGAAGGAAAGAGTGTCATGTCAGAAACTGTAACACATTGGCTAATCATTTCTGAAAAAGAAGTACTTCCCCTGAGCAAGTTGGGCAGCTGCTAAAGTGGTCTTCTGATTTGTTATCTTAAAATTTCCACAAGTCCCTACAACTGACAAAGCCTCATTAGCAGTGCTCTTTGGGAAAAATACAGGTGCCGCAGGAGACATAAACAATTCAAATAAGCAAAGCAGAGCAGAGCTGCTGGGCTAACTCACTTAACAGTGTATCAATTGATACTCTTCTGGGAAACTGGAAGGTAGCCAGATCAGCAACAACAGGCCAAAACAGCATGAGATGCCTCTATTTGTGGTATGTGCTAAAATCTGGGCTGCTTGGCTTTCCAGGAAGAAGATGTTCTCCACAGATGAGTAATCATTATGCAGCCCAATGGAAGCATGCAACAGTGCCGCAGAAGGCTAGTATTAGAGAGCAGCATTTAACTGAGCACTAGAATCAGTCAAACCCCCTCACACTGTTATTATGGGTGGGTCGTCAACTCTGATTAGAATCAGACATTACTAAATCCCCACCAATCATCCATATCCTGAAGAGGCTGATGAAAACAGATGGCATTCAGCACATGGTTGTTCAGCGATCTTGAGTTGGCCCATCAGCAAAAACAGTCATTCTGGCTGTATTTGCTGTTAATATTACAAGGGGGGGAGGGGAACGGTTTCGCCAATACTTGTGGTAGCAAAAATGAATGCATGAGGAAGTGAGATAGAAGTGATGGGGAACAACAGAGGGTCAGAATAAAGTCAAATAGAAGAGGGAAAGAAGACAGAGAAAGACAGTACAGAGAGGCAGAGGGGATAAAGGAGGTGGAGAGAGGAGAGTCAGCAAGATACAAAAATGACAGTGAAAGGAGAGGGGGCAACAACAGTGGAGAAGCTAGACCACGGAGTTTGGACCTTCATCTTGATCTATACTTCCTCTGGTATCTAATGGGGCAGTCCCATTGAGCCAAAGTTCATTCTCACCCTTTCCTTGTAGGCCTTCATGCTGTTTCTCTGGCTCTCCCTACATTTCCTGCATTTGAAGAAGTAAAGAAGAACCAGGACATTTTGGGTGCGTCTACACTGCACCATAACTCGAAATAAGATGTGCAATTTGCATAGCTCAAACTGCATATCTTATTTCAATGCTATTTTGAAATAGCTTATTTCACCATTTGGCACTGTTTACACAGTGCCAAATTTTGAAATAAAGTGCTATTGCAAAATGTCCCTTACTCCTTGTAGAATGAAGTTTACAGGGACGTCGGAATAGCGAGCCCAAAATAATGGGCTTGCTGTGAGGACATGGGATAGCTATTTTGGGATACTCTGGTATCCCAATGTAGAGTTGCAGTGTAGTCGCACCCTTTCAGTGTAACGACAACCCATATCACAAAGATTAAGAGTCCCAGTAAAATTGATGGGTCTATTGCACCAAACTTAAGGATTAAGTTATTGTTGGCTATGTCTGCAAGGTGTAATAAGTTGATTTAAGTGATAGTTGATGGTCCCCTCATTTTATTTTTTATGATTGATGTTTCCATGGCAAAAATTCAGGCTACATTTTCTTGAGGCATGCTCATCTTTTATTAGTCTTCTTATAATTATGTATTTCACAGGAAAATGGAATTTTTTTAAGCAGCTCAGTGTAGTGTGAGATTCATGGGGTCAAAAAGATACAGGAAGAGGAAAGTCAAACCATTCATTCTGAATTATCAGTCAAGGTTCAGCTGCAGTGTTAAAATTTGTAAGAGTGAATTTTACAGGGGTAGAGTCACTCCAAAATATGTGCTTCATATATCAGGAACATAGTGCAAGAGATACAAAGTGCAATGGTTATAAGGGTGCATGTGATCAAGAAAAAACTGTCTAGTAAATATCAGTACATTTTGCTAAAGATAAATGAATTCTAAAATCTAATTTGCTCTTCATTGTTTGGTTTTTTGCATTGCAGTGGACATTGGAACCACATTAATCACTTTGACTGTATAGTCAGATTCATTTTCTTATTCTAATAAACTGATTAAAACAGTGTTGTCTTAAGCTTTTCAAAACTGAGGCCCTAACAAATCATGCTAATAATCAAGACAGTAACAGACTTTAAAGTTAAAGTGAGCAATCTAGTATCAGCAGGCCCTCTCAGAGAATGACAGAGGCCCGACCACTTTGAGTTTAGAGGCCCCAGCCCGAGCCCCAGACCTCCTACTTATCTAACTTCTCATTCACAGGGTCATACTAAAACCAAAAGAATACATGAAAATGAACACTTGAGACATTTATTCAGGCTTTGCACAGGTACAAGTACTGAAAAAACCCTACATACACTGTTTTGTTTGCATTTTGATTAACAGTAAGGTGCACTACAATACTTGGATAGACCCCAAGCAAAAATTAAAAATGAATCCCCCTTCCCCTGCCTTCATACCTTCAACACACACACCCATTCACTTCTCAAGCATCCTCTGTTTCTCTCCCACTGGGGATCCAGTGTTTATAGAAATGTCCTAACATTTAGATTAAAGCAATGGACCAGATTAACCAGAAGGTTCTGACTGCTTTGCACAGCTCCAGTAACACCAAGCAGCCACATATCTAGCTCAAGTGACTTGCTAAATTGCATTTATGGTTGCTTTGTATCACTGTATAGGGGAGAAGCTGCAAAAATGGGTTGGCAAATAAGGTCCCATAACCTTTCCCATGAATTCAATGCTATAGAATTTAAAGGAAAAATAAATTCCTGCTATAGAATTCTAGATGATAATCAAGGAATCCTATAGAGAAAATTTCATCCTCTTAAACTGAATAAGAATTTTCAGTAGGGATGAAAGATTATCTCTGCCCCAGAGGAGAAGCTCAATTTTTTCTGGCTCTGTTTGTATATCTGGAGTAAATAATACACACTGCCAGTATGCAAACTGTTACCTTGCTTTTAGATGTTTGCAGAGTGGCAAATTAACACACTTCCTTTTACAAAGATGCTTCTTTTTATTTTTCTACAAAAAGTGGTACATTCAGGACTTGAGGTCAACAGCAGAACTCCAGTTGCCTCATTGGAAACAGGATCAGCACATTGAAGTCATTATGGAATTATGTATTTTCTTTTTAACTGGAGATAATTTCATGTCTTATATTTCAAAACATTTCCTATTGTCATGTAAGTAATCAGTTACTGTTCAGTCCTTTTCTTCCTATGTTAGCCATGAGAAGAGGTGCCATTGGGGAGTAGCTCCTGGGAATAAGCATCCCTGGAGAAAGGAAAACACTAGTTTTTGAAAATAAAATACATGTTGCACATATACTTTACATAGTAAAAATGGCCTTGGATAGGTCATCCCTACAGCTAGTGCTATCAATTTTACAGTGCTAGCATTTTCATTAGATGAATTAGCATGCACACAGCCCATAACATTAGCCACAGCAGGAGCCCATTTGTTCCTTTAAGCACTACATCCCCAAAAGATCTGAAAGAGTTTTATTCCAGATAAGCTGCTGTACAAATCTGGAGATAATATAGAATTCTGCCTCTGGTTCGGTGCACTGAGTCAGACACCCACACCACAATAAGGTAAATTACATGAGCGCACCCAAAGGGAATGCTGTTATGGCACAGCACACCAAACCCACAGCCAGTGGAGCTATCATGCAGTATCTCACACATCCTTTCCATTGTCATGTTTACAGATTGCCTGTAGCAAACAGTTTTGTAAAGACATCAGTTCAGAGAGGTGAGCCAAGAGTGCCTGAAATAACAGGCGCATAACTCTCAACATGGTGACTAGTTTGAGGAAATGTTCCTTACCTAGGCCATTGTTTTATCTTTCCTGCCTGGTTTTGTTTAACAACCCCTTTTGATATCACACAGGTACCCCTAAGGGGCGCGTGGTATTTATAAAAATAAATACAAGCATTTCCCAGTTCTCCCCACTGCTTCTCTCTGGCCTAGTGCCACACAAACTGATTAAAGGGTATGCTAGACACCCACAAAGAATAATTGTAAACAGTCTCCACCCTCTCTGCCTGTTCTTATGATTCTGCTCCTGTGCACTACTCCCTACCTGAACTCTGCTGCCTGCAAGGTAAAGATTCTTTTGCTGTTTTGTGTAACATTGGCATTCAATGAAACTTGAACCCACCTGGCTGGTTAGTGTGGCTGTTTTGCTTTCAACACTCTCTCCTGCCTCTTGCTTTGCCTGAGTCATCTCTACTTCCTGTTTCTTCACAATGGGTGTGGACACAACTAAACTTCAGCTCCCATGAACATAGTGTGCCTGTCTCTCTGCCTAACCAAGTGCACTTGGTGTCCCGGATTCAACTTCTAAATGTTACTGTTGATTGCAGTGCTATGCCACACTCTCCTCTGTTACCTGTTACATCTTATCAATTGTTTTTTTAATTGAGAAATGAATGCAAGTCATTACAGAACAGTGGGACACAGAAAACTCAACACAGGCTTTTTGCCAGGCTCCACAAGCCCAACACATATCAGTATTTGGCCCTGTGGCAGGTTCCTCTCAATTGCTTCCATTTTATAAACTTTTGGCCAGATCATGAAGTTGTTAGCTAGACAAAACACATTAATTTTTCAATTAAAAATTTGCTTAGGTAAGGATTTCAGCCTTTGCTGCTGCCATCCCCTGTCATTAACATCTAGTGCTTTACTCCTAATATTTCTTTTCCGCATCCCGCAAGTATCCACTACTGAATATTCAGTGAACAGAATGTCTGAATGCGAATATTTCCTGAAGTTTTGTGTCAGCCTTTCCACCTATCCCCACTGACAACTGCAAATGCCAAATATCAAAAGGTCTTCTTTGCTGGCTTATGTTTAAATGTACCCAGGCTAACAAAAGTAACCTATTCATTACTATTAATTAAAGTAATTATCTGTGGAAGGCTTGATCCAAAGTGCAATGAAATAGATGGAAAACTTTCAATTGTGTTCAATAGACTTTGGATCGGATCAAAAGTAAATGTGTTCAGAAACAGTTTGTTTCAGCAGAGACTAATATTTCCTCTAATGTTTTCCTTCCATGTGTGGAATGATTTTTATTACATGCACCCAGGCATGTGCAGATGTGCACCACCAGTATAAAAACATACTGCAGATGTGGGAGCTCTGCTAATCAGTTGTGTAACATTTGAATCTCTCCTGGCTAGCTGCCCAAGCACTCATCTTACAGGGAACACTGGCAGAGACCAGTAAACACTTAGAATGAATTACCACTCTTTGATTCACCTCTCATAAAAATGTTTTACAGTGTTTGCAATGGGGTACTAGGGCTGTGCATCTCTCTTTCTTTATTGATAAAGGGAGCAAACAACTTATGAGCTTGCTTTGTATAAAATTCTTATGCAGAGTAAGATGGATTTATCTGGGGCTCTGGTCCCATTGGGCTGTGCTCCCATACGTGCTGGGTCAAGTCCCTGTGACTGAGTCGTCTCAGAGCTGAGCTGCTCTCAGTGTCTCTGTGGCGGGCTGTGACACCACCTGTATCTTTGCTGGAGAGATGACATGCTCTGGTTCAACAGGATAGGGTGGTTGGGAGCCCCAGAGGGCAAGTAGTCAGATTCAGTGGTATTTCGGCCCATCAACTGTCAGTCTCAAGGGGATCTCAGTGACTTGACCCATCACACTTACATTGAAATGTAAGCACATGCTGAAGTCCTACTGATCTAATCAAAGCTAAATGGGATGAAGTGCTTTTCTGGGCCCTCCAGGTCAGAAATTGAGGGAAAGGGGAAATGTTTTTTGACCAGGTTGTACTTTTGTCAAGAGAAGGCAGTAGGGCTCTTAACCTGGTAGTCTTTATAAGAATTATGCTTACATGAAACCCACCATAATTTGTGTGTCCTAGATGTGATCATCATATCACCATTGTTTTTGATTCCATATGATGAAAAATCCTTTTCTGACAAGAACCCATGAATGAATACTTTCAACAAAACCTCCTTGCCATGATTACAACCGTCCTTAAAAATGACTTGTGAAGGCCCTAATTCAATAAAGCACTTAGTCCTACAGTGAGACATATCCTTAAATTATGCTTCAAGTACTCTGACTGTAGAATGATGGGTTTATAATCTAGTCTAAATCTATCACCAAGGATTAGATGGAAAGAATACTCTCCATCCCATTGCTTCAAAAAGAGGGGTTGTTTTATTTAGGCAGCAAAATGAATTATTCTTCATGAAATGTACAAACTCAATTTTATCAGGGAGGTGCTTAAACTCTGGGATGATAGGTATTGTAGGAAACCTTACAACCAGATGTAACAAGACGTGACAGACTATATGCATACTAGATGAATAATTATTGTACCTGCAGCTCTAGAACCTTTTATACAGTTGCGTCTATAAATTCTACTCTGAGGCGGCCCCATTTTATGAGATGCTGTACAATGATATCTCACCATGCACACAAATTCCTGTCCCTGAGTGCTTTCAATCATAGAAGACAAGGAACACACAAAGGGTGGAATTAGTACATATATACAATGCTAGGCTTGGGTTTTTTATATACACTTGATATATTTACATTTTTTAATACACTTTATCAATTTTAAGTGAAATTCAGAAACTTTTCTCCCTGGTAAGTGAATGTCAGTTACAGGGGCAAGAAATTTCCAGCACACAGACAGATATACAAGAAGAAATCAGGATTATGCTAACTAATCAATGGTCCAAAACATACCCAGCATCCCACTGGAATACATTAGGGGTGTATGTTACAGCAGCTATTCCATCACCTTTAAAAAGGTACAAAATATGCTGCCCTATGTATTGCCAGTTTTTCTAGCAGTGACCACTCACAGCCCTATAGGGAGGTTAGCACTGCTAGAAGCAAAATAAATGAGATTTTACTATATAGTATTGTTTTTATTTTGAATTACATATGGGGGGGCACCATAATCTTTTCAGTGCTTAGGGCCTCTAAAGGTCTTAATCGCGCCCTGCCAGCAAGGCATGTCCCCTGCATGTGTTCAGGGGCACTTGAAGTGGAGGAGGAAAGTTCTTTGCAATTTTCTACACCTGCAAAGAGTCAGCCATTTTGGCCCTATCATGGGGATTATCTTTACTCGTTTTATGGGGGAACTAGCACACTTAATAAACGCACTTAAAACAATAAATTATCAGAATGTTAAACCACGATTCATTGCTTTTATGAGAAGTGGATAGATTGAGAGCTAAGGAAATAATACTTTTTTAAAAGATAATTATTTTATGGGAGAAACAACAAGTTACATCACTTATTCAAACTACTTCTTCCTTTTCAAACTAATGAGACTTCCACTTATTGCTGTTTGGTATCATTCATCCATAAAAGCCTAAATTGCCAAAGTAATATCAGACATGGAAACTTAAAAAAAAAATTAAAGTGGCCCGCTTAAATTGAAGCATGACTTAGTTTTATTTGTAATTTAATTTTTTATGTGCTAAAAAATCAGATCTTTCTTTGACCATGAAAGCTGAACCAAATACTCTGACAAATTAATTGAAAAAAAAATCCTTGCTTAGCCGTAGATGTGCTCTTAATTTTGATGAACTCCAGTTTATGTGGTTATTAATGTTTTTACTTAGAATCATAGGACTGGTAAGGAACTAGAGAGTTCATATGATCCAGTCCCCTGCACTCATAGCAGGTCTAAGTATGGGTATGTCTACACTACAGCACTAATTAGAACTAACTTAATTCGAATTAGTTAATTCGAACTAAGCTAATTCGAATTAGTGCATCTAGACCTAAAAACTAATTTGAATTAGTGTTTTGCTAATTCGAACTAGCATGTCCACATTGAGTGGACCCTGAACCGAAGTTAAGGCTGGCCAGAACCAGTGCCCCGGCAGGGCATCAGGTTAGGACTTAAGAGTGTGGAGCTGCTGCCTCAGGCTAGCTGAGGGCTGTGCTTAAAGGAACCCGACCCCCAACCCGGACAGACAGTTCTCAGGGTTCCCCGCTTGCTTGTCTACCTCGATGAGGGACAGCAAAGCAGTCCTGTCTTGGAGTGCCCTGAGTGCCCGCACTCGGCACATCATAGCACTCGGCTATCAGCCCGGCTGCACTTGCCGCAGGCTGCCATCCGGGGGGGTCATTCGGGGCTGTCAGGATCCAGGAGGCCCTGCAGGAGAGCTTCCACCCCGAGGAGCCCGCAGAGCCACCCCAGTCCTCCCCATTGGGGCTCGTGCCCCATTCCTCCTCACCTCCTTCCACTTACCCCTCCTAGCCCCCTTCCTGATGTAAAAATAAAGGACATGTGTGGTCAAAAATAGAAACTCTCTTTATTTAACAAAGTGTGTGTGTGTGGGGATTAACCTCTGGGGAGACTGGGAAAAGGAGGTGGGAGGGGAAGAGAGGGTGGAAGAGGGGAGGGGAAATCTGGGAGGAGGGAGCTGGAAGGGAAGCCAGGGGAAGAAGGAGGAGGAAGTATAAAACTATGGTAGGCCATATCTTCAGTACTGTGTACAGATGTGGTCTCCTCACCTCAAAAAGATATTTTGGCCTTGGAAAGGGTTCAGAAAAGCAACTACAATGATTAGGGGTTTGGAACAGGTCCCATATGAAGAGAGGCTAAAGAGACTGGGACTTTTCAGCTTAGAAAAGAGGAGACTGAGGGGGATATGATAGAGGTCTATAAAAGCATGAGTGGTGTGGAGAGGGTGAATAAAGAAAAGTTCTTCATTAGTTCCCATAATAGAAGGACTAGAGGACACCAAATGAAATGAAATGGACAGCAGGTTTAAAACTAATAAGCGAAAGTTCTTCTTCACAGCACATAGTCAACCTGTGGAACTCCTTGCCACAGGAGGCTGTGAAGGCTAGAACTATAACAGAGTTTAAAGAGAAGTTAGATACATTCATGGAGGTTGGGTCCATGGAGTGCTATTAGCCAGGGGGTAGGAACGGTGTCCCTGGCCTCTGTTTGTGGAAGGCTGGAGATGGATGGCACGAGACAAATCGCTTGGTCATTGTCTTCGGTCCATCCCCTCCGGGGTACCTGGTGTTGGCCACTCTCGGCAGACAGGCTACTGGGCTAGATGACCCTTTGGTCTGACCCAGTACGGCCATTCTTATGTTCTTATGTTCTAAGCTCAGGGCTCAGGGTCGGGGGTCTCACTGGACCAACTTGATTTTCATGCAAACCTGCTCCTGGGTTCACATGTGGCCTTTGGTGGCCAGGCTGGCAGCTATCCTGCCCTAGACGACCACATTCCTGTGCCTAGTGTGGAGGTCGTGGACGTTGGAGGACTCTCCCCAAACCTTGATGAGGTCCACGATCTCCTCACTAGACCAGGCGGGCACCCGCCTCTTGTGGCCCCGGGCAGGCTCCTGTGAGCCGCCAGCCTGGTCCTGGGAAGAGGCAGAGGGCTGGGTGGCAGCGGGTGGCTGGCTCATGCCGTGCCAGGTGCAGGGTCTGCTGGCTGGGTGCTGGTAGGCTTGCAACTGGCACAAGCACTGTAGCCAGACCATGGCCCTTTAAGGGCTCCGGGGCCGGGAGGGGGGCAGAAGAGTTTCCCTGGTTGTGCCCAGAGTGGCCACCAGGGCAAGCTGGGAAGGGCTAGCCTCCAACTAGTTCAAATTAAGTGGCTACACAGCCCTTAATTCGAACTACTTAATTTGAACTAGGCGTTAGTCCTCGTAGAATGAGGTTTACCTAGTTCGAATTAAGAGCTCCGCTATTTCAAATTAAGTTCGAACTAGTGGTTTGCATGTATAGACGCTATGAAAGTTAATTCGAACTAACGGCTGTTAGTTCGAATTAACTTTGTAGTGTAGACATACCCTATTATACTTAGTATAATTATATCAGTTCTAGTCATTTCAAAGATTATATCAGAATTACTTTAAAAATTATGCTAAAACATTATTGTGATGGACCGGGCCAGGTCTGGGCACCACTGAAGGTGTCAGCTCAGGGTGAAGTGCACAAACCCAGGGCTACTTTACAGCCCTCGACTGGAGACCTTTCCCAAACAGGCCACAAACCAGTCACACAGAGCACTTCAGCTACCAATCTAGCAGGCAGGAAGCCTCATGAGCAAAACCCCTCAGACACCCCAGCTTTCCCTGTGCCACAATCAGCCCCAGACCTTACATACAGGTGAGAGGTTAGAAAACCCAATCTCACCAGCTCCAAACAGATCCTTCCGGTCCCAAAGAACCAGCCACAGTCCCAGGCCAATTTATACTTTAGATCTTACCCACAAGAGCACGCTGGGCCAATCCTTTAGAATCTAGAATCTAAAGGTTTATTAATAAAAGAAAGAAAAGGTTGAGAGTAAGATTGTTAAGGAGAATACATTACATACATCAATCACCAAGGTCTTGATGTAGGCTCTTATCAGAGATGTTACAAACTGCTAGCTTAGAAGTCTCTGGTGTACATCCTGTATTAAGATGGGTCAGCAATCCTTCCCAGCTCTGTCCCTAGCAAGGATGCATCTGGAATCAGTAGCAAGATTGAAGACAAGATGGAGACAGCCTCATGGGATTTTTATATCCCTGGTGTCTCTCAAACTGAAGCTGGTTACACGATCAAGTGACCTGTCTGTGTTTCATATGTAAGTAGCCATGAGGCACTGGCTAGTCTGCAGGCTTCCAGACGCATTTCTCAGGTGTGCATTGGCTCATGCCGTGCCAGGTGCAGGGTCTGCTCCTCCCAGACAGAGAACATTTACAGTACAAGAACAGAGCCCATATTCATAACTTCACATACAAACATCATACAAGTACATGAGTATCATACAGAGAATCAGCAGAGCATAAGAGTTTCCCTGGTTTGGTGCCCAGAGTGGCCACCAGGGCAAGCTGGGAAGGGCTAGCCTCAGCTAGTTAATTAAGTGGCTACACAGCCCTTATAACTAGATTGCAAAGTCAAGCACTCATAAATTAGAAATAGGCGTTGAGATTGCTCATGTGACCTTAATTGAACATTCCTGTGGATTATGGTACAGTCTTTATCAACGTGAACTCCTATTCTTTTTTCCCGCATAGGTGCCATCACGTCAATGAATTAAATGAATGAATAGTGATTTAACAAGTGTTATATTCCATTCCTTTAATGCACCTGTTCAAACCCTTTACTGAATATAGGGTATGTATATCAGTTCTAGTCATTTCAAAGATTATATCAGAATTACTTTAAAAATTATGCTAAAACATTATTGTGATGGACCGGGCCAGGTCTGGGCACCACTGAAGGTGTCAGCTCAGGGTGAATTGCACAAACCCAGGGCTACTTTACAGCCCTCGACTGGAGACCTTTCCCAAACAGGCCACAAACCAGTCACACAGAGCACTTCAGCTGCCAATCTGGCCAGGCAGGAAGCCTCACAAGCAAAACCCTCAGACACCCCAGCTTTCCCTGTGCCACAATCAGCCCCAGACCTTACATACAGGTGAGAGGTTATAAAACCCAATCTCACCAACTCCAAACAGATCCTTCGGTCCCAAAGAGAACCAGCCACAGTCCCAGGCCAATTTATACTTTAGATCTTACCCACAAGAGCACGCTGGGCCAATCCTTTAGAATCTAAATCTAAAGGTTTATTAATAAAAAGAAAGAAAAGGTTGAGAGTAAGATTGTTAAGGAGAATTACATACATCAATCACCAAGGTCTTGATGTAGGCTCTTATCAGAGATGTTACAAACTGCTAGCTTAGAAGTCTCTGGTGTACATCCTGTATTAAGATGGGTCAGCAATCCTTCCCAGCTCTGTCCCTAGCAAGGATGCATCTGGAATCAGTAGCAAGATTGAAGACAAGATGGAGACAGCCTCATGGGATTTTTATATCCCTGGTGTCTCTCAAACTGAAGCTGGTTACACGATCAAGTGACCTGTCTGTGTTTCATATGTAAGTAGCCATGAGGCACTGGCTAGTCTGCAGGCTTCCAGACGCATTTCTCAGGTGTGCATTGGCCACTCCCGAGAGCCATTGTCCATGGAGCAGTGCTAGTTAGCCCAGCTATTCACTGAACAATCCTTCCTCACAATAGGCAGTCCAGGCCCATTGCTCCCTCCCAGACAGAGAACATTTACAGTACAAGAACAGAGCCCATATTCATAACTTCACATACAAACATCATACAAGTACATGAGTATCATACAGAGAATCAGCAGAGCATAAGATTTCATTTGACATCTCATGTGGCCCACTTTGTATAGAATTTGGGGCAAATGCCATCAGTGGGTGCGACAGTGATCTGTCTGCTCACTTTAAAATCCAATAACGTGACAATTATAAAGATTGCAAAGTCAAGCACTCATAAATTAGGAAATGGCAGATTTAAAGTTGCTCATGTGACCTTAATTGAACATTCCTGTGGATTATGGTACAGTCTTTAATAACGTGAACTCCTATTCTTTTTCCCATAGGTGCCATACGTCAATGAATTAAATGAATGAATAGTGATTTAACAAGTGTTATATTCATTCCTTTAATGCACACCATTCAAACCCTTTACTGAATATAGAATTATATATTTTCTCATGGGTGTTTATTGTACTCAGCCTATAGCATCTGTGCATCACAAAAAGGAATTTAACTGCACAACAGCCCCATGAGATTAGGTGATGTTATCTCCATTTTACAGATGGAAGAACTGAGGCATAGAAAGAATAGGCTAAAATTGTCAGAAGCGTCCACTGACTTTGGGTATCCAAAATGAAATACTTAGAGCTTGATTTATTTTCCAGAGCACTTAATGTATTAACAAAAAAGCACCAGTGGAGTTCGGGAGCCAATGAGAGAGTTCAGCACTTCTACAAATGTTGAACTCCAGGCTTCTCAGATTGAATAACTAGGAAATAAGGAACACACAATTAGTAACTAGTTGTGAAAAGGCTGGTGTGAGTTGCTCAGCATCACACAGAAACTCATGGCAGAGGCAGGAACAGAATCTAATTCTCCAGTATGGCATTCAACTACAGTGCCCTACCCCATTCACTACACACCTGCCAACCGCTACAAGCAACAACTTATTTTCATTACACAATCTTGATTCTGTTCTTTGTCCTTTCTGTGCATTGAATGACAGAGGGGTCCTATGGGACCATGTAATACGTCACTATTCATTTATTTAATTCATTGTAATACATACACATAAGGAGGATACATTATGATTTCACAGGCAACTCTAATGGTAGCATTTCCTAAT
The DNA here is from genome assembly GCA_019425775.1 of Rafetus swinhoei. Classification (NCBI taxonomy): domain Eukaryota; kingdom Metazoa; phylum Chordata; order Testudines; family Trionychidae; genus Rafetus; species Rafetus swinhoei. Next base: position 120,818,791 of record CM033449.1, read on the forward strand.
TTCTGAGTGCTTGATTTAGGAATGTTATGTTCTTTTATCATAGTTCTGAATATAGCTTTAGACCTTAACCATATAGAAGCAGCTTTTAGTTTACCAGTAAATTCATATTGATTTGAAATAAGGTTTTGAGTGGATGGTTTCTCCAGTTCAGCATGGACTTCTGCAAGCAAAAGAGACACAATTTTGATCTGAAAGTGGCCATTTCAACAGAATTCAACCTTGGGAAAACCCTCAGAAGGTTTTGTTTTTAGCTTCAAAGCAGAACAAAGATAAATTTTGAAACTTTGAAAGTGACCATGGACTGATAACTTCTAATCAGCTATTACATACTTCCCCTTTTCTCCTGAGTTTTTAAATGAAAAACATATATAGTAGAAAACTCAGTGTTGCCTTCTTAGCAGCTGATATCTGCAAACAGGTCTTAGTGAGAGATACGGGGCAGCTTCCTAAATAGTGCTGAGGGGGAACTCCAACCCATCCTGCAGTTCACCATTCACTCCTCCAATTCCAGGCTGTCATCATAGTTTGGTTTACAAAACCTCCTGCCTTCTGAAATTACATCCATTCCTTTAGTAAACAAAAGGTCAGTTTCTTTGCCATTTTGTTTCTTTGTTTCTCAAGGACCGAAAGAAATTATAACTTTCTAATGCAAACAAACATGGTTTGCAATCCCCTTCCTGTTCTGAAGGAGGCCATCTTTAGGCCATTTTCTTCTTCAGAGCTGACAGATAAAGTCTATTTGCTCACAAGGATCCACGTGTGAGATGAGCTCCCAAAAGAATGCAGACTAACCTGAAGTTTAATCACTCTTAGGGCACATTGCAAGACTTTAAGAAAACTTTCCCACTGCAGACCAGATAGATAATCAAGCCAGTAACTGGTGCAATTCCTGATTCTGTTATTCCATATGCTACCTTTACACTGGTGTAATTCAGCGGTGTTACTTTTGACTTACACTCATGTAAATGAGAGCAGAATTAGGCTCACTGTCTCCAATTGCCATTGCACCAGTTTAGACTGACATTGAATTTGCCTCGGGCTTCCCGGAGTCAGCCGCTGGTCAGTTTCAGTGGCGGCTGACTTGGGGACGCCTGGGGCAGAGCAGCTGGGGTGCTGCCAGGTTGGTCCGGTAGCGCCGCCCCTTGGCGCTGAGGGACCAACCCGGCAGCACCCCAGCTGCTCTGCCCCAGGCGTCCCCAAGAGCAACTGGGGTGCTGCCGGGTTGGTCTCGCAGCTCCAAGGGGCGGCGCTACCAGACCAACCCGGCAGCACCCCAGCTGCTCTGCTGCAGGCATCCTGATTCAGCTGCTGCTGAAACTGACCAGCAGCGGCTGAATCGGGGCGCCTGGGGCAGAGCCGGACTATCAGAAGGGGGGGCTCTGAGGGTCTGGGGTGGCATCTCCCCCGCACCACCCTAGACCCCTCATAGCCCCCTTCCGATAGTCCGGCATATCTGATAATCCGGCACCCCCTGGGTCCTCAAGGTGCCGGATTATCGGAAGTTTACTGTACTGGTTAGTGAAAATAATTTGTGTTTATTTTACCTCTTGGTACAACACATTTAAAACAAAAACCCTTAATAAAGTTCCAACTAATTTGGCTGAAATTATACATCAGAAAGACTTTCTACATCTTCAGTAGAAAATCTCAGTTTTGTTGGTTTCCTTCTATATTCTTTACAGCTAATATGAAATATTTCTGTGCCCTCTTAATATTGGTGAAGAAGATAAAGGTAAAGTATGACATGAATAAAAATGATTGAATAGGAAGTGTTATTTCACATTTGCAGCATAATAATGGACCACTGATAATATTGTGAATTGATGAGAAAGATCTTACTGTAGAATATAATATAAAGCAATAACTGGTGCAACCCACTGACTATGATTTTAGCAATATGGGAGACTACATATTACATTGAGCTCATCTTGGAGCTTTGCATATTAGTCTTGTGTTTTTGTACAAATCCCCCCTCACACACAAAATGAGTTGACGTGCATTAATCCTCTGGCTTTTCACTTCTGGAAACATGAAATCAAATCTAGCTTAGAACACAAGGGAAGCTCATGGTCTCCCATAGAGACCAATCTTGCAACATGCTTTTTTGCAAGAGGTTGGATGTGCTCAGCTCCCACCAAAGACATGTGGAAATCACTGAAGTCAATAGCAGTTGAGGATACTTCTATGCTGAAGGCATTCAGCACCATCCAAAATCTAGATCCAATCCATAATAAACATGTCAAACTTGCAAGCAAGGCTACATCATAATAGTTGGCAGCCTTTTGTCAAGAGTGTCCCAAACTGGAGTGACAAGGCTGATGCACGTCAAGATCAAGGGACACCAGAAGAAGAGCACTCAAGCCTACATGCAAACAATGTCATGGTATTAGTTTTCCTGGCCTTACTCGTGTTAAATAGTATCTTACTCCACAAATGACTCCACTGAAGTCAGGGAAGGTACTTGTGGACTGCGGGGCTATCCAAAATGGGTACATATTTAGGGCAGGATTCTGATATAAGTAGCACAAACTTCTAGAATCACTGAAGGTGAAGGAAATGCAGCAAGTAATGAGCACCTTAAGCAGGGGTGGCCAACCAGTTAGTCACTTGGGCTAAAACTTTCAAACTTGAGTGACTAGAATAAAAGTATCAAAGAGCACTGAAAAAGATTTGTGGCTCATGGTGGGTAACAGCTGAACATGAACTCCCAGCAGGGTCATCCTTACCCATACACAGAATATGCCTTTGTATAGGGCACTTGAAAATTTGGGGCACCACTAGGTCTTATTGCTCACCCACCTCTTCCTATCCCTGTTTTATGGCTCAGCTTCAACCAGAGAGGATCTAGTTAACTGAAAAGTGAAAAAGGCTGCCAGACCTATTAGCAGAACATTGAACCTGTGAACAAACTATTCAAGTGATAATGAAACCATTTACCAGGCATTTGCCAATCCCTGGTATATACTGTCAGTTTATGAATGTATTGTGCTAGTCTACAGGACCTTAGTTTAACATTTGCTTTAAAATATTTCATTATAATTTCACTAATGAAAATTATAAGATCACATCTCTAAAAAATTGTCATTGGGCCTACGAGCACCAGCTTAATAGTACTGTGTAGTGCCCCATAAATCCTAAGGATAGCCCTGGGTCCCAATATAAAAAAGATGACCAGGATCCTTTCATGCATAAAGAGTGGAATCTCATGTAGAAAGAAGAGGATATTTTACCTCTGCATAAGTTGGAGATGGTTCAAGGAAGAGCCACTAGATTAAAAATGATACAAGATTAGAAAATCTGCCTTGCAGCAACTGAGTTCTTTGGGTCTATTAAGTAAAAAGAAAGTTCAAAGGTGAATTGATCACACTCTATAAGTATCTACGTGGTAATGGGGCCTTCAATCTAGCAGAGAAAGGTCTAACATAATGCAATAGCTGGAAGTTGCAGCTAGACAAATTCAGACTGGCAATAAAATGTACATTTTAATAGAGTAATTAACCATTAGAGCAGGAGTCGTGGCAGATTCTCCATCACTGACAACTTTTTAATCAAGATGGGATGATGGTTTCTTTCCTCTAAAAGCTCTTCTCTAGGAATTATTTAGGGGTGGGGTTCTATGTCCTGTGTTACACAGGAGGTCAGACTAGAAGATCACAGTGGTCCTTTCTGGCATTGGGATCTATGAAAAGTCCATAGTTAGGTATCCAAGTAAGTGGCCTGATTTTTCAGCGGTGGTGAGTTCTCACGATACTGATTGATTTCAGTGAGAGCTGGGTTTACTTAGCATTTCTGAAAATCAGTTTGGACCCTTATGTACACTAGAAACTAGAAATCTTATTAGAATACCTGCCACCAACTGGCCATTGCTGGTGCGCAATTGTGTAAGGAATGCTGCAGACTAGATTCATAAATATTCACCTCCAGTCTGGGTGCACCATTGCAGGAAGCTCTTGCAATACTGAGACTGCTATAGATTAATTTGAAATGTAAACAGATCATGTGAGAGGTCTGTCACATGACAAGAAAGAAGGGGCATCTTCTCTGGTCTTGGTAATGCACAGCTATTCCATTGCTGCAAAGATCACCTTTCTGGCTTCTTGATTAACTATATCACCCCTCCCTTTGTACCCTCCAGTGGTTCCCCTTTGTCCATTACATCCAGTATAAGCATTGTGTCTTCACTTTAAAGCCCTCTGTGCCCTACCCTACCTAAGCTGTCATCTTGCATATGCTCTCAAGATGTTGACTTCTCCTCCAGCCTGCCTCCATGTTCAAACAAGCACCTTCATGCTTTTCCCCCCATACTGTTCCTAATGCATGAGAGGAGCTCCACATAAACATCCACAAGCCACCACATTGTCTTCCTTCAGATCATACTTAAAAGCATTGATTTGTGATGCCTACAAACATTTGACTGTATTTAGGCAGCTGGGGTGCTGAGACCATTGTCTTATTGTTTCCTTATGCTTTCTGATAGGCCTGTATCCGCCTAGTGTCTCATCTTCTATTTCAATTGTAAACTCTGTGTAGGCTGCAGGGCTTGGCTTTTGTGTTGTACAGAGACAGCATAATGAGATCCTAGGACATGAGTGAGGCTGCTACAGACTGCCTCACCAATGATATTTCCATCAAACTTACATTAATCAGACAAACTATTACAATTATGACCTTTTTGGTGATCATCACAATAATGAAAAACTCATCTAACACTTTATTTTATGCCAGACCCAAGCTTGAGAATGGACAATGGAAGATAATTCAAGTTTAATGGATCTATTTATCTTGTTTAGGAAGGTGAAATAAAATTCATCTCTCTTCTGTTGCCCCTCTCAGATAGCTTTGTTAATACACTTTTCTTTCTGAAATGCTCATTGGGTCTATAGTCCAACAGTCTGTCCTTCTGCAGCAAAGCATTAAGTTTTTTATGCTGCAAAGTCCTGTACGTCTACATTGCATGCTTATTTCAAAATAAGCCATTCCAGAAGAAATACTCCAAAATAGCAAGTCTACACTACAGGGAAGCCTGAAAATTAGTCCGAGGCAGGCTTCCCTAACACAGACAAGCTACTTTGATTTCAAGCCCCAGGAGGCACTGGGGAGTAATTAGTTTGAATGGCCCTGTGGAGGAGCTATTTCGAAACAGCAGCAGTGGAGAATCCACACTACAGCTATTTCAAAATAGCTATTTCAGAATAGGTATTATTTTTCATGGAATGAGGTTTACAAAAGTCAGAATAAGCCACCCGTTATTTGAATTTATTTCAAAATAATGGTCTTGTTGTGTAGACGCTCACATTGTTATTTCAGAATAACTGCCGTTATTCCGAAATAATGCTGCTGTGTAGATGTACCCTAAGTCTGCTACTGGCATTAGCAGGTAGTGAAAAAGGGACCTGGCAACATTAGGACAGCTAACTAAAATGTCCTTATAAAGATTGAAAAAACTTAAAAAACAACTAATAGTCCTGCAGCACTTTAGAGACTAAGAAGTAGGTTGTGTCCACAAAAGCTCATGATATCATCTACATTTTTTTGTTAGTCTCTAATGTACTGCAGGATTATTCAGTCTAACATGGCTACCCCTCTGAAATGTAGAGATTTTTACTCTAATTTGCTGTAAATTACTTTTGATGTTATTAAGTTTTCTTGTCTGGGAACAAAGTTGTGCAGATCTTGCTCTTAGCAATGCCAATGTAAACTGTCTTCAGAAGAAAACTCTCTGGATTGACACCAGAGTGACTAAGAACAGAATATGGTCCAGCACATGTTGAGGTGTGGGGGTGGATTCCTGACATGAGAGAACTGCAATGCTGAGTTTGTGGCTATTTGTGTTATCTTTCCCCTGATCACATAGCAGAGTGAAGCATCATGTTTGGATTGTCTGTGTAAGTGAAATGATAGATGCCCAGAACAGTTATGCTGCATAGATAAGGCAAGTGAAACAAAATTAGGTATTCTTTCTCCCCAGTAGAGTTGTGTAATTATCTCTTTTGTGTTAAGGCCTGGAGAACTAACCTCCCTTTTCTACACTCAGACAGCTCCCATTGCCAATAAAATGGAAATTATGTAACCATTGAATCTGAACCTCAGTTATTCTATTCCTCCACTGAGAACAGGAATACATGTGGGTGGGCAAAAGTAATTAAGAGCCATTTTAGTTCGTCCCATAATCTGGGCTGTTAGGAACTGCCTGACCCTTCATGTAAACTAGAGGTTAAGACCAGTTTAAAAGTAGAGACTATCCAGGAAGTTCCAGTGCAAAGCACCTCATTGTTTGTGTGAGTTCATATCCAGGCCCATTTCTATACAACTGAGTAATAAATGCCTCACTTTAAATTTCCTGAATCTCTCTAACTGTGGAATTTTATATTTACAGGTCACAGTGAAAAGCGTGAGTAAATTCTCTTTACATCCTTCTTGATAGCTAATTTTATTTTGCAGTATTCTTTTCACTGCCTTCATCTAATTTATGATGTCTTCAACACTTAGTTCTAGTCCTAAAATGTTAGGTAATAACCCACAAGCTTAATACACATAGAGAGGTCTGACAACATTGTTCTGCACCTTTTAAAATCACTTAGCCCAGCATGAATGGGTGTAAAACTTGGCCATTCATGTTTAGTAGGTATCAATAACCATTTTGCACTGGTGTAATTGACTGCACAAGATATAGCCATAGACATGCTGGATCAGGCTTTTTGAGGCTCTTCTTTTTCATTTACTTTAAGGGATTTCTCAGTCTGTTTTTGCATCAGTGTTTGGTTATAAGAAAATTATTAGGCAGTGATTGGTAGATAGGAAACCTGTACCGTTCACCCTTATTGGTACTGACAATCCATCATTTCCTTTTCTTCCAGTGGTGAAGCATCTTTCTCAAGGGATGGATAGCAGGAGCTCAAAGAGTTGATAGTAGTGTTATACAGCAAAGGAAATATCAGAATACCCTCTTATCTAGTCATCATCATCATTAACCATGGGCTCAATGCCTGTTGGTGTCCGATGACTCCCTCGCTATTTCCTTCCATCTTTCCCTGTCCAGTGCGGAGTTGCTTAGTTTCTGTAGACTAGCTCCGTACCAATCTACTATATCCTCTACCCATTTTCTGTGGGCTCTGCCTCTCTTATTCGGACCATCCATTATGCCGAATACCAAGGTCTTAACTTTTCGCTTTCATTCATTCTGCAGATATGCCCGAATAGCTGTAACTTCCGTTGTATAACCTTCTGCAGTAGGTTCTCTTTCGGCTGTATCTTCCTCGTTGGTAAACTTCTGCATCCATCCTATTCTCAGGATTTTTCTATAACAACTCCTCTCAAACGCCAATATCCTTCTCTTCGAATCTTTTGTTATCACCCATGTCTCACATTTGTAAAACATGCTGCTAAATACACACGTTTTCAAGATGCTTAGCTTCATTCCTAAGCTAATCACTTTATTTTTCCAGATCTTATCCATCGCCTTCAAACTCGCTCTTCCTTTCACTATTCTAATCGCTATTTCCTTCTTACAGTCTAGATCATATGTCATGTTGCTCCCCAAATATGTGACCTTCTCTGTTTTCTCTAGTTTGATCCCATCTACACTGATCTTCCTTCCTTTTAGAGGTTTCATGGCGGAGTTCCTCTCATATAGTGCCACATAAGAAATCAGTGCTGATTATATATACACAAGACCTTTAACCAAATAGAGATAGAAAAACAAATAGACTGAATGGGTGTAGGGAAGCAGGGAATGGAAGGTTAAACAAAAGAAAAATATCCAGTTATCTAAAGATGTGTGTGCAGTAGCCTCCCAAACATACAAGTGCCATCACATATGTGAAAACTTGTCTGTGTTAAAATAGCAATATGCTTAAAGTTATCTGAGGTGACAATGAAACAGCATATTGTGGCACGAGTGTAGTCCATACTGACACACCGCCCTCCTGTCTCATCTTCACAGGCTACGCATTCCAACCTAAAACCAGGGTGGGTGCAGTTTGCAGCAGCAAACAAAGAGGAGACTAATATGTGCAAGCCTTACCCATTCTGTGGAGCAGCTGGGGTGGGCAGGCAGAGAGGAGTGTTAGATAAAAGTGTGTGTATTCATCTTCTCTGGCAGTTACAGTAATGCAGTGGGTGTAGTGGTGACTAACCTCAGTAACTAGGAAAGCAGCTGCTTTAATGTGGGCAATCTCTTGTGAAGTGCTGCTATCCAGGTAATGAACAGTGTCTGCACTTGCTCAGAAACCCAGATTTGTAGCAGGCAACATAGTTCTCTTAACATCTTCCTCTGAAGCATCTGCTACTGACCCCAGAGACAGAATACTGGCCCAGATAGTCCTTGGGTCTAATCCAGAATGGCAAGTCCTGTGTTCCAAGTGTTTAACTAACTGCTGCCAGTTAAAACAAGCACGCAGGTGTGCTATGACCTAAAGGAAGCTCTGTGTGTGCATGCACATTGATTTTTGGTACACGTGTGTCCTCACCTTTTGTTTCTCTGCAATATTGATGTGATATAGTGGGAGTGGCGATCAAAGAAAATGCTGGACTTGGCACTCAGATTGTTAGGGGTGCATAGGTTACTCAACACGAGTGGTTTTCAAACATTTTTTCCTGGCAACTCAGTTGAAGAAAACTGTTGATGCCTGTGACCCAGTGGAGCTGGAGATGAGGACTTCGGGGTGTAGGAGCTGAGAGGGGGCAGAGGCAGAGGGTTGAGGTTGCAAAAGTGAGGGCTGCGGAATAGGGCTGGGAATGAGGGGCTCAGGGTGTGAAAGGAGGCTCTGGGTTACGGCATGGGTTTGAGATATGGGAGGGGTCATCGATGAGGGTCTTGGGGTCAAGAGAGATGCTCTGGGCTTGGGGGGAGGGGGTGGTCAGGCCTCGGGCAGGGGATTGGGGCATGAGCTTACCTTTGGCAGTTCCTGGTCAGTGGCACTGCAGGGGGGCTAATGCAGGCTTCCTGCCTCTCCTGACATTGCAGATCACGCAGCACCACAGAAGTGGCCACCTGACTCCTAGGTGGAGGCACACAAGCAGCTCCATGTGGCTGTCGCCCACAGGTACCTCTGCCCCACTTCCCATTGGCCAGTTCCCATCCAATGGAAGTGCAGAGCCGGTGACTGGGATGGGGTAGTGTGCAGAGCCCCATGGTCCCCATGCATAGGAGATAGACCTGCTGCTGATCACTTCTGGGGTGCAGCGTGGTGTCAGTACTAGCCCAGTGGTTTTCAAAGAGCAGGTAATGACTGGGTCACAATCCACACTTTCAGAACCACTGCTCTAGACTGAAGAGTGGTTGTAGCTAGGCCAGTGTTTTCCAATTGGTGCTCTCTTAAAGAGACAGAGTCGCGGCAGGAATTGCGGCACCAGGGCTCTTTTAAAAAAAATTTTTTTGCTCAACAAAATGTGGTGGCGGGACTTTTTTTTTTTAAAGGCAACCCTAGGGGTTCTGTGACCAAATAAAATTGGGAAACACTGAGCTAGGCAGACAGGCTACCAAATGGCATCTCAGCTGGAGAAGATCAAGGTAGTCCTACTCATTAAACTACCTGTTAAGCACTGCCCATTATAAGACCCCATTTTCAGTTGCTTATATCTTTGGCAAACTTTAACTATTTGGGGTGAAATGCTCCATGTCAGGTGTCTTCCTGAACTTTTTTTTTTTTTTTAATCAGCCAATGATTGCCAAGGTCTTTCTGAATTGAGGCTAAGTGAAAAATACATTCTGCACATCTTAAAATATTCTAGTGAAATATGCTAGATAAAATACTTCATGACCCTGGTGGTCTAATGGCTAGGATTCAGCAACTACTATAGCCCGGGTTTGATTCCCACTGAAGAAGTACAACCTCACCTTTTGGGAAATAACACCTAGGAAGGAGTACTGCAGAAAGGACCCCTTGGGGTCATAGTGAACCACAAGTTAAATATGAGTCAAGAGTGTGACACTGTTGCAAAAACAGCAAATATTCTGGGATGCATTAACAGGAGTGTTGTAAGCAAGACACAAGAAGTAATTCTTCCATCCTACTGTGTGCTGATAAGGCCTCAAATGGAGTATTGTGTCCAGGAAACACTTTCAAGGGTGAGGCTCCTCTGGTAATTACTGCTCTTTCATCAATTATGAGAAATGAACCAAGAAGCTAGACTAAGAACCAAGAAGATACACCAAATTCAGCTAATACTGACTTGAGTGTAAATCCATAGTAACTTTGCAAGAATCATTGGAGTTACCATGGATTATATTGGTGCATAAGGAAGAGCAAAATTTGGTCTGATGACTCAATGATGTGAAATTCTAATCTAAAGTACTGCTTCAAAAAGAATATATCAAAAGTAGTTAAACTTTGTACCAATAGCACCCACTCTATGAAGACACCGTCTCAGTCAGCTCTGCAACATTCAGCTAGCACATTTACCAGTTTAAATCGCTCTCCCTTAACTTGGAATATCTATAAAAAGTTGTTAGCACTCCAATGGAAGTATGTAAACAATCAGCATGAAATCCAGAAAGAGACATAGACATTGCAACATTGTTAGGCTTTGCAATGCTAAGGTGCTTAGAAAAATCACAGCAGTCCCCAACTAGGTGGGAAGCTGCCTAAACTAGCCAAAAGGAGAAGCCCCAAAGGGGGCGCGGGGATCGGGGGAGAGATGCTAAACCCTGGCCATTTGTGACAGGGTGTCCTCCTCACACTTGCCCTGAAAGGGTAAAGGCAGGCCAGTGGGGCCATTTATCCTATTATGCTGCAAGATGGGGGAATTAGACTGTGAGAGAAGACTTAATTAGAAGTTCACCTGTGCAGAGGGGGAGGGTTGGGGAGGAATGCCTGGGTAGGAAGCAGTCCAGACAGTAATCCCCAGAATGGACAGGAGCAAGTGCCAGCGCAGTGGTAAGTGGAACACGCTGTCACAGGGAGAGGGGTACATCTCTGCTTGCGATCCACAAATGAGAACCTTCTGCTAAGAGTCAGGTGGCTTATGCACATATGGCCTGTTCCCCAAGTCCCCACTCCTGTCCCACTTCTTCATGCCCCTGTTCTACCCCAGGCCACGTTCCCATCCCTTCGCCCAAGTCCCAACCTCTGCCCTGCCTCTTCCCGCCCTCTCCTTTAAATGTGTCCTGTCCTTGCTGCTCCCCCTTCTTCCAAGAGTCTCCTGCACACCATAAAACAGCTGATTGTGGCTAGTGGTAGGTTCCAGGAGGGTGGGAAGAGAGTTAATCGGTGGGGCTGCTGGTAGGAAGGAGATGCTAGAGCAGGGGTGGGAAACCTAATGTCTGGGGGCCAGATGCAGTCCCTGGCTTGCCTGGATCCGGCCCTTGAGGCTCGGGGCTCCCTCCAGCTTTGGGGAGCCCACGCTGGTGAGGGTTGGTTATTTCTTCTCACTTGTATGCAGCCTCCAACTGATTTTTTCTGTGAGTCAGTGGCCTCAACCCAAAAAAGGTTCCCTGCTCCTGTGCTAGAGAGAGCAGGGAGCTGGCTGCCGGTGGATGCTACGCATCTGCTAATTTTAGTCTGTGGATGCTCCAGCCCTGGGGCACTCATGGAGTCAGTGCCTATGGTTAATCCACTGGACAGAACACTTGCCTGGAATGTAGGCAACCCATCTCTGTGACAAGCAGTAGCTATGCTGATAGGTGAAGTCCTCCCATCAACTTAGCACTGTCTATACTTGGGGGTTAGGTCAGTATAACTTTGTATTTTTCTTCACACTTGCATAATGTAGTTATATTGATGTAAGTTTATAGTGTAGACAGGGCCTTGATCCTGCAAAGACTAAGGCTGCGTCTAGACTGGCATGATTTTGCGAAAATACTTTTAACGGAAAAGTTTTTCCGTTAAAAGTATTTGCGCAAAAACGCGTCTAGATTGGTCCCGGAGTTACCGTTATAATGATGCGCTTTTGTGCAAAAGCGTGTCTACATTGGCGGCACGCTTTTGCGCAAAAGCAGAAGCCCAGAACCATTTTGCAGAGGGCAAAAGGGCACCAGCCCTTTCCGGGGGCGGGGGCTGGAGCTCCTTTGAGACACGTGCTTAAAGGGATCTCCCTGGACAGCCGTTTCTCTCCTGCTGCATGCTATAGGACCTCTTGCAGGGACTGACAGCCGTAGCAGTTTTGGTGGTTGCCCTCTGCCTTTTGGACACCACTGCCTTTTGCCCTTTAGTGCCTTTGCCTGGTTTTTTTTCCATCTGCCTTCTTTTTTCTGCCATGGAACCAGGGTGGCCATCTGCCTGCTCTGGCCCCTTCCGGCCATTTTGGAATGCCTGCAGCTGGTGCTCCAGGCTGCTGCCCTCCTGTTCCAGGACCAGGGCGCAGACCGCTTTGGACTCCCTCACCAGGGAGGCCATGGCATCCCTGTGGCATCCCCACCCCAGGGTGGAGAGGCCACTGTGGAGACTGGACACCAGCACCGACTGGTGGGACCGGCTGGTCCTGGGGCAATGGGATGACCAGCAATGGCTCCAGAACTTCCGTATGCGAAAGCGGACGTTCCTGGAGCTATGTGCCTGGCTCATCCCTGCGCTCCAGAGAGCCACCACCCGGCTGCGGGCACCCATCCCCATCAAGAAGAGGGTCACCATCGCACTATGGAAGCTGGCCACCCTGGACAGCTACCGATCAGTGGCACACCAGTTCGGGGTGGGCAGATCCACCGTCAGTGTCATCGTGATGGAGGTAAGTCCCAGGGGGAGTGGGGAGTGGGCTGGGGGGAGGGTGTTGCACTCCATGCCCAGGGGCAGCCAAGACTCCAGGCTGGGCCACCCAGGGGTTTGGGCCAGCCCTCCCTTGCACAGGCCTGCTGGTGGGGGGGGGGGGCGTGGGGCAAGGGGGCCCTGGTGTGTGTGTGTGTGTGTGTGAGAGCACAGAGGGCATCACGGGGGGGGGGCCCAAGGGAGCGTACAGTCACCCTGCCTTATGTGATGTGTTCCCCTGTGTTTCTCTGCACCCTTCTGCAGGTCATCCACGCCATCAACGATGTCCTGCTCCCAAGAGTCATCTGCCAGCGCGACGCGGATGCTACTGTGGCCGGCTTTGCTGCCCTCAGGTTCCCCAACTGCGGGGAGCCCTGGATGCAACCCACATCCCCGTCCGGGCCCCGGAGCATCGAGCGGCCCATTTTATGAACAGAAAGGGGTACTGCTCGGTCGTACTCCAGGCCCTCGTGGACCACCGTGGCCGCTTCCTGGACGTGTATGCGGGCTGGTCCAGCAGGGCACACGACGCCCGCATACTGCGCAACTCTGGCCTGTTTCGCAGGCTGGAGGCGGGCACCTACTTCCCCCGGCAGGAGTTTACTGTCGGGGATGTGCCTATGCCCATATGTATCATCGGGGATGCAGCCTACCCCCTGCTGCCCTGGCTAATGCGGCCCTACACAGGGCGGCCGGACCAGAACTGGGCCCAGTTCAACGACCACCTCAACCGGGCCCACAATCAAGTGGAGTGCGCCTTTGGCCGCTTAAAAGCCCGCTTCTGGTGTTTGCTCACCCGTCTCGAGATGGGTGAGCGGAATGCCACGGAGGTAGTGGCCGCATGCTGCGTGCTCCACAATGTTGTGGAGCGGAGTGGGGAGGCCTTCTTCCCCGGATGGATGGCAGCCGAGGGCCAGGCTTATGAACAGCCCCGCACAGCTGCCATCCGCCAGGCGCACCAGGATGGGGTGCGCATCCGGGAGGCCCTGACGGAAATGTTTGCCCAGGCCCCATAGTAGGGTCGCCTCAGTCTCCCTTTACAACTCCCTCCCATCCCCTACCCTTCCCCCTCCCCTCCCCTTACCTCTCAATAAACATCAAACACAGTTTTGTTTTGAACAGAAAAACTTGTATTTATTTATTTACAAGGGGGAGAGGGGGAGGAGACCCTGAACTGGGAGGGGGAGGAGCTACTCCTGGGAGGGGTGGCCCCTGCGACCGCTCCTGCAGGGGTGGACCTGGACATGGGGGGCAGGCCGCGTCGGGGCAGGCTTCATGGGGAGGTGGGCAGGAGGGACAGGAGCAGGAGCAGGAGGGACCATTGCAGGAGGGGCAGGAGGGACAGGAGCAGGAGCAGGAGCAGGAGGGACAGGAGCAGGAGGGACAGGAGCAGGAAGGGCAGGGACAGGAGCAGGAGGGACCATTGCAGGAGGGGCGAGGGGCACTGCTAGGGGAGGGATGGCTGGGGCACGGGGCAAGGCCATGCCATAGTGGACGGCATGGCCTATGTGGGCTGTGAGGGTGGTGATGGAATCCGCCATGCGGACGCACTGGGCCTGGAAGGTGGCCCAGGCCTCCCGGCGCCACTGCAGGTCCACCTCCACGTGCCGAGTGATGGCTGCCTCGACGCGCTCAACGGCCTGCACGTGGCGCCGAAGGAGCTGGTCCCGTTGGCGGAGCCACTGCCTCGGTGGTTGGGCGGCTGGGGGTGCTGCTGCTGCCGCTGCTGCCGGACTGGAGGGTCCCCGGCTTGTGCTTGGTCCTGCTGCAGGGAACAGAAGAAAGGATGGGTCAGTCAGGCAGCCCGGCCACTGTCCCCACACCTTATGCCCTCCACCCCACCCCTGAGCCCAGATGACACCACAGTAGTGTGACTTGGGCCCACTTGGTTACCCCCCTCTCCCCCGTGTTGTATGTTTGCTTAGAGGACCGCCCCTGGAGTAGGGTCCTCCTCCATGTATTGTAACCACTGGTCTGTGTCCTGGCCCCGTGGAGGGTGGGAGGGCGCTTGTGTTGTGTTAACCTTTGGAAATCCCTGCCAGTGGAGGCTGTGAGGCTTTGGGCTAATCAATGGTGTTTGACAGGGAGCGAGATGAATCCCCACACAGTGCCTGGGAGCACATATGGCAGACATGGTCTGGGCTCTCAGATCCCCATCATGTGGGATGTCTCCTGGACGGAACCAGGAGAGAGTGACTGGGGAGTGTACCATCCTTGCAGCAAAACTCAGGTGGCCCTAGGGCCAGCCTGAGCGCTTCCCCCCTCCCCCTCCTGCTAGCCCTCACACACGTAGCCCAGGGACATGTGTGGCTGCAGTGGGGACTTCCCTTGGGGGGCCAGCCAAGGCACCAGGAGCAGGCGAGGGGCTCAGTGGGGGCCGCGCTCACAGGCTGTGCTGCTGCAGTTTTCCCAGAAGCAGCTGGCTGTGCCTCACAGCCAGGCATGGGACAGCGTGCCGTTCTGTGTGCTGCACCCTTGTGGAGGTACGGGCTCTGGCCTGAGCCCCTGGGGCCCTGGCTGGTTCCCACCGGCATCCACCCTTCCCTCCGGTCCCGCCGGATGTGTGTGAGCAGCACGGTCCCAGGCGTGCCCTGCAGCTGCCTGCCGCGGCCACATGCCGCTCGGTCACGAGGCTGCACATGGTTGCACGTGCTGCTTACTGCCTAATGCTACACAGCGTGCAGCTCACGTGGCCTGAGTGACGTGCTCTCCCCTCCCCGCCGGGCGCCTGGCTCCCCCGCCCTTGTGAGTGCAAAGTGCAAGTGACGTGCTCTCCCCCTCCCCCCTTCCCCCTCCGGGCGCCTGGCTCCCCCCTGCCCTGCCCTTGTGAGTGCAAAGTGCAACACTCACTGGTGGATCCTTCCCCGGCCTCCGAGGATGCGCGGGAGACATCGGGACTGATGGAGGGGGCCTGCAGGGTGGCAGTGCTGGCCTCGTCCTCCGACACACTGCTGGGGATGTCTCCTTCCCCCGTCTCGGTGGTCCTGGTGATGGGGGGGGGGGGCATGCTGCTGTACACCGGGACGTCCGGGGCTTGCGAGGCTGGCTGGCCCAGGATGGCGTGGAGCCACCGGTAGTGGGGGCAGGTGTCGGCTCCTGCCCCCTGGCGCTTGCTGGCCCGGACGTAGCCCAGGCGCAGTTCTTTTACTTTTGCCCCAGGGTCCGGGCTGGATGGCCCTGGTGGGCGAGCGCCTGGGCCATGCGGGCAAAGATCTTGGCGTTGCGGCGACGGGACCGGGTGTCATGGAGGGCCTCCTCCTCCTGCCACAGGTCGAGCAGTGCCTCCAGCTCCCCCGAGGACCAGGATGGGGCCCTTCTTTTTCTGGCCCTGGGGGTCTCCTGCGCTGGGGGTGCGGGTGGCTGATCCCCCCCTGGAGCTGCCATTGTGCTTGGGGGTGTCTGCTGGATGGCAGGGCCACGTGGCAGACCTCTGGCCAGAGGTCCGAGGAAGGCTCCTGCCGCGTGAGCTCAGCAGCCTGCGTCTGCTTTAAGGGGGCTCGGGTTACCAGGAAGTCCAGGGAGCTGACTGTGGCTACGGAGTCTCCAAGCGTCCATAGGGCTTTTTTCCATTCAGCCTGCTTTTGCGCAAAATGTCTTAGCTGCCTGTCTACACTGGCCCTTTTGCGCAAAAACATGTGCGCAAGAGGGCTTTTTCCTGAGCGGGAGCATCAGAGTATTTGCACAAGAAGCACTGATTTCGCACAGTAGAGCGTCAGTGCTCTTGCGCAAATTGTCGTGGCCAGTGTAGACAGCTGGCAAGTTTTTGCGCAAAAGCAACTGCTTTTGCGCAAAATCTTACCAGTCTAGACGCAGCCTTAGTGTATAAAGAGAAGCATGTGCATAAATCTTTAGAACTGGCACAATAATCCCCAATCAAGCAAGTCACTTGTGAACTGCTTAATTTTAAGTATATGAGTAGTTTCTTTAGCTTCACCAGATACTGCTTAAAGTTAAGAATATGAGGCCCTGATCACTCTAAGGCTACATTTGCACTGCAATGCTATTTTGGGATACTGGAGTATCCCGAAATATCCCGAAATAGAGTATCCCGAAATAGCTATCCCACATCTTAACAGCAAGCCCGTTATTTCGAGCTTGCTATTCCGGCATCCTTGTAAACCTCATTCCATGAGGAGTAAGGGACGTTTCAGAATAGCAGGTCATTTTGAAATGTGGTGCTGTGTAGACAGCACCAAATTACGAAATAAGCTATTTCAAAATAAGATTGAAATAAGATACACAATTTGCGTAGCTCAAATTGTGGATCTTATTTTTAACTATGGTGCAGTGTAGACGTAGCCTAATTATCAGGTTGAACAGACACTAATGTTTGCATAAATGTCCCAATGAAGATGAGAGCTTCACATACATGCAAGGAAGGAAATGGAATAGAAACATGCCTTATCCAACTAACACTATTCAGACTTTGAATTGTGAATATCAGTGTTTAAAACAGTCCTCACAGAAAACATCAGGTGACTCATGAGGAATCCAAAGGCTGAAATATATTTGCATAAGACCCTGGCCAAATTTCACACAATTAACAAGGTCATGAAAATCATGATCTGCTTGTAGGTAACTTGCAAACAGTAAAAAAAAGCCTCCAATAGATTAATAAATGGTCATGGAGGCTAGCTTGTCCATTTCTAGCAATTATTTATCATCACTGTATACTAAAATGTTTTCCTTTCATGCTGCAGTTTTTCCAGTTTGCAAAGATACTGTATTTCTGCCCAATGCACCTCAGCAGTTATAAGGAAAAATTGAAAGCTTTGCACTATTTGAATCTAAAATGGAAAGCTTTTAGCTTTAGAAATAGTGTCAAAGCAAATGTGTTTTCAGTGTGTCTCTGTGTACCAGAGTGTGTATATATATATATATATATATAAAATTCAGTGAACAAATGAATTCAGTTCACTGTTTTATGCAACATTTGTCAATGGTAATTGTTCTTTTCCAGAGTGATTAAGGTAGATTTTGTTGATCACTAGCAACTAAACCAATAAATTATCCTACAGCACAAGATTGATTGGGGAGTTTTCATTATGGTTTAATTGATTGATTCTTGCAGTAGATGTTCATGCAAAGTAAACAGCACCATTAAATACAGATTTGTCCTCTGCTCACATTTTAAACAATCTGTTTGCTCTTATCCTTTCTCTGGTTAAGAAAAGCATCAGGCAAGAACCTATTGTCACATTAATAGTAATATTGGGACAACCTAAAACCAGTTATTGTGGGAAAATACTACAATAAGCAGGAGGCAGTTTGCCAGGGTTAGCCTCTGGTGGGCCAACAGTGCTTTATATACCAGTGCATCCACAGGTATGGCCGCTTGCAGCTCCTGTTGGTTGTGGATCGCTGTTCCCAGCCAATGGGAGCTGCAGGAAGTGGTGTCTGGGTCTACACCACTTCCCACAACTCCCACTGGCCAGGAACAGCAATCCATGGCCAGCAGGAGCTGAATATGTGCAGGTAAATAAAGTACTGGCAGCCCACCAGGGGCTAACATGTGGCCCACCGGCCATTTATTGCCCAGCCTGGCTTACCATGACTGACCATTAGAGATGCATGACCAGTTCCATCATTAGTGTAATTCCATTCATTTCATTGAAGCTCCATCCACTTACATGTCTGAATTTGGCTTGCTCTGTTCAGTAGCTTTTTAACTGATATATCTATTCTCCTCTCTTCTGATATTGTTTAAAACTGCTTCTTTTTAGTTTGTCCTGAATTTTTTAATTTTACTTTCATTGTGTTAGTTGCTTTCTCTCATCCCTGCCCTTTTAGAGTTCGTCCACACTGCACTGTTACTTGAAATAAGATGCGCAATTTGAGCTACACAAATTGCATATCTTATTTTGATGCTATTTTAAAATACCTTATTTTGTCATTTGGCACTGTCTACACAGCACAAATTTCAAAATAACCTACTATTCCAAAATGTCCCTTACTCCTCATAGAATGAGGTTTACATGGATGTCGGAATAGTGAGCTCGAAATAACGGGCTTGCTGTGAAGACGCAGGATAGCTATTTTGGGATACTCTGATATCCTGAAATAGCAATGCAGTGTAGATGTACCCTCAGTTTTGTACTTTACAGATCTTTGTGCCAGCTGGGAAGTAGGCTCCTTTCTGGTATAAATCAGAATATCTTCAGGTATTCCGTCTGTTTGAACTTATACCAGCTGTCCACAATTTCATAAGAAGGGATTTGGAGGTGGATCCTAAAGTACAGTTCCCAGCAAACATTTAGGATAATACAAAAAAGGCATTCATTCCTTCTGACAGTCACTGCAATAGCTTTATAGCATATGGGCTGTTCTTGCCAGCTATTTCATGTCATCAGAGTCACAAAGCAGCTGCTGCAGCATATGAGGAGCTGGCTCTAGGTCCGAATTAAATGCCTCACAAGGTTTTCCTCTCTGATATGCACAGAATCCAACATGGCACAGCAGTCTTCAGAAAACCAAAAGCTCAGAACTAAGGTAGTATGGGTTGGATAAATGGACTGTGAGGTGGATAGAAAGCTGGCTAGATTGTTGGACTCAAAGGGTAGTGATCAACAGCTTGAGGTCTAGCTGGCAGTTGGTATCAAGTGGAATGCCCCAAGGGTCAGTACTGGGGCCGGTTTTGTTCAACATCTTTATTAATGACCTGGATGACGGGATGGATTGACCCCTCAGCAAGTTTGCAGATGACACTAAGGTAGGGGAGAGGTAGATACATTGGAGGGCAGGGATAGGATCCAGAGTGACCTAGACAAATTGGAAGATTGGGCCAAAAGAAATCTGATGACTTTCAACAAGGACAAGTGCAGAGTCCTGCACTTGGGACGGGAGAATCCCAAGAACAGTTATAGGCTGGGGACTGACTGGCTAAGCAGCAGTTCAGCTTCTCATCCACTGTAATTCCCAGATCCTTTTCTGCCAGATATGAGTAAACAGTGCGCTAACAGCATATTAGGGTGCATTAGGAGGAGCATTGCCAGCAGATCTAGAGAAGGGATTATTCCCCTTTATTCGGCGCTGGTGAGGCCACTTCTAGAGTATTGCGTCCAGTTCTGGGCCCCCTATTACAGAAAAGATGTGGACACATTGGAGAAAGTCTAGCACTGGGCAACAAAAATGATTAGGGGGCTGAAGCTCTTGACTTATGAGGTGAGGCTGAGGGATTTGGGCTTATTTAGTCTGCAGAAGAGAATAACGAGGGGGGATTTGACAGCAGCCTTTAACTACCTGAAGAGGGGGTGGGGTTCAAAGAGGACGGAGAGAGGCTGTTCTCAGTAGTGACAGATGACAGAATGAGGAGCAGTGTTCTCATGTTGCAGTGTAGGAGGTCTAGGTTGGATTTTAGAAAAAACTATTTCACTAGGAGGGTGGTGAAGCACTGGAATGGGTTACTAGGGAGGTGGCGGAATCTCCATCCCTAGAGGTTTTAAGTCCCTCCTTGACAAAGCCCTGGCTGGGATGATTTAGTTGGGATTGGTCCTGCTTTGGGCAGGGGGTTGAACTCTATGACCTCCTGGGGTCTCTTCCAACCCTACAATTCTAAGGTGTTGAGAATTATTAAGCCTAATGACTATGGCCCAAATTCTCTGCTGGTGTAGATCAAGGTAGCTCTACTCACTACAATGATCTGGCCTCATATGTACAATTTTGGAAGAAGGTGGTTACAAAGAAGATTGCCAAGTATTCATACAGATCATGGGAAAATGAGTCAGATTGAGCTGCTGTGGGGATGGTGATAATGGATGCCCTATCATCTGGGTTATTAAGGGATAGGAGTTTAGAAAAGACAACAAAAATATAATAAATTGCCAACTGACAGGGGTAGACTTGCTCATTGGCACACACACAGATTTGGCAGCAAGAAACATCTTTTTGGCTGCTGGACTGAAACTGCCTAACCACATTCTGGGGTGCAATCCAGACAAGCGAGGGGTTGTTACTACTTGCCTGTAGCCATGGGGACTTAAATGTTCTGCTACTGTGGTTTACAGCCTGGACACCAACAGCCAGCAGAAACAGAAGCATTGAATGCTTGTATGGTAAGCAGCTCTAATGCAGCAAATTTGATTCCAGCTTTCTGCCTGTTACACCCCAGTCACACTCTGAACACATCCTGAGTTACACCAGCAAAACAACAACCTGCAGTTCTGAATTTTCCTAACACCACGTGTTCCAAAATATCCAGCCCTTAACACTGGACTTGTCAGATGAACAATAAGTTTTCTTTGAACTGAACTGGTTAACTCTAGTTAAAGCGATAAGCTATGCATTCTACCTCTGCAGAGGAACAAACACAGCTGAGGGCTGGTTTAGATAAAAAGTAAAAACAAGTTTGTTAATAAAAGGAGATAAGATGTTAAGTGCTATGAAATAGAATAAATAAAGTTAGAAGGGGTTACAAACACAGGTTAAAATATGATTTCTAATGCTCAAACTTTAACAAGCTATTATCTCTGTTTCTTCTATGGCTGACCACCTCTCTGGTAAGAAGCTCTATTTACCCAAAGACAAAATGCTCAGTTTCTGTGTCTTCATGGGTGAAAGATAAATTGGGTTTCTTTACTTCTCTCTTTCATAGTCCATTAAACCTTTGAAATAGAGTCTTCTGAAGGCTACCTCCTAAAATGAAATACCTTCAAGCTGTGAGAAAGGAGATATGGAGTCAGGTAGAGAAAGAAGTTCTGTGCTGTGATTGCTAATGGGTTCTGATGATACTTGGCTGGAGGCCTGGACTTCTTCTTTGTCATGGAGAAACCTGTTTTCCTACTCTCCAGACTTCTCTAATAATCACATTTTAATTCCACATTTCCTTCATAGCTGCATGATTGCATCATGGAAGAATATGAATGTTACTAGTTTTCCTGTGGTACCTGATGTAAGCCGGGGCTGAAATATAGTTTGCTATCAGCCAGCTAAAAGGAGAGAGCTGCCCTGTGGGTGCGTGTGCTCACTCCAATTGTTTAGCTCTGCAAGATAATTAACTGTTAACTGTTGATTTGTAAATACAACTCATGTCAGGAGGGGGAAGGAATCCAAGGTGTGGCTATGTAAATCCTGTGGCTGTGAGAGATGGACCCCTAGATATTGAACCCGGCCCTGGTTGCTGCTGGGCCTACTCGGCAGAAGGGTTACATTTTGGGGGCTCGTCCGGGATCACTGGGTCAGTACCCCTCACAAGCACATGTTGAGTGAGTTGCTATGTGGGAAATAATTGTGTTTTGTATTTGAGGAAATTACTGTTTGTATCATGGCTAATCTGTCAGGTTTGTTGGGCCCTGGCTCAGAAACCTCTAGATCGGGGCGGCAGCCTCAGCCGATGATTGGGCAAAAGCCCTGGGGCAGACATTGGAAAAGTGTGTGCTATCCCATGCTATGGCAAGCTCCTATTGTAAGTTAAGATTATTTCCTGGGGAAGAGGAGTTTGAACCCTGGCTATAATACACCACTGAAATGCTAGAGCAGTGGGCGGTGCCAGACAGAGAAAAGAGAAGATGTCTAGTAGAGAGTCTCAGGGGCCCAGCCTTAGATGTGATTCTCACCTTGAAGCTCGCTAACCCCGAGGTCAGCATAAAGGACTGCCTAGAGGCCCTCACTCACACCTTTGGGAGCACTGAGGGCCCTGAAGACAGTTACTGTAACTTTCTCAACGCTAAGCAGCACCGGAGAGAGAAGGTCTCGGCCTATATACAGAGGTTGGAGAGGCTGCTACAGAGAGCTGTCATTAGGGAAGCAGTGACTGCTAAGCAGATGGACCAGACCAGACTGGCTCAAATTGTAAGAGGAACTCAGTATTACAGCCCGATTCTACTTCACCTCCGGCTAAGAGAACGACAGGAACACCCCTTCCCCCCCCCCACACACACTTACTCCCAGCTGATAAAGGAGGTCAGAAAAGAAGAAGAAAGACAGGCTGCCAGTGAGTTTTGGGAGGCCCAGATGTCTGAGCCAGTCAGCACTGCACCCCGACAAACAGCCAGTGTGCTGATGGTGAACACCAGAGGAGACCTTCCCCAACAAGTTCAGGTCCTGACAGAACAGATTGCTGAGTTGCAGAGAGTCATTCACCAAGCAAGGATTTGCAGGGATGAGGAACCTCAGGCTGTGGTGATGGAGAAGTCAGTGCCTGGAGCTGCCATCCCACCCAGCCGAAGGAGGAGAGGACCGTTCTTCTGCTACTGGTGTGGTCAAGATGGGCATATGGCTGCAAGTTGCCAAAATGAGGAAAATCCCAGCTTAGTTTATGGAAAGCTGAGAAGTAGTTGTCAGACGGCCTGGGGACAGGGGCCACCCAGGCCCACAGGAATTGAAGGATTCCCCAGAAATGACTGCTCAGCTAGGATCCCTTCAGGACTGATAGGGCCTCGAGTGGAGGTCACAGTAAGGATTGAAGGGGCAAAGTGCAAAGCGGTGCTTGACATCGGATCGCAGGTGACTATTATATTCCAGTCATTCTACCAACAGATGCTCAGGCACCTGCCTATCCAGCCAAGAGGTGGACACAGTAGCCTTGATATGCCCCGACCCTAAAGAGGTCTCTGACGTGTCTGTGCTGATAGGGACCAACTCCAGTCTCTTCAAGGTGCTCGCAGATTACTGCAGACAACGGGCTGGGGACCAATATCTGGACACCCTGATGATCCATGCCCTTTGTGCTACAGCCTATAGGAAAATTGAGGATGCTAAACAGGAGATGTCTGAGCTACCGATGAGGACTCTGAGGTATGCAGGCACAAACCCGTTAGTAGTGCCTGCAAGGACGGAGCAGGAAGTGCTCGTCATGAGTACCTGGCTGAAAGGCAATAAAGGAGTGTTTGCCATGGTAGAACAACCGAGGGAGATCTCCCTGAGGGGGTCCTGGTCCCCTGTGGAGTTATAACCTTACCAGCAGCAGCCCAGGACACGGTCACAGTACTGATTGCTAATGAAACAAGTCATGATATTGTTGTGAATCAAGGGCAAAAGATAGCAAACCTTTTCGAGCCTGAATCGATTGTGAGTCCCCAGTGTGAAACTCACGTTCCAACTATAGATCCAGCAAAGTTTGACTTTGGGGATTCACCCTTGTCCAAAGCAAGGGTTGAGCACAACATCAGGCTACATGATCCCCAACCTTTCAGGGAGAGATCTAGAAAAATTGCACTCTCAGAGATGGATGATGTACGACATCATCTTCAGGAGCTGGCTGCAAATGGCATCATTACCGAGTCCCGCAGCCCCTATGCCTCACCCATTGTGGTAGTCCGAAAAAAGAATGGGAAAATTCGGATGTGTATTGACTACCGCACCCTGAACAGTCTTACGGTGGTTGACCAGTACACGATGCCCCGAGTAGAAGATGCATTAGATTGTTTACTGGGAAGCCAGTGGTTCTCAGTACTGGATCTTCGAAGTGGATACTACCAGATTCCCCTGGGAGCAGAGGACAAGGAGAAGACAGCCTTCATTTGCCCATTGGGGTTTTATCAGTTTGAACGCATGCCTCAAGGGACCTCTGGGCCCCCTGCCGCATTCCAGCGCCTCATTGAGAAAGTTGTAGGAGATATGAACTTACTGCAAGTCTTGGTCTATTTGGATGATCTGATGTATTTGGAAGGACCTTGGAGGAGTCCTGTAGACAGACTTCTTAAAGTACTTGACAGGTTGGAGGCCTATGGACTGAAACTTTCTATTGATAAGTGTCAATTTTGCAGAACATCAGTGAAGTATGTTGGTCATATTGTGTCCCAAGAGGGTGTGAGTACCGATCCAGATAAAGTAGAAGCACTCACTACCTGGCCACACCCCAGAAACTACAGAGAGCTTAAGACCTTCCTTGGATTTAGTGGTTACTATCGGAGGTTTGTGAAGAATTATGCCACCATTGTAAAGCCTGTGAATGATCTTACCAGGGGATACCCGGCCACAAGAATAAGTCTGAGACCAAGAATAACGGGAGGCCCCCACGACCTCCTGACTCAAGACAATATGGTCCCTTAGAGCCCTTTGGACCACGATGGGATGAGGGATGTGAAAGGGATTTCCGAGAGATCATTAGCTGTTTAACTCATGCTCCAGTCTTAGTTTTTGCTGACCCAAGCAAGCCATTTCTCCTACATACAGATGTCAGTTTGGATGGTTTGGGAGCGGTCTTATACCAAGATGTGGACAGCAACCATAAACCTGTGGCCTTTGCCAGCTGAGGGCTGTCTGATAGTGAAACTCATTGCCCCATCCACAAGTTGGAGTTCCTGGCCTTGAAGTGGGCCATCACTGAGAAATTGCGGGATTATTTGTATGGTGCTAAGTTTCAAGTATGGACAGACAGCAACCCACTGACTTATGTGCTGACAAGTGCTAAGCTGGATGCTACTGGACAAAGATGGCCCTGGCCAGCTATGAGTTCAGCACACAGTACCGATCAGGGAGAAGCAATGTAGCTGCTGATGCGTTGTCTCAATGTCCGCAGCCAACAGAAATTGGTGAGATTCCTGTAGACGGAGTGAGAGCTATCTGCAACGGCAATTATCAGAAGTCCAAGGCACATGAGAGTCCAAATGAGTGTGTTGCAGAAACACTGGGCCTACCCCCTGAGAGTGTACCCTCTGTCTCCGTGAACTACATTATGTTGGACCAGTCCCCCTTGCCCAGGCTCAATGCTTCTGACTGGCAGAAAGCACAGCTGCAAGATGTTGACATCCGTGACACACTACTTGCAAAAAGAGAGGGGCAAAGCCCTAGTGCAGTTGCCACATCCACCCCTGAGGGTAAGCTACTGTTGCAGGAGTGGTGCAAACTGGAACTAATACAGGGGGTGCTGCACTGGATTACCATAGATACTTTGCAAAATCGACAAACTCAATTAGTGCTACCAAAAGAGTGCAGAGCCTTGGCCATGAGAGCCCTGCATGATGATTTTGGGCATTTGGGAATGGAGAAAACCCTTGAACTTATCCATAGTAGGTTCTACTGGCCATTCACACTCAGCATGCTTTTCACACAGAATTTTTTCTCCCACTTTTAGATGCATCTCTCTTTATGGACCTCGTCCATATTTGGGGCGGCAAACAACACGTTTCCCCCCAGAACCACAGCAGTTCCCAGCACTGCATAAACCTAGGTGCCTTATGTCCGGACGCAATACAATTTTCTTCCCGTACCCGGGGCGGCACCACCAGAACCACAGCAGTTCCCCAGCACTGCATAAACTTAGGCCTACTCGGGGGTAACAAAACAACCTCCTTGGAACCGCTTTGCGTCTGACCTTGTTGCAGATTCAAGAAGTTCAGATGGTGTGAGCCCAACGAGGCAGCCGGCTCCACGGGCAGTCCTCTCTCTGACCCCCTTAGAGATTTCAAAAAGTCTCTTACCTCTCGTTTGGCGCCTTGGGGGTCAGCAAGGGAGACGGCCCGCAGCAGTTGCCGCTGCCCTCACCCAGGCGTTGCCATCCGAGTCACGGCACCAAATTGTGGAAGAAAACGTTGTCCTCACTCTGCGTTTGTAATCAACAAGTAGCCAGAGGCAGTTTTATTACGAGCTGCAGCAAGGGAAAAACTGGTTCGGACGGGGTGTTTGTAATGGGAAGGAGACTAATTGTTATTGTTATTATATCTAATGGACAGTATATAAACTGCTTCATAATTGTTTGTATTCAAAGATCTGCTTCCCCGAGGCAGATCTTCGAATACAAACAATTATGAAGCAGTTTATATACTGTCCATTAGATATAATAACAATAACAATTAGTCTCCTTCCCATTACAAACACCAATGGCTAACAGTTATTTTAGTTCCACCCAGATGCTCCTTATCTCAAGGTCCCTGCCAGAGTCAGCATTCTATCCTTATCTCTGTATGGAGGCGAGAGGCAAAGGCAGCGTCTAATTACAGATCTCGCGTTGTCAGGCCACAGTCTTAGCCTGACTCTTGCTCTCTTGTTAACAAGACCAAGATGGCTGCACGCAAATTCCCTTATTCCCTTTTCCTGCCTCCACAGGCTGAAGACGTACGGAAAAAATGTGAGACCTGCGCCCGATGTGTTCAGAGGAAAACTCTGCCTACAAGATCTGCCTATCTGGAGAATATCACCACCAGCAGGCCTTTGGAGCTGGTGTGCATTGATTTCTTGTCTTTAGAAGTGGACAGGAAAAATATGGGGAACATTTTAGTAGTGACTCACCATTATACCCGATATGCACAGGCATATCCCACACATGACCAGCGGGCCACTACTGTGGCTTGAGTTTTGTGGGAAAGATATTTTTCAGTGTATGGTCTCCCAACTCGGATACACTCTGACCAGGGGCGGGACTTTGAGAGTCACCTCTTGAAGGAGGTGCTACGATTGTCCGGAGTTAAGAAGTCCAGAACAACACCTTACCACCCACAAGGTGACTCTCAGCCCGAGTGGTTCAATCAGACTCTACTAAATATGCTGGGGACTTTACGCCTGGACCAGAAAGCATCCTGGAGCCAGCATGTTGCATTTTTGGTGCATGCCTACAATGCTACAAGGAGTGATGCTATAGGAGTCACCCCATACTTCATGATGTTTGGACGAGAGCCGATACTGCCTATAGACATATGCTTTGGAGTATCAGGGGATGGCGAGAGCTCTGAGACACACTTGCAGTATGTCTCCTGATTAAGAGAAAAACTGCAGAATGCCTATCGCTTGGCTACTGCAGCTGCCCGGAAAAATGCAGACTGTAATAAACACCGATATGATGCATGAGTGCGCCCGCAGGAGCTCCAACCCGGGGACAGAGTTCTGCTACGAAATTTGGGTGTTGCTGGCAAACACAAGATTGCTGACAGATGGAAGGCAATGCCTTACCTGGTGGTGGAAAAACTTAGAGATCTACCGGTCTACAAGATTAAACCAGAGACTGGGCCAGGGCAAGTAAAGACAGTGCATCGGAACCTTCTGCTGCCTGTGGGAGAATTGGTAGGCGCCCCTTACGAAATGGACCATGACATGGGACCTCAGCGAAAAGGGGGTGTCCGGCCAAGTCAACCACCCATCATGTTGGTGAGCCCTGTGAAGCTAATCTGCCTCTACCCAGCACCTTTGAGAGTGAATCTGAAGAGGAAGATGATTCCATGGGGTATACTGGGATGCAGACCAGATTCCGAACTCCATCAGTGAGACACGGAGAGAGCTCCACTTCTTTGGCTCTGAATCCTATGGCTGAGGCATTTGGGCCTGTGGAAGGAAATCCGCCGTACGCAAACAGACCAACCTCAGAGGATGAGCTTGTCCCATCTACTGAACGGGGCTTGTGACGACACACCTGTGTCAGTGGACAGAGAGTATGTTCCAGGGGAAGGTATCCCTAGCGCCTTGGACATCCCAGCATCTTGGCAAGAAGTGCAACAGCCTGTGTCTGTAGAGAGGGTGCCTACACATAACCCCTCATCAGCCCTACCCCCAGAAGAGGTCTCCGCAGTTCCTGCTGTGCCTGTGCTCAATAGGCGTGATAGGGTTATAAAACCAGTGAACAGGCTAACTTACAATGCACCAGGAGTGGTTATTGAGGATGTGATACACTTGGCACACAGGCTTGTAGAGGCCATAGTGGGGTTCCTTAGACCCTTTGAGGAGAACCCACGTTGCAGGTATAATCAGGAACATATTTTGCTGGGACTGCAAATTTTTGACTGGGGGGAGGATGTAAGCCGGGGCTGAAATACTGCTTGCAATCAGCCAGCTAAAAGGAGAGAGCTGCCCTGTGGGTGGGTGTGCTCATGCCAATTGTTTAGCTCTGCAAGATAATTAACTGTTAACTGTTGATATGTAAATACAGCTCATGCCAGGAGGGGGAAGGAATCCGAGGTGTGGCTATGTAAATCCAATTCAGCCAGGGCTGATGGAGGATCAGTGTTGGAATGGAATGTGATGTATTGTAACTAATTTGGGGCTGTTGTGGAGGTCACAAATCATGCTACCCCTAAATGTGGGAACTGTAAAATATGACACCAGTGCTTGCAGGAGAGAAACCATCATTGTAAGAGGTCTCAGAGGAACAAGCCTCCCCCCTGCCAGAGTTGAGTGAACTGAGTTGGGGGGGGGGGGGGGAAAGGGCTTGAAGGCTTGAGTCAGCCTGTTTCATGCCTGCCAGGTATGAGCTGTAAGACTGGCTCAACCTGCCCCTTCCCCCCTGGTTTTAAGGACAGACCTAAAGCAGACTTTATGAGGAGTCTTTTTGCTAGTCCAGTGGAAGCTGGAATCTTTGGCCAGCCTAGGTGGTGGCTAATGAATTGAAATCACTAAGAGCTGAAATCATTGGTTTGGCCAGGAGCCAGATCCATTGCAGCCAGTGGAGCGGCTGGCGGGAACGACCGGCAGGCGGCCGGTAGGAGCGGCAGCAGGCAGACAAGCGGAGCAGCTGGCGGAAACAACCGGCAGGCAGCCGGTAGGAGTGGAGGCAGGCGGCCAGCAAAGCAGCTGGCGAGAAAGACCGGCAGGCGGCTGGTAGGAGCGGAGGCAGGTGGCCAGCGGAGCGGTTGGCGGAAATGACCGGCAGGAGGCTGGTAGGAGTGGCGGCAGGCAGCCAGCGGAGCAGCTGGCGGGAACAACCGGCAGGCGGCCGGTAGGAGCAGCACAAAGGTGGCATAGCCTCAGGCTCAAGGAGTAGAGTCATCAGGATGATGTGTCAGGGTCTGCACTGACTGGACAGAGCTGTAAGTGGGGCGTTTGACGTGGGGTACGGAGAAAGTTTGGGTAAGTGAACGGAACCCTTACCTTGTTGGACTGGTGAGCCTGAGAAGCAAAAGACATTGCTCAGTCCTTTTTGAGCTGGAACAGTTACTCGTGGGGGAGGGGGCTACGAATTCTGTTTGTGGTATATTCCCAAGATAATGCCATGTGACTTCTCTCTGTCATTCATTAAAAGTTTCTTTTCGACACTCAGACTCTGTGCTTGCGAGTGGGGAAGCATTGCCCCTCAGAGGCGCCCAGAGGTGTGTGAATATCCCAAGCTACTGGGTGGGGGCTCGAGTTGGTTCTGTGAGAGATGGACCCCAAGATATTGAACCCGGCCCTGGTTGCTGCCAGGCCCACCCGGCGGAAGGGTTACACTTACATGACACTTATGAGATACACTTTGACATTAATGCATTGGGATGCACTGAACTGGTTAAGCCAGATGAAACTGGCTACAAGATACCAGCAAGCCTCTTGCTTAGTGATGTTAGGCTCACACCTTGTTGTGGATACTACTTCCTTACTCCATAAAGCAAATGTTGGTGCTTGTAGTGTCCTGCTGGGTGCAAATATATCCAGTTATGTCTTATTTTGCTCTGTGTCATGGGGCAAGCACTCACCTCCCACTGGTTGCTCTGGGAATTAGCACTCCTGCCTCAGGGTGCCTTCTGCTGGTTGGTGTCCCACCCTCAGTTGCGGGTCTTCTGATGGTTCAGCTCTGTGTCCCTTCATGGCTACAAAGCCCTTTCTTCCACAAACTGTCTTAGATCAGTGCCCCTTCACTATGGGGTCCTCCACTCCCAGGGAGCCCCTGTGCCTACCATGCCTCAGTGACCCACTGCCAGTCATCGTCTAGCCTTGCCTCAGGGGCAAACTGCAGTCTGAAATGGCCACTCATCATTGGCAAGGGGGTGTGGACCTGCTGCCTTTCCCTAGCCCTAGTACACTCAGGCCTCATCTCAGACCTTGCAGCCTGGGAGTGAGGTCAGGCCAGGGCTCCCCAGCTCTGCCTGCCTTTCCTCAGCACTGCTCTGTCTCAGGAAGCCTCCAGCTTCCCTGGCAGCCAGGTCTCTCCTGCTCCCCAGCTAGAGCAAAATGTGTCTATGGTCTCCTCCCTCCAGGAGCCCTTATTTATACAGCCCCAGCTCAGCCCTAATTGTCTGTATCTGCCTCAGTTGCAACCTGCACTCTCTCAGGCTACGTCTACACTGCCCTCTCTTGCGCAAGAAAATATGCAAATGAGGCAAAACGGTGAATATCACCATGCCTCATTTGCATACGTAATGAGCCATCATTTTAGCACAAGGGGCTTTTGCACAAAAAGGAGCTGTCTACACGGCTCCTTTTTGTGCAAAACCCCCCTCTTGTGCAAGAGCCATTCTGCCACTTTTTTTCAGGAAGAATGGCTCTTGCGCAAAAGCCCCTTGCGCAAAAATGGCGGCTCATTAAGTATGCAAATGAGGCACGGCAATATTCAGTGTAGACATAGCCTCAGCCTTCTCCAAGGGCTGAGTTTTAACCCTTAAAGGGCCAGTGCAGGGCAGCTGCCCCATGACACTCTATTTTTCAAACATTTGCCAATAAAACTCGCTTGGATTTGGGATCTCCTGCGCTGAGAAAGGGAGATTGAAGTGGGGGAAAATTGCTGGTAAGTCGTCTTTTGAGGGTCAAAAACGGAATGTGTTGGGAGTGGGGATCCCTTGCAGAGGGGGCTACAGAGCATCCAGTCAAGGGCATCATACAATCCAACCCGTTCATCAACTGTTCTTAGAAAATATAGGCAAGTGCCTCTTAGTTATTGTTCGGTGTAGGGATGTGAAAGGGTAAATGGTTAACCAGTTGCCCATTAAGCATTAGCCTTACTGGCTTACTTACCAGGTACCTGGTAAACTGGAAGGCCCAGCCAGAGGGAACAATGCCACCAGCCATGGCGACCCAGCAGGCAAGACCCTAGCTATTGTGGGCTGGTGGAGCTGGAGCAGCCCCCTCTCCTGTGGCTGCTCTGTAGCAGGGCTGGAGCAGCCCTCATCTGTAGTCAGTTGTTAACTGGTTAAACAAATTGTTTAAGGTGTTTTTTTAATTAATATTATAGGTGTTTTTTATATCCCTAGTTCAGTTTCACGAGGCATAAGAGAGTGGTCAACAAAGGCTTCCCTTGTCGACCGATCCGCGTCTTGACTTGCGCGCTGTGCCGACGATCAGCTGAGCCAGCACAGCATGGCAGCCATTTTTATTTTAATGAAGCCGGGGATATTTAAATCCCCGCTTCATTGACTATGTCAGGTAGCCTATTTTACATGCCTCTGTCAGCAGAGGCATGTAGTCTAGACATACCCCAAGAGCCCGGTGCACAGAGGTGGCAGGACTGCCCAGTAGGGCACTGGGGGCTGACAGGGCAGCAGGGTCAATGAGAGGTGGATCCAGCTGGGAGGGCAGCAGTTGGGCCAGGGCTGGAGGGGGCTGGTGGCAGGGGGTACAGAAATAACCACCCCTGGTCCAGCAAAATCCCTCATCCGGGATTGGTCAGGTCCAGAGGGGGCCGGACCAGGGAGGTCCAATGTGTAGGAGAAGCTGATCTCACAGTTACAGAGGTGAAGGTCTAATAACATACTAAAATATAACAAATTCCTGCATAGACCTGACTTCTAAGTGAAAAATAATCCTTGGCGACTTTTATATGTATAGAACTATCTTGGTGAGATCTGAGTGTATATCTAAAAGTTTATATAATGCAGTGCATCATTGCCACAGTACAAGAGAGTCATGTGACACAACTAAACATGTTCATATTTCTTGAAACCACTTTAATCTGGGTCCTAGATGAAGGATTGCACTGAACAAATAAATCCTGGGTGCTGGGAAATGAATCTTTTACAGTGGTTGTGCCTATTGTTAGAATTCATTCAAAGGGGATTTAGGAACCAAAATACCATTCACTTTCATTTAGGTACATAAACATGCAGCTAGGTACCTAAATCCCAATGATTTCAAAGATGTATTGAGAATATTTTCTAAATTCAGTGTGTCATGGCTTATATATGTTTAAAATTGTCCAGAAAGAACTGGGACATATCCTCAACACAACTCTGTAAGATTATGTTTTCATTTCCCTGGATGTACTTTCTCCTATTTTCAGCAATGAATAGGAAATAAAACTGCTTGTTTTGATTTTGTAGGCTTCTCTGTACACTTAAATATAAAAGCAGCTGGAATCTGATCACCAGGAATCCTGCTACCCCACTCTTGCAATAAAACAACAGAAATCCTTGACACCTCCGTTCCAATGTGTGACAAATAAATTACAGCTATGATGATCCTCTTTCCCCAGCAGCAGGAGGGAGGACCTAGAGTCCCCCACAAGACACCCTCCCTTTCAAGTATAATTGTACAGCACAGGATAAGTGAGATGAAACACCTTTATGTAATGCAATTATTGTTAGGAGGAGGAGGGGAGGAAAAAGCTCATCTTGAGTGCAATGTTATTTAAGGGAAGAGATTTGTATTCTCAGTCAGGCTATGTCTACACTGGGAAGGTTTGGTGATGAAAGTGCTGTCGACATACAATAGTCGCCAAAAGTGAAAACCAGCCAAACCAGTTTTTCTGCCACCCATTGTTGACATTTCATGGCTACATTGTTAGCACCCTGTGGACAGAAATAGAGAAATGAAAACTGATCAAACCTGTTTTTCTGCCTCCCTTTGTTGATATCTCATGACCACATAGTTAGCATCCTGTCAAGAGACAGAGCAAAGCAATATGGGTAAGCATCCCACAGTGCCTGGCATCACCTTTGGTTCTAAGCACTGTGGGAATGTGCAACATAGCACAAGGCATTTTGGGAATGTGAAAAACGTCCATCAGCCACCTCTTTGCTTCCTAGCTCTCTTTGGGTTTCCAGGTTACTTTCACGCCACTTGAATTGCAATCCTTGCTGAAAACTCCAGCATCTGCTGTGAGAAATCATGAATCCCACAATTCTCTCCCATGTTGTGTTCAATGTGCTTAGTACATCATGCGTTGTAGAACAGCTACTTATGCAATTAATAACAGAGCATGAAAACTTGGATGCGTTCAACAATGGAGAAAGGGACACCAACGAATTGTCATTGCATTGGGCTATCACAGATTAACTGTGCACCATAGACCATAGCTAGGGAAACTAGCACTGAGTTTTGGAATTGAATTGTCATGCAGGTGTGGGATGAAGACCAGTGGCTACAGAACTTTCAGATGTGTAAAGCGCCTTCCTGGAGATGTGTGCTGAGCTGGTCCCCTGAACTATGACACAAAAACTGAGAATGAGAGCTGCTTTCTCGGCAGAGAAGCGTGTGGCCTTTGCTTTGTGGGAGCTGGCCACTCCTGATTGCAATTGTTAAGTTGCAAATTAGTTTGGAGTGGGGAAGTATACCATGGAGGCAGCACTTACATAAGTGCATAGGACAATAAATCACATTTTGCTACATAGGACTGTGACTCTGGGAAATGTGGATGACATGATGGCTGGGTTTGCAAGCATGGGCATACCAAACTGTCCAACCACCCCATTGTCCAACCAGGAGAGCGTTTTGAGTAATACCCACCCCTCATTCCCTGAGAAGATGCCATGAGGACCACTACACAATGAGCCAGACACCAGCAAATGGATTTTTAAAGTTCCCAAGGTTTGCAGGTGGAAATGACACATCTGTTTACCTGTTTACATGTCTGCAGAGCAGCAGAGTTCAAAGCACTGGCCAGAATGGCTAACTGGGCAGTATGGGAAACATGTTGGATGTCAATAAATTTACCAAAAAACCTTCTGTAGTACACACTATATGATTGTCAACAGTAATGGCAAGGGGAGAAACAAAAGTCTCCGGTGGAGATGGAAGTTTTTTGTTGCCAAAACGGGGCATTTGTCATGACTTTAGTCACATCACAATGTGAACGCTCTCTGGCTGTGTCTACTCTGGGCCACTTATTCCGGAAAAGCAGCCGCTTTTCCGGAATAAGCTGTGTGCTGTCTACACTGGCCCCTTGAATTTCCGGAAAAGCACTGGCGATCTAATGTAAGAAATCAGCCGCTTTTCCGAAAAACTATTCTGCTCCCGCTGGCAAAAGTCCTTTTTCGGAAAAGCTTTTCGGAAAAGG
Source organism: Rafetus swinhoei (assembly GCA_019425775.1). Taxonomy (NCBI): domain Eukaryota; kingdom Metazoa; phylum Chordata; order Testudines; family Trionychidae; genus Rafetus; species Rafetus swinhoei. The sequence goes on from CM033449.1 coordinate 120,853,294, forward strand.
GCCAGTGTGAACAGCTTTTCGGAAAAGCAGAAGAAACGGAAAAAGGCGCTTTGGACTGCGCAAGACCCCGTAGGAGCCCTGGACTTCCTGGTAGGGAGGCTGCTGGGCACACGTGGCAGGACCGTGCCACAGACCCTGCTGCCTCAGCTCTGCCACGTGCCCCTGTGCTGCCCAGCCCCCCATCTCACCGCACCATGGCAGCTCCAGCCGGTGAGCCCCTGCACCGCCAGCGGAGGAGGCCCCAGGGGCCGCAAAGGCGGGCTCCTCCTGGACCCCAGGAGCTGGAGACCCTCCTGGACCTATGGCAGGAGGAGGAGGGTCTCCACGAGACCAGGTCCCGGCGCCGCAATGCGGACATTTTCGGCCGCATGGCCGAGGCTCTGGCCCACCAGGGACACCCTGCTCGGAACACCGACCAAGTCCGGGCGAAGGTTAAGGAGCTCCGGCTGGGGTACATGCGTGCCAGTGAGGGCAGGAGGGCAGGACCAGACACCTGCCCCCACTACGACCGGCTGCACGCCATACTGGGCCAGCCAGCCCCGCAAGCCCCGGGTGTCACTGTGGACACGTGCCAGCGCCCCCCCATCATCCGATCCACCGAGCCGGGGGAGGGAGAGGACAGCGGCAGCGCGTCCGGTGGAGAGGAGGCCAGCGTTGCCACCACCCAGCAGGCCCCTCCAGCAGCTCCTCCGAGGCCGAGGCCGGGAGGAACCCACTGGTGAGTCTTTGCAGTTTGCACTCCCAAAGGGCGGGGGCGGAGGGCGGGGGAGCCAGGTGCCCGGAGGGAGGAGGGGAGAGCATGTCACTCAGGCCATGTGAGCTGCACGCTGCGTTGCATGAGGCAGCAAGCAGCACGTGCAACCTCGTGCAGCCTGGTGACCGAGCGGCACGTGGCCGCGGCAGGCAGCTGCAGGGCACGCCTGGGACCGTGCTGCTCACACACATTCGCGGGACCAGGGGGAAGGGTGGATGCCGGCTGGAACCGGCCAGGGCCCCAGGGACTCAGCCCAGAGCCCCGCACCTCCGCCAAGGGTGCAGCACGGAGAACGGCACACTGTCCCATGCCTGGCTGTGAGGCACAGCCAGCTGCTCCTGGGAAAACCGCAGCGTCACAGTCCTGTGACCGTGGCCCCCCTACCGAGCCCCTCGCCTGCTCACGGTGCCTTGGCTGGTTCCCCGAGGGAAGTCCCCACTGTGGCCACACATGTCCCTGGGCTACCGGCCTTGCGGGAGGGATAGTGGGAGGGACAAGGGCCCCTGAGTTTTGCTGCAAGGATGGGACACCCCCCCACCCAGTCACTCTTCTGGTTCCGTCCAGGAGATATCCCACGCGAGGATCTGAGAGCCCAGACCGCCTCTGCCAGATGTGCTCCCAGGCACTGTGTGGGGATGCATCTCGCCCCTGTCAAACACCAGTGATTAGCCCAAAGCTTTTCACAGTCTCCACCGGCAGGAGTTCCACAGGTGAACGCAGCACAAGCACCCTCCCGCCTCCACGGGCCAGGATACAGACCGGTGCTTACAATACTGGAGGGAGGACCCTACTCCAGGGGCGGTCCTCCTTGCCAACATACAACACGGGGCAGGAGGGGAACCGAGTGGGTCCAAGCCACACAACTGTGGGGTCACCTGGGCTCAGGGGTGGAGGGCATGAGGTCAGTGGACGGCCTGCCTGACTGACCCATCCTTTCTTCTCTTCCCTGAAGCGGGACCCAGCACCAGACCCTCCACTGCGGCAGCAGCGGCACCCCCAGCTGGCCAACCCCGGAGGAGCAGGCTGCGGCAGAGGGACCAGCTTCTGCGCCGCCACGTGACTGCCGTGGAGGCCATCCAGGCCTCCATTGCTGAGCGGGTGCAGGGGGACCTGCAGTGGCGGCAGGAGGGCTGGGCTGCCTTCCTAAGAGAGTGCAGAGGATGCGTGCCTCTATGGACATGCTCACGGCACATGTAGTGCACGCCATCCATTATGGCATGGCCGACCACATGGCCCCGCCATCCCTCCCGGAGCACAGCCCATGCCCCCTCCTATCCCTGCTCCTATCCCAGCTCCTGCCCCTGCTCCTGCCCCTGCCCCAGCTCCTGCTTCTGCTCCTGCCCCTGCCCCAGCCCCAGCTCCGGCTCCTGCTCCTGCCCACCTCCCCGTGCAGCCTGCCCGGACACGGTCTGCCCAGCCTGTGCAGGTCCAGCGCCAGAGGAGTGCTCGCAGGGGCCGCCCGTTGCAGTAACTGCCCCCCCCGTCCCAGTTGAAGGCCCCCGTCCCAGTTGAAGGTCTCCCGTCCCAGTTGAAGGTCCCCCTCCCTGTCCCAGTTGAAGGTCTCCCACCCCGTCCCAGTTGAAGGTCTCCCTTGTAAATAAAAAGTTTTCTATTTTTCTGTTCATTCTTGTGTTGGTTATTGTGTTACTGTAGTAACTGTAAGAAATGATTTGAGATGCCAATTAGCCACTTAAATTTAACAGGGTTACAAACTGTGGACAACAAATTCTTTACTCTATCACCGGGGCCCTTTGTATGGTCATTGGTTTGTGGCACATAAAGAAATACTGAGACTTTTCAGTAAAATGTAAACCACAAACTATATTTACATAGCTAACAAACAAGCAAGAACGGTTAGAAGATGCACACTACAGATTATTAAACATAGTCTAGGCTCAGGGAGGACAATTGGGTAGTGTTGCTGGCCACCTCAATCCTTTGGTCCTTCCGGGCCTCGGGAGAGGAACAGCCAGGAGATCCTCGACGGAAGATGACGGCGGCTTGGCCACCTCAATCCTTTGGTCCTTCCGGGCCTCGGGAGAGAACAGCCAGGAGATCCTCGACGGAAGATGACGCTGGCCACCTCAATCCTTTGGTCCTTCCGGGCCTCAGGAGAGGAACAGCCAGGAGATCCTCAAGACGACTGGAATCAGGCACGCTGACTTGAGCCTTCCGCACGACCCGAATCCTCTTCGCTGTTCTTCGACAGGCGATGGTGGCCTAAACCCTAGCCTAAACTAAAAAGAAAACCCTAACTACGCCCGATGCGCCCGACGAACAGTCACGATGACGGCCGATGTGCTTTGACCCGACGCTTTACAATTGGGGGGAGGCAAGGAGGGGGTGGGGAAGGGTAAGGGATGGGAGGGAGTAGTCTGGGAGACCCAGGCGACCCTACTACGGGGCTTGGGCAAACATGTCCACCAGGGCCTCTCTGATGCGCACCGCATCCTGGTGCGCCTGGCGGACGGCAGCTGTGTCGGGCTGTTCCCACGCCTGTGCCTCGGCTGCCATCCATGCAGGAGGAAGGCCTCCCACTGCGCTCCACAATGTTGTGGAGCACGCAGCACGCGCCAGTACCTCCACTGCATTCCGCTCACCCATCTCGAGACGGGTGAGCAAACAACGGAAGCGGCTTTAAACGCCCAAAGGCGAGCTCCACTGGGTTTCGGGCCCGGTTGAGGCGGTCGTTGAACCGGGCCCGGTTCTGGTCCGGCTGCCCCGTGTAAGGCCGCATTAGCCAGGGCATCAGGGGGTAGGCCGCGTCCCCGACCACGCAGATGGGCATAGGCACATCCCCGACACTCAGGTCCCACTGGGGGAAGTAGGTGACCGCCTCCAACCTGCGAAACAGTCCAGAGTTGCGGAGGATGCGGGCGTCGTGTGCCCGGCCGGACCAGCCCCCGTAAATGTCCAGGAAGCGGCCCCGGTGGTCTACGAGGGCCTGCAGAACAATGGAGCAGTACTTTGCGGTTCATGAAATGGGCCGCCGATGCTCCGGGCCCGGATGGGGATGTGGGTGGCGTCCAGGGCTCCCCGCAGTTGGGGAACCCGAGGGCAGCGGCCGCCATGGTATCATCCACGCCGCAGGCGGATGACTCGGGAGCAGGACGTCGTTGATGGCATGGACGACCTGCAGAAGGGTGCAGAGAAACACAAGGGAACACATCACATACGGCAGGGGTGAGTGTGCGCTCCCTTGGGCCCCCTTGATTCCCTCTGTCCTCACGCACACACACACACACACACACACACACACCAGGGCCCCCCCCTACGGCCCCCACCACCACCACCGGGCCTGTGCAAGGGAGGGACGGCCCAAACCCCTGGGCGACCCAGCCTGGAGTCTTGGCTGTCCCTGGGCCTGGAGTGCAGCACCTCCCCATCCCACTCCCCTGGGACTTACCTCCATGACGATCACTCCGACGGTTGATCTTCCCACGAACTGCTGTGCCACCGAGCTGTCCGGTGTGGCCAGCTTCCACAGCGATGGCGACCCTCTTCTTGGTGGGGATGGGTGCCCGCAGCCAGTGGTGGCTCTCTGCAGCGCGGGGTGAGCCAGGTGCACAGCTGCAGGAAGATCCGCTTTCTCATCCGGAAATTCCTGATCCATTGCTGGTCGTCCCATAGTCCGAGGACCAGCCGCTCCCACCAGTCGGTGCTGCTCGAAACTCCAGACGGGCCTCTCCACGGTGGGGTGCTGATGCCACAGGGTTGCCAGGGCCTCCTGGTGAGGGAGTCCAATGCGATCTCTGCCTCCTGGTCCATGAACAGCAGGGCACCGGCCTGCAGCACGAGCTGCAGGCACTTGTACAGCTCCAACAGGGGCCCGAGCAGGCACACGGCCACCCACGGCTCCATGGCAGACAGAGCAGGGCAGAAAACCAAAACTCAGGGAAAAGCAGTTGGGGGCCAAAGGGTGGTGTCCCCAAAACTCAGAGGGCAACCAGCGAACCTGCTAAGGGTGCCAGTCCTGGCAGAGGTCCCAAGGCACGGAGCAGGAGACCAACGGCTGTCCGGAGAGACCCCTTTAAGCACGTGTCTGAATGGCGCTCTGGCCCCGCCCCGAAAGGTCTGGTGGCCTTTGCCTCTTCAAATGGCTCCGGCTTCTGCTTTTCTGGAAAAGCCAATGTAGACGCGCGCTTTTCGGAAAAGCGCATCATTATAACGGTAACTCCGGGCCAATGTAGACGCTCCTTTTCCGGAAATACTTAAAACGGAAAACTGTTCCGTTTTAAGCATTTCCGGAAAATCATGCCAGTGTAGACACAGCCTCTGTGTTTTGTTGCCAAAAAGGGCTTTTTGCCATCAAAACGTGCAAGTGTAGACAAGGCTGTATGAATCCCAGTCTCCTTTTAGAGGAAGCACAAAACCAGGTTTCTGAACAACTGGCAGATTTAAGCCAGTAACAGGATGAACCAAAGGAAAGTTTATCAGGCTGTACAGAAATATTGGAAGGTCACTCATGACCTAGGAGGTGCCAGTGCCCTGCCAGCATGGTTGTGCAGAGAGGAACCCTGTTGTTGTTCCCTGTTGTTGTTTCAGGAACAGAAGACACTTGCTTGAGTGCCAGAGGGAAGGGGAAGTGTGACACTCCCTGAAGTCTAACCCTCTCCCTCTTCTCCACCCTCATTCTATTATCCCCCCCCCCCCCACTTGGTCTAGGTGAATGCAATAAAAACAAGAGAAAAGCTGCCATGTGGGGGATCCTAGTGACTTTTGCCCATATTGTATTTTCAATTTAGAAAAGTCCTACTTCATTGTAATTTAGAGAATTCCTACTTCACTGCAAAAAAATGTCCAGTGCATCAGGCCCTGATTTTTTTTTCGTGAGGAAAGAGAGTTGAGTTGAGTTTTATTTTCTGTTCATGCCATATGATTGGGGATGGCTAAAAATTGGAAGATGCTGGTATCACCAAGGCACATGATCTAGGTTTTTGCAACATTCATGTTTTGGGGTGTAGAACTTTACATGGTCAGATCAAAGGTCTATCTAGCCCAGTATCCTGTCTTCTGACAGCAGCCAATGGTAGGTGCCCCAGAGGGAATGAACAGAACAGATAATCATCACATGATTATAACCTTGCCCCCCCCCATTTCCAGTCTCTGACAAACAAAGGCTAGGGACACTATCCTGGCTAACTGATGGACCTACCCACCAGGAATTTATCCAGTTCTTTTTTGAACCTTGTTATAGTTTTGGCTTTCACAACATTTCACAACAAGGAGTTCCACAGGGTGACAGTGCACTGTGTAAAGAAAATATTTTCTCTTGTTTGTTTTAAAAACCTATGCGGCCTATATCCTATTTTCAAAAGTGAACTAGACATTTGGACGTTTAATTCTCATCAGAGCCATCCAGTCTCTAGGACAATATGCATCAACTGCCCAGGCCCTGCATGTTGGAGGCCCAGTGCTTCAGGGGGACTTGGAGCATAGAACCAAGGGTGCCCCAGGGGATTAGTGGGGAGCCTGGCATGGGCAGCAAGGGTCAGGCCAACCCATGCACTAATCAGAAGCATCAGAAAGTGAAGCAACCCAGGCCCGACCTGCTCCACTGTGCTGGCTCCCTGTGTTGCATGTGGGAGGTGGCTTGATGGAAGGAGTGGAATGGGGGGGCAAAGCAGGGGCAGGTGCATGGGGGAAGGGATGGAGTGGAGATGGGACAAGGGCAAATCAGGAGCAGGAAGAGGTGGGTTGGGAGAGGGCCTGGAGCAAAAGTGGGAAGGGAGAGGGGCGGTGATGCACCCCTTGGGGATGGCCCAGACTCCCATAGAAAATCAATAATACCCAGGCTCCTAAGTAACATGAAGCAGTTTTTCAAAGGTATTTAGTTTCTTTAAAATGCAGATAGGAGACTAGTGTGATTTTGAAAACTGCCAAACTCCCAATGGTAGGAACTTTTGAAAACCTTACAGTGGCCTATCTGCATCTGAAGGTACTAAAATGCCTTTGGTGATCTGGTCCTTAGGCAGGGCTGAATTAAGCTCTTCATAGGCCCTTAAATTAGACTATATAGAGATATATAAGGAAGAAATGTCCTATCACCTATCCACCTAATATCACTCCAGCTATGTCTATACTGCAGAGCTTGTCCGGGATACCTCCAGTATCCCGGAAAAGCTCTGCCACGTCCAAGGAACTCGTCTGCTTTTTTGGAACAGTTTCCGAAAAAGTGTACGTGTTCTTTTGGCATTCCTGTATTCCTCTCAGTGAGAGGAATAAGGGATGTTTCGAAAGAGGAGTTTTTTCCAAAATTTGGCCCCGTGTAGATGGGTTAAATTTCAGAAAAGCCTCTTTTGGAAAAAAAGCAGAAAAAGATACGCAAATTGCAGTTTGCAATTTGTGTATCTTTTTCCGACTTTTCTCTGCAGTGTAGACACAACCTCACTTTATTTTTTTCTCTTGAAAGTGGTGCACTTGAAAGTGGTGAAAAATTCGTGGTACTCCATTCTAAAATAACAACCAGTTTGTTGTATACTACAATTATACTTAGGATTCACCTGATAATTAATCAGCTGATAGGGAGAAAAATAAGGTGATGTTGCTGCTGCTACAACTCTAAAATTCACAGAATAATGCATTGGGTCGCAGAGTTGATAACTTGGCAACATTGTGTCTCAAGATTATTCAATGTCACTTACGAAATAACAGTATATTGGCTGATGCTGGCCATACATTTCCACCAAAAACAGTGTTTACTAGTAGCTTAGGGTTTCTGAAACACAACTGTGAAATGCAATCACTATAACAATGAGCAATCACTCCATATTTCATAAAATATTTTGCAGAAAATACACCGTCCCAGAATTTGGATTCCGATTTCTCATTTCAGGGTAGATAATTTGGTAAATAGAAAAGCTATGCACACAAACAATTATTTTTTTAGGTGACTGGCAAATGGGGAAACTGTCCAAAGAGAATGGCTTATTTACTCTCCCTCAACTGGTAAAGCATATTGCTACATATGCAAACTATTCTGTGTCATTGTCTACGCTAATCAATTTATAACAGGTTTTGATGATTGGAAAAATGCAGTCACTAGAATTACTTTTCATGAGCAGTGGAAGGATCATCTTGGCTCACTGTCAACAATGCTCCAGCATCAGAAGTCTGCCAGAATTGATGCAGAACTGGAGAAGATGAAGGAAAGATCATGTAAATACAGGTCTGAAGTCCTAAAGAGAAGAGTGGCTGTAATAAGATTCCTTGCTGAACAAGGACTAGCCTTTCATGCGGACACTGAAGTGCAAGTCTGCCCTAACAATGGAAACTACCTTGGTTGCATTGAACTTCTGGTTGAATTTGATCCATTTCTCTCAGAACACATGCAACAACATGGCAATCCAAGAAGAGAGAATGTCTTATCTTTCGACAACTATATGCAATGAACTTATTGATATATTGGGATCCAAAGTTAGGGTGCAGATAATGTCTGAAATCAAGCAGGCAAAGTATTATGGAATCAAAATCAATTGATCCCCTTATATTACTCACACTAATCAGCTTACAGTGGTGTTTCATTACATACTCAGTGATGGAAATATGGTTGATCGATTTCTTCAGTTCATGCCCATTGAACAACATGATGGAAAATACTTATTCAATCTTTTGAGGGATATTCTTAAATTTCATGGCATTGAGATGAAATTTGCAAACTGCAGGTCACAGTCATACGATAATGCCAGCAATGTAATTAGCATTTGGGGTTCAAGCTAGGTTTCATGAAGTTAACAGTTTCGCTGAATGGGGGCCATGTGCTGCTCATAGTCTGAATTTGGTTGGATCAGCTGCTGTTGAGTGTTGACCCGCAGCAGTCAGGTTTTTTGGGATTTTGCTATCACTTTTTACATTCTTCTCAGCTTCACCCCAGAAATGGTCTATTTAGTAAATAACAGGAAGAAAAATACCTATGTTGTACAAAGTGTATCAGAAACAAGATGGTCAGCACGGAGTGATGCCACCAGAGCACTTTATATGAACTAGTTTGAAATTCGTCAGACTTTGATAGACATAGCTGAAAGTGATCAACAACCACCAGCAGCCATGAGGCAGTCACTGACTAGGAAGCTGGATCAGTTCGAGACCATTTTGAAGTGCATCATTTGGAATGACATACTACAAAAAACTAATATTGTGAATAAAGCTCTACAGGAGCCTGGCATTGAGTTGTGCACTGTAATGAATTTATATGATGGTCTTTTAGCACACTTTCATGATACCCGCAATACATTTCATGTGTTGGAGGCCACTGCAAAAGATCTCACACCATCCAACTACAATGAGACCATACCATGCAAACGAAGGAGAAATCAATTTTCTGATGAAGTTGGTATGGATAACACTGTTTGAGTGCCAGGGACAAATTTCATACACAGTGCTTTTATCCTATCCTGGATAAACTTATTGTTGAGATGGTCAGACAACGAGCAGCATATGCCACATTGAATGAAAGGTTCAATTTTCTTGTGGATAGATCAATGTCCAGTGCTGAAGTCACCTCTAGAGCAAGGGCATTAGTAGATATCTGTCCCTCAAATCTCAGACATGCATTTACTGATGAATTTCTATTGTTCTCACATATGTATGCAGAGAAGAAATCTGTGGCAGCAATAATCAGTGCACAAATGGCAGACAAGTTGGTGACAAGTTTTCCAAATGTCAACATTGCTTTCAGAATGTATCTCGCCATCTTGGGAGCAAACTGTGAAGGGAGTGCTCTTTTTCAAAGTTAAACTATATGAAGGACTGTCTTCAGTCTACCATGGGTCAGAAACAACTATCTCCCTTGCACTACTTTCAATTGAGAGTGAGCTTTTGAGAAAAATAACATTTGATTATGCAGTCTGTGATTTTGCTAACAAAGAGTCGCAAAGTAAATATTTAATTGTATGTTATACCTGCATGTTGTTTGTTGACTAAAGATTTAATAACACCTGCATTTAATTGATCTTCAACATTTGCACATGTATTCTAATAAAAATAGCAAATTATTAAGTGTGATTGAGCTGTTTTATTTTCTTATTTTTGAGTCAATCATGATTTTTTTTTGGCCCTAAATTTTTTGTAGGCCATATGCACTGTGCTTACTGGATAATCTGGCTCTGACCTTAGGCACTTTGGAAAAACGTACTGCTGTTCTTTCTTTTCGGGGTTAATTTGGGAGCTTAGAGAGGAAGATCAAGAGGATATATCTTTCCATTTTATCCCTTGGGTATCTTGCCTAGCCTTAATGTGTGTGAACTTGAATAAAAATGCATCCACCACCTAGGTTTTATTATATATCCAGCTTTATTGTTGTTAATGAGTCAAAGGGGAGCTGGAGAAGCTAATGATGGCCTGCCCCATGCCAGGCCCCTGCAATCCCTAGCGGTGAAATATGATTCCCCTCAGGATCTGTGATTATGTCTACATGGACCAGGCGCTCACTGGGGTAGATAAACTCGGGCTAAAAATAGCTTGTGGCCCAAGCTCCACTCCACTCCCATTAGCAGTCTCAATGCTGGGGGTGCTGTAGCCAGAGAGCTGTCCCGCCCCACATCAGGCTGAATGTGGGGGAAGGAGCGGGACCGGCACCGGAGCCCAAAGGCTGGGGGTTGGGGTGGCTCTTTCTTCCCCCTGGCAAATCAGCCGAGAGGGCGGGGGAGGAGGGCGAGGGGCTGCTTCGCACGCTAGAAGCGCCTCACCATCGCTCCCCCGCTCCCTTTCTCTCCTCCCCTTCTCTCCGCTCCCCGCCTGCGGAGCTGGGACCGGGCGCGTGAGCTGCCGGACTCGCTCCCTGCTTCTCTCCGCCCGCTTTGCCGGGGATGCGCTGAAAGGGGGCAGCTCCCGCGGGGCCTGTGCGACCCACCCCTCGCGTCCCGGCGCTCGCAGGCTCCCCACGGCTGCAGACTGAAGTCCCGGCCGGCGGTAAGTAGCCTGGGCGGGGCTGCACTGCCTGTGGCCCGGCTCTGGCTTTCCCGCCGCGGGGGAACGGGCCCAGGGGTCCTCCCCGACGGGCGGAGCGGGGCAGGTGACAGGGAGCTGGCTGGAGCACGGGTGCCGGGGCGCGCGTGTTGGAAGGGTTTCTGTTTTCGGGGGGGGGGGGGGGAAGAGGGGCGGGATGGGAGGAGGGACGTATAGATCCAGCCTGCGAACGGACAGGAGGGTGGGTCTGTATGTGCCTATAGGGTCGTGATGTGCCTGTGTGATCCTGGCACCCCGCCCTGCCCTGTCTGAGACCGGGTCTATACTGCCTGTATGGTCCTAGCACCCCGTCCTGCCCTGTCTCTGTGACCGGGTCTATAGGTGCCTGTATGGTCCTAGCACCCCGCCCTGCCCTGTCTCTGTGACCGGGTCTATAGGTGCCTGTATGGTCCTAGCACCCCTCCTGCCCTGTCTCTGTGACCGGGTCTATAGGTGCCTGTATGGTCCTAGCACCCCGCCCTGCCCTGTCTCTGTGACCGGGTCTATAGGTGCCTGTATGGTCCTAGCACCCCGTCCTGCCCTGTCTCTGAGACCCTAAGGTGCCTGTATGGTCCTAGCACCCCGCCCTGCCCTGTCTCTGAGACCGGGTCTATCGGTGCCTGTATGGTCCTAGCACCCCGCCCTGCCCTGACTCTGTGACCGGGTCTATAGGTGCCTGTACGGTCCTAGCACCCCGCCCTGCCCTGTCTCTGTGACCGGGTCTATAGGTGCCTGTATGGTCCTAGCACCCCTCCTGCCCTGTCTCTGTGACCGGGTCTATAGGTGCCTGTATGGTCCTAGCACCCCGCCCTGCCCTGTCTCTGTGACCGGGTCTATAGGTGCCTGTATGGTCCTAGCACCCCGTCCTGCCCTGTCTCTGAGACCGGGTCTATAGGTGCCTGTATGGTCCTAGCACCCCGCCCTGCCCTGTCTCTGAGACCGGGTCTATCGGTGCCTGTATGGTCCTAGCACCCCGCCCTGCCCTGACTCTGTGACCGGGTCTATAGGTGCCTGTACGGTCCTAGCACCCCGCCCTGCCCTGACTCTGTGACCGGGTCTATAGGTGCCTGTATGGTCCTAGCACCCCGTCCTGCCCTGTCTCTGTGACCGGGTCTATAGGTGCCTGTATGGTCCTAGCACCCCGTCCTGCCCTGTCTCTGTGACCGGGTCTATAGGTGCCTGTACGGTCCTAGCACCCCGCCCTGCCCTGACTCTGTGATCGGGTCTATAGGTGCCTGTACGGTCCTAGCACCCCGCCCTGTCTATGAGACCGGGTCTATATGTGCCTGTATGCCTCTGCTACTCTGTCCCGTTTCCGTGGCCGGGTCTATTTGTGTCTCTATGGTCACGGCGCTCTGCCGGTGGCTCTGGGCGGCGGGGTCCGTACGTGCCGGTGCCCCGAGGAGCAGTCCCGGGCGGGAGCTGCCCGGCCCCCCGCTTGCTAGCGGGCAGGCTCAGGAGTGGCGCCGCCCCCCCAGCAGGAGCCTCCCCACCCCCAGCAAGTCCCCCAGAGCACCTCAAGCGAGGAGGCGGCGGTTCTGGAGGTCCGAGTGCAGGTCCCGGTGCGGGAGTCGGGGACAAGGGACTGGAGCCATTATGGTCTGAACGGTCATTGCCCACGTGTACAGAGATGTCTCATCCCCCTCTCTCCGCTCGGCTAATTTCCACTAGGACACTGTGTCCAGGTAGCTGCAGCCTTCTGGAGCAGGGCGGGTCTCGTAAAACGGATTTGGAGCTTTCCCCTGCGGCTGAGGGTAGGTGTCAAGTGGATCTTGCCTCACCCTAGTAGCTCCAGAGAGATTGTGTGAGCGGCAGAAGGCTAGATCTGATGCATTTAACCTGAGATTCCTATTTAAAGCAATGTGAAAGCTGTTCTCTTTCTGTGGGAGGGTGACAGATTTTGCAGTGTGAGTTAATGAGACAAATCTCGCTCCTGTTTATTTTCACATTTAAATGATCACAAGTAGGTAGTGGTTGCTGCAGCCCAGATGTTTGACACCCAGTCAAAGGGTATGTCTATACTACAGCATTATTTTGAAATATCTAATTTCAAAATAGTTAATTCGAAATAGCTTATTTCGAAAGAACGCGTCTACACACAAAATGCATGTCGCAATAGTGTTTTTCTATTTCGAAATAGCGTGTCCACACTGAGTGGACGTTGAATCGCATTTAAGGCTGGATGGAACCAGTTCCGGCAGGGCATCAGGTCAGAAGTTGCCTTGTGGCCAGGGCAGCCAGCAGGGCACCCTGGGAAGGGCTGGAGGTCCCTTTTTTTCGAAATAAGCCTCTACACAGCGCTTATTTTGAAATAGTAATTTCAAAATTGGCACTATTCTTCGTGGAATGAGGTTTACCAATTTCGAAATAAGCCCTCTGCTATTTCAAATTAATTTCGCAATAACAGAATGGCTGTGTAGATGCTAGGATAGTTATTTCGAAATAACGGCCGTTATTTCGAAATAACTTTGCTGTGTAGACATACCCTTAGTCAGCAGCATCAGAGGAATAAAGGAAGTGGTACAGGTACCAACAGAACTCTTATTCTGTAGGTGGAGAAATAAAAGATCACCAAGAGTTAATTTGTTAAAGGGGCATTGCCTTTTTAAGGACTTAAATGAAGTTCCTAGTCCCACATCTGCCCCTGAAAGCACCTACCAGTGATTGTGGCATTACAATAATATTTTCCTTTAAAAAAGTATAAATGAGTTTTCCATCTCCGCTGCTGCCAGAAATACCCCCACAAATAATAGGGTAAACTGTCTATACAAAGGAAAAAGAGAAATTGACTGTGGCAAAATGCTGTCAGATGCACTAAGCAAGTATATAGGGAACATAGATTTTTTTCTTTAATCTTTTTCTGTTAATAGCTTCACAGATTCTAAGGCTGGAGGGGACCACTATGAATACAGGTGGATAATATAGCTATAACAGGGTTTATAATAGAGACTACTACAATAGTAGATAAGCAATTTTCAGATAAATGAGTGGTATTTTGATTTGTTTTTAAGTTGCTGATGCATTTTGAACTAGATTTGTGGCTCTGAGTGAAAACATGTAGACCATTCAACTAAAGGGTTAAATCCTTCTGTCTGTAGAACAAAACTCACATTCATGTCTGTGGGAACTGTGTCTCATTCAAGAATAAAAGGATCTAGAAAAGACACATTATGTGCACCTCCCTGTCAGAAACGGATTGAGGCATCTTCATTTATATGGCTTAAAAAAAAGGCTAAGCTTGTCCTACTTGGGTTTTGAGAGTACTGCATAAACCTGATGTGTGTCTGTGTGTCTATACCAGGGGTGGGCAATAATTTTTGAAGGGGAGCCATTTCAAATTTTTTCGAAGTTGTCATGGGCTGCCCTGGAAGGGATGGGGCCTTGGGTGAAAGGGGCAGGGCCTCGGGTGGAACATGCAGGGCCTTGGTTAGAAGGGGTAAGGCCTTTGAATAGCAGGAGTTGAAAGGGCTCGCGCCTCCCCTGCGTCTCCCAGGCAATGCGTTAGTGAGGGGTGAGCTGTGAGCCCTTTCAACTTCTGCTGTTTAAAGGGCTCTTGCCTTAGCAGCCACCCGGAAGGTACAAGCCCCTTAAATAGAAGTAGTTGAAAGGGCTCGCAGCTCCCAGGCCCCACTGCTAACACGTTGCCTGGGAGGCGCGAGCCCTTTCAAATGCATCTATTTAAAGGGCTTGCACCTGCCTGGCGGCTGCTAATGCATTGCCTGGCAGCCTCCCTGCAGGCGCAAACCCTTTAAATGGAAGCAAGTGAAAGGGCTCACATCTCCCTGGTGGCGCTACCAGCAGGGCCAAGAGCTGAGAGCCCTTTCAACTGCTACTTTTTAAAGGGCTTTCAGGGAAGACACGCTGACAGGCTCTTGCCCAGTCCTGGTCTATAGCACTGTTAAACCTGTTTGTGCAGCAGCATATGAGAAAACTGAAAATATTAAGGGCTGTTCAGAGAATTGCACTGGTTGTTTTATCCACTTGTTAAACCACTTTTTATTCTGCATGAAATATTGAACACTTCTATGGACAGATATAGATATCTATGTCTGTAGATAGATAATGTGTGCATGCAGCTGATTGACAGATACCATCTTTTTATAAGTAAGGTTCCAATCAGAGTTTGAACAGTCTTCCCTTCTGAAAAATGTTTTTTTTTATTCAAAAGTTTGTCTTGTTTTTTCCTAGTGCTGTGTAAAGAAAATCGTTAGCCATGGATGTATTCATGAAAGGGCTTTCCAAGGCTAAAGAGGGAGTTGTGGCAGCAGCAGAAAAAACCAAACAGGGTATGGCAGAAGCAGCAGGAAAGACGAAAGAGGGGAGTTCTCTATGTAGGTAGGTGGGTAATAGAAAACAAATTGCTATTAATGTGTTTGCTTCCCCAGAGATACCTTGTTATAAGTATAGAGTAATTCAATAATAAAGCTACAGTAATGGAAATGTGATCAGAACTGAGTCCTAAGTCTTGAAGTAAAACCTCTGTAAAGATGGGTAATGATTCTTGCTAAATCCATTGGTGTGTCATTGCATTGTGACAGCCTCATATTATTTTAACACAGTGCTGAAGGCATAGGTAGCACCTTACTTTAGGAGACCTCTGTGCCATACTTGGCACTCTACTATAGGAGACATGTCAAAAAGATAACTGGCTCACTGTCCAAGAGCCCTAACAGTTTAAAGGCACACAGGAAGGTATTCAAAGACAGAGTGACAAATGGTTTTATGTAACCAGAATGCTACTGAATACATGGATTTTAAGGAGTTTTATTTTTAAGAAAAAAATCAGTTACTTTGGCAATTTATCCAACCCTATCCTTCCTCGCTGTATAAAGCAAAGAGGATTCAGTAGTAGGGAGGGAATATAATGAGTTGTTTTACATGATTTAAAATAAAGATTCCCTATATTCAGCATTCTGTGTACAACAGACCTGGACAAATAGGGTTGCCAGGTGTCCAGCCCGGTATTTGCATCTTCTGTCCAGTAAAAGAATTCAAAAAATACGGGACATTTAAAATGTCCGGTATTTTCTGTTTTTCCTGAGACTCGGCTTGGGTGCCCGACGGAAGACACGTGGTGCAGCTCGCGCTGGTTGGGGCGGAGAGAGGGGGGAGTGTAACTGCATTTTGGCCCTGGGGTTTTTTTCTGCCTTTTTTTTTTTTGCTCAAAAACTTTTCCTGAGGGTATTTTTTTCTTTCTTTCTCAACAGAATTTTTTCCCCGGCCTTTTTTTGGGGGGGAGGGTTTGGTATTTTTTGTGAAACCATCTAGCAACCCTATTGACAAAATGCAGCCCATGGGTCGAATCTGGCTCATCACACCACTGGATCCTGCCTGTGGATGCTGCGGAGAGCCCCAGGAAGGCTCCCCACATGCCTAGCCCCACCCACATGCTGCTCAGAAATGCGGCTGTGGGGCGGTTTTTCTTTAAAAACTGAGTCCAGAAGGGAGGGGAGAAGCTTTAGGAGCTGCTCTGCCCCCAGCACAATCCCATTGGTCAGTTTCTGGCCAGAAACTGGCCAATGGGAGCTGCCTGTTTCAATAACAGGCAGCCGTGAAGTACAAGGGGCTCCAGAGAATGTGGCTGCAGCCTGTGTGGGGGCAGGGCAAGCTGGGAGACTGATTCAGGAACTGCTGCTGGCTGGTAAGTTTCTTGGCGGAGCCTACCTCTGGCACCCCAGTTCCTCCCTTCTCCAATCCTCTGCCCCCCACTCCTGCCCCCTGCTCCACATACCCAAATCCTCTGCCCCCCTCCTGTACCCATATCCCCTCCCAGATCTGACACCCTAATCACCTGCACCAGATCATAGTCCCCTTCTGCCCTAGCTCACAAACCAAATCTCTGCACTCCCTCGTGTACCCCAATTTCCTGCCGTAGGTCACAATCTCTCCCCCTCCAACCCAGTCCAGTGCCCCAGGTCACAACTGCCTCCTTCATCCAAACTCCCTCCCTTACCCCAAGCTCCCTTCTGCACCTAACCTCCATCCCAGACCCCACATCTCCTCCATTAATATCATAGAAGAGTGCAGCCCTCGACCACTTTCCAAATTCTTGGAGTGGCCCTGCATAAAAAATTATTGCCCACCCCGGTGTACAAGCTTTTCATTCCCTCACCTCCCTTGACTGAGTTTCCTCTAATGGATACTTGTTACATTGTAGGCCCCAGCATCTTCCTTCCATGGATCATAAAGGAATGACCACAATAACCTTGTGTGGTAGGGAAATATTATGTTCCCATCTGTTGTGTCACAAGCACGCCTCATCCCGAGGCAGCGTGGCCGAGTGGCCACGGTCTATAACACAACCCTATGGTTCAGGGAAGCACAGCCTAATGGCTAGAGTTACAAGGGGTTTGAGGCAGCAGCCCCAGGAGGGGCTGCCCTACTCCAGCAGACCCCAACCCAGGGCCCTATCATTGGGGAAGTGATCCTCTACTCGCTTAGCGTGGAATCCTACCACAACACGCTGAGCTCGCCTGGGTTGGATATACGACTCGTGCACCCTCCCTGGGTCACTTCCTACCAGTTCTGGTGTTGGGGTGATCCCCTCAGTTTCAGGGTTGCCAGGCTTCACAGTACCAGTCTACACCTGCAGTTCCATTGGGTCTGGAGACTCAAAACAGTCTTCCGGGTCTCTGGCTCCCATTGTCTGGATTTCTGGCTGGTCCACCTCTGGAGCTCCTTTAGAAGGTCCTTCCTCTCCAGCATCCAGCCCAGATTGAGCTGAGCTGCTCCCTTTCAAATTGCTCCAGGCCTTGGAGCATGCCCAGTGTGGCTGAGGAGGGTGGGACTTCCTCTGCCCACAGGGCATTAAGCCCTCCTGGCCCAATGTGGGGTCACCCCATCATATCATCTTACAAACAGGAAAACTGGGACAAGGAACTTGCCCATGTCACCCAGGGAGCCAGTGCAGAGCTAGGAATAGAATTCATGTCTCAAAGGGTATGTCTACACTTGCAGCCTATTTCGGAATAGGGCTGCAAATATAGGCATTTGGAATTGCAAATCAAGCCCAGGATTTAAATATCCCGTGCTTGATTTGCATCTTCAACCGAGCGCCATTTTTGAAATTTACAAGCCGGAATAACTGCCGCATCTACAGCGGCAGTGAAGCGGGCGTTCAAAATAAAGCCCTATTTGAACTACCTGTTATTCCTCCTGCAATGAGGTTTAACAGGTAGTTCAAAATAGGGCTTTATTTCGAACGCCCGTTTCACTGCCACGCAGACGCTGAGCAGTTATTCGAGCTTGTAAATTTCAAAAATGGCGCTCCGAAGATGCAAATCAAGCACGGGATATTTAAATCCCGGGCTTGATTTGCAATTCTGAATGCCTACATTTGCAGCCCTATTCCGAAATAGGTTGCAAGTATAGACATACCCAAATTCCAATCCAACACTTTAACCACAGGATCATCCTCTTTGCTTAGCGGGTTCCAAGCTCTAGAGAATTGTATCTTCCAAAGGCTGAGATGAAAAATTCATAGGAAAGAACTTATAAAATACATGATGATCAGGTTGGTTAGTTAAAATGAACACATACCTCTGTTTCCTTCTAAGTTAAATTAGATCATGCTTAAAGACGAAAAAATAATATAGTCTTTTCAGTATGTTCTTTCTGTTTTTTCATGGTTTAATAGGTAAATGCTGGTACAGATGCTGTGTACACTTAGGGAGATGTGCACAGCTTTCCGACTGGAATATGGTTGAAAACTAAAATAATTGCCTGGATATGGAAATATTGGGGTTGCCACACATTCCTTTTTTGTTTTGTTTTTCTGAATCCTAATACCCTAACAGGTTAGTGTTAGTTTGTAACAAATTATTTCTGCTCTACATATATTGGACTACACATTGTGTAGCCTACCTTGAACATTCTTTTCTAGTTAAGTCATAGAAAATTCCATTCCCTGGTTAACAAAAAAGCAGCAATTTTGAAAGCTAAATTTAAAATGCGTATATGTTTCAATGTATCTAGGCATTTTTGCATGATTATCAGAATATCTTGAACTATTTCATTGTCTGTTATTGGTTTTCAGAGTTTTTGCTTGTAGATCACAAAAGCACTTCCATGAGTTCTCTTTATTAGATATGCTCATAAAGCATATGCTGAGTTAATCTGCATGCCTTTTCCATTTGCTGTGATACTAGGAATGCTAGAACCCAAACCTGCTTCCAATGAAGTCAATGGCAAAATTACCATTGTCTTCAATGTGCTTAGATTGTGAGCTGTTGGGGTAGGATCTGTATACTAATAATTAATCATAGTGCAGGAGTGATCCCACACTAAACTGATTTCTTTCATAAAAGAAACAAACATATATGTAGTTTCACTACAATAGGAAATGGCTACTAAAGTAAAAGATCCATCCTCCTTCAACCAGGGGTAATGACAGCTAGTGTGTATTGCTGCTGGAAGTTTATCTTCCCTAGCTGGAATTGTAGTTCAAAATGATCCTAGGTTAAGTTCTCCTTCATGTCCTCATGTGAAAAGGGAAGCCAGGTATTCCTCTTTTTTAACCCTGCCCTCCCACAGTGGTAACTTCTCCTTTTCTCCTGCTCTGCCAGAGCAGAGGAAGAAGATGATAAAATTCCTAAAGGATTAGTAGAATGGAACTCATTTACAATGAAGTGAAATGCATTGAAGCAGTTGAGAATTTTCACTCCACACTGCTGTATGTGGCATTGCAACTAAAGCTGAATACATTACAAATGAGTTCTGCAGTGCTATTAGTTGATACCACCCTGAAAAGACCCTTTTGGGACTAGAATTGAGAAGATCTTGATAGTAATCTCAGTAGTCATCTTGTCAATGACTCTTTGCCATCAGTTTCTGGGGAGAAATTACAGAGAAGCGAGTCTTTCTGTGCAAATTACTGCTGCCTATTATTCAAAGTCTAGATTTTTAAAAATCTAGTGCAAAAAAGGGTGGCAAGAGACTCTCATATAAAAACAGCCATTATCTAGAAAACCATGGTATAATTGTAATGGTTTAATCTTCCAGGCAACAAAGGA
The DNA here is from genome assembly GCA_019425775.1 of Rafetus swinhoei. Taxonomy (NCBI): domain Eukaryota; kingdom Metazoa; phylum Chordata; order Testudines; family Trionychidae; genus Rafetus; species Rafetus swinhoei. Next base: position 120,873,004 of record CM033449.1, read on the forward strand.
ACATTTCTATCTGTGGGCAAGTGAGCTACAGAAGACTTGAGAAAGTTTGGGTTTCATTCTATTTATTTTAATCCTGAATGCCATTCTCCTCACCCATGGTTTCTTCTTTCTTAATACCTGATCCAATTACCATTCAGTCTTTGGAAAGTCTTTTGGATGTGCTTTGGATTAAACCCCAAATTAGCTTCTTTCTTACACTCTGCCAGAATCTTAGCTTGTGTGCATCAGCATGGTGAAATCAATGGAGCTACATTAATTCACACCACCTGACGATCAATTCTTCATAGTTAATATATAAGATACAAAGAAATAATGTTCATTAGTGGTTTTTAAGAGAAAGGGACTGGAACCCAGCAACCAACCCTGAATTCTGGTTTCTGCTCTGCCACTGACTTGCTGGGTGGTCTGTGCAAGTCACACAGGCTACGTCTAGACTGCAAACTTCTTCTGAAAGAATGTTTTTTCAGAAGAGAGAGTCCACACACAAAAGCGCATAAAAAAAGCTATCTGCTTTTTCGAAAGAGAGCGTCATAGAATCATAGATCTGGAAGAGACCTCAGGAGGTCATCAAGTCCAGCCCCCGCCCAAGGCAGGACCAATCCCAACTAAGTCAACCCAGCCAGGGCTTTGTCAAGCCGAGACTTAAACACCTCTAGGGACGGAGATTCCACCACCTCCTTAGGTAACCCATTCCAGTGCTGATTGGACACTCTCTCGCATAAAAGGCCACCCGGAACCACTTCAGCCAGGACTTTAGTTCACCAGTTGCTTTTCTCAGTGCTGGTGCCAGAGCCTAGCAGAGAGACGTGCTTAAAGGAACCCTGTTTTTCCGACAAAACTCTGTAGTGTAGACATACCTTCAAGCGTGATCAAAGTTGAGTCATATTGTCTTCATTAGGCTTAGCATTTATGAGTTTATGGATTTTAAAATGGATGACTTAATTGTATTTATCATTATGCCAATTTCATTTAAGTAAGTCAGGGCTAGATTCTGATACCCTTATGCACATTTAATTTCAGGTAGATTGTTTAAGTGGTGTGGTACTATACAATGCAAGAAAGGACATTTTAATCTGCCTCTGAGTTTAGTGCTGATGCTCTGAGTCAAGGACCGCAGTTTGCTATCTTGGCCCCAGGAAAAGGGGATGGGACTTGTCAGGACACAGTGTGTAGCAGAGTGAAGCTTTGCTGTTCCTTTTTCTCTTCTGGGGTGTGATCTTAGTATAGGACAAAGTACCCTCCCAGCCCCCCGCAGCTTTAACTTGCACTGGGCCTGTGTAGCTCAGTATCAGGTTGTTGGGATCCTCTCCATCCACTCTCCCTCTCCACTGCACCCAGACTCTGGTGTTTGTATTTATGTAGATTTGATCTCACCCACAGCAGGTGCTACAATACTGTCCCTTCCCCAAACTGTTTATATCATAGAAATGCCTCTGCTGCAGCCTTCTCTCAAGGCATATGTTGTTTTTCTCTGTCAGGAGAGATAGCAAAGATATTTCAGGTCTGTTGTTGGAATAATGAGCAGACTAATCCCTGCTAAGGTCCTTGTGGAAACAGTACTCTGTGAGAGCACTCAGAAGCAGAACAATAATTTCTCTCTCCAATCAGGTCATGGTTCCCTTTTCCCAACCAGCTGTTGCTGAAAGTGGTGCATGTGCTACTGCAGAAAGGGCCTTAGCCAGCCCTATGTCTGAATGAGGCCCCAATTCATTGAAGTGCTCAGAATGCTCAGCACCTCTAAAGAAGTGCTCAGAAATGAGTGGTGTGCAGGATTGGGCCTCACAGCCAACACACAAAATAACTACTGAAGTTTAATAGTGTTGACAAATACTAGTGAAATGGGAAGGAAGGGTGGTACTGGTGTCTATTTTGGGGGTTTTTTTTCACACAAAGGTCCAAATTCTGGCTGGTGGCTGAAAACAGAAGCAACATCCACCCCTTCCTCCTGTGTGGTCTCATGAACAGTGTATTCAGGAGAAGTAGTGTGCATGTGTGTCAGTGTTCTGCTTGCATGTGTAATCTGTGCAGAAAGCTTATTGCTGAGACAGAATGTACAGGAGCAGGGTGCCGGTGGGTTTCTGGCCAAAGGAGAGGGGGCAGGAGCAGCTTGGCCAGTACCTGCTGGTCTCCAGGGATGAATATCTCTTGGACAGGATCTGCAGGCAGGGCATGTGCCACTCATTTAGGAAATCCAGCTGCTCCTCATCCCGAAAGTCCAGATCCTCTGCCGCCATCTTAGCTGCACCTCCGACCCACTCTCGCATGCTCAATATACAGCACCACCACATCCAGTGCAGCCGGGTGCACTTTCTCTGGTGATCATCAGGCACGGGAGACTGTTCAGCTCCCCTGTCCTGCCTCCCTGGAGTACGGGGGAAAGTATGGTGGATAAGGAACCACACGTGTTGCTGTGGGGAGGGGAGGAGCAGTGTGCCTGCACTTTCCCACATGCTGAATCTGGTGCAGAGCCTCAGGGCTTTCCCCTCCCCCTGCAGGAAGCCGGCACTGACTCTAATCTTGTTGGGGTAGCGAGGCTGGATCACCAGCCCGGGATCCCTGTTGCGGGGGGAAGAGGAGAATGAAAGGAGGGCTGAGCTCAAGCCGCAAGCCATATTTGGCTCTTAAGTGAGCCATGTATGGGTCGTGAGCCATAGGTTGTCGACCCCTGGTCTGTTCGGTGCTGAGAGCTGGTTACCCTTGCCTCCCCCTCCTTCCACTTGAGGCTTCATGCCTTCCATGGAGCCAAGCACTCCCACATATGTATATTTCGTTCTGGAGATATCTGTGATGGAGAATTCTTCTGTGAGGGTTTTTTGATGCTTTACTCCATCTCTTCCCACCCCAGTTGAACAGTCAAACATCATTACCATGTTCTTAAATACTTAGGTACAGTAAGTCACTTGAAGGATTTAGCCCATAATCACTAGGGGTCAATCCAGCAAGGGATTGAGCACTGTGACCCCAATCCAGCAAAGCACTTAAGCTCATGCTCAATTGTAAGCATGTGTCCTATTGTCCGATGGAATCCAATGAAGTGCTTTGTAGGCTCTTTCTACAAATCAGTGGAATTACTTTTGTGCTTAAAATGAAATGTGTTTTGCTGAATTGAGACTAGAGCATTTATGACCATGTGGAACTGAGCCCTGATAGTGCAAGATTAATCCTTACACACTGAAAAGACTTCTGCTTTGTTTTTAGTCACATAGCTCAGAAACCTTGCAATGATTGACATTTGCTGTAGAGGAAAACAATCTGGTGTTTCTCCTGGTATAATTGAATGACTATAAAGAAGAGAGGACACTATTTCTTCACCCTTTGTTCTAATCCTTGGCTATTTACCTGACTTTCAGACAGAGAAACTATCTTCTTCAAAGTGCCCAGAGCAAGTCTGGCATCTTCATTTTCCAGGCATGAAGTCATTTCACATGTCTTTCTCACTTACTCTCTCTCTCTCACACACACACACACACACACACACACACACACACACACACACACACACACACACACACACACACACACACACACACACACTCTTCTTTTAAATTGGCACCAGTAAAACATGAAACATAGTGCTAGAGTACTGTTCTACAATATTTGCAATTATATTAGTGGGGTGGCCAAATATCACAACTCTAAAGAATCACTGACAATCTCTTTCTTCTAACACTAAACAAGAAACTTTATTAGAATAAGGAAAACAATATTAAACCTATTGCTACATTCTCGCTGCTTCACTGTAGAGCTTCTGCCTAGAATTTTCACCAGATGCTCTTTTTTGGCTTCTTTCCATGGATTTAAAGAAACAGTGCACATGCATGATGTTAAAAAGGCCTGACATAAAACAATGCATGTATACGGAATGTGAGCCATAAAAATTGCCCAAATAAATAAATAAATAAATAAATAAATAAATAAATAGCATAGCTAGAAGTTTCTAAATATGAATTCATTGGGGAAAATTTCTCATATAATGTTCAGAATAAAGAAAATAAATGCTTTTAAAAACATAGATAGCAATACTGTCCCTTGAAGACCTAGCCCAATGGCATTACACAGCTATTACCTCGGCTTCCATACTACTTGTCTTCATTGTAAATTCCTAAGCCTGGTTGGTCAGAGATGGGCTTATCTCCTTCAGATGTAGCTAAATTATAAAATCAGAGAATTAGAAGTTTGGAATGGAAAAAGGTATTGAGGA